>CM046391.1:19260303-19860303 GCA_025413875.1 Rhododendron molle | reverse complement strand
GAAATTGTAATTGAAATGAACTCTCCAGCCATGAGTGCTATACTGCTACAAAATAACCAAAAAAATGCATATACAATTCAGAAGTAATTATACAAAAAAGTAAAGTATTTATAAGTACCTTTTTTTTTTTTTGCTGCTGATTTTGCTACTTTCTTTTTTTGTTAACGTACGTCACTCTCCTACAAGTATATTTTGTGCCGTTAACAAAAAAAAAGGAAGTGACAAAATCATTTCCCCCTTCTTCTTTTTTTTGGATCATTGTATAAGTACGTACCTTTTGGTCACCACTGTTTAATTTTCTTTACTTTGTTGCTCATGGGCTATAGCACTGTATGACTAGTATAGGAAAATGGGTTACGTGGATGCCAAAAGACAAGAAGGTGAAAGGGTAAAATAAAAAATAGGGAAAACAAATGAAATGGAGTAGGGGAAAAATTAAGGGGTATTTGGTCTTCGAAACAAATTTTACTCTTCATCCAATATTTCGATTACTTTCTACAATAGTGAAATTTAAATGACCTCATTTACTGTACATTATCATGTGCCTTAGGGGCACATATTAACAAAACCATTTTTCTAATTAGTATGATAGCGGCATCGGAATAATTTTGGGTACCACTTCGGATTTAGTGTTTGTAATTGTATGTACAATTATATAAAATGCATAAAAAGCTGTAAAAAGTCAATTAACATGGAAATATGGACTAAAAATAATTATTGTAGTGATCATGGAGCTCATATATATTACTCGGCCCTTCCTTTTTTTAGAGTCCAGTATTTTATTTTGCGTTGTCCCTTATAAATGTCCATTTTGTAAAGTTAGTGGATAAAAGTTGGTGAATTTTTCATTTTGCCCTTAAAAGTATATTCCATTTTGAAAAGTTAGTGAGTAAAACTATAATGATAATGTTTCCATTGAGGGTAAGGAGGGAAAGTAGAGGTAAAAGTTGATGTGAAAGGTGTAATGATGATATCTTTTTAATAAATTAGAATTACGAAGCATGACACTTAAAAAAGGATGAAGAGAGTAAGAGATAAAGAAATTATAATTGTTTTAGTTAAAAGAGTTTAATTATGGAGTTACCCCTAAAAAACATAGTAGGACGAAAAAAATTTTAGTAAGACCGTAATGGACTGTACCCACTGTATTTGTTACTACGGCCGGTACAGACCGACATTGAATAGAGAAGAAATTAGAGAGTTACGACTCGTTTGGATGAAGGATTTGATTTTGAGTGGATATAGAAGGAGGGCGGATATGTAATGAGAGTGGATATGTAGAAAGGGTGGATCCACCTCCTAAGAAAGGTGAATTAGTAATCCAGTGTTTGGATGATTTTTTTGAAAGGAGGATTTGAAAGGTGGATATGATGGGATAAAGTGTCAAATGACTTAATTGCCCCTCGTTATGTGGTAGACAAAAAAGCTGACATATAAATACACATATATTATTAATTGTGGGATAAAATAAGATAAATGTTTAAGCCGTAGTATTATTTACTAGGAAAAATACTGTTATTTTCGGAAATAAATTTTTAAAAAAATGCAAAAATCAATTTTTTCCTTTTTAACCCGGTCGACCACCATACCGGATGGAACAATTTTTTCCTTTTCTTCCCCACTCTCTCACCTCCATATCCAAAACCCAGGAACTTAATTCATCCAACCACCGACACCACAGCCGCCGCCGCCGCCGCCACCACCACCGATCATCACGTCAATACACACACAGAGAACTTCGTCGACTCCGGTAGCCGATACTTCTCAGCCTCATGGGGTGGCATCCACTGAGAGAAATAGGTGTGCAACTCCGATCAGATCAAGCAGCCTCTCCGTGCTCGTCATTGGGACCTCCTCCTTTTCGAATGGAAGAGAGATTTCAAGGGCATGACAGTCATTGACCTTCCCTATATCACCCCGCATATCCAACGATGAGGGTACCCCCTGTCGTTACAAATTCGGGAGGAGGGGGAGTAGTAGTCCTGTCGTTGCCCAAATCCGAGAGAAATGGATGAAGTTTTGTCCTCTCCCAAAGCCTGGAGATAGAGTGGGGCCTGGACTCCTAATCCGGGATTGAGTTATGCGGGGTGCTAAGGAGGATGCCAAACAGACCGTTACGGTGTTGGCTTCTTGAAAAATATGGTACTGCGCCTAGGGGTGAGCATGGTCCGGATTGGTTCGGTTTTATAGGAAACCAAGAACCAAACCAATACCTACGGATTATAAATTTAGAAAACCAAACCAACCCACGAAAGACATAAAACCAAACCAATCCAATCCATTAGACTACGGTTTGGTTTCGGTTTTAACCACGGTTTGCTTTGAACTAAGCTATCATCTCCAAAAAATATTCGAAGTACTTAAAATTACAAAGATAAATTAAAAAAAACTTATATGAAAATCAATTTCATTCAGATTACCAAAACAAACTAACATCAAACAACTAATTTAAGAGAAGAATACCAATAATTGCCTCAAACTAATAAAACAAAATACCGGTAAGTCACTAAAATGGACCAACTAAGAATACCATTTATTATCTTAAGATAGTTTAACCAAATAAAAGGTCAAAAATAATTCCTAAAACTATAGAATTGAAATGAGGAAGCAAAACAGCAATAGCAGTAGCATGGAGCAACCAACTTGTGATGATCACTCCACAGCAAGATTCATATCATTGAGAGCTGAAAAAATAGATAATAACGAATTAAAATAGTGGAGTAAACCAAAGGCAATAAGTAAAGCACATAGTATAATAAATATTACCTCTTTCTATATCTTCCATGTCCACTGTATTTTCTTCCACTTGAATTGGGATTGGTGAAGCACGGAACCAATCTTGACCACAAATCAGGCATTCCACAAGCTTGGGAGTAAGAGAACTACGAAATCGATCTAGGACTCGACCTCCCGTACTAAAGGCTGACTCAGAAGCAACACTAGAGACAGGAATAGCTAATAGATCTCGTGCAACCTGAGAAAGAACTTCATACCTTGGAGAATTCACCTTCCACCAATTAAGAAGATCAAAATTTGGAACATCATTTTCACAAGTTTCCTCCAAATATCTGTCTACTTCAGATTTGCCAACACCACTACCTTCTTGTGCCAAATGCTTTTGAAACTTCGATTTCAAAGAAAGTGCTTGCTGACTTCCACCGGCCCCAATATTCGGTTGCTCAAGTCCCGTCTCATGCACAACTTGATGCGAAGATGGTTTAGATGATTCAAATTTCGCATACTCACCACAAATACGATTTAAGGTGTCTATTACCTTTTGAGTTTGTTGATTAACCATGGCAGCTTCATGAATCTCAGAATAACCAAACCTCAAGTACCTTATTTTACAACGTGGATCCAACACAACAGCAAGCAATAGCAACAAATTGACCTTTTCAAATTTCCCCCAGTACTTGTCAAATTTTTTCTTCATTTTAACAGCCATGGCACTCAAACAATAATCCATACTTTGTGACCATTCCGACAAGGAACTTTCAATGGAACAAACCTCAGTAAAGAACAATGGAGAAGTGCAATATGAAGAACTGTACAGTAAAATAGTAGCATCATAAAATTTCTCTAGAAATTGGGTAAAAACCCGAGCATCATCCCAATCTACATTTTGAGGAACGTTATCATTAAGTTCTAAGATGAAGTGTGGATCTTCATCTTTCAGTCGCTCAAATGCAGCTTGAAACTTTATTGCGACAGCTAGCATGAGATATGTGGAGTTCCACCTAGTTGGAACATCTAGAATAAGAGAATTCTTAAATGTTATCCTCTCCTTTTCTACACATGCCTTGAAGCGTTGTTCCCTTTGTGGAGAACTCCTAACATACTTGACAGCGTCACGAATTCTAGTTAATGAATCCTTCAATTCAGTTAACCCGTCTTTCACTATCAAGTTTAGAATATGGGCAGAACACCTAACTTGAAAGAACTCTCCACCTAGAATAAAAGTGGCACTTTTTCTGGAAAGCCTTTTCTTTAAGTATTCGATAGCAACGTCGTTTGCAGTTGCATTGTCCACTGTGAGAGTGCACAATTTTTCTATACCCCATTCAACCAAACATGTCTCTACTGCCCGACCAATTGCCTCACCTTTGTGACTAGTAACTACACAAAAGTTGAGAATCCTTTTGTGGAGTTTCCAATCCTTATCAATGAAATGAGCCGTGAGACACATGTAAGAAACATTTTGTATCGAGGTCCATGAATCTGTGGTGAGGCAAATCCTTTGACCTGATTTGGTTAGCAAATTTCTCAATTTCTCTTTTTCACCAGTATACAAGGCCACACAATCTCGTGCCACCGTAAAGCGTGAAATCACATTAAAGTATGGTTGCATAACAGTGCAAAATTCACGAAAACCTTCATGATCCACAAACTTAAAAGGTAACTCATCTATGATTATCATTTTAGCAAGTGCATTCCTACAAGCAACTTGATCAAATTTCCATATTCCAAGACTGCTTTCACCCTTTTCACCTTCACCCTTACTATGAAATTGCAAAGTTTTTTGCTTCTTTTTGTCTTTCTTGAATGGGTTCTGGGTGCATTTTTGAAGATGATTTCTCAAAGTACTAGTCCCATTAGAACTAGTCCATGCATAGGTGGCTCCACAGTAATTACATTTAGCACCAGTAGGTTTTTTACTCCCTTCCGTAGATAATTTACTACAATGAACCCAAACATCAGAGTTTCATCTAGCCTTTGATTTACGAGGAGATATTACCTTCATGGTCGCAAGGCAAGGCTGTTGAGACTCCGATTGAGTTGAGGGAACTTGCTGCTGAGATTGAGGAGCCCCTTCGTTGACCGCAGTTGGCATCTAACAAGAAAAGACAGAAGAAAAAAGTTAGGATCAAATAAAATATTATTGATCTTGAAAAAAAATAGCAACACGAAAAATCAAAGCAAGAACATGATTTGTTTTCCCTTACATTCACGGAAGCCATGCAGATTGCAGAGAGAACTATGGGTAGAGAAGATAAATGGCTGGGCAAGAGATGGGATGGCTGGATGCTACGTTAGTATATATGTTAGGTTTATATAGTATAGGGATAGGTTTTCTTATATAGAAAGTTAGGGTAATTAGTCTTGGTAATGGTAGTAGAGGAATCATGGGAATAGGAATTGGGAAAACTAAATATTGGTGGATTTAATAAGATCAATAAATTAGGAAAGTAGGCTCCCATATTTATTTGGTCAATCATAATTAAAATATATATAACTATAAATAATTAAATATTATTTATATATATGTATATATATATATATATTATACGGTCGGATCGGTTTGGAACCATAACCGTGAACATGAATCCACAAACCAACCCATAGAATGCGGTTTCTAATTTTTTTAAACCATGACCAAACCATACTACTAAAAAACCTAACCAAATCTTTCGGTTTGGATTGGTTTGGACTGGATTCACGGTTTGACGGATATTTTGCTCACCCCTAACTGCGCCTATTTAGAACCTTGTTCATCACAATTCGGTACTTTAAGATCAAGATAATTTCCGAAGTACTCCTACTTAAAAAAAAATATCTTAAAATTAAAAATTCAAACTTAGACATCAACCGTCTTGTACTTTTCTCATTTGTTATCAGCTAAGGCTTTGTTTAAAATATTTCTAATGGATTTTGTATTGTAAGTGTCATTACACTTACATAATACTACGGAGTACAACTTCTCACTTTTGTGTAAAAAAAAAAACAAAAACCTTAGGCTAGGGGGCTAGTTGTAGCACATTCAAACTCCTCAGGGAGGCTAGTGCAATTCACCAGAAATTCATCCACGTATGTCGGTTTGTTGGAGGGAATTCGAAATCCATTGGGCTCCAAATTCCCAATCCAAACAGAACTCTAACATAACCGCCACACCAAACCCTATATATATGCACCTTGCCCCTCTCTCTCTCTCTCTCTCTCTCTCTCTCTCTCAGCTGCACCAAGAAACCCAGAAAACAAAGAGGTCGGTTTCTTCTTCTCGTCTTTTATTATTTCTTCTTGAGTAGTTCATATCGATTTCCTTTGTGTTCTGAGGTTTCTATTTAGTATCTTGAATTCTATTGATAGGGTTGTTTAGGAGATTGAAAATTCATTACAACACGGCTTGGTTTAGGTATAGGGTTTGACAAAATTAGAATCCTCGATCTGCGGAAATCGCCATGGATTTTTTGGTTATCGAAGATTTTGATGTACACTGTAGAGAGATCATTTCCACTCCCAGCAAAGTAGCTGGGTTGCGAAAGATGGTTTGTGTATTGCATCGGAATGTCGATAACGAGGATGAGGATTAGAGGGATCTTGCTGCTATCACTGGCAGTGTAGTGGCTGCGGCACTTGGGGTTCCGGCTTTGTTGCCGTTTTTGAAAGAAGCCTGTGAGAGAGAGGATTCTTGGCATGCTCGTCACACTGGCGTCAAAACCGTTCAGCAGATTGCTGTACGGTTAGGTTCTGATGTTTGTCCCCACTTGGAGTCCCTTGTTGGTATCATCGGATATTGTCTGAATGATGAGAACGAGGAGGTCCAAATTATTACACCACTTTGTTTGTCTGCTCTTGCTGAGGCTTCTGCTCTTAATGGTTTTGAAAGCTTTGACTCGGTTTTCAAAACTTTGTGTAACTGTACTTCATTGTGTCGCGGGAAAGTATTGGGTGATTTCTTGGTGGCTATTTGTTCCCTTATCCCTCTAATGGATGCAACACACGCTGCCTACTATGCCAAAGAGGTGATGGATATTTTAATTCGCTTGATTAAGTGGAATGATTTTCAGACGAAGGAAACTGTGGTGAAGGTGATGAGCCAGTGTTTGAGTACAGAAGGCGTGGACGCGGATTACTACCGAAAGGAGATTCTTCCTGAATTTTTCAGAAACTCTGGGGGATCAAAACCAGGTCGTTGAATTCGGATCTCTTTGTTACTTTGTGTAACTGTTCTTCCTGAATTTATGTTTTTAGGTTTGTAGACATTAACTATCGAGGTCGTTGATATAACTGACGAATGCATTATAATTCTTCAATTAAACTTGTGAAGGAACGTATCAACCGTTTTTTTTTATTGTGTTTTCCATTTTTAATGGCAATACACTTTATAACGATTCAGGAAATTGTGGATTGACTAGTTAAGTTATCATGTGGCAATTCATCATGAAAGCTTAACAGAGAATCGGTCCAATTTACAAAACACGTAGTATATGTTTGTTGCTGTCCTGTATTTATATATGTTCATGGGCCATATTACTCAATTTTTGCAGTGACTTGCTGATAGCATAGAGATCATGGGAGGTTGCTGCTAGTTTAGTTTCTACAGCATGTACTGGGCCAAGTAAGAGAGCTCATTGCTTGGTGGCTTGATTGTGAATGAGGTAACGATTTTTTCCTCTGTTCTTTTCCGGTTGAGTTGTGGTGCTTACACGACTTCACAAGGGGCTACAATAATGGTACTTGTCGTATCGCTACTATTTCTCACAGTGAGCAAAATCCTTTTCTTCACTTGTCTAGGAAATTAAATCTACCTTTTCCACATGAAGGGGGGTGGGAATTATGCCAGACCACGCAATGGTAGCTCTAGGAATTTGTAGTACAATGTTCAGAAATTACCTTAACTCTATTACCTGATCTATTAACCAATCATATATGTACAATATCTTATATAGTTGTATAAATAGTGCGGTCAAAAAATATAACCTTTATACTAAAATAAATTAACTACGAGGCAAGGCGAGATGAACTCAGAGCTTAAAAATATATATTCCCTCCGTCCCTTATTTATAGTCCAGTATTCCATTTTGGGCTGTCCTTAATAAGTGTCTATTTTGTAAAGTTAGTGGGTAAAAGTTGGTACATTGTCTATTTTGTCCCTAAAAGTAGATTTCATTTTGAAAAGTTAGTGAGTAAAAGTGTAATGATGAAGGGTAAATAGGGAAAGTAAAGGAAAAAGTTGATGTGAAAGGTATAATGATGATGTATTTTTAATAAGTTGGAGTTACGAAGTAAGACATTTAAAAAGGGACGGATGGAGTACTATTTTTTCTAACATTTAATTTTTTTGAAAGTCGTCGTATCGCATAGTAAATAGTGTTTCGAGAATGGAGGGGGTAAAATTTTACAGTAGTCCTGGATTAGTTCTCATATTTTGTGTTAATGTTTAACCGGCATATTCTCAAACCCTTTTGAAATAAATTGTAGCGAGTATGTTGGGGCTAACCTTCTGGAAACTATGTTGTTCTTTAGGATAACAATGAGATTTTCTATTGTAGAGTTATATTAGAAGGGATATTATTCAAGTTAACACGGTTGGCAATCAAGTTGATTTTTTTTAAAGCTTTGTCCATAATTCTATAAGCTAAGTAGACAAAAAAAAGTAGTTATTGTAATGAATGTGAAATTAATACATTTGGACCATCAACAATAAAGATGGAGAAAGAATGTAGAGCATAATACTTACACCAATAGATTCTTTTCTTTCTCTTTCTCTTTCTTTTTTTCAATTTTTTATTATGATTATGAGCTTTATTTGAGTTAATGTGTTAGGTGTTCGAATATGAATTACCAGGATTGATGGAGTGTAATTGGGTTGTGATTGAGTATTCAATTGGTTTTAAGTTGGGTGTTCAATTCTTTTGAGTTAGGTGTTTTAAGACCTATGAAGCACCGACACATCTAGAAGTCGAAGTACCGTAGTGTCGGACACGGCGGGGACATGCGGGTCTGTTTGGGCTGAATTAGCTCAATCAAATGGCAAATAATTGTGTGCGGGCGTGCCAGAAAAGAATTAACTTCAGAAAAGAAATTATTCCTTTCAACTTGATTTGAAACAACTAATTTGAATCAGGCAACCGTGTTATCCTTTCGATTACCTCAACTAAGAGGATTTTTCCTTAAGGTGTCAATCAAACAAAGAATTGACTCTCTTCAAATCAAAAAAGACGATTGAACACAAACGAACCTGAATCTAATCGAAGGTAAGTTTGTATACAAACACTCTTGAGACTTCACCAAGAATAATACAGAAATATAAACACATTGAATTTAATCGAAAGAGGGCTTATAAATGACTACTCTTTGGTAAGAAATAAGAAACTTGAATTTAATCAAAAGTAGTCTTACATGCAAACTAGCCTTCAACTTACAAATTAAACTAAGCTAAGTCCTAAACTACGATTAGGGGTGTAAACGAGCCGAGCCGAGCCGAGTTTCGGCGAGCTCGAGCTCGGCTCGTTAACTTAACGAGCCCAAAACTCGAGCTCGAGCTCGGCTCGAGCCTTAACGAGCCGAG
Organism: Rhododendron molle; assembly: GCA_025413875.1. Classification (NCBI taxonomy): domain Eukaryota; kingdom Viridiplantae; phylum Streptophyta; class Magnoliopsida; order Ericales; family Ericaceae; genus Rhododendron; species Rhododendron molle. Next base: position 19,851,014 of record CM046391.1, on the reverse strand, counting down.
CCCTTAACGAGCCGAGCTTAGTAATTTACTTAACGAGCCTCTCTTTATCGAGCCGAGCCTCCCTTAACGAGCCGAGCTTTTGTCTAACGAGCCGAGCCGAGCTCGGCTCGTTTAGTAAACGAGCCGGATACTCGAGCTCGAGCTCGGCTCGTTTACTAAACGAGCCGAGTCGAGCCGAGCCTTAGCGAGTCGAGCCGAGCCGAGCTCGCGAGTAGCTCGGCTCACTTACAGCCCTAACTACGATAGATCTCTGAGCAATCATATTGTATGAGTTATCAGATGATAAGTTTTTTTGTCGGGGGGGGGGGGGGCTTTTTCTACAAATCCTTCTCCTATTTATAGACGCTGAGCTTGCCTTTGACGTCTTTGATTGATGCCCACGTCTTCATTCGAACTGCTTCTGACTCCCTAAAAAACAATTGAGAGGGGCCTTCGAACGGTTACTTGAATTAATCTCCTCAGAATTCTTCTCCCTCCACGTTTGCTGATGTTGTTCATGGTTGCTTTCTGGATCGTGGGGTTCCTATTTTTGTGCAACGTGGGTTAGTGCCACACGATTGGTTTTCCAAATGATTCACTATAATCCCGCTTAATTCTCCTCATAATTCAAGGAGTTAAAGCACCTTCGTTGGCTCTGAAGAGTAATCAACGGCTAAACCTAATTACCGTCTTAATTACCCTTACTCGATGTTCAAACGCTGCCGTTTCCTATCAAAACAATACCGTATAGTACTAAAATAATATCGCCATTAACCCTTACGATCCTCTGTATCTCGGGTCTACCATGAGATATGTTCTGATAGGCCAAAGCACTGTTTGATGCCACGAATAATTTTCTCATTGGGTGGCGTATTTTAGGATGTAAACACACCCCCCGCATTAACATCTTATTTAAGGTAATTAAATAAGTATTAATGTCACACGTATTCCGCCCACGTCCCCTTCAAATACGGATGCATGGGGCATGGGAGAAATCCGTTTCCATGCACGTCCGTTGAGCTTAAACCCTCACTCACGGGTTGGGAATCTTCTCTGACTCGTTCGAATTCGGTCAATGGACCCAACTGGGGTACATAGGAGGAAAAACCTGCCAATACTAGTACTGACACCATTTTGGGTTTGATCAACTTGACCCTACTCCTAACAAATTTCAGCACTTTCAAACCCTGTTTGCGAGTCAATTTCTGCCTCTGATTGGTAGTGACACCATTCACATGGGAATGCTGGAATCAATCTATTCTTCCCTTAAATTCGCCCATTATCTGAAACATGAGGAAAACTACCTTGGCCAGCCCCCTACTGTGACTTCAAACGCCTGGCCCAAACCCAGAGAACCCTCTGCCTTGCTGAGGTGAAAACCCCACACTATCCTGTTGACTTTGAAGAGTCAAACAAATTAACTCTTCTCCCATAGGAACCTGACTGGTTTGGCGAGGTGACTAACTTTGCCGTTAACCCTCCCCACTTCCAATGGCAATACGGTTATTCCATCTTCCCTTCTGATAAAAGCAAAGCCTTACAACTTCTTGTTGCTTTCTCTATCCTGGATGTCTCCCATCCTGGAAGAATGAGTTCCATTAACCAACTTCAAATGGGCTTGTGAAACGCTTGTTCTATGTACCATTCCTTCCACGGTCTCCTATCAAATCCATTGCTTATTAGATTTTCTGCCAATGATCAGGACATGGCTCAAAGCCAATGCTGTAGCTTACTGCTTCGATCAAAACCTTCAAGACTATGCTCTTGTCAAGGAAAGGATTGAGAAGCTGAACAATCAGATCCAAAACTTCAAATCTGAGTCATTCGAAGTGGTGCCTGGCCATGCTGACAAGAAACTTCGAAGGTGCTTCAAGAGGAAACAGATGAAGCGCCCTGCAAAGGAAGCTCGACTCCAAAGGAAAGCCAAGGCCTTGGTGCTCAGCTTTAGGCCCCTCTTAAAGAAAAAGCTGAAGTCAGATGCTAAAGAAAACACGAGGAAAATGGAGCTGAAATTCCTCCAATTTGCCTGGAACAAATTTCATAGCCTTGTTACTTGATCTTTCCCTCATTATTTTGAGAGCAAGAAAGTTACATCTCAGCATTTAGGCTCTTCAAAGGCCTAATTTGCCCTTGTAGCTCCCTGCCAGTAGGAACTAGTATTTCCGTTTTTGTTTTCCTTTGTAGATATGTAAATTTCATTTCTGTAAACCTGACAGTTTTAATGAAATTTCCCTTTCATAAAAAAGTGCATTTGGCTCTGAATTATTTCTAATTATGGGTCGAAGTAAAAATAACCCAATAAAACAATTCCTTCTAAAGTCAATAAGCCATTCAAATGGACAACTGACTTGGGCTCACTAAAGGCCTGGCTCAACTGTGGAGGTATAAAAGCAAAAATGATTCAAAATCACTACATACACTCTGCACATTCAAATTTTCCAAGAACTGTAACTTCTCTTCTTTCACCATCCCTTTGGATTCGACCTTCTGTGCTGATACTTCCATGGGAGAAGAGCTTCCTTCTATCCCTTCCTGCTCTACCAACATGGCTTCTAGCAACCCAGACTAGTAGCTAGCTCCCTTCCTGCTCTACCAACATGGCTTCTAGCAACCCAGACTAGTAGCTAGCCAATGAAGATCACCCTTTTTTTATATTTGTTAACAAATAATCAAATAATCAGCTCTTCTCCCATGGAAGTATCAGCACAGAAGGTCGAATCCAAAGGGATGGTGAAAGAAGAGAAGTTGCAGTTTTTGGAAAATTTGAATGTGCAGAGCGTAGGTAGTGATTTTGAATCATTTTTGCTTTTATACCTCCACTGTTGGGCCAAGCCTTTAGTGAGCCCAAGTCAGTTGTCCATTAGAATGGCTTATTGACTTTAGAAGGAATTGTTTTATTGGGTTATTTTTACTTCAACCCATAATTAGAAATAATTCAGAGCCAAATGCACTTTTTTATGAAAGGGAAATTTCATTAAAACTGCCAGGTTTACAGAAATGAAATTTGCATATCTAAAAAGGATAACAAAAAGGGAAATACTAGTTCCGACTGGCAGGGAGCTACAAGGGCAAATTAGGCCTTTGAAGGGCCTGGATGCTGAGATGTAGCTTTCTTGTTCTCAAAATAGTGAGGGAAAGACCAAGTAACAAAGCTATGAAATTTGTTCCAGGCAAATTGGAGGAATTTCAGTTCCATTTTCCTCGTGTCTTCTTTAGCATTTGACTCCAGCTCTTTCTTTAAGAGGGGCCTAAAGCTGAGCACCATGGCCTTGGCTTTCCTTTGAAGTCGAGCTTCCTTTGCAGGGCGCTTCATCTGTTTCCTCTTGAAGCACCTTCGAAGTTTCTTGTCAGCATGGCCAGGCACCACTTCGAATGACTCAGATTTGAAGTTTTGGATCTGATTGTTCAGCTTCTCAATCCTTTCCTTGACAAGAGCATAGTCTTGAAGGTTTTGATCGAACCAGTAAGCTGCAGCATTGGCTTCGAGCCATGTCCTGATCACTGGCAGAAAATCTAAGAAGCAATGGATTTGATAGGAGACCGTGGAAGGAATTTTACATAGAACAAGCGTTTCACAAGCCCATTTGAAGTTGGTTAATGGAACTCGTTCTTCCAGGATGGAGACATCCAGGACAGAGAAAACAGCAAGAAGTTGTAAGGCTTTGCTTTTATCAGAAGGGAAGATGGAATACTCGTATTGCCATTGGAAATGGGGAGGGTTAACGACAAGGTTAGTCACCTCACCAAACCAGTTAGGTTCCTTTGGGAGAGGAGTCAATTTGTTTGACTCTTCGAAGTCAACAAGATAGTGTGGGGTTTTCACCTCAGCAAGGCAGAGGGTTCTCTGGGTTTGGGTCAGGCGTTTGAAGTCACAGTAGGGGGCTGGCCAAGGTAGTTTTCCTCATGTTTCAGATAATGGGCGAATTTAAGGGAAGAATAGATTGATTCCAGCATTCCCATGTGAATGGTGTCACTGCCAATCAGAGGCAGAAATTGACTCGGAAACAGGGTTCGAAAGTGGTGAAATTTGTTAGGAGTAGGGTCGGGTTGATCAAACCTAACCAAAATGGTGTCAGTACTGGTATTGGCAGGTTTTTCCTCCCATGTACCCCAGTTGGATCCATTGACTGAATTCGAATGAGTCAGAGAAGATTCCCAACCCGTGAGTGAGGGTTTAGGAGTGTAGAAGGTTCGGTCAGAAAGGATTTTTCCTGCCAACAGTCGAGGAGAGTTTGAGGGAGATGTTTGAGATGAATGGGATTGGTGATCGAGGTTTTCTAGAACAAGATTGATTTCTAGAAGAGAGTCCATAACTGAAAGGTTTTTTATTAGAAGAGACTCTACTTCAAAGAGGTTTTAGGGAAGTAGTGTGATTCGTTAAACCATATCATTAATCACCATTTATAGAAGAATAATTGCAGCTTTCTTTGAGAAGCTCAACGGACGTGCATGGAAACAGATTTCTCCCATGCCCCATGCATCCGTATTTGAAGGGGACGTGGGTGGAGTACGTGTGCCATTAACACTTATTTAACTACCTTAAATAAGATGTTAATGCGGGGGGTGTGTTTACATCCTAAAATACGCCACCCAATGAGAAAATTACTCGTGGCATCAAATAGTGCTTTGGCCTATCAGAACATATCACATGGTAGACCCGAGATACAGAGGATCGTAGGGGTTAATGGTGATATTATTTTAGTACTATACGGTATCGTTTTGATGGAAAACGGTAGCGTTTGAACATCGAGTAAGGGTAATTAAGATGGTAATTAGGTTTAGCCGTTGATTACTCTTCAGAGCCAACACACGGTGTTTTAGCTCCTCGAATTATGAGGAGAATTAAGCGGGATTACTGTGAATCATTTGGAAAACAAGTCGTGTGGCACTAACCCACGTTGCACAAAAACAGGAACTCCACGATCCAGAAAGCAACCATGAACAACATCAGCAAACGTGGAGGGAGAAGAATTCTGAGGAGATTAATTCAAGTAACTGTTCGAAGTCCCCCCTCAACCGTTTTTTAGGGAGTCAGAAGCAGTTCGAAAAAAGACGTGGGCATCAATCAAAGACGTGGAGATCGAAGGCAAGCTCAGCGTCTATAAATAGGAGAAGGATTTGTAGAAAAGCCCCCGACAAAAAAACTTATCATCTGACAACTCATACACTATGATTGCTCAGAAATCTATCGTAGTTTAGGACTTAGTTTAATTTAATTTGTAAGTTGAAGGCTAGTTTATATGTAAGACTACTTTTGATTAAATTCAAGTTTCTTATTTTTTTCAGTCTTTTTCTTACCAAAGAGTAGTCGTTTATAAGCCCTTTTTCGATTAAATTCAATGTGTTTATATTCTGTATTATTCTTGGTGAAGTCTCAAGAGTGTTTGTACACAAACTTACCTTCGATTAGATTCAGGTTCGTTTGTGTTCAATCATCTTTTTTGATTTGAAGAGAGTCAATTCTTTGTTGGTTGACACCTTAAGGAAAATCCTCTTAGTTGAAGTAATCGAACGGATAACACAATTGCCTGATTCAAATTAGTTGTTTCAAATCAAATTGAAAGGAATAATTTCTTTTCTGAAGTTAATTCTTTTCTGCCACGCCCGTACACAATCATTTGCCATTTGATTGAGCTAATTCAGCCCAAACAGAGTCCCATAATTTAATTTAAATCTTTTAGAGGGACACGGCTGGGTATATGGGGCGACACGGCTGGGGACATGGGGGAGCATTGATGGGGACACGATAGGGGCTAAACTATAATTTTTAAAAAAAATTGGGGTCAAACTGTAATTATTTAAAGTGCAAAACAATGCTAAAATTTGATTGGATACAAACAAATTCAGAATTTGGCTAATGTGAGTAAATTTAGGCAACTGAAATGAAGCATGTCAAAAAATGCCGAAATTCGATTGGATACAAACAAATTCAGAATTTGGCGAAGCATGAGTAAACTTAGGCCATGACTATGAACGATGCCGAAATCCGATCAATACAAAGATACTCATAATTTGGCTAAGTGTGACTAACCATTGCATTGGACAATGCCGAAATTCGATTGGGTACGAACACAGGGTATAGAACCCCAAGTAATGAGAGGCAGGATAATAGGTTCTCATACTATTACCTAGACCCCCAGCCTCCTTCCTTTTAGCCCCTCCTAGCGTAGTGGAAACCTCACGAATGGATATTATAGAGCTCCTTTACCCTTAAAGAAGCTTTTTCTGGCTAAAATTCCTTCACCCTTGCAAGCAACCTCATGCCTACAATTTGTATGGTGGCTCGTACTTGTATTCACTCTATACTCCGCACTTCGTACTCTCGTAGTAGCACATACTCCTATTTTTTTCAGTTTTTGGCTAAGTGTGAATAAACTTAGGCCACGGCATTGAATGATGCCGAAATTCGATTGGTACGTATTCCAAAATTTGCTAAGTGTGAATGACGAAATTCGATTGGTACAAACATAGTCAGAACTTGGCTAAGCATGATAAACTTAGGTCATGGAAATGAAAGATGGTGAAATCCGACTGGGCACGAACAAGCACGAACAAAATCAGAATTTGGTTAAGAGTGAGTAATCTTAGGCTATGGCAATGAGCGATGGTGAAATCCGATAGTGTACGAACAGACTCAGAATTTGGCCAAGTGTGAATAAACTTAGGTCATGGAAATGAACAATGTCGAAATCCACTAAGTGTGAATACCAAAATCAGGTTGGTTATGAACAAAGTTAGAATTCCAAACGATGCGAAAATCCAATTGGGCATGAACAGCCGTAGAATTTGCCTAAGTATGAGTAGACTTAGGTCATGGAAATGAACAATGCCTGTGAATGCCGAAATCCGCTAAGTGTGAATAGCAAAATTTGATTGGGTACGAACAAATTTAGAATTTAGTATTTAGCTAAGTGTGAGTAAACTTAGGTCATGGAAATGAATGATGCTGGAATCCAATTGGGCATGAACAAATTCATAATTTGGCTATGTGTGAATAAATTTAGGCCCTGGAATAAACGATGCCGAAATTCTATTGGGCATGAACAAACTCAAATCTCAAATTTGTTTTAGTGTGAGTAAACTTAGGTCATGGAAATAAACAATTCTGAAATCCGCTAAGTGTGAATGGCGAAATCTAATTGGATACAAACAAAGTCAGAATTTGGCTTAGTGTGAGTAAACTTAGGCCATGGACATGAACGATGCCAAAATTCGATCGAGTGCAAACAAACTCAGAATGTGTCTAAGTGTGAGTAAACTTAGGCCATGGCAATGAACGTTGCCGAAATCTGATTGGGTACGAACGAACAAACCTAGAATGTGGCTAAGTGTGAGTAAACTTAGGCCATGGCAATGAAAGATGCCGAAATTCGATTGGGCACAAACATACATAGAATTTGGCGAAGTGTGAGTAAACTTAGGTCATGGCAATGAACGATGACGAAATCCGATTGGGTACGAACAATCTCATAATTCGGTGAAGTGTGACTAATCTTAGGTCATGGCAATAAACAGTGCCGAAATTCCATTGGGTATGAACAAACTCGGAATTTGGCTAAGTATGAGAAAGATTAGGTTATAGCAATGAATATTGCTTAAAACTTGCCGAGTATGAATAAACTTAGCTCGAAAGCAGCAAAGAATGCTAAAAAAAAGCTCTCAATGTGAAAAAATTTAGAGCCACCCAAGCAACAATTAATCCTAAGTATTGGCTAACTACGAAGACAATTAGGCCAAAAACAATGAATAATGCTTGGCAAAGTTAAGAATACACTTAACCTGATGGCAAAGAATGATGCGAAGATTTGACCAAGTATGAATACACTTAGTTCGACATGAACGATGATGCTGAGATTTGGATAAGTATGAATACACTTAGTAATTGGAACGAATGATTCTAAGGTTTGGCTAAGTATGAATAGACTTAGCCATAGCAATGAATAATACTAAAGAGAGCCAAGTACGTATAACCTTAGGCAGTTTGTCGAGCATGAACAAGCTCGAGCAATACCTATGTACGGGTAAACTCAGGCAATTTTCCGAACATGAACAAGCTTGGGCAATAGTGCAATACCTAAGTACGGGTAAACTTAGACAGTTTGCCGACCATGAACAAGCTCGGGCAATACCTAAGTACGGGTAAACTAAGGTAGTTCGCCGAGCATGAACAAGCACAAGCAAAACCTAAAGTATGCACACACTTAGGCATACCAAGTGGCAATGAATATTGCTGATAAACTAATTCTCTAAGTGTGAAAAACTTAGAAAGCAATGAATAATTCTTGAGGAATTGGCTATAAGTAGGAACAAACTTAGGCTTTTGGCTATGTACGAAAACACTTAGGCCTTTTGTTAAGTACGAAAATACTTAGGCTAAAGTAATGAAGAATGCTACATTTTTGCTAAGTATGAAGGCACTTAGTTTATTGGCTAAGTATGAACAAACTTTGGCCATGGCGGCAAACAAAGCTAAAAATTGACGGAGTATATATGAACAAACTCAAATTTTGGCTAAGTATGAATAAACTTTGGCCATAGCAACGAGTGACGCTGAAAAGTCTGCTTAGGCTACGACAATGGACAATGATGAGAAACTTGCTAAGTATCTGCTAAAATTTAGATTAAAGCAGTGGACAAGTCTGAAAAAACTCGTCCGCCAATAGGCCTAGAAAAGGCAATCAAAAGGAAACTTGTCTAGTAGATGGCAAAGAATTCCAAACTACGAGCAAACTTAGGTAAAGGGACCTTTTGCTAAGCACGAATGGACTTCAGCAAACTAAGGAATACTACTGTGCACAGTAGAAACTTCTAAGGCAGCCTGAGAGAACTCATAAAGCTAATAAGGAATACCACTATGCGTATACGCAATTTGCCGTATGAGCAATCATCCGAAGAGCAAAGTGCTTAAATTCTTCACAGCATTGGTGTTGATAAAATATTCGAAGTCTAAACATAAGTGTCTAAACACTAAATCCAAACTGCGTAAAACCTTAAACACAATATGCCTAAATCCCAGACCATCAAAGTACTTAAATTTGCGGTCGAAATTCTCATTGGCGTTAGTGTTCATTTAACATTTGCAATATAAATTTACAAAAGTGCCTAAATTTGCAATCTAAATATACTAAGTGTCTAAACTCTAAATACTAAACCCTAAACCCGAAGTGCATAAACTCAAAACCCTCTAAAGTGCCTAAATTTGCAGTCTAAATTTACAGAAGTGCCTAAATTTGCTGTGTAAATGTATAAAGTGCCTAAACCCTAAATACTAAACCCAAAGTGTATAAATCCTAAAAGTGCCTAAATTTGCAATTTAAATTCTACATGGCGTTAGTGTTCATTTAACAATTAGCAGTCTGAATTTAAAAAGTGACTAAATTTGCAATCTAAATTCTCCTAGGTGTTGGTGTTCATTTCATAATTCGTAGTCAAAATTTTCAAGAGTACAGAGAAAACTCATCTACGGAGAGAGATTTTGCTTATAACTTTTGATACGAGAATTGAAGACTTACTTGCCAATTGAGCTACAGTATATTCGAAATAATCGCGTACTACTCTAATAGGACCTCTAACAGTACTTCTAGTCTTTCAATGGGCTTTTGTCCCAATTGGTAACTCATATCCTCCCTACGTGGGAAACCAGGGTTCGAGTTCCGTCGTAAACGTTTGAGATATAGGCCGGGCTATGGATAGTCTCTAAAACTCTTTATGAACTAATTTACTAACACTCCGTTAACCTCCGCTAATGTATACAATATTTGGGGGGAAAAAATAGAGGCAAGACCTATGTGTTAATTTAGGAAAAACGAAAGCACACATGGGGGCTGTAAAAGGTAGAGTTTTGTCTCGTCATAGGCTGTAAATTTCAGTTCACAGTTGACTCCATATATGTCTTCTCTCTCGCGTAACTCCCGCCGGCACTGTTTCGTTTTCGTAGCATTGATAAATAACAAAACTCTGGCGCCGGTACTGCCCAATACAGTCCGGTATAGCGAAAACGTGACTGGTACGACGAGATCAACTGTGAACGGCCAGTAATTTATGCGCAAAAACAAAACAAAATTTAAATTTGAGGAATTGCAAAAGGAAAAAAGACAACATAAATTTAAAAAAAAATCATCAACGATACAAGTTTTTGAAAAAGTCAGTCAGAAACTTGTCGGAATCACTACAAGAAAAACAGGATTTGCCAGCAGCCAAAAGCGTTGGCAAAGGTGTTGCAAAGCGCTGTTATAGACCTTTATGTCCTATACCAGCGTTTAAGTAGAGCACTGGTGCACGACCGCCGCAATAGCATTGTACCAGCGCTTTTTGTGGGCGTTGATATAGATTAATTTTTCCTAGTGCTTTATTCCCCAGAGCTGGCATAGACCCCATTTACCAAAAACCAGGATGGAGGAGGCGGCCCAGGCGGGGAACACATGTGCTGTTACTGGGTGTCGAACTCCGGACCTTGGATTGACCAACACACGCGCACACCTTCTCCAGCCACTGCACCGAGCATCATTTCCATTACATGTTATGAAAAATTTAATATATAACACATGTTTAACATCTTTTTTTTTTTTCTACTATTAGGTAGATTATTATTATTTTATTATAAAAAGGGTGAATCACTCCTCCCATGAGAATTATTTTTTATGTTCTATGCTCTATTTTGGTTTCACTAACATTTCAAAAGCTTTATTTTAGTAATTTTTATATTTGTATTTTACAGGATCTTTTCCAATCACTACCACCACGATCCCAAACAATGCATCTAATGGAAATATTGCTTATTTCGATTGAGAAATTTTTTTACGGAAATGATTTAATCAACAAAGACAACAAAATGAACGGATTGGATCATCGTGAGTGTCGTGATCGAGACATTAAAGTATTAGATGCATTCAGACCCCCACCAAAGTCACGGAAATGATTTAATCAACAAAGACAACAAAATGAACGGATTGGATCATCGTGATTGTGTCGTGATCGAGACATTAAAGTATTAGATGCATTCAAACCCCCACCAAAGTCTTGATTTTTTATTTGAACTCTCTATTTTTACATGTTACGGAAATCATCATTCTTACCAAAGAATAAAGTTAATCGGATATCGCTATACACTTGAACGAAAAAAAAAATCCATTTTGTTAATGAAATTGTGTCTCAATAATGAAGCCTTCTAAACCCAATTGAGATATTATTTTTTATGAGAATGATAAAATCAACAAGAAAAAAAAAATCAACGGTCTGCGTTGTCGTAATTGTGTCGCGGTTGAATGGCTACCATACGTTCAAGTACAATACAAGACTTAGTTTATTAACAGTTGCATTGAATGTATAAAATTTAAAGGTCATTACCAAATCAATTTTTACAGTGGTCGATCTGAACCGTTAGGATTTCACGTCTCATTTATTCCTTTATTGTCACCAAAATCGGAGATCATTGGATATCGACGACCGCCTGATCGGACAATATTTGATGCATCTCTAGGCATTAAAGTATTACATCGCAACCCGACCCCCACAAGAGTCTTTATTTTTCGATCCGAACTGTTCGTCTTTTACATATTACTTAATTCATCGATTGTACCAAGAATGAAGTTGATTAGGTATTCCTACACATTTGATCGAAGAGTATTAAAAATGTATAACATATAGTAATATTATTAGATTTTGGTCGATCAATTTATTTTTTCATTGGGTCTACTCCAGCGCTTTTTCCTAGGCCGCTGGTAAATGATGGGCCTATGCCAGCACTTTTGCTTGGGCGCTGGGAAAGGGTCGGTCTATTCCAGTGCTTTTGGTTTGAGCGCTGGGAAATCCCCATTCTAGCAGCGGCTAAAAAAAGCGCTGGTATAGGCCTCCTATTGTAACGCTTTTTGCAAGCGCTGGTAGAAAAAGCGCTGGTGTTAATCAGATTTCTTGTAGTGAATATTACTAGAGATGGTCGCCGGAAAATGACCGGAGATGATCACCAGAAAATAAACCGGAGGTAGTCGCCTGCTTATCACCGGCAGTAGTTGCCGGACGGCCTCGGGAGGTATTGGCGGACATGGTCACGGAACATTGTGATGCAAGAGATGAATTGAATAAGGGGTATAAGCTTTGACCAAAAAAAGAATAAGGGGTATAAGCGTTCTTTTCACGGGGTAGTGGACTAGAAGTGTTTCCAAAATACAAGATGGACTTGTGGTATTATGGAATTGCAATAGTGAACCCTGGGATATATTGGGGGGGTGCGGCTATTCGCAGCTATATATTTTCTCTCATAGCCCGCTATATTTTGGTAGGTAGTTGTTGAAAATCATAAATAACATTTCGGTAAATAGCTGTTGAAAACAAAATTATATTTCGGTAACTGCATGTCGAAAATATGTTCAACATTCGGTATACAACTGCTAATACATACATTTCGGTAAATAGCTGTTGAAAAAAAGATTATATTTCGGTAATTGGGTGCTGAAAATGTATCTCAATTTCGGTAACTAACTGTCGAGGATAGTTGAAAATTTTTAGCGGGCTATGGGAGAAAATACGTAACTGCGAATAGCGGCACCCTATTGGGGGCGCTATTCGCAACCTTTTATTTTCTCCAATAACCCGTTAAAATTTCTCAACTAATTACAATATGACCCCCAAATGCAAAATGACCTACTTGCCCCAACATCATCTTCCTCCCCTTCCCCTTCAAATTCACCAACCATGGTTCTTTAAAAAAAAAAATCGACTAATGAACCATTCATCTAGTTCCTCCACACAACCAAAATCCATCCCTCTTCTTCTTCATCTGCATCCTCTCTCTTCTCATCTCTCTCAAGTTTGTTCATCATTTCAATCTCAATGAAGGAGCAAGAGCCAAATATTGTATCAATGGAAGGTTCCACTCCTTCCATTAAAAAAAGATGACCCACTTCTTAGTTGCGATTTTGAAATTGAAATGGAATCAAATTCTATCGGCAACGGTATAATGGGTGAGGAGAACAAAAATGTAGTGAAAAAAAAGAAGCCAACTTCGCGTGGGAGAAGCCAACTTCGCTCAGAATTTACAAATTTTTTTACCAATTTTTCGGTGTTTCAGGTCCGAAAAAAATTGAGTAATTGCGGTAGTTAACTACCGTAAAACATTACCGTACTCGATAGTTAGTTACTGTAATATATGAATAATTTCAGCAGTCAATACCGAAAATATGTATATTATTTTTGTTATACTCAAGTTCGGCAGTTAATTACCGAATTGTGTATACATTTTCGACATCTAGTTACTGAAATTCATACTTGTTTTCAAAAGGACTTTTCGTTTGCTAGAGTTCGTCAGTTAGTTATCGAATTGTTTATACAAATTTCGACATCTAGTTACCGAAATTGATACTTGTTTTCAACAGCTAATTACCAAAATATATATACATAGGACTTTTCGTATACTGTTTGGCAGAGGACAAGAAGGAATGGCGGTGGTGCGTCAGAGTTCTGGATTTGGTGGTGGTGGCTATGGCGGGATGTGGTGGGGATGGTGGAGGCGTGACAGAGGGTGGTGGTGCGGTAGTTGTTGGATATGGAGGATTTGAGGCGGTGGCTATGGAGGAAGAGAGGAGAAGGGTTTTATTTTTGGGGAACGCTGGGCATAGGGAGGAGAAGAGAAGGGTATAATGGAAAGATTAGGTGCATTTAATGGATCATATGGAGAAATTTTGTATTTTAAAATATTGGGATGGGTTAAGTGAAGAAAGTGGGCTGATGAAGAATATAAAGGGTTGTGAATAGCTGCCCTCGAGATATAATTTTGTGGAGCTAGAATTCTGCTGCAGCCCCTAGCAAAATAACACTACCATTTCAATGCTAGAAATATCTATTGAAAAATGTTAACGCAACTATCGAATATTCTTCGGACAAAGACTATATAAATCAATCCTGTACTAAAAAATGGAAAAAATGAATGTCCCTGTGCATGTGAGTGCATAACACATTTTCTTAATTATTGAATTAACACTACAACACGGAAGGGCTATAGCGAGGATTTAGTTTCCTCGCTAAAGCACCTGATTTCCTCGCAAAACGAATTAGCGAGGAAAAATTTCCTCGCTAATTTTCCTCGCTAAAACCTTGTCGCAAAAGGCTTTAGCGAGGAAAAAAAAAATTCCTCGCCTATTCCGACACAATTGCGACGAAATTTTTCCTCGCTAAAGGCTGTGAATTTACTATACCAACAGTAATTAGCGAGGAAAAACTTTCCTCGCTAAAATAAATCCAAAAAGTAAACAAACTTTCCGCGTTTTTTGCCACTCTCAGCACTTGAACCTTTGATCTCTTGTATATGACACCTAACACCTATCCACTTCACCACTTTGCACTTCTGTGTGAAATTGTGAACTTTTTTTTATATATTATGCTTTTGCATCTCTTTCACCTTTTCAAATTAGTTTCTTCAATATTAATTATGGCCTTTCAACTTTTTGTACTCTTATAGTGTTTAAAATTTACTTGAACAAATTTAATTTTTTGCTAGAACAACAATTTTTTTTTGTTGAAACATGTTATATTCGTATCCAACAACAACTTTTGAAGGACTAATAATATATGTCATTATTCTAATTTTTTGATGGAATTATCCTTAGCTTTTATGGAATGAGATTTTTGTCGTCATAAGCTAGCTCGAGATATATTTTAATATCAGATTATGAATGACAAGTTTCATCATTGTTATTTTTTAATTTTAAGGGTAAGTTTGACCTTTTTTTTGTTTGCCAAATACAAAGGGTATTATAGATTCGTAATCATTTTTTAAAGCTTTTTTCATCATTGTTATAATAATATGAACAAAATTTGTAAATACTCAGATTCGATCATCCTAAAAGCACTAAAGACAATACTTTTTAAAAAAAATTCATCTTTAATGAAATTTTTAAAATTTTAAATTACCCAATATCTCTCTCATACACACACACACAATATGTATATGTATATAAATGAATGCCATTAGAATCACTTAAGTTGATTTAAATAAAAATCAATAACGGTTCACACAAAAAATTCTTTACAGCATGAATGCACAATAGATATGAAATAGTATTTTTTTTTTTGTGAAATAGTGTATTTTATGTAGATGTTTTGAAAATATATTTGTGATGATCTAATTAACTTCGAGATATTTTCAATACGACATCATTTCAAGATGTTTTTAACTTTATTATCTTTTGTTGAGTTTTTCATTACTATGGAATAAATCCTCAATACCTACACTTCAATATATCTTTCATTGATAATTAGAATAAGAAAAGTGACAAATATGAGATTTTTTACCAATTCAATGTGATTGACAAGGAAACTATATTTTTTTTCCGTTTATTACTTTAATTTTTATTTTAATAAATTTGATAATGGTATTGATCTATGTAGTTGATTATGTCTTACCATTGTGATATTACAATTATACATATGAACATAATTAATAATTATTTATATATATATAAAATTAATAAGTCGTAAAAAAGGCGAGGAAATCAGATTTCCTCGCAAAAAGCTTACATTTGGCGAGGAAAATCAGATTTCCTCGCAAAATGTAAGCTTTTGGCGAGGAAATCCGTTTTCCTCGCTAGAAACGGTCTTTTAGTGAGGAAATCTGTTTCCTCACAGATAATGTACTTTCAGTGACGAAATTCAATTTCCTCGCCAAATTTCCTCGCTATAGGCTTTTCGTGTTGTAGTGTAAAGTGGTACCAAGTTCAATTCATATCAATGCACATGCTAGCATGTGATATTATTATTATTATTATTATTATTATTATTATTATTATTATTATTATTATTATTATTATTATTTGAAAACCCTTAAATCATCATAAACTTAATCCAATTAATGAAAGACGCGAGGGTGACTACATTTAGCGTCAATGTCTCAAATATTGCTTTAGTTGTCATTATTGTATATGGTGTAAAAAGGTAGTGTACCTATGTGGCCCATGATCTTGAATCTGAACTCCTCTTTGGTGGATCTTGCAGGCGCCTGGCTTTCTTGCCTTAACCTTCACAGGGAATACACGACTAAGACCTAGTCGGGAGTGTTCCCGGCAAGGCCCTCCGGCAAGAGGATGAGAATTTGCAGAGAGCAAAGCAACGGACTAGGGTTTTAGGTCTGAGTTTAGGTGTACCTCTTTAGGGCTGCATCACTTGGTATTTATATAGTTTGCTTGGCTTGCTCTCTAAGTACTGGTACATGCCTTGCACGGGTCGGCTGGCGTCACTATGTCGTCAGTGGTTAAGGTTTTGTAACCGTTTCCCGTGAGCTACCTGCCTGGCTCTCCCATGTGCGCCGATCATTATCTTCTAGCATAACTGTTTCCTGCGCGTGGTGGGGAGCGGCGCACTGAGAGTGGGATGGGGTGAGCCCCTCTGTCCGAGCCTTGGCCTTGGCGGAGCCGAGACGCTCTCTCTGAGCCGAGGCAACGAGCGGATGAGATGGGACCCCTTGTCATAGCTTCGGACATTGCCGAGTTCGAGCGCTCGGCGCCGAACTAGCCCCGGGCTGTCTTCGGGGGACACGCGGTCCGGGCCTTCTGGTTCGGCCCACTACAGTACCTATCTTTAGTGTATTGGTAAAACACATGACATGCATGTGGGCTATTCTCCACCGATATATTAAAGACAATGCATGTGATACCGAAAACATGATAATCAAATATGGCCCCCATATGATAAATAAATAAACCAAAATGATACTCACACAATAATTCAAACACAACATCTTACATGCATATGGGCTCCACACACACTACTATGTGTGGGCCCCCACATGCATGTGAGAGATTGTGTACGTTGTGTTTGAATTGTTGTGTAAGTAACATTATCCATAAATAAATAATTATAGTCACTCTAGGATTATATCGATTAATAGGTCCAAAAAAAAAACTCGAGATTGGCATCGCACGTAGTCTGACACCCAAGATATAGGAGTTTTCTTCCTTTCAGGTCTCAGGGTTTAAATTAAACATCTAAGGGGTTATTAACTCTTGTGAGGCTAGTTCGTAAGCCAAGGAATATTCTATCCCGAACTTAAAAAGGATCCTTGCTAACAGACGGTGAGATTGGTAACTAAAAGTTAATTGAATGCGCACAAGCCCAAACACTCTTCGTAAGTTACAAGCTGAGAGCAGCATAAAACGATTCATTGCCTTCACCATGTTATAAGCAGCAGCATAATAGTGTCAAAGACCGGGGGGTAGCGCGACAGCCCTTACTATCCCTCATCTGGCTCCATTCTTGAGTGTTATGGAACTGCGTGAAAAAGATGGGGAATCTCAAACCAAATGATTGAGACATAAGGTTCGGTTTGGTTTGATTTGGTTTATCTGTTTTATTTCGTTTTTCTTTTCACTCTTTGTAGTTTGTGCAGCCCTACACAGGTTGATAATCCAAACACAGCCCTAATTATTTCTTCAAACAAAAGTATCCACTTAATTTCATTTCTAAAACAACTCCAATGGTGTACAATGGTAGAAAGAAATGACATGTCTTGATATTAGTTTTTGGGACAGGTACACTCCCACAAATGCTTTTACGACTGTAAAATACTAACGCTATTTGTCACGTTGCCATTTTATCTGGACTTCTAGAGTCATCATCATCTAAATTGATACATTCATGTGGAGATGATCAGAAATAAAAGTTACGCAATCGATCCTATTTGAATCACCTGTACCATTTTATAGGACTAAATAGGTTCTGAAATAACCAAATTAATTGGTGACTAGAATTTGACGGATCAGAAATATGTACGATTAGACTTAAAATCTCTGATTTAAAATTCTACTTGTCTATTTGTTTTTTGGGAAATATTAATTATTACTCCGGTGAACCCAAACTTCTTTTTACTAGTACTCCCTCTGTCCCTTTTTTAGGGTCCAGTATTCTATTTTGGACCCTTCCTTAATAAGGGGGTGTTTGGCTACCCATTTTTTGCATTTTCCAATTCTCCTTTTTGCCTTTTGGGTGTTTGGCAACCCTCCACCAAAATTCATTTCCAACAAATGAGTTCTCAGATTTTGAGGATAGAGGCTGAAATGGAAAAAGGGGCCAATAGGTGTTTTTCAACTTCTCTTTTTTGCATTCTTGGGTTGTACATGGGAAAAAGACATATGTGCCCCTGCCATTTTCAAAAAATTACAATCCTATCTTTTTTCTGTCTTAAACTTCTTTTGGCATTCTTCCTAATTACCAACAAAATTAAAAAAATAGTGCGAGACTTTCAACTAATGAAGAAGAAAATAATTTCACAATATAATTTTAAAAAATTAACTAAAACATTATTTGAACACATTATATACCATCATAAATAACCAAGGGCAACATGGTAAAAAATCAAACCATAATTCATTTTCATCACATATCTCCCAAACACTACTCTTGTTGCAAAATACATTATGCACATATTATCCAAACACTCGACCAGATTCAAAATACATTTTGACCATAATCCAAAAAGTTAAAAAGCCAAAAACTTAAAAAATGAAAAGCCAAAAAGTAGGCTCTCAAACACCCCCTAAATGTCTATTTTGAAAAGTTAATGAGTAAAAAATGATTATAGGTAAGTAGGGAAAGTGGAGAAAAAAATTGATGTGAAATATATAATGATGATGTCTTTTAGGGAAATGATATTAGCACTCCAAAAATTGATGGAGGCACTCCAAAAAAACAAAGGAAAGTAAGTTTGGAATTACACTGATTTTGAAGTGTCTGCATAAATTTTTGGAGTGTCAATTCCTTTTAATAAGCTGAAATTACGAAGCAAGACACTTAAAAATGGACGGAGGGAGTAATACTTTTGCTCGTACATTTAAATACACCTTATGTTAACTAAAATGCGGACCTCTCTATTTCTCTCGTTTTCTGATTGAATTTCAATGATCCGAGCCGCTCAATGTGATCAGAACATAATTTTAAGAGTTTCTGCTAGAAATCAGCAAAAAAAAAAAAAAAGACTAGGAAAGGACTTGATGTGAACAGTTTTATATTTGAACCGTCAATAAAAAACAAACAAAAACTGCTCGGATGAAACCCTTCTTGGTTTTCTTTTTTTTTTTGCTGATTTTTCACTGGTACCCTTAAAATCACATTCTGAACACATTGAGCAGCTCGGATCATCCAAATTCGATAAAAAAAAGAAAAATCTGCATTTTATTAAAATAAGATGGTCCTTACGGGAGACACACCTTGACCAGAAACACTGCAACAAACAACAATAATCGATGAGACAAATTATTTTCAGTCAACGAGAACATCATAGGACGGAATCACTTCAACGCCACATGCAGTGCTGGTGTCAGAAAATAGCAACTCCTCCAAAAATTAAGAATTTTCATCAATTATCGTCCAGAGTCCTACACAGATGCCCATTGAGGGCCACTTGATCGGGGCTCCTATGAGCAAATACAATAGCAAGCAGTTGTGCCCCAAAACGACAACAATCGATGAGACAAGTTATTATTTTCAGTCAACGAGAAATCAGAGGACTCTGTTCCAAAAAAAAAAAAAAAGAACATCATAGGACGGAATCACTTCAAGAGATTAAGAATTCTCATCAATTATTGTCCAGAGTCCTACACAGATGCCCAGTGAGGGCCACTTGATCGGGGCTGCTATGAGCAAACACAATAGCAAGCAGTTGTGCCCCAGAACGACAACCGTTGATCCCGTGGTGTTATGAGCAAACTCAGCAATGAGCAGCTGTTCTCCAAAACGACGTCGTTTTGATGCGTTTTGGGGCTTTGTATTATTGGACTTCACCCTTCACCGAGCTGACTAATTGTCAAGCCATGTCCTTTCTGTCCCTCTTCTACCCCCATTGATCTGTTTGTTGCCGCCTCTCCGGTGTGAAGGTCTAAGAGCAGCGTTGACCAGGGGGTAGGTCACTGGTTGTGGGGCGGTTGGCTTGTCGTGGGTTCGACATCTCCTAATTGTCCTCTCAAATCTAGTTGTGGGTGGCTAGTGGTGGGGTTTGGGCGTCACTAACCGAAGAGGGTGGGGTTAGGGTTTTGTCTTTTGCTTCCGGCAAGTTTTATTTTTTCTTCTTCTTCCACCGGTTGGTTTTCCCATTTCAGTTTGTTTTTGGTCTTGGTTTTCCTCAGATCTGGAGGGTTGAGGTAGTGGGCGATTAAAGACTTGGGTTTGGTTCGTTGGCTTGGTTCAATTTGTTGACAAGAATCAGTAGAGGGGTGGGTTTCAGTCATCAACCGCCATGGTCATGAGATTAGATTATAGCTAGCCTATTACGGTGTTCCTTTTCGGTCTTCGCGCCCAAAGCCTGCCATGACAGTGGGGGTTTGCCTCGAAGTTTTCTCCGCTGTTTTGGTTTGAGTACTCGTTTGCATCCTCAGTCGACGGTGCTTTGTTTCCTCGTTTAGAGCCGGGCAACGAGCTTATTGTGCAGCAATCCAAGGGATTGGATTCTTAGTCTATTTGCTTGATTCCATGTCTGATTTCTATCGCGCTTGTTGCTGCCTCTGATATGGACTTCCGTCCCGAAGCGACTGAGCGTATGATAACCTAACCACACTTACGCCGGCATTGGGTCGGTTTGTCTCGGCAATAACATGAAGAGAGCTTTGTGCTTGCGTTTAGGACTTAGATATTAGTTTACCTCTTTGTGCTTATTGTTTATCATCAGTTTTTCGGGATAACTGACTTGTTTTACTTCTTTATTTGGAGGAAAATCTTGTAGATACCATATATAACTTTTATCGAATGGAGTTGTTTGCTCCGCCCGGTGTGCCCATAACTATTTGCATGCAGTAATAAAAATATTGCTCTAATGTGAAATCAACGTTAACTACTACAACGCATCCATTTACGATGAAAAAAGACAGTTGATAATCTTTCTCGTACGTACATACATACGGCAGAGGAATACATGCAGAATCCGGTCAACTTTCACATACATAAATCAATCTGGCCAAGCCGTCCAATCGATCAATCCGTTTGCATAGAACAATTACTCGGAGCCCTTTAATATCATAGATCCATACACTTAGCTGTTGATCCATTGATCCGTACACTTAGTCTTGAGGCACGTCGGGGCGGCCAAGGGGCATTGAATACTTTTTTATCCTTTTCGTGACAATTTTCTCAGAGCTAATCTCACAAACCAAATTGGAAACAACACAAAAAGGAACAAGAGGAAAAAATTGAGGGCACTGATCGAGTTACATAACATCATCAACAACACACTTAAGTGATCACCGAATCAAATAGACAGCTTAAAATCTCTGCTGCTGCTGCTGCTGCTGCTCCATCATAAGCGAGAAGTCCTCGAAGCATACGAACCCGTCCCCGTTCTTGTCCACCCCGCTTATCATGCGCCGGCAGTCCTCTAACGTGCACCGGCCGTCGCCCATGGCGGAAAAGACGGCGTGGAGCTCCTCCGCCGTGATCCGGCCGTTGCGGTCCGTGTCGAAAAACTCAAATGCGTCGCGGAGCTCCGTGTCGCAAGCCGGCGGCCCGAAAGCCGAGCTAATCGCGCCGAATTCCTCGAAGCTGATGCTGCCGTTGCCGTCTTTGACGACCTCGTCGAGCATCATTGTTAGCTCCTCCTCGCTTGGTGGCTCGCCTCCGACTCGGCTGAGCACCGCCTCGAGTTGCTTCCTCGTTATCTTTCCGTCGCCTGAAAGAAAGAAAAGTAGGATTGATAAGGTGGTGTGACTCAGTGCTATTATTGTTACAGTATTATTCTTTATTATAAAAGGCAAAAGAATATAAGTATCAGAATTTCATCGAACTAAAAAACCAAAGTTAACTATCACAATAAACTTTTCACAACCAATAATCCCAATAAGGGCCTCACAAATAGCCAAAAAAAAGAACCTACAGGACACACAGTGGCGGACTCAGGATTTATTGACAGTGGGGTCAATTACCCATCCTAAACCTTAAACCAACATACAAGAAGGATTTTTTTTTTTTTTTTGGCATCATACAAAAAGGATCTAAGAAGACATCTATTGATCTTATATAGTTCATTTCTAATATACTTACAAAAATTACACTGAAAATGTCATACAAGAAGTGGTTAAGTGAATTATCTATCTATAAAATTTCTCAAAACAAAAAGGATATCTATTTATACCATAAAATTAAAATTCTTTTGCACTCATATTTTTTTTTTATAAGTTCACTCCTTTTATTGTCTTTTAATGAAAACTACAAATAAAGTTCACACTAAAAGACAAAATAGGGTGCCTTTATAAAAAAAAGCGGGTATGAAAATCATTTTTCTTCCAAACACACACGCAAGAAAAAGAGAAATTAATCAATGCCCGTGGAACATGGTTGAGCACAAACTTGGATCACACAAATATATGAGGTCCACTCTCAAGTGTGTAAAACCCACTTAAATGTTTGGTTTAGATTCGTGTTCAACCTATCTTACGAGCATGGAATAACTTCTGCTAAAAGAAGTCACAGTATGAACCTTTTGCCCCAAAATCGATCTTTCTTGTTGAGAGATAGAGAGGGGGGGGGGGGGATACCTAAAAATTCTGGACAATTATTTTACTTATGGGACAAGAACCTAAGGGTATAGAACTTATGGGCAATTCACAACAACTACAGATTCAAAAGCCCATGGGGCAAAATTATCATAAATGTCTGAAAATTGAAGTATTCCTCAGGTGGTTTTCCCAACTTAGTGGGGTCATTTGACATCTCTTGCCCATTAATGGATCCGTTCCTGGACACACAGGAGGGGAGTTTCGAACTATTGGCCTCTTAATAAGATAAAAGAGTTTTGGTCAAACTAAAATAGTCTTAAATCCACTCAGTTCTAATGATTGAGGGTATATATGTTGGACAGATACGACTATGTTTTCTTTATATTCCATATTTCATTTCTTAGATCCGTGGCAAAAAAAAGAAAAAAATCTTTACATGCATCGAATGGTTCAAAACGTAATTGTGTCCGGAGTTGTGTTGTAGGCTTCTTGTTTTTGATAAGCAGGAGATAGATTTATAAACGTTTGTGATTGTACTTCATAGTACCACTGAGGGACAAATATATACCAGGGGACTGGAAAAAATTTCAGTGTCAGCTGGGTACCACGTGGTGCCTACTCGGCACATTCAAGCTTACCATTGCGTATTAGGAGAGAGAGTGTAAAACGGTCAAAGGTATGTCTGTAGTGAATTTCCATATTCGTCGGCGAAAATACTTGAAAAACGAGTTTGAAGATGCATGAACTGAGGAAAATTATTAGGTGCCGCACATGACTTGAGCAACTTCAATTGGCATCAACTTCTTACTGTATTCATATTTTTAATTAGGCTATTTTTTGTACTCCTTCTGTCCTTTATTTAGAGTCCAATATTTCATTTTAGATTGTCCCTTAATAAGTGTCCATTTTGTAAAGTTAATAGATAAAAGTTGATACATTCTCTATTTTGTTCCTAAAAAGATATTCTATTTTGAAAAGTTAGTGAATAAAAGTGTAATGATGACAGTAGGAAAAATGAAGAAAAAAGTTGATGTAAAAGATATAATAATGTCTTTTTAATAAGTTAGAGTTACGAAAGAAGACACTTAAAAATGGATGAAGGAAGTACCAGTTAATTTATGATTCACAGGATTAATTTAAATATGGACCGCTACGTAGCAGGTTTCAATTCTCTGGTACTGTTACACCCTGGTAAGCCAACGCGACTAAAAATTCACGGCCGTATCAACCGATTTCCTTTGTTACCTTTGTTACCCGATTTTTTGTTCCCTTCATGGCTAGGAATAATTCAAAAAAAAAGTGCTACACCCTGCTAAGATCGCTTCAGGTGCTTTGGTGTTAAAAATAATTTAATTAAACTTATGCTCGTGGCACTCAATTTCCACCGCGTATCATTTAATACTCTGACTACCGCTACAACTATGAAGGGTCTATTCTAGTAACTTTTTTTTCTTTTTTATTTTATGTGTTTGGTTCATCTTTTCTCAATTTTTGTTAGATTTTTGTCATATTTTTTGAACAAATCATTCGTCTCAAAGAGAGTAGTCTAAAAAGTAAGTATAAAATTATGACCAAAAGCAAAAAAAAAAAAAAGAAAAGTTTACTTAAGACGAAAAAAATACTAAATTGTTGTTTTTTTTTTTTTGGTCTAATGTGTGTTTTATATGATCTTTTTTCAATATAGGCCCACATTTTTATACTTTTCTGATTCCTCTCGTCATGACGGAGAATTAATCCCAAGAATTCGACGAAAAACTCAACAAAAAATTATAAAAAAAAATAAGAAAACACAAAAAAAAAATTAGACAAAATTTACGACGGCGGAGCCGCAATCCCCTCCCCTAACACTATTAAAACATTGATTAGATCTAAACCTTGAGGCTTAATCCGGCTATGGATACTCAAACTTTTATCCCTTTGAAAATGCTGTACTTCTTTATGTTGTGTAGTTGCACTCTAAGTCACATAATAAGCGAGCATGAGTTGAAAGAGCGAGCGTCAACGTGTATCAAAAGTATTACACCTTCCATCCCAAAAAAATGATAATTTTTAAAATTCGTGTAATTTTTCATCGCTTATATCTTTCGATCTATAATATTTTTCGTGAGTTTAAAAATTTTGTATAGTTGAACTAATTGAGAACTATCAAATAAAATACATATTGTATATTTTTTGAGATTCATATTGAAATAGATAAGGAATTGAAATTGGCAAACATATCAAAAACAAAAATTGACATACAATTTAAAACGGAGGGAGTAATTAAAATTGAGAATACAAGCAAAGAGCGAGATTTAAGAGCGGACGTGACCAGTGGGACAAATGAGGCCATGGACGATCTCTCTGATTTTACATACCATTAACAATTAATCATGATGTCTTCAAGAAAAACGTGTACACTTATTTCTTACGTTACCTTCTTTATCAGTCATCTGAAGAGCCTGCACCAACTCGAAATGGATATCCGTGGACGTCAACACGCTCGTTGGCGTCCTCTTGCCACCGTCCGACTTGTGGTGGTGGTGGGATGAGGAAGCCTCGGAGGAGTCCGACGAGGTCGAACCGGATCCGAACGATGGAGGGTCGGATCCAGAGATCGACCGGCTCTTCTTGGACCGGAAGAGCTTCTTCGGGTTGATGTTGATCACGAGCTTCATGGCTGAGGTGGGGAAGGCCGGAAATGTTGGAGAGAGAAAGAGGAGAGAGAATGTTGGTGGGCAGTTCGGGGGAAAGAGGGAGGAAGATGGGGAGGTTAAATGGTGGGAGAGAAGGCAGGGTCATGGCAGCTTCCGGGAAGCTTCCTAGCAGTAGTTGTTGTTTTTGGCGGACTTCCCTTCTTGTCTCTTTTTGATAAGTATAAGTACTTTTTGTTTAGAAATATAATATGAACACAATTCTTAAAAAGTCCGGAATCGTTTTATATATCAATCATTCTACATTTACAAATATTAATACAAATTCATTTACATTTATGTTGGAGCCCACACATTATATCTTCTGTGTGTGTGGACCTCAACAAAAAAAAATATGAATATATATATAAAGTATTTGTATATATATGTGTGGTTCTAAACTTATTGTTTATGTATTAAACCCGACCCATAAATAATGTGGTCTTTGTTTATACTATTCAATAATTTTAAATACATCTATTCTCGAATCTGCCGCATACACGCACAAGTCTTCACATAACATATTCTTTTTCTTTGTTTGGTGTCTCGAGATTACAGGATGTAGAGCTAGTACTAGTACTGTATAACTAGCTAGGAAATATTGATTACTGGGGAAAACTATGGTATACCTATTTAAAGTGTCCCCCATTTGTGCCTTCCAAAGGTTAGGTCTCCGTTTGATAACAGTGATGGATAGATGAGATTCGTAAGGAGATGGAATTAGGATTGGGATTCGTAAGGAGATGGGATTAGTAATGAGAAGGGATTGATAATGAGTATGTTTATTCGGGATGGGATTAGATGATGAGATTATTAATATCATTTTTGTTTGAGATGGGATTGGATTGATAGAAGAAATTGGTAATGAGAATGGATTGGTAATGTGAAGAAGTTGGGATTGGACTATTAATACCCCTCAATACCAAGTCCCACGGGGTATTAGCAATACCCCCTATTACTCGGATTATTAATCCCATCGGACTAATAGTCCGGACCTTTTTTTGTTACCAAACAGAGTATTAATACTCCCATGAGATTAGTAGTCCCATCCCAACCTTCAAACCCGTTATCAAACGGGGCCTTAATATTATGCGGACTACTTCCTTCTTGTCTTTTTCAGGAAGTACTTTTTTTGTTTAGGAAAATTTATGAACACCGTTCACGTCTGTATTAGATTGTTAACTACATACCAATTTGTTTAAAAACTTAACCTATTAGAGAGACGGGCAATTTTATTATTTACACCTTCAACATATCCCTTCACATGCAGCTAGACTCTCCTCCATAAGCGGACTAAATACATGTAAATATTTTAACATTAGGTGCGCAGGAAGTGCGGTTCGAACACAGAATCTATTATTTACTTTGATACCATATCAGATTGTTAACCACAAATTACTCATCTAAAAGCTTAAGCTATTAGAGGGAGACAACTTAATTATTTATACCTTCAACCGTCCGGAATCATTTGATGTATTAAACCCCATAAAAAAATGAGGTCTATGTGTCTATATTGAATAATTTTGAATACATCTGTGTTTGGATCTGCATACACACATGCATAAGTCTTGGTGTAGTCTTTTTTCTTTCTTTTGTGTTTTGAGATTAAAGGGATGTAGAGCTACTAGTACTGTATATCTAGGAAATAGTATTGATTAGTGAAGGTGAACTGCTCCTCCGTTTGTTGAAAAAAGTAGGTGGCTTCCACACCTTCAAATGTACATGTGGATTCTGCACACTTAATTAATATTAATTAATACAGTGGAGTATAATTTAGAGAGAGAAAATCATGCGCCGGCCGGCCACTGTTTCCGTCCTTTGTATTTTTTTTTTTTTGAATACAGTTAATTAGGACGTCTTTTGGAAATGCATGTAAATACGGAATGCATTGTCCACTGGGAAGAAAATGGTGAGAAATACTAGTACGAGTACTATACAGAGGAACGGAAGTCAAGCGTGTTTGCTGGATGTCGCTGGGCTCGAAAAGGTCGTCTTAATAAATGCGTACGACAGGGAACAAGTGGAGAAAATCTGACACACGAATTTTCTCCGAAATTGCAGGAACTCAAACTCACTTTTTCCAACCTGATTAGATTAGATTAGTTAGAGAGATATATTGCAGCTTGGCTGGCTGGCTGGCTGATCGGGACGGGATAACTACCAACAAAAACCCAATCTGCTTTTCCCCTTTCCCCTTTCATAAGTTCGAAAACCCAATCATATGAATTGTAACATTCTCGGAAGCTCACCTGACCTCGGTGTACAGTAGTATTTACTACGGTATATAGTATGCTCCCTCCATCTTAGATTTCAGGTTCCAGACATCCTATGTGCTAACTAGCTATTATTACTCTTTGAGGATCAAACTTTACTAGGGATTGAAGTTTAATTTTATCTGAGAAACCAAACTGACTTCTTAGATTTCAGGTTCAATCTCGACTAGGGATTGATGTTTTAACCGAGAAACCAACAAACTGATTGAACTGGACGAATATGGTCGGTTTTGTTAGTGTCACACTTGGGTTCGGATTTGGTTCATTTATGCGAGAAAACCGAAACTGAACCAATGTTTAATTTTTTCGTAAGTTTCAAACCGAACCAAACTATGAGCTAGTCCTTCTATTGAGCACACTGAGCTATCAATAAGATAACAAAAAGACAAAAACACGTAGCCTACTCATTTTACATTTTTCATTATACTATCACAAAATTTTATATACTCTCTCACGCATTTCAATATGCTTTCTCGACCTTAACAACACTGTGTTTTTTTTTAGCATCTTCCATTAATAAATTAAATATGTACCTTCGAAAATTGTATGGCTCGATGGATGAGGGTTAATTGTTTTGGGATGTTTAGGTACTGTGTCTGGAAAATACTCCTATCAATTAGGTATTTTCTCGTGATACTCATATTAATTTAGGTACCCATTGAGTGCCAGAGGGAAACATTGAAGTAATCGACAATAGGGAGTGGAACCCACCAAGTATTCCATGCTAAAATTAACTGAATAGCTGGTCCACCTTGTTTTAGATTCTCAATCAAAATTCTGGCAATACTGTTGATTGTTCCTGGATCGATAAATTTGTTGGGATGTGTGTGTGTGAGAGAGAGAGAGAGAAAGAGAGAGAGAGAGATCATTGAAGCATGCTTGATGCTTTCAACATTTTGGAAAGCTGGAATTCGATTCTGCGCCAGCGGCACGCGGAAACAGCAATACACGCGGTTATAGAATCATTCATCTCTGCCACCACCAACTTTACTACTACTATTTTATTATTTTCTGGATCACTTTTTGAGTGGTGTAATAAAAAGGGAGAAAAAAGAAAAGTTGTGTCCAATTGCAACTCCAACCGCCGTACGTTCGAAAAAGATTGCAACTCCAACTATGATGTCTCAAATGTAATGAGGAGTGGGCTCTATAAATGGCATCCGCGTAAAATGCTCCAACGAATGTGCTAGCTAAACGCAAGGTAAATTGTTGTGCTTCTAAAATGCGATCTAATGTGTGGGTCGTGCCTCGTTAAGCTGTTGACAGTTCGGAGTTCGACTTGCAGACATGTTGGTTATATTCTGGGAGAAGTTGAAAAAATTGTTCATCTCCTATTGGTCTTGAAATCTCACGGAGCACTTTGTGATCAGATGGAGGTATCGACAAGGAGGTGTAGCGGATCGGCCTTTCAGTAGGTGTACGTAGCGAATTAGTTTTTCAAGTGGAAGATATTTACATGGTTCACCAACATGTCGAATTACGTTGAAGATGCCAAATTACCACATAAATGGGTAGATCTCCAAAAATTTGAAGCTATTTTTCTAAAGTAATTTTACAAACCCATACTCCCATAGAAACAACACCTAAAGTGAGGTGCAGGGATATTTTGAAGGACCAACTAAATTGTTCGAAGCAAATGGAGTGCCACCCCCACGGGGTAACGGCCTTATACTCCCAGGCATTAGAGCTCGCTTCTACTCCCCATCCTCTTGGCTCATACAACTATTAACTGTAGGGATGGAATTAAATAGGGGCACGTGAGGTCATGTGCCCCACTAACAACCAAAATAATTGTTAATAATATTACATATGTGATGTAACCATGAAAGTGTCCTATTATATTTAAAAACTAGTGCATGCACGTACCTGAAGACACGGCTCAAATTTGGTATTCAACAAATTATTCAGTTTTGTCCCTCTAACCTCTTGAAGGCCAGGGTCCCATTCGCAAAATTCGAACTACACAACAACCTGTGCTATACATCGATCCTAAGTTGTATTGGGGTTAACATGCATGAATTATTTTCATGGCAACTACATAATGCATAATAGTAATTGAAAAATTCCATATATTAAATGAATGTTGCTGATCACCTCGCCAACCAAGCCGACTAATAGTTAAGTATGTTTTAAACATACTTTATCTAATCAACTACATAAATAATCGAGGCACACATCAATTCAAAACACCGTTTAAAAATGTATAAAAGTTACAGTAAAAATACTTCAAACATAAGCAAATATGTCATTGGAATACTAACAGGTAGTAAAACGAAACAGAAAATAAAATTTGGGATGTAGGTCGTTGGTTGTAATGCCTCCTTTCCCATTTCTTTTTTTCTTTTTAAAACCGTGTTCTTTTGGAGAGTAATGTGAATTCAGATACATATCTGACCGTTCTCAATACAACCCATGATTGTAGTTTTGTACTTTTTATCAAAGGGAAACTTATTTTTATTCATGAAAAGCCCAACACACTTGCAAAAGAGTTATGTCTAAGTACCACCCAAGAAGCAGCATATAGGTAAATATTACCAAACTAAGAGATTCCATTCGTTTCTGGTAGACGAAGAATAGAATGTGTATTTAGCATTTTTTTTAATCGGCGCAACAATATGAGTTAAAGGTAACGAAAAGTCTTGAAGGGTAGCAAAAAATCCAGAAAGTCACGTGATGAATTAGCTTTGTATCTGGCCCCGACCTGTTCCTGCAAAGACAACGTGAGTGCTAAAGTCACCGGTGTGGTGGCGTGCCAACCACCCTCCGATGCCTAAGTCAGTAGAGAATATGCTATATGGTGAGAGAATTGAGATTCACAAGCGTTAATTTGGACGTACCTTAGTTGAAATTCTACCGTCACTTTTGTAGGCATTTTGTAGGAGGTTGAGTCCTGATAGGACTGTGTTCCGAGGATTTATCAGTTATCCTTACGGTGAACGTGGAGTCCTGCCTTAGCTAGGACTCCATACTCACCTAATCTTGGCCGGAAATCATTATCCTCTATTGGCCGTGATCACCCTTGGGATCTTCATGTATAATCCACATCTTCTCCTGTATCCCATGAGGGATATCCTCAACAGGGATAACCATGCTACGTGAGCGTTATTCGTCCAGCCTTGGCTGGGTTTTTGGGCTGATCCTTAGATCGTGGCCCAGCTCTGTATGACGGAGCTGGACCTTAGACTTCAGCTCAGCTCCGTCCTGTGGACCGAGCTGGTTGACTTGATGTACTTCATGGTGATATCTTCTGGAGGGTGTGTGGGCTACCACAGCCCCGGGTGGATATCGGGGCGGCCAGTAAAATAAGCGCCTCGCCTTTTTGAAAATTGATTCGAAAAATTTTGAAGAGTCGCCACCCGGATTTGTGGTTCGCCACCCGAGAAACCGTTTTGATTTGAAAATGATTGATTGAATTGAAAACCAGAGACTTGTTAAGGGTTCGGAAGCCACGTTACGAAGGGGGAAGGGTTTTACGGCACTCCCCTCGCCCGATTCGAAATCGGTCTCTACTAAACATTTGTGGGATTTTTCGAAAGGTTTTGTTCCAATGGTCAATTAGCAAGTATTTACAGAGATAACAGGTAAAGGAGTGCATGCATGTGTGACTGTACAGTGAGTGATGACAAATGACCATGCAAGATATACAAATTAAAAGCAAGATAAAGTCTTGTCACTGAAATCACTCTCGAGCGCTCAGGAGTGGTCCCGAGCGCTTGGGAGTGCTTGAATCCCAACCCTGCAAACTTTGTTAGTGCAACAGAGTATATATAATAAAAAAGTGCAATACTGTAAATATGAACCTAAGTAATATGAAACATCACACAGGCTTAACAGAAGGATTGAAAAAAACTGGGATCAGTCCCCATTCTTCCAAACTATGTATCCTCGCCATTCTAAAGAATTTCTTTTACAATCTAAAAGGCTGAGGGGTCACATGCAAGGCATGCAAAAGCAACATAAAGACTAGCATGGAGGGAGATTTAGAAGTGATAACATGCAGATAACTCCCGAGATGGTTTCAAACAACTAAAGCCCTTGTTTCAGCATCTTGATACAGCAGATCATCCTATTTATCTTGCATGCAAAGTACTTCTCACTTTGATCTGCTGAAGGACATTCTTTTACCTTTCTTTTACATGAAAACAGTCCTTATTCTTTTTTTTTGAAAATCAGGTCAGGTACATCAAAAGAATTTTAGTAGTACTCTCTTTGCTTGAAACTTGTCTCCATACTCCCTGCATGTTAGTTTGAATGCTGGAAAACAAGAAAGATAAAATTGGCATCACTCTCGAGCGCTCTAGAATAGTCCCGAGCGCTCGGGAGTACTTCCGATGCTGCATGCATGGAAAACATTCATGGCCCTTTTGCTCTTGTTTTAAAACTAAGGCTATCCCATCACACTCTCAGTATTGAGGACTGGAGTGAGCTGGGAAGCCTCCCTCAGAAGGGAAAACAGCCCTGCTTTTGTTTGAAATCAAGGCATGAGACTTATACCTTTTGTTTGGAACTTTGATCCTTGAGGAAAAGCTTGGAAGGATGGAAGAGGAGTGAGGATCAGAGGTTTGTCATGGACTGAACTCCTTTCCTCTTCTTGAAATTTCTTGGTTATTTTGCCTTTGAAAAGGGGGTTTTTTGCATGAGAGAGAATGGAACTTGTTTTCTGCTTTGAAAAACCAGAGAGAGGGGTTCTAGAGAGAGAGAGTTCGTGCTCTCAAATGAAGACCAAGCCTCCTTTTATAGCCAAAACATAACCTATGGTTTAAAATGGGAAAAATGAAATTGGGAATCCAGCTGAGATCTTCTGCCCTGACTCACCTCTGACTGAGGTTGAGTGAGGTCTAAGGCAAAGACCAGCCTGAAACGGTTGAAATGATGGCTGCATGGATAGTGGAGGGAGCTCCCACATCTATTGGGCAATACAAAAGTCTCGAGCGCTTGAGAGTTGTCTCGAGCGCTTGGGATTTCACTCTCGAGCGCTCGAGAGTTGACTGGTCAATGGTTTTGAAAAAGGTCTGGAGCGCTTGGGATTGATCCAGAGCGCTTGAAAATGATTTTTGACATTTTTATTTCCCTTTCAAAGTTTCTTCCAGAAGCATCGTTCCATTGGTACAAGGCTTGTTCGATCCCATATTCATCATTGGGGAGCCTGCGGGCCACGAATCAAGGAAATTCGAATCGTCCAAATTGGGGTGTCTACAGGGTGCCAAGCAAAGCTGACAGTTTTACTCCCTAGCTCCGCTAAATCTATGCACTCTGCCAAAGGTAAATCAAGGTAGAGAGAGGTCGTGAAACTTGCCTACCGGGAAAAAGGGTAAGGATATAACCCTTTTGTAAGAGTTATTAACCCTCTTTAATTGAACAATAAACACTTGGGCAATTTACCTCTAGGTCCAGAAAATAGAAAGTAATTCCCACCAAGTTTCCTCTAATTAACGAAACACTAAAACCCTATGAAAGTGCCTAAAACCCCCAATACTGAAAGTGCTTAACTCTTAGGGCACCCTATGAAAGTGCCTAAACCTCAGGGTACCCTATAAAAGTGCCTAAAACTCTAGGGTACCCAATAAAAGTGCCTAAATCGCTAAAACCCTATAATAGGAAAGTGCACCCTAAAACTCCTATGAAAGTGCCTAAACCTAAACCCTATGGCTCTATGAAATCACCTAAACCTAAACTCTAGGGTACCTTAAACCCTAGGGTATCCTAAAATCTAAAATCTTAAGGTACCCTAAAACTCTAGGGTACCCTAAAATCCTAAAATCCTAGGGTACCCTAAGATTTTAGGGTACCCAAGGGTACTAGGGTACCCATTAGGGTACCATAAAACCCTAGCATACCTTAAAACCCTAGGGTGACATTTCTATTAATTGTAAATGTATTTTTGTAAAAGTGGACTTAGTGGTAATTAAGTATTTCATCTCTCCTTAATGGAAATTAAGTGTCACTTTTCTATACTTAGAGGTAATTTTCTCTAAACACTTATGGTGAAATAGCTTTCCCACCATTCGTAGAGTGCCTTCCAAGCTAAAAAAAAAAAAAATTGATACAAAACTCAAAATTTGACAAATAGTGATATAAATAGAGAAAACGTGAGATTTAGCGAATACGTAAAAAATGCTATAGATACCACAATAGTTATTGTTTATTCGGAGCTGTGGTCTGTAGCTCCGGTTGTGGAGGAGCCAACGTTGGTAAACACGGACAGGTAAATGAGAGAGGAATGCTTTGAGTAAATACTATAGTCAAAATAAATCCCTAATGAAACCAACACAACTCAACTCAAAATAAAACAACACAATCCCCATAAGAATAGGTTAAACTTATCATATCAAAACTCACATTGGGGTATTTTTAAGTGAATTAAACCTTATTTGCAGATTACTACAAAAGCACCCAAAAAATTACAGTCGGTAGGAATCAAACGGGAAATTATTTAGAAGTAAGAGAAATCGAGAAAAAAAATCTATAAAGAAAGAAACCTAATTGAGAAAATGACCGACTATGAAGGACTTGGGGCTGTTGTTGCCAACGACGGTGGTTTGCGGTTTGCGGTGGTGTACAATGGTGCTGGTGGCGATGGTTGTGGTAACTTCCGAAAGGTGCTACATTTGAACCACAAAGAGAGAGAGAGAGAGAGAGAGAGAGAGAGAGAGAGAGACATGGTGTGGGCAGCATGCCCTGGAATTTTCGGATTCCAAAATGTAAGGGCCCATAATCGAGGGAGCGCGAGCGGAGAAGCAGTCGCCCGTAAAATACAGAGTCGCCACTTGGGTTTGAAGGTCCGACATCCAAGGAACCGTATTTCGAAGCACCTGTCGCGCTGTTTGATTTGAAAATATGAAGGAAACCAGTCCGTCACTACCATATCTAGGTTCGGGAGCCAGGTTACGAGAGGGGAAGGATTTTAAGTCACCCCTCTCGCCCAATCCGGAGAACGGTCTCTACTTAGGCATTTTGAAAATGTTGTGATTCTTCTTTTATTAATCAAATTTTAGCCAATTAGGGCGGGGGAACAGTTAATCGGGGATTTAAAACTGTAACAATTTGCAAGATGCGTTTGTATTTAAGCATGGATGGATGGAATACTATGAAAATGGGATAAAATCCAACCCTCTGATCAGAAACCTCAAAGCTGCACAAGGTTTAGGCATGCCATGCATCATGGCCAACTTTGCATGCATGGATCTACATACATGCAAAGAACCATCGCGCAACAATTCCAAACCATCGCCCGCATGTTTGTCTCCACCACAGATTGGATTTTGATCCCCTCCTGGGCTCTGGAAGGACCAGTGCTCACCCAGGGGGCAAACCAAGCAGTTTAATATGTACTGGAAAGTAACTACTTATCACAAATTAAGACAAACAGAAGCCAAATAAATTGAAATACAGCCCCTAAACAGTGGGGGTGAATAAACAGATGCTTAAGCCTAACTTGCCATGCAAGGGCCATTACTGGAAAGTAAAGAACCATCGCGCGAGTGTTCTTGACTGGACTTTCAGGAATTGCTTTGCATGTCTGGGGTTCTGAAACATACTCAGAAACATCCCAAGGGCATTCCAAACTAAATAAGACAACAAACTAAACTAAACCATGGCTTTTTCATGTAGCACAATGATCTAAAAGCCTAAACATGCTTCAAAACAGTAAGAACTATGTATGGAACACAAAGGTCAGGATACCCTTCCCCACGTGGCTCATCATCACGCAGACACGAAGTGTAGCATGAGTATTTGGAACCAGCGCGCGAGGGTTCCTGCTCCACTGCTTCTTGTAACTTTGCTGACTTTAGGGCCAGGACTGGTATTGCTTACCAGCCTTGGCCCTGTCAGCCCCCCTCAGGGATCAGAACAGAAAGCAGGTAAATGTTTATACCTTTGCTTGAGTTGTTTTGAATTGGTTTCAACAAGGTGGTGTAGCTTGATAAATGAGTGTATGTAGAATACAAGAGTGAGAGAATAGCAAGAATGATTGAGGGTTTGTAAGCTTTGTGCTTGACATTTTGTAACCTTCTTTCTTTCTTTTTCTTGAACCCAAGATTGTTAACCCTTTGAAAGAGAGACAATTGGGGGGGGGGGTATATATAGGAGAAGGGGTAGAAATGGTGTATGGAGGAGAAAGAACCAACCAAGTAAAGGTTAACTTGGCTTGGTGGCCAAATTGCCTCTTTTGGAAAGGTTGCAAGGAGAGAAACCCAGCCAGTCCACGAGGTCTGGATTTGGGTTACGTGGTGATTAAGTTGCCCAGCTGAAAAAGGTGATAGGGATAGGCTTAGAACCGTCGCGCGATGATTCCAAACTGTCACGCGAGGGTTCTCCCTGGCGCGCGATGGTCAACGGTCAATCTTTGACTGTTGACCACACCTGACAACCTGATCCTCGCGCGATGGTTCTAAACCATCGCGCAACAATTGTTTTTTTGGCTTTTTGACGTCGCTTAGGCTAGATTAGGTTCAAGGGTTTTGCAAACACTCAAACCTCAAACACTCGACATTCCCGAGGTGTTCTTGATCCGTTTCATCATCGGGGAATCAAATACCATATTGGGGTGTCTACACATGGTGATAAGTTGTAGAAATCAATTGGAAATGGGAAAATCAATTGGAAAAGGAAACAGAGAAACATTTCGGAAACGTTTCAAAACGTTTACATTATTGAACAGAGTCAATTGATTTACTCCAATTCGGAAAGGCTGCTGATTTTGCCACTCCCTTTTTTGTTAACGTCACTCCCCTCCAAGTGTATTTTTGATGCAAAAATATACTTGCAAGAGAGTAGCGTTAACAAAAAAGGGAGTGACAAAATCATTTCCCTTCGGAAAAGGGAACAAAATTAAGGAAAGGGATATATTTAAGAATTTATTAGGAAACATGTAATTAGGATATAGATTGTAGGTTTATAATTAGGAAATATGCATTCGATCCGATGGATACAAAGTTAACAAGAAGTACGATCGAACGGTTATAGAAGTAGCTCCGTTTGTATGCATAGACATTTTTTTATTGAAAATCGCTATGTTTTATAATATAGATATATACACACTATTATATATCTCAAATTAAAACGTAGAAGTAATTCTATACTTCAACTTTCAGTGATTGATTCGTTTATAATTATTGGTTTTTAAACCATTTTTCTATATGGAGATTAATCTTTTGATTGTCTTTAATTTTAAGCGTTGCGGAGAAATCTCTTAAAAGAAATTCATTAATAAAACCATCGTTCTACAGAATTGCAAATATGAAACATATTCTAAAAGTTGTCTGAGATTATGTACTCCTTTTTGATCTTTTTATAAAAATTAGGCATCATAATTTCTTATATATGGTTAAGGTCCGTTCTTTTAGACTTAACTTAAATTTAATTTAAATCTGAAAATTTTTCCTTATACATTTTTGTGCTAAAAAGTAGTTATTTCTCAAAATAATAGGGTAAAAGTGCCAAAATTTTACTTTTCGGATTCCTCTCGTTAAGATGAACCAATACCTCAAAAAAAATTTAGAGCAAAATTAACAAATGCGAAAAAAATTCAAATAAAGACAATTTTCAAATTTAAGTTAAGTTTTAAGTCTAAAAGAACAGAGCCTTGAACATCCGCATTGTAATAAGCAAATGAGTGTGAATAATCAAACTTAACAACAATATTCAAAAAATACCTCACATTGTAATAAGCAAAGTTATAAATCTTTTAACAAATAACCAAATTTCAATCATTCCATAACCAAACTTAACAACTTTTACCAATAACCAAAACTTAATAACCAAACCCAATAACCAAACTCAAAACTCAATAACTCAAAAACACCTCATATTGGAATCGTCTCATCGAGACGAATAATTTGGTTTGGTTGGGTGCGTGATTAGAACTCGTTTGCGATTGGATATATGTGCATTGTATATTGTGGGTTTTTTTTTTTGTTAAGGATGTAAAAATAACCAATGTGGAGGTAGAGATTATTAAGTTTGGTTATGAACTAAATGGATAATCAAATGCTAACGTGGCACATTTTGGTTATTGATTTTGATTATTCCCATTGCGGATGCTTAGTAGTGAATGTCTTAATTTAGGATAATTTAATTTATTGTGGTTGAGTGAAAATTATAATTTCACGATAAGAGTAATAAGGGTGTGTTCCACAACCCAAATAAGTTCTTATTATTTGTGGAATAAGAAGTTCCGTTCCAGAAAAATAAGAAGCTTGCTACTTATTTTGGAACAAGTTGTTTAGGTACCGTCTGGCCGGTGGAGGGAAATCGTACCGGCGGCCGCGCCGAGCCGTCTCCGGCCACCGGACGGCCGATCCGAGCCGGAGATGGCCCGGCGCGGCTACCGGTCGATTCCGTTCGATCGGTGGAGGGAAATCGTACCGGCGGCCGCGCTGAGCCGTCTCCGGCCACCGGACGGCCAATCCGAGCCGGAGATGGCCCGGCGCGGCTACCGGTCGATTTCCGACCGCCGGCCCTCATTCTCATAACAACAGTCCCCTGTGTTTGTATACTGCAACTTCCAGGTCAAAAACAATAGGGTTAAGCAAAAAATTTTCCTACCATTATGGATCTTATTTGATAGATCTCATTTAGATCTTTAATACGGTGTAAAAATTTTTTTTTCTTTTTTCATTTATGTTATATTTGAATTTAAAAATGTGGAAGAAACTTTGTATTTGAAAAAAATAAGAAGGTTGGCTTTTTTTTGAATAAGAAGTAGAGGAAATAAGTAATTATTTTTTAAAAAACGTTCTGAAACGGAGCCTAACATGCTCTCGCTAAACTAAGTTCTTGGATCCATATTCCTGATTACGCACCGATCGATTTCCAAGACGGAAAGAAAGACGAAAAGCCGTGGCGGTTACCACAAAAGGTGACACAACTGGATATTCATTTAACCAGTTATTCCCACTGCCCTGCCCAGACATCCCACGCCTACATCAGTTCGGAAATATCGACGACAGAATATGCTTAGTGGAGTATTATAGAGTCGATAGGATGTTTGACTCCTTGGTATCCTCTGCTTTTTTGTAGCAATAATTTAGTACTCCACTTCGTAGCATGTTTTTTTCTCGAAATTCTGGTGTGCCCACCCACCAAGTAGGTTTGGAAGGACCCCAGCAGAAACGTGGTTTGTTCCTGGTACCAAATTTTAGGTGCCGAAAATATGTACAACGGCCTAAGGCTTACTTTTGAGTTCTACACGAATAATTCAAATCATTCATTAATTTTAAAATATTA
This sequence comes from Rhododendron molle, assembly GCA_025413875.1. Classification (NCBI taxonomy): domain Eukaryota; kingdom Viridiplantae; phylum Streptophyta; class Magnoliopsida; order Ericales; family Ericaceae; genus Rhododendron; species Rhododendron molle. The sequence continues at coordinate 19,812,398 of CM046391.1, read as the reverse complement.
TTTCGAATGGCCTTGGAAAAATTAGTTCAATTGGATATGAGTAAATGGTTGATCTAATCTTCCAAGTTTCATTCGCAATTTAGGATCCTGAATTCTGAATGAAGAATTTGAATGTTGGATCAAAACATAATTCAATTGAGCTGATATTTCGCAAGGTCACTCAAAAAATTATAACTCTCTCCGTCAATCTATAAATATTCGGTGTGCAAATCTAGGCCTTTAAAAAGATTCATTCTTTTGGTAAAAGAAACAAAAAAAAATTCACAAATCAATAGATATCAATGAGTTATTTCAAGTTATGAAAAAAAATTTTGAATTTTCTAATTTTGATAAAAGAAACCAAAAGATATCAATGAGTTCTTTCAAGTGATGAAGAAGGAAAAAAAAAAATTTCTAATAAAAAAATACATTTTTGTAAAGGCCTAGATTTGCGCCCCGAACATTTATTTAGGGACGGAGGGAGTATAAAATTAATGAACGATTCGAATTAATCATGTGTCATCCACAAGTGGGTCATATATGCCATTGTGCATTTTCGGTACCTCAAAACTCGGTATTCATAGTTGGACTCTTTCTTTGACATGCATTTATTTTCTTTGACAACTTAGATGTCTGGGCTATCTTACGCGCACCTTAATTTATTTTGGGACACAATCCCATCGCCCAATTACGGAAAATCCATTTAAATTTGGAGCAAAGCTCCATGTAAATTGATCGTAAAGAAATTAATAACACTTGAGAAGTTTCAATATGAAAGGGAGTAAATCCCATATTCTAAGGGCCAACCCCTGGGTTCATTTCGAACCCTACTACACACAGACAATTTGTGCACAGATTGTGCACATATTTTATTGTGGGGCCCACCACGGTCCCACACAAATAATTCGAACCGTTCATTTAATGTAAAACAATTTTTCGAGGATTCTTGCAAAAAATCAGTTCAATCCGATACCTATAGATGCTCAATCTAATCGTCTAACTTTTCATTATTCTTAAATCTGAATGAAAAGTTAGACGATTGGATCGAGCATCTATAGGTATCGGATTGAACTGATTTCTTAAGATACCCTTGAAAAAATGTTTTACATTTAATGAACGGCTCAAATCACTTGTATGGGACCCGTGGTAGACCCTACAACAAAATTTGTGCACAAATTGTCTGTGTGTGCAGACTTTCTGGTTCATTTCATGTCCACTTCTCCTTGTTAGATTGAGAACGGATTTCCAAGTTGTAGTGGACCGTCCTGTTTTCTGTGTTGGGGTCCTTGTGGTCGAAAAGCATGCTCTATTGGTTTGGGAAAAAAAAATCTTTAGGCTTGGTTCCTCCAAGAGCTTTTTGGATTTTTTGGGTTTTGTGTTTATTCAATTTTTTATTTGTTTGTTAATTTTTTGATTCTTCTTAGAAGAATCAATAATTTATAAAAATTTGGTGCAAAATTAAAAAATACAATATTTTTTTGCATAAGAACAAAATTCAAAAAGCCCATAAAGCTCTTAGAAGAACAAGGCCTTAATTGCTAAAATTTGGTGAAAGTGGTCAAAAAGCATGGGTTGGGCAAAAACCTAACTCTTTTCTGAATTTGTCGAGGCATTATTGTGACAAATTTGACATGAAAATTTGGCTTACCCTTCATCATATGATCAATGTTTAGAATCTTCAGAGCCTCAAAGTAAAAAATCGATGATTGGACTACAATGGCATTACACCAATACGAAAGCATTGTCAATTTTTATATTTTCATTAACATTTGTAAATTGTAACAACTTAAAAAATAAATTCTTGAGGCCACCTCACCCGACGCGCAAGCTTGTGAAACGACTGTAAAAGTGATTGTTGAGATTAGTCCGAAAGCCGGCCCGGGACATCCTACTTTACCCAAGAAACTTAAAAAATAAACTTAGTAGGAGTAATATATTAGCGGAATAAGAGAACACCCCTGTGGAGAAATTGCTCCAACCCTCAAAAGGTTGTCAGTACCCTCCCAATTCGAAGTTTTTTCCTGGAAGTTTCCTCCTTGTTGACTTTTACCAAAAAAAAAAAGTAAAACGTCTCTCCAACCGTTAGCATACTGTCTGGTAATGCAGCAATATTTGCTAATGTCGAGCACGAAAAACTTAACAATGTCCAGAGTGGTGCTAGCGGTTTGTCGCACTACTTCGATAACGGCAAGCTACACCACAGGTATGTTTGGTTCGATGGCATCAACATATTGGAATGAAATGTTTATTTCAATAGAATCCTTGTTCCTGTGTTCGATAGAATCGTTATTTCTATGGTTAGGTCATCGACAAACGAAGGATGTTCTATCCAAATGGAATGACTATTTACCAAATTAAAAGAATGATTTATTCAACTACGAAAACTAGGGCATTATTATTTCCAATCTATTAATTGTTATTGTTTAGTGGCCCGAATCAGCTAGGGCCCTTCTGAGTATCTCCAATCCTTGATTTCAAAATGGAGATATCAATTTTTTTTTTTTTTGAAGGCTTATGTGGGCATTTTTTGGCATCTCCAATTTGACATCAAGGCCTCATCTCCAACCCTTATGCCAATTATTATTTATTTGACATCAAGCTATCCCTCTTCAACCTTTATGCCAACCCTTATGTCAATTTATATTATTCAAACGGGCACATTTTTAAAATTCTAACAGTCAATTTTTAAAATTTGGCATTGTAGGAGGTTGCTGCCAAAGTTGGCAAGCTTGGGCTTCCCTTCAAAGCCACGAAGGTTTTGGCATGGTAGAAAGCACCTAGGTTGCATTGTGAATTGGTGTCAAATATTACCGTTACAAGCTCCATATCAGATTTGGCATCTCCCGTTGGAGATGACCCTCAGAGTTCTTTAGGGCTCATAGGCCCTGGCATTGGGAGAGTCCGACGGTTCAGCCGAGCTAAACCTTGCCATTCTAATTACATTCATGTGGCTAAAACATAAAACATGTAATAAATGGGAATGGATATTTCTAATCTTATCCATTCTAATTACATTCATGTGTCTATTCCATTCCAGTAAACCAAAGGCAAACTTCAAGTTTGTGTTACCATGTCACCAAGTTAACAGTTGGATAATGGCTAAACTGCTGCTGCTTTTGACACTACAAGATGAATTAGCAAGGTGTGCACAAACTTTGCGAAGGGAGATCACTGTAAATACAGTAGAATTGTATGTTACTTTCCACAACCACAGACATATTATACACGGGTGGATCTCAAGTTTGCAATACAAATCATCGGGGAGCGAACCTATATAATTTGAACATAGTCACAGTTAGTAGTAAGATATTTCGTTTAAAGTCTGGAGTGGCGGTTGCCGCCAGTTGTCCACCCAGTCCATCCCAGCGTTCCTTACCTTTGTAGGGCTGTCTTATTTGCAAGTGCCACTCCCACATGGGCTGGAACTTGCAATTCTAACTCTAGCACTGAATCAACTCCGCCCAGTTGAATCATGCAAAATTACCACCTAGATAACATCCTGAAATTTTAACCATCAACTGTACGCTACTCATTTTCACCAACCTCTGAAACAGAATTTGCCTCGGGTTGACCACCACGACCTGCTTCATCGACAAAATTTTCTACGTTAACCTCATTGTCACCACATTCAGATGTTGAACTTGAATCAATTTCCTTTCCCCCAGAGTCAATCTGCGAAAAGTCATCAAATGAAATCTCCAACGGCCGATCGTTTTCCGAATCATGACTCCTACTTGTTGGTGTCAAGTCTTCCTTCTTCACAACATTGAACAAGATCCCATTATGGGTCCTCTCGGGCTGCAACAGGTCACCTTCAGTTACCACAATGCTTGAATTTTGCATGGTAACTCTATTATTGAAATCCCTCAGGTCAAACTCAGAGTCTGAGCTTCTATCTGGAGTTGTTACCCTTGAACTCTGATACAATGGTTCCTTCCCTGTAATTTGAATCGATGTATTATTGGAAGGACCAATTTTTGCTTTGGTAAATTTACCATCAATGTCCAAATTTTGGACAAAATCGACAAACTGATCTGCTGAAGTTGTCCTCATCAAAGGACCGCCGGATCTCGTCCAAGTATTATGTAGGTCGACACTCTCAGATTCACTATCACTTCCGTCGTGGTGGGTCCAAGAGTACCGACTGGTAAGACCTCCCGTGGACCCCACAAGTACATCTTCCTCGAGGGACCCGCTTGAGTTCTCCCTTGCGATGCAATTCCATGAAGGAATCCTCTTGGAAGCATTAAATCTGACTGTGGTTGTTAGGGCATGAGATGAAGCAGCAGCTCTCTCAGCGCTCCTTTTCAGTCTCCGCATGTGGTTGAGAATGGCGACACACTCGTCCAGAGCAAGCTCTATACTGCAATTGGCTTTTATGGTGGAAAGCTTCTCCCAAGTGCATCTCCTTCCTTGGTTGGCTGCCTTTTGAAGCTCCAAATGAGATGGGTTCTGTATGATTTTGCAGTACTGAAAGAGACCGGAAAAAAAGAATAAGAACAAACAAAGAACAAGCTAATTGAACATGACATAGTAAAAATGACTTATCCAAAGAAGCATGCAAACATTTACACATCAGGATCAACACTTTGGAAAGCAAATAAATAGTCATGATTGACAATTTGACAGAAACCTGATTTCAACTAATTCCTTGAACAATTGAATCCATGACTCTATACGTAAGAAAAGGGAAAAAAATATAATTAACAATGATTAGATGGAGAAACTAAAAAAATTAAACGTCATTTGTTGGTTAAAGACGGAACACTTGCTCTTTGAGCCTCTTTCATCAACTCATCACTACTTGATTATTTGTTAGTGTTAACTTATAATGTTCAGAACCTGAGGCCTGGAGATAAATGGCCTGAAAAGGTACATTACCACTTGCCATTTTCCCTCAAGTAGATGGATTCTAAAATCTCTGTATGATGGCTTTGGGTAATCACCTTTGGGGGTTAAACAAGCAAATGCAACTTGCCTGAAAAATAAAAATAAAAAGCAACTCCCAACTTTTGGGTTATTCAAGATCTGTGATGATGCTATACAGTGGGCTACAAGCCTACGACTTATGAATGGTTCAGATGGTCAACAAAATTCTGCATATCTGATATGCATAACTGTTATTCTAGTGTAGTCAATGTGATTGTGAGCACAAGCGCGCGTGTGTGCTGCTCCCACTTATGGCTGTTATGTTCCTCTCTCAAGATGAAGGTGCAAATCCAAGACTTCCGTAGAGGAACATGGGGTGGAAAAGTTTACACATAGCAGAGGTAAAGCCGCATTGTGCAGGCCAAAGATGCCATTGAACTCTAATGATAAAGATTTTCCTTTTATGAGCAATGATTCTACACAGAGCTCACTCCCCTATCGTTCTCTCCTCTCTCGTAAGCATTATCAGACCAAAATTCTATCAAAATCATGAACTTTCTTTGTACATACCTGAGCTAGTGTAGCAGGCATTACAACAGTGACATCACCCTCCCAATCTTGAGCAAAAAGCTTGGCAAGGCCCCCTAGTGGAAAACCAAGTTCCAATATCTGGTTACATCTGTGTTTCACCTCCATTTCAACTAAATGAGCAAACTGCATGGAAAGAGAACAAGAATCACAACTTAACCATATAGGAAATGCTGCAGTAACAGACTTCAAAGCAAAGACCAGAAATATACAACAAACATATCTTGATTTCTTTGTCACGATTTTTGTCTTTCATTGACGTCCACATGATTGGTTAAGTACTTTGTCTCCAGTGTAAGCATCAGATGTGAAAACACATTGGAGAAGAGTCTAAATAATGATAAACAACGTTTGATTTCAAGCACTCCAAGGCGTGGTTTTGGGTCTTTTGACATTCAGTTCATAAGCCCAGTCTACCATCTCCCAATCAAATGAATGATGTTCAATATCCACATAAATCACCAAATAGTCACAAACACGCGCACATGCGTTTCCTTTTTCTTTCCTACACTAAGGAGAACACTTACACACCTTAACCCCAACGAACTCCCCTACCCATGCTCTTATTCTAAAAGCATATTTCATCAAATCTCATGTTACAAATCTTCTTTTTTTTTCTTTTTCTTTTTTGTAAATTACTAAATTAATTTGTGTCAACACCATATCCTTGAATAAGATTGACAGCTAATGTAAAAGGACAATTAGCAGTCTAACACTAGCATACACTAAGACAAGACAAGTTAGATAACCATATAAAGTTATCCTTCACAAGCCATCCATTTGTTTGGTTATGAATCTTAATTTAATTTATCAATGTTAACTACATGGAATAGAAAGAATAGAGGAAGGAGAAACTTCACAACAGATTTTCACATATGCACCAGCGAAGAGTTATCCAATGACAGAATAGGGAAGCAGAAATAAAATGAGCAGAATTTCAGAGCTAGACTTCTAAAATTGCAAAGTTGAACATATCGGGTAAGATCTTGGAACTCCTTTTTGAGCTGCATTGGTTCTGCAGCCCAGGGAGACATTAAAGCCATCCACTGCCAACAAAGGGAACAAGCATGCAACACTAGTATCCTTGTTCTTTTGATCCTCTATTAGTGCAAAACAGTAGAGAAGAGAAATATAACAAATGAGAAAAATGAGGGGCATCTTCAAGAATGTACAATACAGCAACCATAGGTTCAAGGAAAATGTTGAGCATTATGAATAAAAATAGAAGAAATCAACTCCTCATGTTAAATAGCACGCACCTTGGCAGCAAAGTTACCGCCATAAGCTCTCACCACGTCCTTCATCCTCAGTAGAGGTGCAATATGAGGGTTTGCCTGACTCACTATAAAATGATTGACATTGAAAAGCTCCTTCAACTGCATCATGGGTAAATCAATCTCCAGGCTACCATCCCTCCACCGACGTGCAGCTAAGCCAGAAACCTCATTTGGAACCAAATGAAACGGTGGGTGATATGGGACAATTTCACCGCTTCTATCCTTGGCCATTAGTTCCTGAGCTTCAAAAAGGCCAGGAAAGGCGCACGACGCAGTCACTGCGCTCCATATGACAACATGAGGAGAAGTTAGATAATTAAGGCATCTGGGAGGCTCATGTTTCCTCGGGGAGCAAACCGTAATCCCCAGAACTCTACCCGTCATGTCATAAGCTTCTTGGAATGTAAGATTGTTAGTTAGATGCCTTAACATTATCTGCAATTGTCTGATCTCATGAACTGCTCCTCGAGTCATAACCCTTTTAAAAACAGCAAAAATCCCACCCATCTGGCCGAAAAACTGCAAAGAGTGCCAAGAATCCTGAAAGAAACTTTGGAGCTCAGGCCAAGACCTAGTGGCTACAATAGAGCACATAATTGATCCAACACTAGACCCTGCAATGACCCGGGGCAAAAGCTTATGCTCCACCAAGGTTTTCACCACACCCACGTGGAAAGCGCCAAGGGAAGCACCCCCACTTAAAAGCAAAGCGGTTCTTCCAAAGGCATGTCTTGTTTCATGCATAAAAGCAAGTTTCTCCTCCAAGAGAAGCTCCTCTGAATCGATGTTACAAACCATTTTCAACTGAGTTGAAACCTCGTCAATATACTCTTTTATGAGTTTGGGCACTTGAAGCCTACCCTTGTGCAGCTCAGGGTTGCACATATTACCAAGATTTCTGACGAGGTCAGCTCGCATGTAAAATATAATGTCTCTCAGAGAACCGTCTTGGCGACGGTGACGAAGCTCTTGGAGTTTATTCCTAACCAATTCTACGTCATAAAGGTTAGACTCATTCATTTTGGGGCTCTCTTTCTCAAGCATCTTAGCAGCATGAACCCACTCCTCATAGGATAAGGCGTTTCTCATCATATTCCTCCAAAATTTCCTCCGATAAGCCATCTCAGCCCTCCCTTTTACATTTGCGTATCGATTCATTAAGAAAGCAATAACTGTCACCATGACTAGGATCCCTTGTGGGTTTCGGGGATGAAGCCATGAGATCACCGATGTCGAAGAGTTCTTCACATAATTCTTAACAATACCGAAGTGATACAACAACATGTAAAAGATTTGATGCCTCAAATGTGAAATTGACTTGGAGAACAAGATTCTGAAAGCAATTGTCCGACCCAAGACGGTCGAAGGTCCAATTGCGAATGAGTCGACAGTGGCTTCATTACTGATATCCATATCTCACCCAAAAAATAGTGGTCCTTAATAATTGCAATAATTCTCAAAATGATGGGGTATGCAATACGCAACTTAAGTTAGGCACTCCCTGGAAGAGAGAAATGAGTTTGGTACAACAGAGATTTTCTTTGGCCTCAAATCAATAGATAAACACAAGATGATCCCAAATGGAATTTTGCCCTAAAACAGTGTCAGGGAGAGTTCAATGAAAAATATGATTTAGGTAGCCGACCCGAATCGATTGGGACACGAGGCTCGGCTCAGTTTTGGGTTGGTTTGGTTTAGCAAACTCCGATGGAAGTCGAGGAGAATTGAGAATTCCCACTTCAAAATCAACTAGTTGAAACCATATTCAGCCCAATTAACAGCTCAATAATTACTAACTCGAAAAACCAAATATACAGGAGCCTACGTTACACAAAACCAAGATCAAAGAAATCTCTCTTATTCACCAAAAAAAGGAAGGACAAAAAAAAAAAAAAAACCCAACCTCTTGATCTCAGATCGAATTTCCAATTCCAAGCAGGATCCAACTTCTTCTGAGACCTTGACCTCCAAGATTCCTCAAAGAGCCAAAAGGGTTATCAATTGAGATTCTAGAAAAAATTTCCAGGGCACAAAAAAAAAAGAGAGAGAATCAAAACCCAGATTCTTCGTTAGATATTAGACCGGATTAAGGTGAGATGTGTTGGCACGCAACCGGATTCGTACACCTAATTATAAAAAGAGGGTGAGATGTGCTGAAGGATTGAAGCAACAATAATGGAATGAGGATTTGATACGGGTGGAAAAAGATATTATGATTTTGGAAAGTATGAATGCTATGAGATTAGAAAGCGAGACCTTTACGTTAACATCCCGCTATATATAATAACGATTGTCTTGGATGGGATAGGTATTGAGTGTGCAAGGGGGAGAGTTATAAGAGAGGAAAGTTCTTCTCTCTCCCACCCCGTCTCTGTTCATTGTGTTCAACGTGAAAAAGGTTGTGAACGTTCTCAGCGTTTTACTAATAGTTTTCTGCTCGTGAAATCAGGGGCGTAGTACACCGTGCGAATCGATGCGGTTCTGTAGTGTGCTTTAGAGCATGTACATCAGCAACGGTAAAGTGGAGATTTCGGTAAAATAATTAAGCAAACCTTGAAAAACCATGCTACACCAGGGTAGCAAAACCCCCCAGGTAAAATGCATTTGGTGGTTTGGTTCGGCAAATATACCTAACAACTGTAGCTTTGTATAAATAAACAAATATTATTTTTCCTCTCTCTCCTCCCTATCATTCCCTCATTTTTTCTCTACCCCCCTCTCTCTCCCTCTCTCTCTCTCTCTCTCTCTCTTTCTTTAGTATATTTTATAAGGATAAAGAGGTATAATAGAGAGGACTTGTGTGGGGTTAAGAGAGATTTGAGTAGGTAAAATAGTAGCCAAACCATTTACTTATACAAAAATACCACGAGCAGGGGCAGTTTGTAGGGATCCTTACAGAGACAATTGCGTTTGGCCTTATTTCGGGTCCCAAAAAAATCTAGAAAAATATCCATAATTTTTGAATATTATTATATAGGGCCCTGTAAAAAATCAGCTCATGCGGATATCGGTAAGTATTACTTTTGGATTCGTACGGGTAAACTGAGCAGTTCGCCCCTATGAATTCAAAAGTAATACTTACCGATATCCGCATGAGCTGATTTTTTACAGGGCTCTATAAAATAATATTCAAAAATTTATGAATATTTTTCTAGATTTTTTTGGGACCCGAAATGAGACCAAACGCGATTGTCTCTGCAAGGATCCCTACAAACTGTCCCTGCTCGTAGCAGGACTCTTACGTATAAGTGTTTACGTCCGCTTTGGAAATTGATTTTTGCACTCTCCTAACAGCTCATTTGGTTGAGATGATTTCATAAGAAAAGAAAGGGGACGGAGGGAGAAGTGATTCTCTCCCTCGTTTGGCAGGGCCAGAAGGCGAGAGAGGGTGAGAGAAGGAGGGAGACAAAAATCCCCTCACACCCCAGTTCAGTTTCTCACCAAAAGTGGCGAGATTCCGTGAGAAAGGGAGAGAGTCAGGCGAGTGAGGCGCGTGGGTGAGAGTAGATCTCACTCGCGCAACTTCCGGCAGCACGTGTGGTCCACCCCCTCGTCGGATCGTCGTCGTAGTTGCACCGTTTTCTTCGTCTCGTCAAGGAGAAGCTACTTCTGTGATCAAAACTGAGTTTTGAACACTTTGATTTCGGACCAGTCGTCGGAGATGGAGTTCCAATCGCCGGAGATGAAGTTCCAGTTGCCGGGGATGATGTTTGGTCGCCGGAGAAGAGAGAAACAGAGGGTTTCAGGTCGCCGGAGATGGAGTTGAGGTCGCCAGAGATGTGGAGAGAGTTTGATTTCTCACGATTGTTTGGATGGGTGGGTGAGAAACCAAAACCCTTTCTTCTCTTTTCTCACTAATAAGGGAGACCACTCCTTCTCTTTTCTTGTCTCACCTCCATTGCCAAAGGGGCTGTGATGCAACGACTCATTTTTCCGTCTTTTAATAAGTGAATTTACGAAACAGTCCCTGCATGTTTTTACAATTTTCAGAAACTATTTTGTACTTCAAGTTTACTCGCTAAAAAACAGAAAGATGTGTGTTTGCATTGATTAGAGGAGTGTAGAAATCAATATTATTTCTGTTCAAAAAAAAAAATAGAAATCAGTATTATTTCCCCCGTTTTTTGCAATTACCATGAGGTTCTGATTAATGGGTCACGTGGGTGATGGCCCAGTTGTTTATTGGATCAAAACCAGTAACTTTGGCCTAAGTTCTGTTTGGGCCAGACTTGCTTTGGGTCAAAAGGCCGTTGAAATAGGGCTGGATGAGGTCCTGAATAATAGGAGCAGGGCCCTTAGAAGTTTGTTTGTTGTGGGTTTTGACTACCAGGGTCTACTGGGCTGTTTCTCGGGAAATCCGTTGCTATTTGGGAAAATGACGGCTCAGAACGTGTTTTGATAATTAATACCCATCAAGGATATGCTGAAAATATTTTTTAATGTTAAAAATGTCCTTGACAGTTACTAATTATCAAAACACGTCATTGGCCATCATTTTCCCTTGCTATTTATAGGAGAAAACAACGCAGGGAGGCCGCAGGCTCTCGCCCCATCATCAAATTCCAGTCAATTATATATAGCTCGATCCTTAGCTTTTTATCTTTCCAGTTTACCGCTTTACTTGCTTTCTTTCATTCAGACTCCTATTTCTGATATTACATAGTTCTTATTCTTTTCCTTTTTGTTCATGTCCATTTGTCACTTTATTCACGGTAGTACAAGTGGCTTTTGTTTCTTGTTTTATTATTGTTATTCGCTGAATTGTTAAGTCCTTCACGAGCAAGGTATTATCGAATCACTTTCACAGCATTGGGGTTGTGAAGCAATCATTTTTTTAGGAAGTCAGAGAATCGACCCTACACATGGACCTATTAATATTCATGGTTAGACCACGTCAAGGTCTTGGCATGCCCTTTCAACTACTCGCATACTCAATGTTCCCTGCAGTTGCCAAGGCACGTTACGTTTGTTGGTCGATCAATTTTCAATCAATTGTTCTCAATCATCTTGTTGATTTGTAGGGGTTTTAAATTGCGTTAAACCTTGTTTTGCTAATTAGGGGTGGTTTGGCCTAACTTTGTTTTGAAGTGTTTATTTTTTGGTCCTTCTTCAATTTGCTTTGGTTTTATTAAGTCTTTTTTTTTTATTATTATTGGAGTATCTATTCGTCTAGAAAAGAGGATTCAAAAAAGTAAAAGATTGCAGCCAAAAGCTTAAAAAAGTTCACTAAAAAGTTTCCAAAAAACCTATCTGCATGTTTTGGATTATTCTTCTCATTATTGAACTTCTTCATGGTTTTGATCATAATTTTTTTACATTTTAGAGTCTTCTTGTCGAGGGGAACCTATAATCCAAAAAACTTAATTCAAAACTAACAAATGCAAAAAATATGAATACATATAAATCCAAAAGGATTACTAAGGCAAACCACCCCTTAATAACTCTTCCATTCAAAGATAAATACTTACACATACGATTTTGAACAAAAGGGCTATTCAATGAAGTCATGGAGAGGGAGTGAGAGAGTTAAAGAATTATACATTCCCCCCACAAAAAGAAGAGTTAAAGAAAGACATCAAATTTTTTGGTCGTTTGTGCCACTTTTCATTATATCTTATAATTTATAAGGTTTTAGGTGATTTGGAAATTTTGTTTAGTAATAGTAATCGATATCTATCAAACAAGATTCATACTGCATATAAAAAATATTATCAATATAAAATATAACCAATTTAATATCCTGTAGAGACTAAAAAATGGGCATAGAGGGAGTATTATAGAGGAAAGGAAGAGATCACCAGAGGGGGAGAGTTTTTGGACAGCATAAACTTGGTGGCGGAAGTAACAGGAATTTGGGTGTTAGAACTAGGAGGGTTTAGATTTATGTTGAGCAATCCTAGGGTGGTCGAGAGATGTGCATATTGTAAAACCTGAATGGAGGGTGTGGTAGGAATCGACTCCCAAATTATCACAAGTTTGTAGTTGTGGCTTACAACTTTGCAGTCTACAAAAGAGAGGAAATTGTATACTAATGAACAAGAAATATCCAAAGAAGGTTCAATAATCAAGTACGATTTCCTTGAAGGAGCCACAACTCCACAAACTTCAAGGAAATCGTATTTGAAGGAGTTTCAAGATTCGGCCACAGAATTTGAACTCTGATGAACAACTTGTAATAGTAATAGTCGAGCCAAAAAAAAAACTTGTAATAGTAATATATCAAAGAAATCACACATTGATGGTTTCGACGCAAGTGGTGTGAACTCAAAATGTGGTTGTAAGGGGTTTTAATGCTTCAAATGGTCCTCTGATTCGTGAAGAGGAGTTTGTGGAGATATTCAACCTTGCTGGCTCATCTGAAGTTTTACCTAGACCTCTTTGGAGGTTAGTTCTTTCGGGAAGATGATGGATGGAAATCAAACAAAAACGCTTGGAAGAAGATTGTAATATCACTTCAATAAAATTAATCCTTGAAGATCTTTTCAATACTAGCACCCCTTTCCGTGAGCCTATGAATCAAAGCTCATATGGTGGAGATGGGACCTTTTGTTTGACATTCTACAAGAGCTCTCAAGTATCCTCAAAACACCTTCGGGCCAAGAGAAATTTCAAGCACTCTCAAGTGTTTCTCAAGGCTCTCCTCAAAGTTCTTAAATATTCCTTCTCTCAAGCCATTGTGGAGAACCAGAAAACACTTAACTCATGTGCCAAATCGATCATCTACAAACCCATTCTAGCTACGCATCAAACCTTGTGGAGATCGCGCTTCTAACACATTGTTTGTTCAACATCACGCCCTTTAAGCCCTTGACCGAAGTTCATTTCTTCAACCTTCTCGACTCGAAGTTTTGGATATATCAACAACCCTTTCAATTCTACACAACAAGCTTCTACATCCATTGGACTACGACTTCATTGGAAATCGATCAAACCAAAGGATTTTATTATTTTTCTTGTAAAAGAGCATATCATAGAGGATTGTATGCTTTATTTAATTCGAATAAATAAAATTATTATTTAATGCATCCTTTTTGCGTTGCGTTCTTTATTAAGGACTCGAATTTGGGTGTTACGCCCATGCCAAGTGTAGACACCCCAATTTGGCCTAACGATTATTTCAAGTCCCACCTTGGGGACCATCCTGATGATGAAATGGATACAGTGCTCGCTGATTGACTTCTTGAGAACCTTAGGACTTTCAGTAAGAACTTTGAGCCACTTAGAGGACCCAATCCAGAGACATATAGCCTTTCAGACAGAAATACAGACAGAAACACAGAATCCTAGGAGAATCCATCTGTCGGCCATAACATTGATCTCACGGCCTTAACATCATTTCCTCACCCGAGCAACCTGTTGCTTGAAAATCTCCTTGAGAGATCAATCCCACGGCCGCAAGATCCATCCTTCGGCCGCCACATCCTTTCCTCGGCCGCCACATCCATTGCCCGGCCGCCAGATCGTCTATTTTCCAGACTCTGGAATGTTCTGTCGATTGTTTGATCCAACTACATTACCTCTCCGATGCGTTCGGACACGTTCAAAGATCACAACGAGGAGTTTGTATTGCATTGCAATTGCAAATGCAATCGTGCGTTTTGATTGGATGGAATGAGTCACCAATTGCCTATATTAAGGGCCTTTGGGAACCACAAAATACATCAGATTCACACCCTCTTAAACCACAAAACTCTGCAGAATCATACTCTCAAACCCTCTCTACAAAAGCCCTAACCTCCCGAAGGCAGCCGTCAATCCGACGATCAAACCCCAAAGTCTTAAACCCTAACCCTAGGGTTTTTCAAGGAGCAATCAGTCAATCCCGATCAAATCCGAAGTAATCAAGCTACTGAGGGATCAAGGTGGTGAGGCCCAGGGGCCTCCGGTTCAATTTATTTACTGTTTTTATGCTTAATCGTAGCTTTTGATTATCTGCTAACTTTTCTGTCTGGTGTGAGGAAAAACGTCGACCGGGGCTTCGATCCCTCGGCCGATACATTAATCCAGTGTGATTACTCGGCCGTGACATCCATTCACCGGCCGAGTAATCGATCTCCTGGGACAGCATTGTTTTGTGTTCTGCTTTTTGATGCATGTTTCAATTACAGTCCTGGCTCACCTTTAACTGCTTAAAGGCTAAAAACAGACTACGTGTTAGAATTAAACAAAGCATGTATATGTCTTATGTTGAACAACTATGGGCCAGCCTCGTGGCTGGGTAGAGAAGGGTGCCTAACACCTTCCCCTTACTGTACCTTTGGCTTTCGTACCCAGAATCTCTATCTATTTTCCTAGTTTTAATAAACTGGGTGGTGACTCTGTTTTGATGATAACCACTATCATGTGGCGATGTTCCTAGCCATGGGAATATCCATGATCTTTGTTTATGAAGTAAACAACCAAACGAGCAAACAACGATCAATTTGTATGGCGATGCCCCGTTTGGGAGGTGTTTACAGTTTTCTGGCGACTCTGCTGGGGATTGAGAGCCATAACCAGAAGTTCAACATTAGACTAATACATGCCTTATTTAATTCATTTATCATATGCATCGAGCTGGTAAACCTCGTTGAGTTCACCTAATACCCCGGCATGACACGGGCTATGTTAGGGATTCCAGCAAACTCCACAGTCACTTGTACCTATTGGTATATCAAAAAGGAAATCACCCAATCGCCGCCTATAATGGGCTTGTGAAAGGACTGATGCCTTTTGACAACGGAGCACCCTGAGACTACCTAAACCTTACATGTATTAGAAAGCCATAAAACCTATCAAACTAAGACAGGAACCCGCAGGTTAAGGAAATTTCCTGCATTTTGTTTCCAAGTTCTTCCTCACACCCTGTATCATTCATTGGTAACAATCTCTTTCTGTGCAGAAAAGTTGGGATTTTCAGCCCAAATCCTAACCCTATACAGCCAAATACTGACTTGCAGGTATTTTTACTTTTAAAACAGGCACGATAGGTAGATCAAAGAAGCAACCTCAATCAGTTTTATACTCTTACAACACCCGAAGCTCCGCCAAATAGAGGTCCTTACAGCCATCTCGCCTGTCATCACCACCTATCAAAACACCTTCACCGCTACAGTCCCAGTCACTTCCTGGGGTTTCGCGGTCATCTTCTCAGCAAAATCGATTATCTACCTGATCCCAAGCTTCACCAAGCAATCCTCCTGCTTCTATCCCAAGGATGGAAAACAATGACACTACTATCGCCGAGCTCCGAGCCCAAATTGCCTATTTACTAGCCGAGAAAGCAGCAAGAGATACTGAAGACAAGAAAGACGAGGAAGAAGCAGAAAACCCTCGTGAAGTGGTTTGGTAGGAAATTCAGAATTAACCAAGCAGGTTAAGGAGATTAAGCATGCTCTGACCCATTCACAGGGAGACCAAATTCTGGACTTTGAAGGACTTTGCCTTTTCCCAGATTCTCAACTTCCCGAGAAGTTCAACCAGCCATGTCCGCCATGTTATCCATACCCTGAAGCCAATGGGTCTAAATGATGAGCTTATCGCTCAACTATTTCAAAGAACTCTCACTGGAAGTGCTCTCGATTAGTTCCTCACTTTAGAGTTCAAGCATTATCACACTTGGCCTGAGATCGCTAACGCTTTTATCAAGCAATATGCTTACAATGTCCAAGTTGAACTAACCACATGAGATTTGGAAATGACCAAGCAAGAGCCAAATGAAGACTTTGTGACTTTCGTCGCTAGATGGAGGGAAAAGGCTGCCAAGATGAAGAACCGCCCCTCTGAAGAAGATCAAGTGAGAATAGTTGTCAAAAACCTGCAGCCCAAATACCTCACGCACATTTACACTCAAGCTATCACTGATTTCAAACGCTTGCATTCTACTGGGCTGCAAATTGAAGAAGGGATCAAGCTAGGCCTCATTGGGAAAAAAGAAACTCTTCCACCCAAGAAAACCTTCTCGACTCGTACATCTCATGCCTCTGTCAACACCCTTAACTCAGCCTTACCACAAGACCTTTTCCAAAAAACTTTAACCCCCTCTATATGACCCCATCTCAAGCCTTAGCCATTCTAAGCCGTCAAGGGCATCTCAAGCCCCTGAATAACCCACCTTCTCAGCCACCTTACGGTCCAAGCTATGACGCCAATTAACAATGCGCTTACCACCAGCACCCTGGACATGAGACAGACCGTTGCATGCGTCTTCGTCATGACATCCAAGATCTCATCGACATTCAAGTCATAAAACCACCCAAACCCAATGTGCAAACCAATCCACTCCCTACTCACAATGCTGAACCACCGCCTCAAAACATCAATCTTATAAACCTCTCCAATAACTCCACATATGATTAATCCTACCCAGTACATCACCCTATGCCCAAGCCAAACCATCCCTGACCTTTCCTGAAGATGATTTCCCTTGCATTTATGCAATTGACGATGGAGATTGGTGGTTGGAAATGGGCCAAGCTTTGCCAAGTGATTGGAAAGTTGGGAAGATTGAACCTGCTGATCCTTGGGGCATTCAAGAAGAAGAAATAGGGCATCTCACTCGAAGTGGCAGAATGTACAAGCCTCCTAAACTAAGTGGAGAGAGTTCAACCTCAGCACAAGTAATGGAAGAGGAAGAAGAGGAAAGCCAAAGGATCGAACCCAAAGAAGACAAGGTACTAAAGCAATTGAAGAAAATCCAAGCTGATATCTCTATCTGGGGATTGCTTATGTCCTCCTACAAACATCGTAATTCCTTTTTCAAGACTCTAGGAAAAGCTAAAGTTCCCATTGACATCACCCCTGAAGATTTGGTAGGCTTCATAACAACGTCCAAAGCCTTAAAGCCAACAATAGCTTTCACCGACAAGGACCTGCCTCCTGAAGGTCTTGCACATAACAAGCCTCTTTACATCTCTCTCAAATGTCTCACTAAATGGATTCCATTAGTCCTGGTGGATAACGGATCCGCTCTGAATGTGTGCCCTCAAAGGACTCTCGACAAGTTGGGAGTAGGTACTGCTGATGTACGCCCTTCAAGCCAAGGGGTAAGGGGATATGACAATTCAAAGAGGAGCGTGGTTAGGTGTGTCACCTTACCACTAGAAGTAGAAAAGATCAAGAGAAATGTAGAATCCCACGTAATGGACATACCAGCCACCTTCAATCTCTTGCTGGGAAGGCTATGGCTACATGACGCTGGGGCAGTACCTTCCACTTTGCATCAAAAAGTCAAGTTCGCAGCAGATGGAAAGGTCATCACCATCCTAGGGGATTCATCCATTCGAACCCATTCTGACACACCTGTGCAAGAAGTAGGGACTGAAGAAACCTTTCTTATTGGATTTAGCCTTGAGGAAGTCACTGCTGTGCAAGCTTTGATGGCCGAAAGAAGCTTCTACATAAGCACCCCTACCATACAGATGATGAAAAAATAGAACTACTGTCCAGGACTGGCTTTAGGCAAAAGGTCATAAGGCATCCCGCAAATGATTAATCCCCCGCATAATCAATATGCCTTTGGTCTTGGCTACGCCCCGACAGAAGCCGAGATAGAAAAAAAGAGAAGCATGGAAAAAGCTAAGGCAAGAGGAAACAGGATCAAAGAAGAGAAACTCATGGTCTCAAAAACACTCAACGGTTGGTTTATAAGAGAATGAGAAGACTTTCCATTTTGTGGTTTCGCGGAAACATGGGAAGATGAAATTACCAAACAAAGGTATTCTGGAATGCAAATTTTCTTTGATCAAGAATGGACTGACAGTGCTATGGAAGAAGAACCAACAAATCCTTCTCCCATTCCTCCCAAAGATTGGATCGAGGTGATGGCTGAGTTTGACCTAAAGATTCTGTTTGGCAAAGAAGAGGATGAAGAAGAGTATAAAACTAAGAAAGGCAGGGAAAAAGGGGCAACTCCTGAGATGCTGCAGTAATTGCATGACATGGCAAAAACATTACTTTTACTTTCCAAATCAAGCTAGGACATGTTTTGGGCCCCTGTTTGGGCATTTGTCTACCACTAAAAACTCTCATTTTATCATTCTATTATTGTGCTTGTTGAATGATTTGATCCTCAAAATGCAATTGCTATGTGCTATAGTCTCTTTGCCAAAGGAGGGAAAATTTTAGGAATCTAAATCTTTATATTAATGAACAAAAGGAAAGAAGGAACGAGCTCTAATTACTTAAACCTAAGTTTTTGCCAAGACTTAGAAAGAAGACGCTATCCCCGTGAGAACACTTAGGGTTAGCTTGCCCATTATGAAAGTACAAACACAAGAGGAGATTCATAAAAATATCTTCATCCAATTCCTCTCCGAAGGTACAACAAAACTTCTTGAGAGAGAATGCTCGTTGGGTGACCAAGTAACCCAAGCAAAAGTAAGAGCAAAACCTGCTAGGGCAAGAAAATGCAAAAATGCAGCCTAGGCAAAAGTTAAGGCATTCAAAAGCTCACTAGGGATTCAACCTCCATCAGGTAACCTAAGCAAAGTTTAGAGCGCGTGAGAAGAAAAACCAAGAGTGAAGACCCAACCCCAAAAATAATGACTTCGGAACTACGTAAAAGGCCTGATTCCCTGATTGGGATATGTAGGCAATCTCATATTGAGATGCAGCCCAAACCTTTGGAGAGAAGGAAAAACATCAATAGATTTGTACTCAGTGATAGGTATTGCTAACCTTGCGTATTGAGCTCGCAAAAGATGAGTTAGTCATTTTTCAAGGAATTGACAAAAACAAAAGATCGTGAGAATCATCGTTCGTCCCCTATGACTCAAAAAGTCATTAACATAAGGGACAAGATATCCCAAGAAGCCCAAAACATGGCAAAGAGACTGTGGAAACGACAAAAGCAAATAAAAGGCATGAATTCGATTCAAGCATAAGAAAGAAAGAATGCCACTTGGCTAAAACACAAAGGTCTAACTTTTTTGGGAAATAGAAGTAGCGGCCGAAGAATGAAATCCTCGGCCGAGCAATCCATCCCTCGGCCCATATTTCAAACTTTTTTTGACGTTCAAGACTTTGAACTAGCACATGCAATCCTGAAGCATCTCGAGGATAAAACACAAAAACAAATCATAATACTTGCCAAGCACGCTGAAGTTGCTTCATAAAAATACATATCATTATCTGTTTTGCAAACTAACAAATACAGGTACAAAGAAAAGGGCAAGCTACTATCCGCGACCCCTCTTTGGCGCATGATGAGAAGAAGAAGGACGAAAACGCTCAGGAACTGGAACACTGATCATCTGTCCTTCATCTCCATCATCATCAGCATCTCCATCACCACCTCCAGCCCCTCCTTCACCAGCTCTGGTACTCCCGCCTTCACTGACACCGGCACCCTGAGTAACTGACACCGTTGGCGCTCGCTCTGCTTCAAGCTGCAGAGCATAAAAAAATCAATGTTCAAGCTCACATAGAACAGGATGGAAGAAATCAAAGGATACATACCGCGACTATCCGGCTCCGCTGCTGTCGAACCAAGGCCTCTGCACTCTGGAATGCACGCAGCCACTCCTGAACAACATCAGCAGGCACCTGCAGAAGAAATGATCATACATATAGCAAAACATGGAAGCTATAGAAACCAAAGCAAAAGTCCACAACGGTTACCAGTTGAACTTCGGCAGGAAGCACATATAACTGGGAGGCACATGGTGTCAACGGCAGACGCTCCTCCTCTCCATTGGCATTATGGAAGGAGATAAAGCTAGGGGCTCGTGGCCAAACAGGAGGAGCTGCAGTAGCAGTAGTGGTAGGCAAGACTAGCAAAGTCAAGCGAAAAGCTGAGTAATCTCCCGCCTGGAGAAAATCCATGGCTAACCGTCTCTCAAGAGCAAGAAGTAAGCCCTCTCATGTCAAGAGGTGAGTCGACCTCATGCCAGCTGGAGGAGGGAAAGGAATAAGCTACAACGCCTCAGAGCGTGGGAAGTACTGTGTAGAGACCCGTAATTTTCATTTTTCTTTTTCCGGAGTTTTATAAAATGCTAGACTACGGATTACACGTGAGATAATGCCTTAGTTATTTATTTTGGAGTTAAACGCGGATTAGTGAAAGGGCATAAGAGTAATTATGTAGAGAGGTGCATATGTGAGTGTGTGGTGTGAATGCGTGGGATAGTTTTTCCACCACTCTTTAATAATTTCACCAGGGGAAGACTTTCCCCATTTCTCATTTTCTCTCCTCGGCTCTCCCTTTCTCTGCCGAGTCTCTCTCTCAATCTCTCAATCAAACACCCATCAAAACAACTTACATTCTATACAAAGCCACTTCCAAGTTACCTTCTACCTTCAAAGTTGAGCTTGGATTTCGTGGGTTTGAGCTTGGTGGAGGCATATCCCATTCGATTCCGAAGTGTGGAGCTAGGGCTTGGAAAATCTTTCGATTTCGTTCTTGAATCTTAAGGTAGGGGGTTCTAACTCTCAATATACAGAAATGATTTGTTTCTTGTAGCTTGATTGGTGCCATTGATCGTGGTTATTATTGTTGACGTTGTTGTTGCTGAAAAAGCTATCTTTGTCTGTCAAAAATCTGCTCGAAAGCCATTGTTATCGATAACATTTTCACCGTTATCGATAACACTTTGTCCCAAAACCCAGAAGATCCTTTGTTATCGATACCATTTGCTTTTGTTATCGATACCCTTGCGTCTGGACTGAATAAAACCCAAAAGTTATCGATACCTTTCTCCTCGGTATCGATAACATTACGTTTTTACTGATCCCGACTTAATGTTATCGATACCCTTCTTCAACAGTATCGATAACATCTTGCACCTCAACTGTTTTGCTAAGTTTGGTTCCTAATCCATTGTCTTGGGTTTTGAATACTTCAAATCCATTCCAAGCATGTTCCCATTTAATCCCAAATTAATCCAAAGCTTGGTGACTTGTACGTCATTAATGAATCCATTGTTTTGATGTTGGCCATGAGGTATTGAAACCTTGCACTTTAGTTATCGATAACATGATGCTTTAATTATTATTATTGGTTTCGACCGCAAGCTATCGATACTTACGTTCTCTGTTATCGATAACAATTCCAAATCTCATTGTTTAATCATCTTTTATTCTTATTCCATTATTCCGGGTTCCGATCGATCCTAATTCATTCCAAACACCTCTCAGGTAAATGACTTTTTCGTCATCGATAACAATGTAATCTGTTTTATTCCGACCTCGAGTTATCGATAACTTACTTCTTTGGTTATCGATAACATGCTGTAATTGTATCGTTTGCAAATTCTGATTTTCCCATTCCATCATTGTGGGCTCTGATTATTCCAAGCTTTTCTTTTTTTTTAAACACTATCCTAATGGTCCCGAACTCGATCACTCATATCGTAAGACTTCGTTAAATTTATCTATGACCTTAAATGATTAATTCGACATGGTTTCCTGAAGATCACTTTACTTGTACACAAGTTGGATTTTAAATGGTACGAACGTAACGGATAAATGATTCTCGGATTCGATTGAGTGATTTGATTGTCCGTGAAACGAAAGTGGAATGAATGTGGATAACAAATGAATAGAGTATTGTAGGATGGTATATAAATGGGCTTAGTACGTCGTGTGCGATGCGGATTTGTTAATTAACGAATAGGCATGAACATATGTGTTTATAGATGTATATAATGGTTGGTTGAAAAATTGTGGTACAATCGATAGACGGATGATGAAGTTAATTATGAAATGGTGGAGGGTCGGTTAAGCGATGTGCGTTTCCGCTAACCAATGTTTGTTATTATTAAGGGAAAAGACTCGGGGTGACCCTGCGCTCGAGGGAACAGACCCGAGGTGACCCAAATGATTGTTACTGTTGCGGGAAAAAACTCGAGGTGATCCTACGCTCGAGGAGATAGATCCGAGGTGACCCCAAACTATTATTTTCAAGGGAATAGACTCGGGGTGACCCTGCGCTCGAGGGAAATAGACCCGAGGTGACCCTAGTGTTCATCAAATGAATATATCTGATTAAAGAAAAGAAAGATTCTATGATGAAGGAATCGAATAATGACGATTGTAGACTCGAGGAAGACTGTAGTATCGTATGTAGGACAATAAAATGATTCGGAATTGGTTATAGACTAAAGTGGATTAACGTAAGCTTATTGATGTATCTAGTCGGAGGAGTGAACGGTTAGTGACTTTCCGGTGAAGTCTAGGACCTTTGATCTAAGAGTATAACTCGGTGGTAATCATTCGTACTTTGGGCGTATCCATCAATATTCACTCACTCATTCATGGTGCATGACTCATTTCATTTTCATATAGTTTGAGCATAGAACTCTCTATTGGGCACGTGTTTTGCTCAACCCTATCCTTCTTTCAGGTATCACGGAGATGGCGACACGAAGTGCTTGGCGTGCATTTGACATCATTCGTTTGAAAGCTAAAATGGGATATCACTTGGGCATCTTTTTGTAAAACTCTTTGGGAATGTAATATTAATTTCTATTATGAATATCATTTGAATCTTCGAGCTTGATAAGAAACTTTGAATTTAAGTAGCAATCATGGGAATGAACCTTGATTTTGGGGTATTATCTGTATTATTGCGAGGAATTGTTATTCAGAAATCTTTATACTTTATGTTGAAAATCGAGGGCGTGAAATACTGGCTCGCTAGTCTCTCCCCGAGATACCAGGCTCTCAAGAAAATGCTGGCTGTCTAAAGCCCGAGCCAAAGTCAACCCCAAAGGAGCATCGTCAAGCAAGGTGTCCCACGGATCAAAGCGCACCTGTTATATGAAAGATAGCATCAACAAAAACAACATGAAAAGATAGCACGAAGACGAAAGAAGTAGGATGCATCCTACCTGATCTACCGTCAAGCGATCCAAAACTCGCCTCCAGGCCAACAGATCCATAGCAGGCGACCGCGTCTTCCGAACTCCTTTTAGCCAGCGGGCCACCCGTGGGATGAACCTAGGCTCCCTATGCCTATTCGGAGGAGGAAATTGTAACAAGTGCTCAAAAGCCCAGAGCTGTAAGCGAAAACAAAGACAAACATAAGTCGCATGAATTAAAGCAATAGGGAGAACAACAAAGAAGAGTAAAAAAAATGTACCTCAAGAACACGATGATGCCCACCCAATGAGAGACTGACACCCCGAGAGCAAGCGCTCAGGTGCCCATACAGCGTAGCCAAAACGGGGGTCCCCCAATCAAACTCTGCTGTGGTCTCCAGATTCACCAAAGCAGCCAGGAACTGGACATGCACTGAATTCTCCTTGATACAAAACAGGGTCTGTCCAAGAACATAGAGGAGAAAAGCCCTTACCAATTGCTGCACCGACACTTCGAACTCGCTGCCCACACAATCAAACTGCTCCCGAAGCCAGGAATATGTGATGTGACCACTCTTTGACACAACGGGAACCTTCCCGAAAAGATATTCGAAAGCACCTTCCCACTTATGAATCCATGGGTCAATCGGAAGAGGATCGCCGCCAACCCTCAGACCCGTAAGCAAAGCAAAGTCACCTGGGGTGATCGTCATCTCTCCAGCCTCGGGAAAATGAAAACTGTTGGTAGTGTCCCACCACCGCTCTACCAATGCTGTGGTCAACCCTAACTCCACCTTCGGAAGATGAAAGCCCAGTATCAAAGACTCAAAGCCAGCCAAAGCAACCGCGTCCTTGGCACTCCGAGGGAGTCTCTCGTGCCACTCAAACACCTGGGGACAGCTTCCCCACACGCGCAACCTCTCATTTGCCTGACAAAAGGCGAAGAAGAAATCAATACAAAAACATCGCCTATACAGGGGGCAACTTCTAGAATTCAAATTCCTTTATCAAATCATAGTTTCGAGGAATCTTATATACAAAAACCATTTGACAGGATAAAATTTTACCTTCCTATTGATAATACCGAAGTGCTGCTCCGGCTCTCTGTGCAAGACCTCAGGTGGGACATCACTGAGAGGAGGACGATATCGCAACGAACCACCACGCCCAATCGTGTGAATCTGAGGGGCGTATGTGGCAGCATCAAACTGCGGCAAAACACCATCGCCTGCATCAGTAGAAATCTCGGGCTCTGTCTCAGAAGGAATGGGCTGTGAGGAACTCCCTCCAATGGTGGCTCTGCGCCGACTCAAATGCAGGACACGGGTACTCGAAACCCCGCCAAGAATCGCGGCCTCAACGGCCGGAGCCTTGCCCGTGTCTTTAGATGCAGCAATAACATCAGATGGCGGAGGAGGAGGCAGCAACGAAGCCATGACCAGGACGGTGATGGTCGGAGGAACGACGACCGGCGAATGATGGCGGTGACCGGCGAAGAGGGAGGTCGCTCGGACAAAAGGAAAGACGAAGAGGTTGAGGGAAAAAGATAAAATGACCCGTGAAATCGATCGAACTTAACTTAAATCGATCTCCTGATTTTTAACTTTCTCGCAGCCGAGCCATCCTTTCCTTGGCCGAGAGATCGATCTCCTGGCCCGCCAATCGATTCCCCTCAGCAACATTAGGTTTTGCTCAAATGCACTAAACTCAAGCCATTATGAATTCTGGGTCCTTGACCAACAGAATAGCCTTGGGGGCAGCACGAGCAAAAACGACGTGATCGGAATTGGCCTTGGGGGCACGCCCGAGCATGAAAAATGCCAAAGTTATCTTTCCACAATAGTAAAATCACTGGATGCTGGTCATTCGACCACTAAGGATTATCAAAACTAAGCTTTTGCTCCATGTTCACTATTGTCAAATCACTCAGCAACTCTATGACTTTGTGCACAAATTGCTCGACAACACCACGCTCCTCGCACCACCAGCAGCTCTATAGCACCATGTGCTTATCACCTCAACAACTCTACGCCTCTCAGTGGCTCCACACCCATATTCACCATCTCATCAGCACCGTAAGCTCGTCTACGCCACATCAAAAGTTACTCAACGGCTCTAAGCCCATTACTCAGCAGGCTCTAAGCCATTTAGCGGCTCTATCATTCAAATGACCCCGCACTCACTATACGCCGTCCCAATGGCTCTATGCCTGTTATCATCTCAGCAATCGCACAGCTCTATGTTTACTCATTGCCATCAAGCTACCCAACAGCAACCCTATACTCAAGCTACTCAACAAGCACCGAGCTCATCACTATCAAGCGACCCAACGCTTACTTCGACGGCTCTGCACCTAGCTATCACCTCCAGCGGTTCTACACCCACATCAACTCAGTGCTTTATGCTCATAAACACTCAGCGGCTCCACGCCCATTATTATCAAGCAAACTCTGCAGCTCCAAGCCCATTATCTCAAATAGGCTCCAAGCCAATCATTTCACCGGCTCCACGCCCATTATTACAACTAGCTCTATGCCGTAACCACTTCAACTGGCTCCACGCCGTAAACAATCCTTAGCAGGCTCTACGCCACCCCAATCAACAAAACATCATCAATTCTTAAGCTCTACGCTTGAATGCTCAAAATCTAACATTTTGAATGCTCGAAGCTCTTCGAATGCCAACCACTGTGTACTGGATGCTCAAGTTCTACACTTGAATGCTCAAGCTCTGTGCTTGGATGCCCAACCACTGCGTATTGAATGCTCAAAGCCTGTATTTTGAATGCTCGGATTCTGTCGTCCGAATGCTCGAGCTCTATGCTCTGAATGCTCAAGTTCAGAACTTGATAGAAACTCAATGCTTAAATCAAACACACACGCACCGGCCCGTGCACATTTGCATCAATTGCATCACCATTATCACATCGAGTCTGCATCATCATATCTGTTTACATCTAACCACCATCATCATATACACATTTTGCATATCTCTCTTATTCATGAAACAGGTCAATCCTACAATCAACTTACTCTATGCCTCGGTTTTTATTGATCGGTCCAGAACCTCGATCCTTTGGCTCTACGCCAAAATTTATGATGAGAAAACTCTGTGTACAGACCATCAGAATGCAACCAGCTCAGCACTCCGGTTCTATCTCTCAGGCTCTCGCCTTATGACTACAACCAGCTCAGCGCTCCGGTTCTATCTCTCCAGGCTTTTGCCTTATAATCAACATCAGCTCTGCGCTCCAGTTCTATCTCTCCAGGTGTAGACACCCCAATCCGGACCTCGGAGAGTCTTTGTCCGCACCGATGATGAGATAAAGGAAATGATACCTTTGTGAGCTTGAAAAGGAATTTTCCTAAGCCCATGTAAACCCAGAAACCCAAAAAAACCTGAAAAGCCCAGATAAGACCCAGATAAAACCAGACAAAGCCCAAAAGACCCTGGACCGAAGAAGGAGGCGCTGTACGGAGTGGCACTGGAGCGCACGGCACCTTAAGATTCAGGGAGCTGTGCGCGGCAAAACTTCACCGCACGGCACCTTGAGCAAAAGGCTGACTGGCTCAGAAAGTTGTCAGCCACGCCAGTTTGAGCCCTGACTAATGACTGCTCAGAAAATGCACAGCCCGCCTAAAATACCTCCAGTATTTGAAATTCAAAATCCTTGGCCTTTACCTATAAATTAACCCCTCCACTCAAGGAAAAAGGGCCCTTCCTTTGAGTCCCCTTTTAGCTCTCTTTGCTTCTTGGTATTCTTACTCCATAAGTTTTTTCTCTCTAGTTTCCACACCCACTTTCCCATTACCACTTCCATTTCCAAGTCTTAAAGAATGTCATTCCCAAAAGACATTCTTTAAGCATCTTCACTCACTCCCTTCTCATCATTGAAGTTGATCACTCATTAATTTCAAGGTCCTACCCCCCAAAACACCTAATCTTCACTCACACCCATACTCCCTTTGTCTCATTTAACCTCCCCATCTACATCCGTGACGATCCATCCTCTTCCTTGCATCAACGATCCTTGATCAAGCTCAACACCAAAGGTAAAAGCTAGTTTCCTTGGACTAGACTCCGTTTTGGCCCTGAGGGGACTTTTCTATCAGCAGGTCTAATCCCTTTTGGTTAGATCCTGACTTAAAACTCATTTTCATAAAACAAAAACAGTACTGTGCTGAGGTTGGGGAACCGCGCGGCTGGATGACCAGACGTACGGCACCCTGACCATCAGCGCAGGGCAACTGTGTATCTTGGTGTTATCACAGGCAGGCTGTCTGGATCTGAGTTGTCATCCGCTGGGGTTGTCTGCATCTTCTGTTTATTGTTTCATTTCCTTTAAAACAAGACCATATCTATAAGCCATGTCTTGGCCCTTCGAAAAAAGGTTTTGTAGATCATTCCGAATGATCAAATACACGAAAAATCGTTTTAAAGACATGTTTTAAGGAAATAACAATGTGTTTGGGACGATCTGTCTTCCATGAAGTCTCTGATGAGTTTTCCAAAAGACATACAGAGATAGCAGTGAGCTAAATGGTGTTTTGAAAGTCTGCAACAGTTTGACAGCAGAGCAAGTACCCCGCACGGCATGTTGAGGTGCCGCGCGTGGCATCTCAGGTTGCCGTGTACAGTATGACTGAGGTCCCGACAGTTTGCTGAATGCTTTTATTCCTTCTGCACACATCATTTTACCACTACTGTACAGACAGTACCACATGCACATCAATGTGATATATTCCCATATCCCTTCCCCGTTATGTGCCTTTATTAAAAAGCTTAATCTTTTAAACGATGCTTGAAAGTTTTTCCCCTTTTGAAAACATTAAGTAGAGACCGGTTCTTACCGGGCGAGTGGGGTGCTTTTTTAAAGAAAAAAACCTTCACCATTCGTAATGTGGCTCCCGAACCCAAAATCTCAACGTTTTCGCTAGACCAAAAGCCTTTTACAAACGAGTTCTTGATTTCTCGGATCATCCATCTCAAAAATCCGGGTGGCGACTCTTCGAAAAAAGGGGCGCGGGAGCCCACACCAGGCTCTCGCCTTATGATCAACACCAGCTCCGCGCTTCGGTTCCATCAAGCTCAAAAGCTCTGACTCCTCAAGCTCTCACCTTACTACTAAAACCGGCTCCGCGCCTCAGTTCCTTCATTCCAATGCTCCGTGCTCCAGTTACTAGCCCTGTGCCTCATGTATCTCAAGAAACGGCATCCTTCTCATCTCCAGAAGATGGCTTGGGTTCCACCCCATATCTCAAGAAACGACGTTCAACTCATCCCCATCAGACAGCTTGGATTCCACCCCAATTACATCAATTCCTTCCAGCTCATTCGCAAGGATAGGCTACTCTACCGAGTTTCCCTCAGTCAAAGTCAGGATGATCAAGAAAAGCAAACACACCTGCCGTGTACTGATCTACCCCAAAATACTAAGGACGCTCTCCGCAAAAACATCCCCAGCAGCCCTGCGCTCCTTCAACTACTCTCCACCAAAATCCTGGCTCCGCCTAGGTACGTCACACTATGGCTTTTAAAGCCCGAAGGTACGTCTTCTGTTTCCAACCCTCCAAACTTTTCCTTTTTTTTACTGCCCCCGAACTACGGTTGGTCTGAATTTTCCCTATGGAATACGTAGGTAGCCTCCCGGCCCGACCATAGCAAAAACCTTTTTCAAAAACCCTTGGAATAGTGGTTGGACCAAATTGAGTTACTTTTACAGTTTTGACTCTTACTCAAACATGTCTCGTGATCCGTCTGAGCTCAGTCAAAAAAGGGCATTTGTAGACACCCCAATTTGGCGTAACGATTATTTCAGGTCCCACCTTGGGGACCATCCCGATGATGAAATGGATACAGTAATTGCTGATTGACTTCTTGAGAACCTTAGGACTTTCGGTAAGAACTTTGAGCCACTTAGAGGACCCAATTCAGAGCCATATAGCCTTTCAGACAGAAATACAGAATCCTAGGAGAATCCATGTACCGGCCGTAACATTGATCTCACGGCCTTAACATCATTTCCTCACCCGAGCAACCTGTTGCTTGAAAATCTTCTTGAGAGATCAATCTCACGGCTGCAAGATCCATCCTTCGGCAGCCACATCCTTTCCTCGGCCGCCACATCCATTGCCCGGCCGCCAGATCGTCTATTTTCCAAACTCTGGAATGTTCTGTCGATTGTTTGATCCAACTACACTACCTCTCCGATGCGTTCGGACCACGTTCAAAGATCACAACGAGGAGTTTGTATTGCATTGCAATTACAATTGCAATCATGCGTTTTGATTGGACGGAATGAGTCACCAATTGCCTATATAAAGGGCCTTTGGGAACCACAAAATACATCAGATTCACACCCTCCTAAACCACGAAACTCTGCAGAATCATACTCTCAAACCCTCTCTACAAAAGCCCTAACCTCCCGAAGGCAGCCATCAATCCGACGATCAAACCCCAAAGTCTCAAACCCTAACCCTAGGGTTTTTCAAGAAGCAATCAGTCAATCCCGATCAAATCCGAAGTAATCAAGCTACTGAGGGATCAAGGTGGTAAGGCCCAGGGGTCTCCGGTTCAATTTATTTATTGTTTTTATGCTTAATCGTAGCTTTTGATTATCTGCTAACTTTTCTGTCAGGTGTGAGGAAGAATATCAACCGGGGCTTCGATCCCTCGGCCGATACATTAATCCAGTGTGATTACTCGGCCATGACATCCATTCACCGGCCGAGTAATCGATCTCCTGGGACAGCTTTGTTTTGTGTTCTGCTTTTTGAGCTCACCTTTAACTGCTTAAAGGCTAAAAACAGACTACGTGTTAGAATTAAACAAAGCATGTATATGTCTTACGTTGAACAACTATGGGCCAGCCTCGTGGCTGGGCAGAGAGGGGTGCCTAACACCTTCCCCTTACTGTACCTTTGGCTTCCGTACCCAGAATCTCTATCTATTTTCCTACTTTTAATAAACTGGATAGCGACTCTGTTTTGATGATAACCGCTATCATGTGGCAATGTTTCTAGCCATGGGAATATCCATGATCTTGATTTATGAAGCAACCAAACGAGCAAACAATAATCAATCTGTATGGCGATATCCCGTTTGGGAGGTGTCTACACAAAGGAGGATGCTCGATTGAGGTTTATTGGTTTGCCACCAAAGTCTAATAGAAAGGAACTGTAGACACCCCAATCCGGACCTCGGAGAGTCTTTGTCCACCCCAATGATGAAATAGAGGAAACGGTACCTTTACGAGCTTGAAAAAGGGTCTCTCTAAGCCCACATGAGCCCAAAAACCCAAAAAACCTGAAAAGCCCAGATAAAAGCCCAAACAAAGCCCAAAAGAACCCTGGACCGAAGGAAGAGGAGCCGTGCGGAGCGGAATGGGAGCGCACGGCACCTTGAAATTCAAGAGTGGCCGTGCGCGGCAACCATTAACCGCACGGCACCTTGAGCAAAAAGCTGGCTGGCTCAGCCGAAAATGCACTTCTGGCCCGCCCAGAAAATACCTCCACCATTTGAATTCAAAATCCTTGGCCATTTGCCTATAAATTGACCCCTCCACTCAAGGGAAAGGGGTCCCTCTTAGCCCTTCTTTTGAGTCCCTTCTCTTGCTTTTCTCTTGTCTCTCTCACTCTACTTTCTCTCTCTAAGTTCTCAAACCCCCTTTTCATCACCACTTCCATTTCCAAGCCTTAAAGGATGTCATTCCCAAAAGACATTCCTTAAGAGCTTTCACTCACTCCCCTTTCTCATCATTAAAGTTGATCACTCATTGACTCCAAGACCCCATCACCCAAAACACCTAACCTTCACTCACACCCATACTCTCTTTGTCTCATTTAACCTCCACATCCACATCCGTGACGATCCATCCACATCCTTGCATCCCCGATTTGATCAAGCTCAAAACCAAAGGTATAAACTAGTTTCCTCGCACTAGATTCCGCTCGTCCTCGAGGGGACCTTTCACGTTGAGATCTAACCCTTGCTGAATCTGACTCAAAACATATTTTCATAAAATAAACCAACAACTGGAGGTTGAGGGCCGGCTGTTCATCAGACGCGCACCTTGACTCTCAAATAAGACGGCATGATGCACACTAGTGCTATTGTGAAGCAAGGGCCGGATCTCGAGTTTCCTCTCGTGGTTACCTGTTTTGTTGTTTATCGCTTCTCTGAGATCTTAAATAAGACCATATCTACAAGCCATGTTCGGCTCTTCTAAAATCTTTTTCAAGATCATTCCAAACGATTAAAACGTTGAAAACTACTTTTTAAAACTATGTTTTGAGAAGGATAATGACGTTCTTACGATGATCTGACTGCCGTGAGGCTACTCATGAGTTTTTAAAAGATCTACAGAGAAAACTTAGCGAGTCAAATAATGTTTTGAAAGATTGCAATACGGCGACAAATAGGCAGGGTGCCACGCGGCATCTTTGGGATGCTCGCACGGCATCTCGGGTGCCGCGATGGTGTTCTGAGGCCCAACATCGACAAAGAGCGGTTGCCACGCACGGCATGCCGAGATGCCTCGGCAACTCAAGGTGCCGTGAGCGGTGCTCAGAGGTCCAAGCAGTCTGTTGAATGTTATTTACCTCCATTCATTCATATCATTTTAGCACGACTGTGTACAGATGGCACCACTTGCACGCCAATGTGATATATTTCCCATGTCCCTTTCCGCTTCGTGCTTTATTAAAGAGCTTGATAATCCAAATGATGAAGATTTCTCCTTTTGAAAACATCAAGTAGAGACCGGTCTTACGAAAGAATTAGGTGCTTTTAAAGAAAAATCTTCCTCATTCGTAATGTGTGGCTCCCAACCCATTATCTCAACGTTTTCGCTAGACTTAAAGCCTTTTTCAAGCAACTCGGTTTCTCGGATCATCCATCTCAAAATCAGTGTGGCGACTCTTAATGCGGCGCTATCCTCAGGCGCGGAGCCTACAAGGCGACTCTGTTTGGGACTAACTTTTATTCAATACCTTTTTAAAAAAAAAAAAAAAAAAAGAATGTACAAAAGTATTGAATAAACAAGAGGGCCAAATTTGAAAGGTATTTTCCAAAAGGGGATTTTCGAATATTTTCCTGAAGATCAAGCTCTTTTACCCACACCTTGCACTGCACAAGCCTCGCTATGTGTTTGGCTATCTTGCCCGGTTTACCGTACAAGCTCTCTCGGAATGCCTAGCAACCTCGACTATGATGAGCCATCGTCCTGTGTACGACCGTTGTCTTGCAATGCACTCGACACGGGGTAGCACATCTTGGCTCTAGTCCAGGTAACCCTCTTGAGACCAAAACCAGCCTTTGCACTTGTACATAGCCATAGAACCTTCCCAACTAGCAGGGGACCCATGTCTAGGACTTATGTGCTATATTCTGCTTACGTGCTTTTATTCCTGTACACACGCATCATTCGCACACCATTGCATCTTGTGGGTTAGGGGAATAGGCTCCCTTAGAATTCTTTAGGGCCCCCCGGGTCAGTCTAGGGGACTTTAAATCCATGGAGTTTGAGATACCTCCGTGTTTGTCATGCCCGAACGGCTCCTTGGTTTGGGTCTAGCCTTTAAGCATGTCCATCTGGATTCTGGCAGCCACATTGCTCTGTCTCGGATGGTCACAATAAGGAGATTGGCTCTCGTTCCGACCTGCTCGAATTAACCCACTGACGGTACCTACCCGGCTATCGGAAATCTTCGCGGACGTCTTAGAGTGAGAGTTGAACCACGGTAGGTCCACTAGGACGATCCAAGAGACTTTAAATCCATGGAGTTTCGAGATACCTCTTTGCCGTGCCCGAACAGCTCCCTTGGTTTGGGTCTAGCCTTGAGCGCGTGTATCTGGATTCCAGTAGCCACATTGCTCTGTCTCGGATGGTCACGATAAGGAGATTGGCTCTTCGTTCGCGTTCGAATTCAACACCTGCTGATTATGAGCACCGGCCATCTTGAAATCTTCAGACGGATGTCTTAAGTGAGATTCGAGCCACGGTAGGTCTTAGGCCTTATTTCTAGGAGATGGGTAGAAGTAGGGCGAGTATTTGGATTGGTTATGAGTTGCTCCCTTTTGACTTGTTACCAGTGTCGCCAACATTGATCGCTTGTGGAGAAAAGAAGCTGTACCCAATTGGTTCCGTCTGTCCCATAGACTAGTTCGCGTAGACACCCTGGAAGGACCCCCGCTGTTTGAGGTCCGAATTGAGGAAGAGGAAGAACCTGTGGTGGAAGAATCTGTGGTCTCATTCCCGACTGAAAACCCCTTACCTATGGCTGACCAGGGAGACGGAATGGAGGAACTCAGGCAGAACGTGGCAAACATGGATGTTTAGTTTAAGCAATCCCTCGCCGGTGTTGACGCACAGCTTAAGGCCGTCGTAGTCTCTATGAAAAATGACATGAATATGATAATGGAAAGCATGTAGAAATCATTGACAAGATCCTGATCATAGCTTCCCTGCAATCCTACCGTAGTCTCTATGAAAAATGACATGAATATGATAATGGAAAGCATGCAGGAAATCACCGACAAGCTCTTGATCAATCTTCCTGCAATCTGAGCAACCACCTAAAGTTGAGGTACCGGTAATCGACCCAACCTGGCCGCTATCATGGATAAGATTGGCAAATTGGAGGAATCTGTCAAAGAATAAGCCGCTTGGAAAAGGAGAAATCGGACGTGAAGAAACTATGCCTCTTTCCAAATGCCAAGTTCGCCTGAAAAGTTCAAAGGAGTGGATTTTGCAAAATTCGACGGAACTGGTGACCCAAACCCACCTTCAAGGATATGTTGGATCCCTCACCATGCGTGGCATCGGCGAGAAGCTATGGCCCAACTTCCTTCCATGAATCCTTGTCCGGTCCAACCCTGCAATGGTTCCTCTCTCGAACCATCCAAGAAAAGGACTTGGGAAGACATCGGGACAGCCTTCGTGGCCCAATATGATTTCAATGTTGACCAAAATGACCACGAGAGAGTTGGAAAGCACCAAGATGGGTGAGAAGGAAAGTTTTGCCGACTTTGTGAAACGTTGAGGGCTAAGGCTGTCCAGATGCAAAATAAACCCTGACCTAAAAGAACAAATACGGATAATAACCAAGAACTTGCCAAGCTCTTGTGCACCGTACATGGTTCTTTCTCAGGCTGCTTCAAACTTTACGATTACGATTGGTCAGAGAGGAGGCTCATGAGATGGAACTTTGGAGAAGAAAGAATCCGGGTCCGGGTCCAAATCAACGGGCGTATTCAGGAAACAACAATGTTCTCTTCGGGAATGCCAATCAGGAACCTCATCCACAAAACCTGTAGAAGTTAACCAGATTTCCGAAAAGCCAAAATCCCAGAATCGAACCTTCACCCAATTCAGCACTCCAAGGTCTACTCTCCTCAAGAAACTCACAGACATTGGGATACTGAAACCTCTTCTGCCACCACAAATCATTCCACCAAACTTAAACCAAAACGTCTACTGTGACTTCCACCAAATGCACTGCCATACCACCGGCAATCATCCGCCTCCACATGAAATCAGTAACCATCGATAACAAGGTTGTCGATGCTCCACCTACAGATAAACCAAACACTTTGTCTCAAACCCCTGACATAATACCCTTCCAGTATCAACCAAATCACCTAGCGAAGACCCAAGCCTCCAGACCTGATTCTACCCCTATTCCCTCGAGGTCAACCAATGCTCACAATGGAATTCCCGGAGGGGTCGCCCCTTCTATCCGGGAATGGGAAGACACGCGAAGCGAGAATCGATTGGCGATCGGGAAGAATTTGAACAACTTCCAAAGAAACGAACCTACATTCGAGGCCGGATGGGAGGTTGATTGGCAAACATCCAGGCAGATCCTCTTGATGGATTCTCTTTGAGTACACTATTCGAAAATCAAGGGGAAGAATACTTGGTCTTCCGAGATGCACCCGAATGGGATTGGGACCCGGCCCCGGATGAGTATCAGCTTTTGGCATGGAACGACCCATTGGATACCTTCTCCCTGCCGATGCTATTCGGTGAAGAATACCAGCTTGGATGCCCACTTGAGATGGCAACATACAACTGGCCGGAACTCGCCCCGCTCCGCCCAGATTTCTCTCATTTTAATGACTTCGTCGTCAACAAGCTGTATGAAAACGTGGACCTCACCCCGTACCCAAACCTTCCTGGATTCGAGGAGGAAGTCGCTAGCAACGGGTTTGACCCAATGGACTACCTCGTGGACGGAGCTGAATCTGAGCCGTCAGTCACTTTCTCGGAAGACGCCGAGGTTGCCATGATAAACTTATGGGAAGATGAACCGGCAAACTTGTGGGCCGACACTGAAGTGGTTAACGTAAAAGTGGGGAACGAAGAATGGACTGTTAACAAAGCCATGATGGAGGCTGAAAAATGGACACCCGAAGATCTGTGGGATGATTTGGTTATCGCCGATCTGGCCGCCAATCTACAAGATACAACTATTGGAAACAAGCGTAAAGCCCTGGCCGACCTATGGAACGAGGAATCGCACCGCCGCATTGATCACCTAACCGTAAGCCCGATGTTATCAACCTCCGGAACCTCCAAGTTGGGGAACCTTCTAACCCTGCAGCACCATCTGATCCCTTCACCACCCCGGTCAAGAGCACCTTCCGGCCCTTTGACCCACCAGTTAAAGAGCCTTCCCGACCTGAAAAGAACCCCGAAGGAATGATTAAGCGTCAACTCGAGCAGACCAATGCCAAGATGTCTGTCTGGGATGTGCTGGTTCACTCCACACGCCACCGTGAAGGTCTCATCCAAGCGCTCTCCCGACTCAAAGTTCCTTCCGCTATAACTCCCGATGAGCTTGTGGCATTAATCAAGACCATACCTATCAAACATGCCATCACCTTTACCGATTGAGCTTACCTGCCGGAGGAACTGATCACAATCGTCCGTTGCTGCACGTCACCTTGAAGTGCCATGGCAAGTCGGTTCCGTAATCTTGGTCGATAATGGATCGGCCATTAATGTCTGCTCCGCGTTGCTTTCTGTTTGGGATACAAGAATAAGGACTTCTCCCCATCGAAGTCAAAGTCCGAGCATACGACAACACTTGCAGAGGGATGTGGTTGGAACTCTCATGATTCCTATGACCTTCGAACCATAGACTGACGTAGAATTCCACGTGGTGAATATCACCCGCCTCCTTCAATGCTTCAGGTAGGCCACAGGCATCGACGGACATCATGGTCTTGTACCTCCACACTCCATCGGAAAGAAAATTTGGGATTTGGAAACAGGAATGCTTACTATCCACGGAGACTCAGAGATTCAGCCCCCGTTGAGGACAATGCCCCACTTTTGGAGATTCAACACGGGAAGAAGACATCGCTTTGGGAGGCTTCTCTCTAGACACCTCTCGGTCTATCTACTCAATTAGAATCGACGACGACTTTGTCATTAGCAACGTCGCCATCAAGATCATGAAAGATGTCCTACATGCCAGGGTTGGGACTGGGAAAGAACCTCCAAGGCCTTGCAAAGTTCAAAGCCCAGGGCACTCCGATGCGTACAACAAGCCTTGGTTACTCACCCTCAAGTAGCAGCAAAGTGAAAAGGGGAAACAGGCTAGAACCACTTTGTCAGAGAAGAAGCAAATCAGATTTACCAAGGACAGCGGAACCATTTTGGGACAAGGAAACCAATACCTTCCTGCCCAAGATTTGAGATATTCACCAACGATGTCCGCCATATAGATGAAGAACCGGGGTCGAGGAAAAGCAGAAAGAGCCCGCTGACTGGATTGAAGTTTTCGGCATGGGTAGTCTCGCAACTCTGTTTAGGAAAGACGAATCAATGGGTACAGCTATGGAAGCAGAAGTGCTGATGATGGAACAAGATACCCCCGAGGACCCGACTTTGTTTATCATGGATGCTGCTGAAGAGTACAAGAACTGGATTTTCATGCCAAGTGCAACCTACCACAAATCGGAGTCCGAGTCTGAATCTGAGTCTGTTAAGTCTATCAAGTCTTCTGCGTCTTCTGAGTCTGTCCAGTCCGAGTTGGTGCCTCTCGGCCCAAACTCTCAGAGTCTCTATTTCGAACCACCAGTGTGTATGGTGCCCCCGAGGCCACAGTTGATCATGAAATGAATGAATCGATTCGCTTTCCTTACGACTTTGAAATAAATTGCATCGCCCTGGTGATGAAGAGATTGATTTCGATGGGGACATTCCCAAAGAAATTCGATCCCTAATCGACGGGGAAGATGAAAAGCGTGCTCAGCCTGTAAAAGAAGAAATTGTTTTAATAAATCTGAGAGATGGAGAGAATCCCCGGATGACCCAGATCGGTTCCGCACTATCCGCTGAAGAACGCGAAGCTCTTGTAAACCTGCTTAAAGAATTCGAAGATGTGTTTGCATGGTCACATGCCGATATGCCCGGAATCGATCCCGAAATCGTGGAGCATCGGATTCCCCTTTATCCTGATGCAAAGCCGGTAAAACAGAAACTAAGACGCATGCGGCCTGACTGGGTGCTTAAAATAAAAGAAGAAGTCACTAAACAGATTGACGCTGGGTTCTTAATGGTAACTGAGTACCCTCAGTGGGTTGCAAACATCGTCCCCGTACCAAAGAAGGATGGTAAAATAAGTGTCGTAGACTTCAGGGACCTTAACAAAGCCAGCCCTAAAGATGATTTCCCACTACCACACATCGATGTGTTAGTTGATAACACTGCTGGTCATGCTCTACTTTCCTTCATGGATGGTTTCTCGGGATACAATCAAATCCTTATGGCTCCCGAGGATCGGGAAAAGACTACGTTCGTCACTGAGTGGGGGACATACTGTTATCGAGTCATGCCTTTCGGACTAAAGAATGCAGGGTCCACTTACCAACGGGCCGCCACGGCATTACTACATGACATGATTCACAAAGAAGTGGAAGTCTACGTTGATGATATGATTGTTAAGGCCAAGGAACGAGAGGGGCATCTCCCCGCGCTCAGGAAGTTCTTCGAAAGAATCAGGAAGTACAAGATGCGTCTCAACCCCGCCAAATGTACGTTCGGAGTCACTGCAGGAAAGATGCTTGGATTCATGATCACCACCCGAGGCATCGAAGTCGACCCATCAAAAATCAAAGCCATCCTAGAAATGGAGCTGCCAAGATCTGAGAAGGATGTAAGGAGCTTTCTCGGCAAGGTGCAATTCATCAGTAGGTTCATTGCGAGACTGACTTCAACCTGTGAACCATTGTTCCGCTTACTCAAGAAAGGAGTGCCATTCGTGTGGAGGTGTCATAAAGCTTTCGAAGCCATCAAGGCCTACCTGCACAAGCCGCCGGTATTGACACCGCCTGTAACAGGAAAGCCTTTGATCCTATACCTGTCAGTCACTCCATCCGCAATGGGATGCATGTTGGCGCAGGAAGGAGATGACGGGGTAGAAAGGGCCGTGTATTACCTCAGTAAAAAGATGGTCGGACCTGAAGAACGTTACACTCCCCTAGAAAAGACGTGCTGGGCACTTGTATGGGCTTCCAAGAAGCTGAGGCACTACATGTTAGCCTACCCGGTCAGGCTAATATCTCGGATGGATCCCCTAAAGTATCTATTCGAAAAACCGGCCCTCACGGGTAGGATGGCACGGTTGTTGCTAATGTTGGCTGAGTTTGAACTAAAGTACGTCACCCGAAAGTCGGTAAAAGGGAGAGCTGTCGCAGAATTCCTAGCCGATTGCCCAGTCAAAGGAGAGGAGGATGCCGAGTTCAATTTCCCCGACGAAGACATAATGACGGTAACCGAGGACATTTGGCAGTTGTACTTTGATGGAGCAGCCAACCAGAAAGGATTCGGAATCGGTGTATTACTCATTTCGCCCGATGGATCGCACATCCCATTGGCGTTCAAGCTTAACTTTGAAGTCACCAATAACCAGCCCGAGTATGAGGCTTGCATCATAGGCATGGAGGCAGCCATCGAAATTGGTGTAGAAAAATTGGAAGTTGTGGGGGTTCGAACTTAGTTGTGTCTCAAGCGAAGGGTGACTGGAAGGTCAAAGAAGAAAAGCTGAAACCGTATCACCAGGATCTCGAAGATCTCATTCCCCACTTCACCAAAGTGACATTCACTCATGTCCCAAGGTTCAAAAATCAATTTGCAGACGCTTTGGCAACTTTGGCATCAATGGTCGAGATCCCTGTTGGCGTAAAGTTAAGACCAATTGTGATAGAACAAAGGGATGTTCCAGTACACCAACACGTCATGGCATTGACGAGCCCGATGATGGCCACCCATGGTATTATGACATTTGGAGAGTGCGTGGAAAGGAGAATACCCGTGGAGCAAACAAGGAGACCGACCGCCCTCCAGGAGGATGGCAACTCAAGACCTTCTATGCGAGGAAACTTATATCGAAGATCGCCTGGCACGCATAAGCTCTGCATCCATGGAGAGAGAAAAGGGTAATGGAAGAAGTCCACGAGGGTGTATGCGTCCTCACATGAGCGGCATAATGCTTGCAAAGAAAATTCTCGAGCGAGGATACTTCTCGTCCCACCATGGAAAGCGAATGTGTGGAGTCACGTCGAAGGTGTAAAAGTGCCAAGTTCACGCTAACCTCATGCATGTCCCGCCACACGAGCTGCGCAACAAATGACCTCGCCATGGCCCTTCTCAACATGGGGATTGATGTTATCGAAAGGATAGTACCGGCGGCATCCAACGGTCACAAGTTCATGGTAGCCATCGATCATTTCACGAAATGGGTAGAAAAGCTGCTTCCTACACCACTTTGACCGCGATTCAAGTCGCGCATTTCATTAAGCAAAACATCGTTTATCGGTACGGGGTCCCTCAAGCTTTCGTATCTGATAATGGGGTTCATTTCAAAGGACGGGCCCGGGAAGTTCTGGAGAAATTTCAAATCCAGGTGCACAAGTCGGCGACATATCGACCGCAGACCAATGGCGCTGTGAAGCAAGAACAAGGCGATCAAGGTCATTCGGAAAACTATTCAATCAACAAGAGACTGGCATGAGCAACTACCCCTAGCCTTATCGTACATCCGTGCGAACACCAACGTGAGCAACTCCCTACTTCTCTTTGGTTTACGGGATGGAGGCGGTACTCCCTATTGAGTTGGAGTCCCATCTCTTTGGACAATGATCGAATGTGAAGTCCAAGAGGCAAAATGGTAGTAACCGATTTGAAGAACTTATGCTATTTGATGAGCGCCGGTTGAGGCTCTTTACCATATCCAAGGGTATCAACGAAGGATCGCATACGGGCATTCAACAAGAAAGTGAAACTCAGAATTTGATAGAAGGCGACATGGTTTTAAAGGAAATCCGGGCTCCAGTCTACGACCCACGAGGAAAGTTTCGGCCAAAGTGGTTCGGGCCGTACATCATCAAGACCATCCTTTCCGGAGGAGCTACGTAACTCATCGACTTGGACGGAAATGAATTCTCAACCTTGGTTAACCTGGATCAACTCAAGCGCTATTACCCCTGAGAGAAGCTCGCTAGGCTGAAAAACCTCAAGGGCGGGCAGTCCTAGGCAAAAATTAGAGCAAAGCCTGCTAGGATGAAAACCCGTCAGGGCATCTTAGGCAAAAGTTAAGGCAAACAATAAATGAGCTCGCTAGACCGAAAACCCGAAAGGGCGGTTCTAGGCAAAAGTTAGAGCGCAAAAGGAGAGTGTTAAAACCTGAGCGAACCCTACCCTAAACTACGTCATGACCTGATTCCTTCACCAGAAGGATACGTAGGCAGTCTCACGATGAGACCCAGTCACGATCCATCAAAATAAAAATCAGGTTGAGAAAACTTGAAGAACAAAAATCAAGAAGGGGGAAACCCTCCAAGACTCGTTTTTATTAATACAATTACTTCTACTACACAAGGTCGAGCAAAACTTTCATAACAAAAGAAGTGCAATATGATGAAAAAGGGGTCCTCAATTTATTCAACGGTCAGGGTGGTAGGATTGAGTCAGTTTCCTTGAGCCCCAGCTCTCGCCGCAATGTCCCTCCTAAGCCACCTTCGATAGCTCCCGCGCACCGCCACAGAAGGATAGGGGTGTGCATCGGTCACCTCGCGTGTCATCCAAAAGCGCTGGTAATGACAAAGAACTGAATGACTGAAAAGAGGCAGAACCACGTCCACAAGAACTTCGGCAGGGGCCTCCTGTCTCACACCTAGCTGTCGCTAGATACGGTAAGGAATATAGAAGGTGAAAGCTCCCAAGCCAGCAAGAACAACCCACTGAGAACCCATATAGTGCACTGTCATGGGAGGAAGATCCAGCCATCGACACCTCCAAGCAATGGTTTCCGCTCGACGGCGTCTGAGAAAATCAACCCACTCAGCCCTGCTCCTATCCTCAAACTCAAAGCATCGCTGAGAGAGTAACCTCGCCTCGTATGCCCAGTTGCCAGGAGGGATGGTTAGCACATTC
Organism: Rhododendron molle; assembly: GCA_025413875.1. Lineage (NCBI taxonomy): Eukaryota > Viridiplantae > Streptophyta > Magnoliopsida > Ericales > Ericaceae > Rhododendron > Rhododendron molle. Next base: position 19,770,462 of record CM046391.1, on the reverse strand, counting down.
ACCTTATCACAAAGCCAAATCTGTGGGAAAGAGAGAAGACAAGTAAGAAGCCTTAGATAACCAAGCCGAGCGTTGAGGTAAAAAGATAACGTGGGAGAAACCCAAAAGGAGAGGCGAGTGAGAAGCCGACACAGTAGGAGAAGTGGGATCGCCTCAAAAGTCTGGCTCTCCGTGAGCGAACCTTGTCCAAACCAATCAGTGTCTCGGCAGAACCATCGGAATCACATCCCTTCGGGCTTCGATCTGAAAACGACGCTGGCCAACGCCGAGCTAGCGTGACCGGCCGAAGGAACCAAGAGATAGGCTGACAAGCACATACTGAGCGCATCATGCGTCGAAGTCTGATAAGTCATGTCTCTAAGATCGCCAAGAGAAGAGAATAGCTCAATGAGGACGCATGACATTGAGATGGCCATTTCGACCAAGTAGCGGCGGCGACCCTCACCCACCTCGAGGCGCGGCCAGACTCGATCTGCTCTCACGTCACAGGGAATGATGACCTCCTCCAACCAAAACCCCGAGGTATGCACGGAACTCCTCGTGATGGGGACGAGCTCCCGATCGCCGAATCGGAACACGTGAACCTCCGAATCCCAGAAAAATTCACGGCTGCCCTCAAAAGCTCTGGACGAAGGCGAATGTTCGAAGGTACCTCAAGGAATAGAGACCGTGAGCTCGAAAGTTGAGCCAATTCGACACCTTCCATAGAAGCCAACCATGGACGGAGAAAACCGGTAAGAGGGAGAGCCATTCCAAAGAGTAAAAGAAGAAGATGGGACTTGGACGAGATGAGGAGAATGTGGTTGAATTTATAGGAGAGGTGGAAGGACAACTTCAACTTTCAAAGAGCCTCGGGTTTCAAAAGTGCAAGTTTTCCATGAGTCTAACATAGGAAAAGCTTGGTCAAGTCCTAAAAGGGCCAAAACAGACATGCACTGGTTCGAAATGCCATTGCATGGGTCAAACCTCAACACCCGAGCAATCTGCCTTGAAATCAGCCAAAATCGCAATCTGTCAGAAAACGGCCTCAAGACGGCACGGCACCTTGAAGATCGCGGCATGTTGAAACCAGAATACCACGGCAAGTCAATTAGGTACCGTGCGAAGGATTCTTAACCGACGGCACCTGGGGTATATCGACGGCATGTTGACTCTGCATTTCTGCAGTTTGGCAGCAACTCCCCAAGAAAGAATCGAGGCCTTACGAAGCACCAACCAGCACCTGAACAGCACTCTAACAACGTATTTGGGACTTGAGGATGTTTCGCTTCAAGGTAACTCCCAGGGTTCGTCATCGTGGCACACTCGATAATGTCCGTCTCTTACGCCATGTCAAAGTATCAAAGTCCACTTCTGGTCGTTTCAAGGCATTCTTACAAGTCCTGCAAGTCATAATGGTCAATAGTGACCTGGTCCAAGTTCGGTTCGTGTCCAAAGTCAAAACTCGGGAAGGTCGCGTGTTAAAGTCAACACTTTCTTACTTTTTGGGTATATTCCAAAGGCAAAGTAGAACTCCCAAGTCGCACGCCAAGATTTAAAGGCCGTAATTGCCGTATGCTTGTGTCCTGAGTTAGTTGTGAAGTGTATATAAGGTCCGTGTAAGTCAATTCTACCAGATTTATCAGTCGCTCTTTGATTTCTATTTCATCACAATATGTTTTGATTTCTGCTCGTTCGGTGGTTGGATTTCTTTCCGGTTAATGTTTTAGTTATTCAATTTTCTTCATACGAACAAAGGAGATTGAATGGCGTAAACAATGAAGGGCAAAATCTCTGTATAAATCCAAAAGCATCCATGAGTCGAAGTACAAAGAGGCACGATGGCTAATGTCCTATCTACCAGAGCAACAGCGCCCTACAAAGAAGCGAGCCTCAAAGCTCAAAAGTACAAGACAAAGAGGAGGCTCAACTTTCATCCTCGTCCTCGCCCTCGCTCTCCTCCTCGCTCTCCTCGGAGATCTCCTCGTCGCAGGAGAGCTCGCCGCACCGAGTACCGGTCACCCTAGGCACAATATCTCCTGAGGTGACCTCCAGGTCGACGTCGGAGGCTCGGGTGTATCGTCCTCAGAGACATCAATAGGCTCGTCCTCGGTCCCTACAGGGCGTCGTGTCCTCTTCGACGCCGGCTCCTCCCGTGAGCCGCCAGAGGAGACCTGTCGTGCTATCGAATTGGACGGACTTCCCGCAACCCTCGAGTAGCCCCTCCTCCTGGCCTACAATGGTATAAGCATTCATATAACCTTTGCATCATAATCATAATATAAGCGGTTGAAGTAAAGCAATTGACTAAAGTTCGAGTGTACCATCGACCCACCAACGCGAGGCAACACCTGCGGAGGGTGGCCCATGGCGCACTGTCTCACCAGCTGCACTAGGCCCATCAGGCCTCCGCCATCTCCTTCACGTACCCCGGAGGAGCCTGCAATGAAGGAAGTTGATCGAGAATGTGCAAACGGAGGCTAATGTGTCTAGTTGAAAGCATGATATACTGAAGAAGAAACCCCGGAGCCTCGACGGGAGGGCGTGGCACCGCGACCAAACCAGGACTCTCGAGGAGTCGCCACGCCCACTGCCCAAGAGGGCAGGGGAGACTAGTGCCACTGGCCCGCACCCTCGTGACCTGGCACCTGCACCTCGTTGGCTCTGTCACCTGCTCTCTTAGTCCCCTTCTTCTCTCCAGCGCCGCTGCGTGCACGCTCTCCCAAGCGGCCACGTATCCCCGGCATCGCCATCAGTGTACCGAACAAGAGCGAGTCGCCAGCAGGCCAGCCGCCTCAGCAGCTTCTAACTGAGGTCCGGCCAGTGAATCGCTCGACTCCTCCGCGTATCTTGGTGCATCTTCCGCACTAAGCGAAGTAGCCCGGGGACTCGGCGTCCCAGCGCCAAGCGTGGCGTGACACTCGGTCACCCAAGTACCAGCGCCAACCGTAGGACTCGAGAAGCACCGCTGGCGCAACCACCCCTACTCTGCCGTAGGGGATCTCAAGCGGTCCACCCGCCTGACTCACATCAAGAATAAGCAACATCAGTGCTGATTGAATGAAAATAGGCTGAACACAATACGTAAGCGCTTTAGTACCTGATCGGGACGCAGCTCATCCAGGAAAAGGACGGAAGGCGTCTAGCTTGCCCTCTCTTCACGCCCTGTACTCGCCGACCAGCGCAGGCTTTCGAGGGAGTATCGTCGCCAAGACACGTGAGTCTCGTGAAGGTACATCCCTATCACCTCGCACGTCCAAAGCTCTGCAATTCAAGACATTGAAAGTTAGCACAAGATGTACATTGAATAGATATAAATGAAAAGCTAACTATTCATGAGGAAGGAAACAAGATATACCTCCTAGAACCCTCCAATAGCCTCCCCGGCTCACTCCTCGCGGGAGAGGGAGCCCATAAAGGCATAGCACGCCCCCAGTGCAGCACCCCAGTCAAAGCGGGCGATCTCCCGACGTCCTCAGGGCTGGGAGAAGTGAAAGGTGCACTCGTTTGCGCTTGGGAAAAAGGGACGCACCAAGCAAGTATGGAGAAGCACCTCGCCATCTGCTCCTCCTCCACCACTCGCTTACTGGGAGCCTCTGCATCCAAAAACCTCAGAGCTGGGCATACGCTGCCTCTCTCGTCCCCCTGCCTCAAGACGTCACTGAACGTCGCCCATTTGAGCATTTGCAAAGATCGTGCGGCATCAAGGATAAGGTCACTCACCGAGACCGCTGATCGCCGCAAAGTCCGGGCGCCACGGTCAGCTCACCAAAAGAGAAGTGGAGGGTGTTTGTCGTGTCCCACCACCTCTCGGCCAGAGCCTCACCATCGGGCTGGCGTTGCACACGCCTCGCCAACACCCCTACTGAACTCTCCAAAGCCCGTCACAACTATCTCTCCGAGACCTCGGCAATCTCCCAAAACGTCGACACGACCCCGTAACACGAGCGAAATCACAACAACAAATGGACAAATATTCAGTAGCATAACATGCAATACATTGGTATACTTAGATGCAATGAAATGGAAATATGATGCATTGGAATTTGAAATCAGATATTTAAGGTATACCTGCCGTCAAAGTAGCGAAAGGTGCCGAGGTCCTCAACACCGAGCCTCGCCGTAAGTCGGTCTCTCGAGTGTAGGGTCGAAAAGTGAGGCACCACCACGTCGGAAAGGCACGAGACCGTCGTAGGGCTCCTCACCCCTGCAATGCCGGTCGCCTCGGCCACCACAAGGTGACGCGAGAGCCATCACCCCGGCCTCCTCGGCTCGCTCTCCTCAACCCGCTGCCTCTAGCACCCTCGGTCCCTAACCCCACCAGACTCCGCCTCGCGGGCCGCCGATAGGCGTCCGAACCCAGAAACCCCGCACCACCTCCAAGACGTCCTCCATGGACGCTGCCGCTAAGTAGTCGCCCATCCTATAGGGCGTGGCGACCTACACCTGTACCACGCCACTGAACATAGGCGGTGTGTCCTCCACCGCTAGCTCCACCTCCGGCTCACCTCAATGATGGAGGCCTTCCTTAAGTCGGCCCGAGGCTCTCTCACGGGAGAGGCCTCCGTCTCCTCCACCACCAGGTCTAAACCACCACCACTATGACCCTCCGTAGTCCTCTCCTCAACGCTGGCCGCCGCCCGCCCGAAACCCCAACGCCGCCTCGACCCATTGCACCCGGAGTCCCCGTCTCCTGGCCGTACCCGCCACCACCATCGCCACTGCCGCCACCACCATCGCCGACCACCGTGGCAGCATGGCCATGATCTCCCAACCAATGCCGGGCTGCCCAAGGGCCCTCGGCCCTGCCCCCAATGTCGTGCCACTCCTCCGGAAAAGCAGGGATGGCGTGGCCCTGACCGAGGTAACGATCGGTCACTCGTAATGTCACCTGCTCCATGATCGATATATATGAGAGAGAGAGTTGTGTCAGGGAGAGAGAGAACCTGAGAGAGAGAGAGAGCAAGCGAGAGAGAGATGAGAGAGGCAACGAGAGAGACGATCGAGAGAGAGATGATCGAGAGAGAGAGAGAGAGAGTGAAGTGTGTGCTTGTGTACACCCCGCGTGTATATATATATAACCCACCAGGCAGGACATTTGAAACCAACGTTGGCCAGGGTTCACAGTAATTCACGCACGGCACCTGGCGTGGTCGCGGTACCCTGGGATTTCCGAACATACGCTCCGCATTTACTCTACGAAGGCCCCTAAATGGACCTCGACGGCATCATGGATTATTTTTCGACTGCTCAGGTTGTGGTCGATTCGCTCGTCAGACGACGAAGTTTGAATGAGAATGGAAGAAGAAAAATGGACTTTTCATTCAATAACACCTGGGGTAACCCCTTCGCCCACATTCAAAAAAAAAAAAAAGAGAAAAACAACAAAATGAGGGCCTCCTGCCCTCTTTTCTCCTTCCTCTTCCTCCTCCTCGGGTTTGCCACGCTGTCCAAGCATCATTCGCCCCGAAGCGATCATCCGACCCGCTGGGGTTGCCCTCGAGTCTTCCGCCGTATCCTCCGAGCCACGCCTAAGGACAGACTCCGGGTCGTCCTTGTCATCCAATTGATCAAAAGCGAAGTCACGAAGATTGGAGACGGCACGAAAGTCAGGATAGTGGAGATAAGCCTCGCAATCTGCTCGTTCAATTCTCAATCTCTCTTCGGTAAAAGGCCATCTCGGCCTCTAGAAGCAACACGCGCTGCCAAATCGTCGTTTGCCATGCTCAAAAGTAGATTGATGCAACGAAAGTAAAGGAACTTTTGAGATTTTGGTGGTGGTGCGTGGAATGTGGCACCCCCCGTTTATAAAGACGCCCCGGCCGACGAAGGGGCACGCCTGTATTAATGGGCACCTCAAAACTTTCAACCGCCCTCGAAATCGAAGGCGCCTAGAAGATCGAGGTACCGCGCGCCTGGTCCAGCACGGCACCCTGGCTCAGAGGCTTAAATGCTTTTCGAAATTGATCCAATCGCCTAAAATCTTCTGGAAACCAGTTCTCAATTTTGAGAAAGATCCCTTTAGAATGTCGCATCGTTACGGGCGCTTATTTAATCCCGAATTCGGCCAGATTCGCCTTTTTTCGTATTCGCTTCTCAGGGACTCACCGGATCGTTCAAGGAATCCGGCATGTTTTCCCCCAGTGATCCATAATTCAAACTTGATTTTCGCCCCGAGGTGGTCTCGTAAAAATTTAAATTGAATTTTCGCCCTCGAGGCTCGTCTCAAAATTCAAAATCCGGTTTCACCCTCCAAGGGCTCCTAACGCCTCTTCGTCTCCAGCCACGGCTTCCCAGCTGAACGCCTTTTCGTCTCGAGCCACGGCCCAACGGGCCTAACGCCTCTTCGTCTCCGAGCCACGGCTAACGGGGTTTAACGTCTCGTTTCCCCGGGCCCCAACGGCCTTACGCTCTTCGTTTCGAGCCCGACCAACGGCCTAACGCTGTTTTCGAGCTACCGCCAACGGGCTAACGCTTCTTCTCTCTTCTTCGAGCCCACGCCCCGAAAGGGCCTTTAACGCCCTTCGCCCGGTTTGCCCGAAGGCTCATCTCAACTTTTCGGCCTCCCGATGGCCCGTCTCGAATTTCAATACTGCATGACACACCGCACGCAAGCACGCTTTTGCATGAGTTTGTACTCCGGAACTTGTTCTCTCGCATTGCATTGTCTCCGATTGAACTACGCCCTGGTCCGATCCCTACGTTAAGTGCGAGGCGCCCCGAGCGACCACCGCCATATTTACTTACATTTCGTTTGTCCTGGCCAAAGGCACCAGAGCAACGGATTGGGATGCCTATTCTTTAAGTGTCACCCGTACATTCGCAACTGTGTATCCGAGTTACGTTAAAGAGGGACTACCGGAGACACCCCAATCCGGACCTCAGAGAGTTTGTCCGCCCTAATGATGAAATAGAGGAAACGGTACCTTTTACGAGAAAAAGGTCTCTCTAAGCCCACATGAGCCCAAAAACCCAAAATGAAAAACCCGGATAAAAGCCCAAACAAAGCCCAAAGAACCACGGACCAAGGAAGAGGAGCGTCTGAAGCGGAATGGGGCACTGAAATTCAAGAGTGGCACGTCTGCTGCAAACCATTAACCAGCCGTGCACCTGAGCAAAAAGGCGGCTGGCTCGGAAGTCGCCGGACACACCCAGGAGCCACCGATGACTGCTCGGTAGAAAATGCACTTCTCCGCCCGGCCTAAAATACTCTCCACCATTTGAATTAAAATCCTTGGCCATTTGCCTATCAATTAACCCCTCCACTCAAGGGAAAGGGGGTCCTCTAGCCCTTCTTCGAGTCCCTTCTCTTGCTTTTCTCTTGTCTCTCTCACTCTACTTTCTCTCTCTAAGTTCTCAAACCCTTTTTCATTACCACTTCCATTTCAAGCCTTAAAGGATGTCATTCCCAAAAGACATTCCTTAAGAGCTTTCACTCACTCCACTTTCTCATCATTAAAGTTGATCACTCATTGACTCCAAGACCATCACCCAAAACACCTAACCTTCACCACCCATACTCTCTTTGTCTCATTAACCTTCACATCCACATCCGTGACGATCCATCCACATCCTTGCATCCCATTCCTTGATCAAGCTTTCAAAACCAAAGGTATAAATCCTAGTTTCTGACTAGATTCCGCTTCCCGTCTGAGGGGACCTTTTCAATCAGTGAGATCTAACCCCTTTGGTTAGATCCTCTTAAAACATATTTTCATAAAATAAACCAACACTTTGTCTTTGAGGTTGGGGAACCACAGCGGCTGTTCATCAGCACATGGCACCTTTGACTTCAACGCGGCATGATGCACACTAGTGCTATTGTGAACAGGCTGACTCGAGAACGCCTATGTCCGCTGCTTTTGTTGTTTCTTGTTTTTAGATCTTAAAATAAGACCATATCTACAAGCCATGTTCACTCTTCTAAAATCTTTTTCAAGATCATTCCAATGACGATAAAAGCTGAAAACTACTTTTAAAACTATGTTTGAAGGATAATGACGTTGATGATCTCGACCGCCGTGAGGCTACTCATGAGTTTTTAAAAGATCTACGGAACTAGCGAGTCAAATAATGTTTTGAAAGATTGCAACGATCGACAGGCGGGTGCCACGACGGCATGCCGATGCTCGCCGGCATCTCGGGGTGCCGATGGTATTCGAGGCCCAATCCGACAACAGAGTAAGCACGCCACGGCATGCCGAGATGCCTCGGCAACTCAGAGTGCCGTGAGCGGTGCTCTGAGGTCCAAACAATCTGTTGAATGTTATTTACCTCCATTCATTCATATCATTTTAGCACGACTCAGATGGCACCACTTGCACGCCAATGTGATATATTTCCATGTCCCTTTCCCGCTATTCCGTACTTTATTAAAGAGCTTGATATCCGAAGGATACCGAAGATCTCCTTTTTTTTTGAAAACGGCTTACCGGGCGAATGGGGTGCTTTTTAAAGAAAAACCTTCCTCATTCGTAATGTGGCTCCCGAACCCATTATCTCAACGTTTTCGCCAGACTTAAAGCCTTTTTCAAGCAAACTCTCGGTTTCTCGGATCATCCATCTCGAAAATTCGGGTGGCGACTCTTCGAGCGAAGCGCTCATCCTCGGGCGCGGGAGCCCACAGGAACGCTCACCTATTCATGAAGACAAACCACCATAATTAGAATTGAGTTCATATTGTTGTCTCTATGAAGTGCAACCTTCGGTAAATTTCCGTTTGGCAAAAAAAAAAAAAAAAAAGGTGTAACCTTCGGGATTGTTGCTTATACTATAGGTGCAAAACCTCTTTTTTGGAAGTGGTGTTTTGTTCCAGTGTAAGTAGTGTTTGTAGAGGTTCAGTTGCACTTTGACATGCATGCATGTATTAAACTTCATTTTAAACTCTCTTTTTGGTAATAAAATTACTCACCTACCAAAAAACAGTATGTCATAATAATTGCCACAATTAGCAATCATGACAAAAAGACCACAACTATTCATTGGTTTGCCAACATCTGTACCAACTATTAATTTTTATTTGTTAATACTTGTCATTTCATAAGTTTAGGCCAATAAAAGTTCAAAGCTATACTTGGCCTTTGGGGTTCGAGAGTGGGATGGGATCAGTTGGCGTAGGTCTTCGGCCTACTCGGAGTCTGGTGGTCTTCGAGACACGGCCTTGGCGGGTGGAGTCTTGTGGTGGTGGTGGGTTGCCTGTTGGGGGGGGGGGGGGGGGTGGTGGTGGCTGACGGTGGGGTGGTGCGGCAGTGATGTTCTGCTATAATTAGGGTTAGGGTGTGGGTCTGGGCTTGGCCTTTTTTGGGCTGGGCCTAGCCGATTTTTCTTTTGAGCTGTATTTATGTATTCGGGCATTTTAAGTCCTTTAGGGGTGGGCTTATCCTAATGGGCGCTTTCTTAATTGGTTTCTTGCCAATCTCGGTTTTGGATATCGGGTGGGCACAGGATTATTCTAACTTTTAAGAATTTGTTGTTCTTAAAGTTAGTGATATAATGCCATCATATCCGTTTTCCTTTAATCTTTGTAACAATTTTAAAGATTATAAAAAAATTTGCCTTCCAAAAAAAAGTTCAAAGCTAAACTACTCCATGATATCAATTGTCATCCTTGTAACCACAAACGACAATTAATTACTTGACCAAAAAATATTGTAAGACAGAATTGAAGCTCGGTCAATTTAAAAATTGATCAACTTCAATTCAATTCAACGGCAGGAAAATCGATTCTCAAATCCACTGCCATCCAGATCGCCAACCAATTTCCAAAATCGATTAGCTTATACTCTACATACCAATAAAACTTACGATGATAAACAAGCGGTTAAGAAAATTGATTGTGCTAATATTTGTTTGGATAACCAAATTACAAATGATTGAGATTGAATTCGTATGAGGATTCGACTGTGCTAATCTATTAATTGGTTAAAAAAAAAGCAAATAGCAGTCGGCCATCACACTTCAAATTTGTATTGTCATTGTATGTTTATTGTCATCTATGCCGTACTATCAAGAGTATAAACTTCCTCCAATTGGCATGTTGGTCCCTCGCTTGATTCCTAATGTTATCAACTTATCACCTCTCAACAAGCTATTTGATAAACAATCGATTATTTATTCGATAATCGATTGTATATTAAGGTCTAATCCTTTCTCTATTTATTTGACGTCGGATTCACTCTGTTTTTTTTCTCAGCAAAAGAAAGTTATTAGTCTTTTAAACGATTACAACGATTAAACGGATCAAGGGCACACTGGCATATGCCACCGAGATCGAAAAAATGAAGGCAAGATACCAACCAAAACCAAAAGGAGCCTAGCTAACTGATACACCCAAAAACACTAAGACGTCGGACTCACTCTTTCAAATATGTTCCTAACAATCTTCCCCTTACGTGTGAACCATGCATTGGACTTAGCTCCCCTTCAATTTGATCCATTTGACTCTCCCCTTATTTTTGATCTATACCATTATCCAACACCGTGTGCAAATCTGAGCTTATCTCCCCCTTCATGTGTGAATCATGCATCGGGCATAGCTCCGCCTCAATTTGATCCATTTGACTCTCCTTAATTCTTAATCGATTATCATTCTCCAATACTGTGTCCAAATTCGAGCTTATTTACCACACTTACTCTATTGACAATCACCTTGCTGCCGGCCACGTTCGGTTGTGGATTTTGAGTTGTGTTTTTGAATAAAGATAGAGAGAGAAATGAGAGTAATGATTGTGGAGAGAGGTAAAAAGTAGAGAGAGATAGAGTGAAAAATGAAAGTAATGATTGAAAAGTTAGAAAGAGAAAAAGTATAAAAGTTACTTTATCCAAAACCCTGGGTTTGGAATTCCAAACCAAACAAGGGCTTAGTTGTATGCACTAAGAATTTTTCTTGTCTATCAGCTCTGATCCCACTTGTTGGGACTTGGGAGTTTGATCAGCTTGAGGTTTTTCTGTGTGTGCGTAGGGTTAATCTGTTGTAGATAACCTATAGAATCCACATATCACCCAAACACAATTAATGTACATTGAGTGTTGTAATTGCTGAGTGCCCATTCAATTGAATATTAGGATTCAACTTATTTTCTATTTATCCGATGTGTGACTCAATCTTTCGCGAATGTTCCTAACAGTTCCCTTTGAAGGAGAAAGTTTTGGGCACCATAAGATTGGTAACCGGTGGAGGAAGTTATAAGTATATGCATGGGTATTAGAAATGGGAGGGCTTTGATTTAATTTCAGCAATCACTCTCGATCACCTTTAAAAAAAAAGGGTGATAGAGAGAGGTGTGGACACTGGACTGTAGCTGATTTGTTAGGATCGTATCACACGCACACGATTCACAAGTATAAAACAGTAAAGAAATCGACACAGCAATATATATGGTTCTCCAAAATCGGGTACGTTCACAGGAGTGGGAGAGCGGTCTCTCTTATTGATGATCACAATACATAGAATTTTACAATAGAGAACTTTTATACCTCCTCTATTCCTGCCCTAATCCGTATTATGGCCTGAATACCCATAATACTCTTATAACATTGCTCCGTTCCGTTCCGCTCCGCTTCATTGCACTTCGCTCCTCTCCACTATGCTCGCAACTACCCTTAATTATAGAACTTTTCGGTACCTTTCATATATGAGCTATATAAACTTTATATCCATCTCAAAACCAATTGGCTATGAGTGGAGAGGTCTCAGATGTTATTAAGTAATCACCCATTCCACTCCCAAGCAATGTGGGATTTTATTTTCTTAACATCCCCCCTCACGTGCAGCCGTATTTGAGGTCTGTCACGTGTGGCCACTTTTGGGTCCTATCATAGTGCAGCCTTTTCGCTGGTCTGTCATCGCGGGGTGTGGATTGTGAATTTTATAAAATGTGAGCTGGAACGGTCCCCGCTCTGATACCATGTAGAAACTTCATATCCATCTCAAAACCAATTGGCTATGAGTGGAGAGGTCCCAGATGTTATTAAGTGATCACTCATTCTACTTCCAAGCAATGTGAGATTTTATTTTTTTTAACATGAGCCACAGTTCTAACATGATTCCCTGATTTAATAAAGTTACTACCGATTTATCAAAGGAAAGACGATGACGATCAAAGGCTTTATTTGATTCCAATTAGTTTCTAAAAAACCGGACACATACACACTGCGACACACTTGTTTCAAGCATTTTCAGGAAACAAAAAAACACTTTGAAAACACAACCATGAGTTGCCCGGTAGTTCTGGCGGATGGTCAAACTTTGTAAGTACTCCTCAAGGTTTGGAGTTCAATTTTCCATTAGGTGAGTACCCTAAAGTAAGTGGAGGCTGTGACTAGTATGGCCGCGCAGCTCTTCCGGAGGTTTAGATTGTGCAGTCGGATCCATATAGTGATTTAGCTGCAGGACTATTCCTGCGTCATAAAATATAAAAAAAAGAACACTCGGAAAATTTGGACAGTTTGAAAATTTGGAAAGGGTGAGAAAAGTCATTAACTTGCGTTGAACTTTGAAACACACCTATTATCAATGCTTCGTAGTTCGTTAATTAGCTAAGACCAGGTTATTAAAAAACTCACAACCACACAGTATCAATTGTGGAGTACAATCTTTGGGAGTTGCTATAAATTTCGTCGAATTGGCAAAGTCACACAAACTGATTTGGTGGGATTTTGTATTCTTCAATAACTTTGTATGATTTTGTATTATGTTGACAATACATCACCCAATAGGTTGTTTTTTGAATTTTTTTTTTTTTTTTTAGAACTACACACAATAGGTTGTTGAAATATCTGATTTTACATCGGAGCATTATTGGATGATATTCTTACATCCTAGGGTTATATGGCGGTACGTAACGATCACCAAATTAAAGTGGACTCACCCCACGCGCCCCACCCAAAAATGAAAATGTTTTACTTATGCCCCTACATATTGTATAGTATTGAATAATTGTATAGGTAACGCATAAAATTGAAAAATATATACCACTTGTATATAACTTTAAAAAAAAAATAAAAAATGATGCATGTGCAAACCTACCTAGAGCAACTGAAACATGCAGTAGCTCAAATTGAAAGAAAGTCGTAGGTTGAGAAAAGCATGTGCGTGAATGCCTGGTCCAGATCCAATTGTCACCCACCTACCTTCATGTCAGTCCATGCCATCTTTATGGTCGGTCATCGAGTGTAACGCAATTATCCGAATATTCTCTTCTTTGCGGCCTTCATTGGTGCTTTTTTCCTTCTTCTTCTGCGTTAGGTCTTTTGGGAATCATTTTAGGTAGGTTTGCCCTGAAATTAATGGGCTTGGGAGATGCTGCCAAGCGAGAGTGCTTCGCAGCAGTGTTGAGCGATCGATCCCGCCGTTCATCTCTGCAATCGACGGCTCCGATCTTGACCGAGCAATAGACAGTTCAGTTTCTGTATGCGCTCAGATTCAATCTGAGCCGTCCGTGTCGAGATGAACGACCAAATACCACTCGGCACGGTGCTCGATAATGAAGGTGTAATTTTTCTTTGTTTTTTAAAATTTTTTGTTCAGTTTGCGTCAATTTTTGGAACCATTCAACATGACAAGAGAAATTTAAACTATAAACAATGGTGACCAAAAGATTAAAAAATAAAGAGTACGAAAACAACACAAATTGGAACTCTCTTTTGTTTGCCTTTCTATTTTTTATATGTTGGTCCACATTTTTTTCTATTTACTGATTTCTCTTGTTGTGACGATTACTCGATCGGTCTTAAGTATTTGGTACTAACAAGATCCTAAAAAAAAGTTCACTTAAAACTAAGAATACTTGCTGTCTTTAAGAATAATTAATTTAGCCCAAACCGTCTTAACTTATAGCGCGCCTTCTTTAATTTTCAACAAATAATTTTCTATGAATCGTCTTGAACAAACTAGACAAAGTTTATCAGAAATCAACAATTATTAACGAACAAAAATGCGAAAAACAGCATAATGGACTGTAGTAAATTAAACATGAAAAAACATATTAAAATGCGTGAAAAATGCATTATATTGGGAAATTTCAAAAGTACATTGCAGTGCATGCCATTTTGTCATTTTCTTTACCTTATTGACAACTTAGGCTATCAATAGGACTCCTTAGCGAAGACAAAGTAAAGGGAAAATTACTAAAATCACCCTCAAGGTTTCTTAAAATTACAAATTTCCCCTCATATTTGAGAAATTACAAAAAATATTGTCTCATATCTCATAACAAATTACTCCCTTGTTGTATTGTAGCTGCTACAAAATTGGACAGAATTTGTCTGACATTATCCAATTCAAATTACAATGGGCCACCTTGATCATTTATAGCTTATGGAACGTTGCAAAGGTGTAAAAGTAGACTTCCACGGGCTAAAAAAAAGGACATTTTGGTCCACTGTAGTTAGGATTTGATTATGTCAGACAAATTTCATCTAATTTTCTAACGGCTACATCACGACAACGGGGTAATTTGTTATGAGGTTGGAGGTCTTTGGTGATTTTTCAAATGCGAGGGGGAAATTTATAATTTTTAGAAACCTCAGGGGTGGTTTTGAATTCACTCTGAAAAAGTATTTTGGTGTTTACTTCACTAGTTTCTTGGATCGAGATTGGAGCATAAAAAATAACAAGAAAATATCCAGAATTTAAATAATAATAAATAAAAAAAACAATATCACTAAAACAAACAAAGTCAGAGAACCATTCGGGACATGCACGATCTTGAAATGATTGTTCTTCTAAGACCCCATTCCATTAACATTTTTTATACTTTTTTTCGGTTTTGTTCTTATTTAAAAAAAAAATTTGCATTTGTAAGTTTTGCGCCTTACTTTTTTTTACTTTTCCGAGACGAATCGAAAAAATAAAAAAGTGAGACGCAAAATTAAAAAATACGAAAAACATTCAAAAAATGACAAAATCAAAAAAAGCCCTAAAAGTTACGAGGCTAACTTTTTGCAAAGGAACACTACCAAAAATTAGGTGTCGTGATTGATTACCGATGCTGATATCAACCAAGCACGAGGATTTCCTTTTGGTTGGGTAGCCGTCGTGTGGAGCGTGACAACATCACCGAATATTCACTTGGATCTAAAATACTACTGTACCTGAGAGTCATTAAAATTAATACTGCACTGCCTTATATTGACTTTTCTTCCTGAAAATTAACGATATTCCAACCAATAACCGTTTAAACTACTAATTGGTATCAATGGACTTTAATGCATCTAAATGGGCGGCAATTTATTTTTTAATCGATAGAAAATATTATGTATATATAAAATACAAAGTGCAAACTCAGGACATTGCGTAAATTGTGAGAGAATCCAAAAACAGCCATACGCAGGTGGAGTAATTCGAAATCCTGACCAATAGAGCTAGATTTGGTTGGTTATCTAAATGTCTAGATTAATAGTGTCAAAATTATATAAATAGATTATGAAGAGATAGCTAGCTCTCCATTCTTATAAACTTATTTTTCTTTTTCGTTTTTTTTTTGTTTTGTTTTGTTAGTCTTTTGCATAATTTTTGTTATAGTCGAGTGATATTTTTTAGATTAAATCATTGCCGTATATAAAGTCTGATTATTTCTTGGTCGTTACGCAACTATATTTTCAACAAACTTTGTTCGGTTGTAAATTTACATTGAAAAAAAAAAAATAATTCAACTCCAAAAACACTCATTACCTCTGCTTCTAATCATTACTCTAATTTTTCTCTTCACTCATTACTTCTATCTCTAATCATTATTCTTATTTCTTTCTCTATCTCTCTCCACTCAATACTCATATCTCCAATTATTACCCTAATTTCTTTCTCCACTTATTACTCCAAAAACCAAAGCAAACAATTTTCAAAAAGGCAACAAGTACAATTGATGTTGGACATTCTTGTAGTAATGTAACCCAATTTTGATGTCATTCTCGACGACTTTGTAAATTATTATCCAACGAAGGAAAAAGAGAACTTTTTATGTACGAACTTATAATTAATGTAAGCAAAACAATCACCATGTTAAATTATTGTATAATATAATCAAATATCGATGCTTATTCTCATTCAATTTGTCGACTCATGCATAATTTCGGAAAGAGCAATATCATATTGCCATGAATACAGTTGTCCGAACACGTATGGAATCAGAATCGTATGACACACTAGGATTCCACGCGTTATTCGTGGGACTCACACTCATCGGACAGTTACGGAGATGTCACAATTCAACAATCAAATCAACTCTTAAGAATTTGAGATTTGAAGAACCAAACAATTCCACGATATTCATAGCATTGGATCAATCGAAACCATTGGGCTACGGTTTGATTCTGATTTGGTACCACAATCATTCTTAACCGAGATATTATGTGTACAAACGATTCATTAATACACTTGCGAAGTACATCATTAAACTTATTTTCAACTACATTAAAATCACCAAAAAAAATACTGAAATCCATTAAAGTCACCTATGGTTGAGTCTTGTTTCTTACTATGTTCTTACGGTTATGAATCGCTTTACAATCTAAACACGATGAGCATATATTCACCGACCAATCTATTTGATTTTGATTATCTGTTTTTTAAGCCGAGCCCCAATCACCCCTACTAAAAATCTTAACCAAATCGCTCGGTTTGGAGTTATTTGAACTCGATTTGCGGTTCCCATGCTCCGAGTAATTATTCAGTGGTTTTGGAGCACTGCTATGTAGTTCCCTGATACTTTCATTCAGCACACCTTTTTATGGAACTTAGGCTCCGTGTGTTTGGGCGTAAAATATTTTTTAGTAAAATGTTTTATGTATTTTCCAATATTTAGTTGTGTAAAAAATGAGGAAAACTTTTTACATATAAAATATTTTCCGTTAATTTGATGAAAATGACTTATCCTTAAATCTTCCATAAGTTATTTTCCGAAATGAACCCGCTACCTTCTACTCCAATTCTCACTGCTCAATTTCCTCAATTTTACGTCAGTCCTGGCCCACATTCAATTCCAATATTCTCAGATCTCTCACCGTTTAAAGCCCCTCTCTACACTATTTTGTTGATTTCTGAAAATATTTTCAAGTGCCAACCAAACACAGAAAAATAAAAGTTTGAAGTTTGTTTTTTGGAAAACATTTTACATGGAAAATATTTTACATTGTAAAAGATTTTTACATCGATACAAACGGAGCCCTAGTGCTAAGGGTGAACTCATGTGATATTTTCATATTTTTTTCGTTTTTTCGGTATTTTTGTTCGCCTTTTATAAAAAAAATTAGTTCACAATTTATTCTTTAAATTAATCATTTGTCTTGACGTGAAAAGTCTAAAAAGTAAAAAATAACAAGAAGAAGCAAAAAAAAAATTGACTAAAGACGAAAAAATAAGTTTTTTGATATTGACGAAAAATAATTTACAGCCGGTATTTTTGTATACGTCTTATATAAAAAAATTTCAAGTTCGGTCCACATTTTCGTACTTTCTAATTCCTTCTTTGGAGACGAACGATTAATTCCAAAAACAAAAAAAAAAAGACTAAAAATTTAAAAAATATATATGAAAAGTAAGCTGTAGTAAAAGAGGTTACTGCTGACAAAAAATATTCTCCAATGTGAATTCACCCTTAAATGTGTAAACCCTACAAAAATGTGTGTGGGGTCCATAGATTTATTTTCCCTATTCCCAAATAATGTACGGACCACCAAATAATTTTTCCCTACCCCGAAGCCTTTGACTTGCTCTCCATAAATATGGTACAGGCAAAACGCATTTGGACAAACCAACCAAAAGTGCTCTTAAAAAACAAAGAAAACAGAACACAAAGCTGTGGCCATATTTACATGGCCGGACTTCAGTACAAGTTCTTCCCGACCGATTTCTTCTTCCCTCGCCCACAACCACCCGCCGGCGACGGCGACGGCGCTCGGCCGCAGCTGATTCCGATCAACACCCCAAACGGCGGCAAGATCGAAGACGGCGAGGCGACCAAGTCCCTGAGCCTTCGCCAAGCCGGCGACAAGCACGCGAAAGCCATTCCAGTTGCTAAGAAAAACCAAGGTGGGTCGACTCTGTAATTGAGGAACTCTTGGAATTCGGGACAAAACTGTTTTGCTGCTGATTCACCAGCAGAATTATTACTAAGTTATTTGTGTTTAGCGTTTGTTGTTGTGCTCGTGTTTTCGTTTCTTTTTTGATGGTATAGCTTATAGATTGTTTGAATATTTGTAAGTAATCCAACTAACGGTCTACGTTTTTAGCTTATTGTTCTTTGTTTTTCCTGCAAAAAAAAAAAAAAAAATGGTCTATAATTGGCTATGTTTGGTAACGCTGCTAAATTTCTATTTTTTATTTTCTATTTGCTGAAATTAATTTTTATTTTTTCTCAAAAAAAAAGTAAAAACAGAAAACATGTTTGTGTCAACTTATAATTATTATTATTATTATTTTAGAAAGCAAGCAGAGCCTTGTTCCATTTTTTTCATGCCAAAAACAGGGACATGTGCATAGATAATGTGGTGGAGGGGATCACATGTGGCCTGTGGATTTGGAGACTCTCTCTCTCTTACCCTCTTCTCGTTCTTCTCTTTCTGGTTCGTTTTTCTTCCTCCTTCTTCTCCATTTCTCTTGTCCATTTCTGCTCCCCTCTTCCCCCCTCTTAGATTGCTTTTAGAGAGAGTGAAATTGTAAAGCTAGATCGAGTCACTTCGGCAACATCAAAGGTTGGGTCTTCATCTCTCTCTCTCTCTCTCTCCATCGTAGAAGTTTTGGTCTTCATCTGCCTCTTGATTTTGCTTGGAAATCCCCATTACTTCGTCCTTTGTTTTGATTGAACTTTTTGGGTTTTGAAGACTCTTGTGTAATCTTTTTCTAGAGCTTCTACTAAAGCGGAGTCGATCGATATCGAGATAGCACTGGCGTCTAGCGTGGAGTTGGAGAAAGTCAGAGAGAGAGAGAGAGAGAAACAGTGGAAGTCAGTTTTTGCTCTGGGCACTGTAGCGGAAGAATTGGCAGCCGGTTTTTGCTTTAAGGGCCTGTTTGGAAGCAGTAGTATGAAGGTGGATTATGATATCCTCCTCCTAATACGTGGGGCCAATGCTATGGCGTGGTTTGGCAAGTCCAAAATGAGGGTGTATATCTTTACACGGTCCATGTTTAATCCCCCCTAATACCCCCTAAGGGGGGATTACATATGGTTAGAGTGGGAGCCGGCTATGTGTAATCCCCTCTTATAATACCCCCTCCCTCTTCTGTTCAACTACGAAACAACATTATTCCTCTATTTTATATCTCATCCAAACCAAGTATTATTTAATCACCTCGTCACATCAATGTGGACTCACCCTTCTTACATAATACCCCCTACTATCCAATCCCTCTTTCTTATATAATACCTCCAAACCTAATACCTCATCCAAGCGAGCCCTAAGAAATAGCGGAAGCTCAGTTTTGCTACTTCTCCAATTTTCAGAAATTTGCAAAGTCATTCTTTCTTTTTGCAAATAAAAATCGACATACAAACATACTCCATTGTCCAGTTTTTGAAAATTCTAAAAAAGAAAACAAAAAACATAAAGTGAAAGTGCTACCAAACATAGCCATAGTACTCCTATGTTTTTTACCTTCTATTATTTAGACCTTGGTGGATGGCTCATGAGTCATGGCTATAGTGGGATTTTTTCTGAAAATTGAAATTTGAGATCGATGATATTGAAAATTGAAAAAGTATATTACAATGCATGTCATTTGTCATCTTCTTTACCTTACTGACAACTTTATTAGACTATCAATAGAAAGACTCATTAGCGAAGACAAAACAAGGGGCAAATTACTAAACCACCCTTAAGGTTTCTCAAAATTACAATTTCCCCTCATATTTGATAAATTACAAGAAAAACTACCTCATATCTCATAACAAATTATTCCTTTGTTGTATTGTAGCCGCTAGGAAATTGGACAGAATTTGTCTGACATCGACAAATTCGAATTACAGTGGGCCATATTAATCATTTATAGCTTGTGAAAGACTGCAGAGGTGTGAAAATAGACTTCCACAAGCTAAAAAAAAAAAAAAGGACATTTTGGTCCAATGTAGTTAGGATTTGACTATGCCAAGCAAATTTCATCTAATTTCCTAGCAGTTACGTCATGACAAGGGAGTAATTTGTTGTGGGGCAAGAGATCTTTTGTGATTTTCCAAATGTGAGGGGCAATTTATAATTCTAAGGAATGCCAGGGGTGGTTTTGATAATTTACCCAAAAAAAAAAGTATTTTGGTGTTCTAGTTTCTTTGATTGAAAAAAAATACTAACAAGAAAATATCCAGAATTTGAAAAAACAAACAAAATCATACAATCTCGATGATTCTTTTTCTAACTTTTTGCAAACGAACACTATGTCCTTGTTCAGTTGCCTTATTGAAAATTTTTGGGTTTGGTTTTTTGAGGAGGGATTAAATTCTTTTCACTAGCAGTGGACCACTTTTCCACCACCACGTTTTTCAGTCTTACCGTGTGTTTATTATTGATTTGAATCGTTCCTCTTGTAGACTCCACATAATAGTGTATCTAAGGGTCATCATCGGGCCGGCCCGGCCCGGCCTAGCCCGCCAAGTAGAATTTTGGATAGGCATTTGCTTATGCTGTTGGAAGAGAGATGTATTTTGGGACTAGGTAAAGTAGAATTTTGGTGTTTTGGGTAGGCAATTTGCTTAGAATCATGTTGAGTCTATTGGAGATGCTCTAAACCAACCATTGGGCTGAAGTGACACTCTTCGTACCCACTGCCCAAGCCCGCCCACGGGCTACCCAATTGACGGGCCGATAGGCCAACGAGTGGGCTTAAATTTCCTTGGGCAAAAACTAAACTAAGGAAAGAAAGAATGGGTTTTGTGGGATTTTGGGCTAATAAACGGGCCCATGGGTGGGCTATTGGGCGGGTACCACGGGCGGGCTCACGGGCCGAGTAAAAATTTATGGGCCCAAGCCCGCCCATTACAAATTACGGGCTGGGTCGGCCTGCCCGTTTCACGGGGCTCGGGCCAGGTAAAAGCCCGATGGGCTTCGAGCGGGCCGCGGGCCTGCGGACTAAATGATGACCCTAAGTGTATCCATGCAAAAAAATAACTTGATCGGACATCGATAGGAGTATCAAAATTTGAATTTTGCTTTATAAAATGAATAGTTTATCTTTATTATTATTGATAGAAATCAGATCATCCATTTTATACACTAAAATTTAAATGTTGATATATCTATCGACTTCTGATCAAGCCACTATTACAACAATAGATAAAAGTCAAGCTAAGAAGGTTCACAAAGATCACGGTTTTAATGAAAGCGTGATAAAAAAAATGGTGCTTAATATTTTATAACTCAGTTTAAGTTCAAAGCTGAGATAAAAATTAAGTGGTGCTTAATATTTTTTATCTCAGTTTTAGCCACGGAAAAGAGCGAGATAATCGATTTCACTCATGCGACGAAATAAAAGAAAAAAGACCTCACTCTTATAGTGTGATAGAAGACTTTAGCGCGAAATAGAGCAAGGCAAAAGACTTTGCTCGTGCGGTGACATAGAAGACTTTAGCGGGGAATAGAGCAGGACAAAAAAACCTTGCTCGTGCGGTGAGATGAAAAAAAAAAAAAAACATCACCGTTGCGGCGTGATAAAAGACTTTAGCTCGAAAAAGAGTGAGATAAAATATCTCACTCTTGAGGCGAGATAAAAGACAATGATAAAAAATGGAAGCGTCTAAATTTTTGTGCGGGTGGGCTGCTTCTCATTTAGGCGCGCTTTAAAAAGTAATTCAAAGGCTACGTGATACAAAATGACGACATTTCAAGAGATTGACTCTTGTGGCGAGATAAAAGACTAAGCCTAAAAATGACCTCACTATTGCGACGTGATAAAAGACTGACTCTTGCGGCGAGATAAAAGATTGAAGTCTAAATTTTAGCTAGTTTGAAGTTTCTAATTTTTTTAACAACTAGTCTAAGAGAGATATAAAACTGCGATGAACCTATATGTCTATTGCTTTACTCTCTATTTTTCACGGTCTATTGCTTTACTCATCTTTTAAGTTTCTTGGGGAAACTTACGTGTGTCCCCATTTGGTTGGGCGCGCTATTTGAATGATAAATTACACTTGTCAAAAATCGGGGGTTAATTAAGTTGAAACATAACTTTAGATATTGAATTCTGTGTTTAGATGGTAGAAATTCTTCTTGTGTATGCTAGAAAGTAGAAACTAATAAGTTATTTCGGATGCCTTTCAAGTGTTTGACATATTATGTAAAAAAACAATTATATTATTATGGCTTAGCCTTGCCTGAAAAGGATTAAAATCCAATTGAGAAGGCCACCATTGAAATTGAAATTGAAATTCAATATAAACACAAAATCCATGTGAAATGGTTAGATTATAAAAAAAAATCTAAAGTTTGTCTATAATGTTACAATCTGCAAGTTGTGATAATTTTCATAAAAATACAAAGCACATACTACAACAAAAAACACTATTGTCTACTAAACTTACTGGCTAAAACTAAATTTTTTGTCCCAAGAAAATCCTTTGGTGACCAACAACTAATTTTGATTGACAAAAGGTATGTTGTCTTATTTTTAAAATTTTTTAAACAATGTTTATATACGTATTTTTTATATTTTTTTAATATCATGTTAATTGCATTTCAAAAAATCAAAAAAATTTAAGAAAAAAAGAAGTTTTCTCACTTTAGGAAGTAAGTATAAATATTTTTATTTTCCTAATGTAACGAAGTTTTTGGTTAGCTTAGTAGTAAGGGCTTGAGAAATCAACCAAGGGTATGTGGGTTTGGAACTCAACAATGACAAGAAAAGATGGTCTAGTAGATACAAAGAAAAGATCATTTTGAACTTTCAATCACGGTTGTAACTGTGACCTAAAGTAGAACACTTACGATCTCACCCAAAAAGATCACGTTTTACGACTGTGATTAAAGACATACGATCACACTTCACAAGTGTGATCATTTTGAATTTTTAATCACGGTTTATTACTGTGATTTAAAGTATTGGACTTACAATTACACCCAAAAAGATCATGGTTTTAAAACCGTGATTAAAAACATACAATCACAGTTTATAATTGTGATCATTATCATTTATTGTAGTAGTGAGGTGATTTTTTGCATAGCAATACTAAATTGCGGGTCTTAAAATATGAACAGTTCAAATTACAATAATAGACACTTGGTGGGGCCCATAATAGGCGATGGTGAAAAAGTGGGGTTTTACACCGGCGGTGGATAGAAATTCTCTTTGGAGTAATGAGTAGAGAGAGAAATTAAGGTAATAATTGGAGATAAGAGTAATGAGGGGGAAGTGATAGAGGAAAAAAAATAAGAGGAATGATTAGAGATATGCGTAGAGACCCGTGAATTTCACTAATTATTAAAAATAAAAATTCAATAAATAAAAGGATAAGAGAAAATGTTAAGTTTATTTGAATTTGGGGTTTATGTGTTAAGATTGTAAGGGGAAGGGGTGCTAGTGTGATGTGTATATGTATGAGTGTGTGTGTGTGTGTGTGTGTGTGTATATATATATAGGAGTGTGTGGTGCAGAGAAATAATTTTCCCAAACACAAACACACACACCCCACTGTGGGCAGCATGCCCTTGGAAAAAGGATTCCGTACCTTTTTGCCAAAGCGGCCCGAAAATCGAGGGAGCGCGAGTGGAGAAGTAAGCGCTCGGAATACAGAGTCGCCACTCGGGTTTGAAGGTTCAACACCCAAGGAACCGTATTTTGAAGCACCTGCCGCGCTGTTTGATTTGAAAAAGTGAAGGAACTAGTCCGTCATAACCATATCTGGGTTCGGGAGCCAGGTTACGAGAGGGGAAGGGTTTTAAGGCACCCCTCTCGCCCAATCCGGAGATCGGTTTCTACTTAGGCATTTTGTGAAAACTTTTTGTAATTTTTCTTTTATTAACCAATTTTTAGCCAATTAGGACGGGGGAACAGTTAATCGGGATTAAAGCTGTAACAGTATGCAAGATGTGATTCAATACAACATGGATGGATGAGAATGTTGGAAATAAATGAGATAAAACTTAACTCTCTGATCAGAACATCGAAACTGCACAAGACATGAGCGTGCCAAACACGATGGCCAACTTTGCATGCATGGATCTACGTACATGCAAAGTGACCATCGCGCGACATACCCACACCATCGCGCGATGGTTGATGACTCACCACAGGTTTAAATTTCATCCCCTTCTGGACTTTGGAAGGACCAGTGCTCACCCAAGGGGCAAACCAAGCAGTTTACATGTACTGGAGTGTAAATAATATTACAAACAGGCTGAATTAAATTGGAAATATAACCCCTAAACAATGGGGGTCAATAAACAGGGGCATAAGCCCTAGTTGCCATGCAAGGGCAGCCACTGGAAATTAGGGAACCATTGTGCGACAGAGTGATACACTCGCGCGAGGGTCCTGACTGGACTTCCAGGAATTGCTTTGCATGCTTGGGCTCTGATACACATTCAAAAACAACTCAAGGGCATTCCAAACCCAATGAAATAACATACTAAGCTAAACTATGATTTTTATCATGCAAAGCAGTGAGTTTACTCCTAAACATGCTTCATAATAGTTAAAAGCATCACATGAAACTTAAAGACCAGCACCCCCTTCCCCATGTGATCCATTCTCATGCAGACAGAACTGTCGCGCGAGGTAACGGGATCATTGTGTGAGGGTTTACTTGATCACAGTTCTTGTAACCCTACTGACTTTAGGGTCAGGACTGGTATTGATTACCAGCCTTGGCCCTGCCAGCGCCCCTCAGGGATCCAAACATAAGACATGTAAATGCTTATACCTTTTGCTTGAGTGGTTTTGAAATGGATTGAAGATGATTGTTGTGCTTGGAAAATGAGTGTATGGAAATGGCAAGGATTAAGGAATATCAAGTGTGTCAGGGTTTATGTGCCTTTTTTGCATGATTTTTAGTAACCCTAGACTTGAAAGTCTAATGGGGTATATATAGGACATGGGAGGCCAAGGGTTGGGGAAGAACTAGGCTTAGAAGCCAGCCAACAAGGCCGGCTAGCCTAGCTTGGTGGAGAATGGCTCCAACAAGGTGATAGGGGTGGTTGCATTGGAAGGTGCCAACCATGCAGTCTACAACAGCTGTTCTAGTGGAAAACGGGGTTCCACAGGCTTACAGGCCCCCTGATGATCACAAAATCCATCTGAAAAAAGGTGATGGGGACAGGCACAAACCATCGCGCAATAGAGTGGGACAGCCGCGCGAGGGAGCAAACCATTGCGCGAGAGTCAACAATCAATGTTTTGACTTTGACCAACACCTGGCAAGCTTATCATCGCGCGAGGGTTCCACTGTACCGCACGCTGGTCAAACTTAGGTTAAGGTTTTGACTCAAGGTTTTAGGGTTCAAAAGGTTTAAGAGGGGTTCCCAAATACTCCAAGCTTAATCCATTCTAATCTCAAGTCTGTTTCGATCCAATTCATCATCGGGGAAACAAAAAACTGTAAAACGATCGAAAGATCCAGATTGGGGTGTCTACACCCACGTTCTTTCTCTCCCTTCGGCTCTCTCCTCTCTTTCACCCTCTCACTCAAAGTTTCACTCCAAGTTCAAAACCCACCAAGATCTTTCACCAAATCATCATTCTCACAAGCTCTCCATCTTGGGTTTTGTGATAACCCATACCTTCTATAAAAAAAAATTTCAAATTTGGTATTATTGATTTTTATTTTGAAAATTCTATTGTCGTGGTTAAACTCAAAATAATTTTTATAGTATACGGTGACTTTTTGAGATTTTTATGAGAACGAAACCCGGACAGCGCTACCGGTCGGAAACCGGTTACACACCGTCGGCAAGATATTTTTTCCCAGCTAAGAATTCCTGTGGCAACGGCCACATTTAGTTTTGTCTACAGAATATTTGGTCTGAGTCAGAAGATAGGATGAGAATGCCTATAGCTGGGTCTCCCATATTCAATTCTGTCTGAAGATTGTCTAAAATCTCAAATTTATAAACCCATTTTTTTCTCTGGCACGAAGCCTCCTCACTAGCAATTATGTTTCTCTCTTCACTCTCATTATCACCTCCTCTCTCCAGTAAAGCTCAACCATCCTCTTCCTTCGTCTCATCCAGATAACACCATTACCATCTTTTCCGTTCCTTCGTCGTCGTACGACTTCACCTCGGCTGTCTCCGTCCCTGGCAAACACTCAACCTCCGACGACCCCCATCCCGGCAGTTCACTCTTTTCCTTGGGTAACTTTTTCTCTTTCTCAGTTTGTGCTTTCTAAATCTAGCATTAAGGAAATCAAGAAAATGGAAAACACTGCCATGGCCATTGAAGCACACCACCACCTCACTGGCCCATTTGCCTTATATAGATCATAATGGGTTTTGGTTTTAGTTTTGTAGGAACTGAGTTCCGTTTTAAATAGGTATTAAATGGGTAAAATACTTTTGTGACCCGAAACAGGTCTCGACAGAAATTATTAGCATTTGTACGTGGGGGTAGCTTTGGTTCACGCTACAGAGGTGAGTTACGGATATACTTTGGTTACATGCTTCTTCTTGATTTTATTATGAAATGCATGATTCTATATTTTGATTGACACGTGAATTTAAATATTGAATCGAGCAGAATTTGGAAATGATGTTTATAAATCATATAGTCATGGAATTAATGGAAAAAGGGAATGAATTGAATGGTATCGAACATCTGAATGAAGGTCCTGACACGGGGACAGATTTGAAAGAAGTGCGTGTTTAGTGTGGAGAATAGGGTAGGGCACGGCCGGGTGTCCTAAGGACTTGATATCATTTCCTCTGTTATTTATCGGGTCGCTCCCGACATAACCGATGTCCGTTCATGATGGTTGAAGTCGATACGCATGAATCTGTTGAGGAATGATTTATAAAGTTGGATTTCCTTTGACAAAATTTATGATTAATTGATTAATCCCATGGTAAACTTGTAACCTCTGTATACCGTAATCTCACTGGAATGGTTTTTGACCATTTTAGGACATTGTGAGTGAAGTTGGCTTAAACATCGAGTGGCATAATTTCAGAGATCGAAGTGGCTTTTATTTCTATTGAATAAGTTGGGTTTCAGTATTGTAATAAGAGAAGCTTGGGATTTGTGTGTGATCTTATATGGTGTGGTTTGGTGGTACCAATGGTCCACAAGATTTGTAATAATGCCTGCTGGCAAATATGTATGTATTTGCACTTAAGTGAGCTCTGAATGTATTTTATTCTAATGTTCTTATTTATCAATTTAAAAGTGGAAAAAAGAAGTGTAGGCCTTGGGTGGTGAAAGTCACTGGCCGGTCATTGATTCTTACCTTATGGGTTTGGGTCGTGACAGAGTGGTATCAGAGCCAGTACGGTGTTTAAAAAAAAAAAAAGAATTCGAATGCACATCAGGAATATAGTTATGATTTTCCATATAGCGTTTGTTTCAAAAAAAAAAAAAACTTCAGAGCTGTAGGGAAATTCACAAAGGATAGATGCACTAAATTTGATGCATGTATGCTACATGAAATTGTTGTGTTTGAGAGAATACACGTTGATTATGAAATGATCCCTTTCCGCTAATCGATCCATCAGAACTTAATGTTAGCCACACCAGAACTTTTATCGGGAGGCTAATCTTGGATGTTTATTTTGAAACACGTTAGGCCGACGTTTCAAGGTAAATATCTAGGTTGGTCCCCGCTATATTATTTTGACTGTTCTTGGTTTGGATGTCTATGTTGAACGCGTTAGGCCGACACAGTTTCAAAGTAGATGTCTAGATTGGTTCCAACATTTTATTTTAAACTCCATTTAGGTGTTGCGAAAAGTTACTTTCTACATTATTATTATTATTATTTTTTTCCCGTTAATCTGGGCAGTAAGGTTTCATATATTTTGAATTGAACTATATACATGTAGACTTATTAGTCTTGTTTTTAAATCTAACCTTGTTCCATCCATGACCTTTTTCCATCGTTAGTAGCATTGTTTTAAGAAAAGAAAGAGAATCATTATTTTTTTTAAAAAAGAGAGCTGAAAATTGCATTAAATACTAGTGGTTTCCTATACCTTCTCCATAGATGCTAGCGTAAGAGTATGCCACAGACATAAATTCTTCGATCAGTCAAAAGTTGGAATTAAGTTGGTGCATGATGAAGAAATAGCTAACAGTAAAGAATTGATATTGGAATGGCTGAAATTGGTGCACGTTTGTGGCTTATAGCAGTTGGGGTTTCTACATTTATTGGGTTTGTAGGGAAAGTGCCAATTGGTATTGCTATATTAATTTTTGCCTGGGATGCACCGGATAAGAATTGATAATTAGTACTAGTATTTATTGCGAATGGGTTAATAGATATATGAGTTGGATCTTTCGTTATTTAAAAAATAGACAGAGTGGTGCTATAAAATTTGCAATGGTAAAATAATCTACATTTTATCGTCATCATTAAATTTTTGTTGTATGGTTATAGAAATGACCAATGGAAATGAAGTCGGGTCGACAAGTGTGCCAAGTGACGATGACAATGGAAGGATGTCGAAGCTGGAAGAAATGATGGCTAGTTTATTTGGAATTGTCCAAAGTATGCAACGACAATTTCTCCAGTCCTCTCCCCCACCCCCTCCAGTGATGGGTTTTCCGCCACCCCCACCACTCGAGGAACACATTCCACATCCGCCGCCTGAAGGACAGCCTCCACCTCGGGGACGCGCTCCACCCCCACTGGAGATCCCAAGGCAAGATGGTGAACCAAACATTAAGGAATTTCTAAAATTGAAACCTCCGACATTTGAAGGGGGGATGGATGCCAAAAAGGTTTAAGTCTTGGATTGCAGCACTAGAAAAGATCTTCAAAGTGATGCGTTGCTCTGACCAGCAGAGGGTGGCATTAGCAGTTTTTCAGTTACAAGGGGAAGCTGAATGTTGGTGGGCGTTAATGGAACCAACAAACCAAGATATTCGCTGGGCACAATTTCTGGTATTGTTCAAGGATAAGTATATTCCTCAGTCTATCCAGGATGCTAAGTCCACAGAGTTTCAACAGTTGAAGCAGCGATTATTGTCGGTGGCTGCTCACGAGGCAGAGTTTACTAATTTAGCCGAGTATGCACCCCACATGATTCCTGATGAAAACAGGAAAGCGCGGAAGTTTGAGGACGGTCTGAAGTATGAAATTCAAAGGGTTGTGAAACCAATGAGGTTGCCAACATATGCTGATGTGGTTGGTCGGGCTTTAATTGTGGAGCAGGGAATTATAGAATCTAGGGCATACTCTGACAATCGTAAGAGGCAAATTTCTGGTGGTGGAAACAGACAAGATGGAGGTTCATACAAGAAACATAACTCGGGATCAAATAACAGTACTAATCAAGGAGGGTATCAGAGACAAGCAATGCCGAGATGCTCGACTTGTGGGAAAAATCATCCTGGGACTTGTCGTACTGAACTTGGTTCTTGTTGGAATTGCGGTCAGAAGGGTCATCTAATGAAGAATTGTCCTAAATCTGGAGCTAGTCATGGATCTGGGGCGAATGCGGTGCCTGTCAACAGAAATGCAGGAAACTCTAACGCTCGGGTTCAGGGCAGAGCTTTTGCCTTGGTGCCAGGAGACCCACGCAATAACGAGGATGTGGTTGCAGGTAATATGATGTTATGTTCTTTACCAGCTTATGTATTGATAGATTCTGGTTCCTCACATTCGTTTGTGTCAACGGAATTTTCTACGAAACTATCGTCAATACCCCGAGTTTCTTGGATTTGAACTCCTAGTTTCCCAGCCCATGAGTAGTGGCACGGTCCGCACGACAATTTATAGGAACTGTGATATATGTATTGGCGATGTTCATCGGTCTGTGGATCTTATACCCCTAGAAATGAGACACTTTGATGTTATTCTTGGTATGGATTGGCTAGCAGTCAATCATGTTACTATCGATTGTGCTGACAAGTGTATTATCTTCCAAAACTCTGATCGCGAAATTCGTTTCAAGGGTACGGGAGTTTCCTCACCCCCGTACCTGGTATCTGTTACTCAAGCTCGGCAACTTCTCAAAAAGGGTTGCCAGAGTTTTCTTTGTAGTGTTTTATCTACTCTGACAGAGGAGTTAAAACTTTCTGATAGTCTTGTGGTTCGAGAGTTTCCGGATGTCTTTCCTGAAGATCTACCTGGGGCACCGGTAGATCGAGAAATTGAATTCACAATTGAGGTAGCCCCTGGGACTCAACCTATATCGAAGGCTCCGTATCGCATGGCTCCGTCAGAATTGAAAGAACTAAAGGCCCAGCTACAGGAGTTATTGGACAAGGGTTTCATCAGACCAAGCACATCACCTTGGGGCGCTCCAGTATTATTTGTCAAGAAGAAGGATGGGACGATGAGATTGTGCATTGACTACAGGGAGCTGAACAAGTTGACGATTAAGAAAAAGTACCCACTGCCAAGGATTGATGATCTATTCGATCAATTACAGGGGGCTAAAGTGTTCTCCAAAATTGACTTGCGATCTGGGTATCATCAACTGAAAGTGAAGGCTGGGGATGTGGAAAAGATTGCGTTTCGGACTCGCTACGGTCATTACGAATTTCTTGTAATGCCTTTTGGCGTAACGAATGCACCAGCAGCTTTTATGGACTTAATGAATCGTGTCTTCAAGAACTACTTGGATGACTTCGTCATTGTCTTCATCGACGATATCCTTGTATACTCAAAGGACAAGACTCAACACGAAGTGCATTTGCGAAAAGTATTGCAAACGTTGCAGGAACAGAGGCTATATGCCAAGTTTAAGAAGTGTGAATTTTGGTTGGACAAAGTGGAATTTTGGTTGGACAAAGTGGTATTTTTGGGACATGTCATCAGTAGCGACGGAATTTCTGTAGATCCTCAGAAGGTTGAGGCAATTGTGAATTGGCCAAGACCATCTTCTGCGACGGAAGTAAGGAGTTTCTTAGGCCTTGCAGGCTATCATCGGAGATTTGTTCAGGATTTCTCCAAGATTGCAGTACCATTGACTGAGTTGACTCGGAAAGGGGAACCCTATGATTGGACTGACAGACGTGAGAACAGTTTCCAAGAGTTGAAACAGAGGCTCACTTCAGCCCCGATCCTTACGCTTCCAGAAGGCCTAGAAGGATTTGCTATTTATAGTGATGCATCCCGACAAGGATTAGGTTGTGTTCTGATGCAACACGACAAAGTCATTGCTTACACTTCACGTCAATTGAAACCTCATGAGAAGAATTATCCTGTTCATGATCTTGAGTTGGCAGCTATGATTTTTGCATTAAAGATTTGGCGACATTATCTGTATGGAGTTGCTTGCGAAGTCTACACTGATCATAAAAGTTTGAAATACATATTCACCCAAAAAGAACTAAATATGAGACAACGACGTTGGTTAGAGTTGATCAAGGACTATGATGTTAATATTCAGTATCATCCTGGGAAGGCAAATGTTGTGGCAGATGCCCTTAGTCGAAAAGCAACTAGGGACCTGAATTGTTTGCTTACAAGACAACCTATTTTACTTGATGAAATGAGTCGAATGGAGTTGGAAGTGGAACTTCTTGGATAGGTCAGTATGTTTGCAACTGTTATAGCTCAACCGGCAATCATAGAGGAGATTAAGCTAAGGCAGAGTGAGGATCCTAAGTTACAAAAGATTCGGGAAGGAATTGAGAAGGAACCACATTCAGATTTTACAATCGTCGATGGTCTGATGAAGTTTCGAGACCGAATTTGCGTCCCTAGCATATCAAGCATCCGACAACGGATTTTGGATGAGTGTCACAAGTCTAAACTTGTAGTCCATCCGGGACAGATGAAAATGTATCAAGATTTAAGAAAGGTGTATTGGTGGATGGGTTTGAAAAGAAGTGTGGCCGAGTACGTTAATCGGTGTTTGCAGTGTCAACAGATTAAGGCTGAACGTCGAAAACCGGCAGGACTATTAGAGCCACTACCAATAGCTGAATGGAAATGGGAGCACCTCACTACAGACTTCATTGTTGGATTGCCACGTACCCCCAAAGGAAACAACTCAGTTTGGGTGATTGTGGATCGGTTGACGAAAACAGCACATTTCTTACCAGTGAAGACGACAAATTCCATGGATCAGCTAGCAGCTCTTTACGTTCGTGACATTGTTCGACTTCACGGGGTGCCTGTGTCTATCACATCAGATCGTGATACGAGATTTACTTCTCGCTTTTGGAAGAGCTTTCAGAAGGCACTGGGAACTCAGTTGAATTTCAGTACCGCTTTTCACCCTCAGACTGATGGACAGTCAGAACGCACTATTCAGACCGTAGAAGATATGTTGCGAGCCTGTTCGTTAGACCTTCAAGGAAGTTGGGAAGAGCATCTACCTCTAGCTGAATTCTCTTATAATAACAGTTTTCAGGCGAGTATTGGGATGTCACCGTATGAAGCTCTCTATGGTAGGCAGTGCAGATCACCTGCATGCTGGACAGAGGTTGGCAAGGGACAATTGTCTGGTCCAGATATGATCTTCGAGTCCGTAGAAAATAAAATTAATTCGTGAAAAATTGAAGACGGCTCAGGATCGACAAAAGAATCACGCAGATGCTGGGAGGAGAGAACTTACATTCCAAGAAGGTGCTTGGGTGTTTCTGAAAGTACCACCAATGAAAGGGATACTACGTTTTGGAAAAAGGGGCAAGTTGAATCCTCGTTTTGTAGGGCCCTTCGAGATTATTGAAAAGATTGGGCCTGTTGCTTATCGACTTGCATTGACACCGGAACTCGCAAATGTTCATGATGTTTTTCATGTCTCTATGCTGAAACCTTATGTTGCTGACGCATCACATGTGCTCACTCGACCCCCGATCGAACTCCAAGAGAATCTAACTTATGAGGAACATCCTGTCCGTATCTTGGATCGTCGAATTAAACAGCTACGTAATAAGGTCATTCCTCTAGTAAAAGTTTGGTGGGAGAACCACTCAGGTGGCGAAGCAACCTGGGAGAAAGAGGACGACATGTTTCAACACTATCCTGATCTATTCATTGAAGGTATACTTTACTCCACCCTCTTAATTATAGCCAAGTTTGGAGGACCAAACTTCTTAAAGTGGGGATGATGTGATAACCCATACCTTTTATAAAAAAAAAAAATTTCAAATTTTTGAAAATTCTATTGTCGTGGTTAAACTCAAAATAATTTTTATAGTATACGGTGACTTTTTGAGATTTTTCTGAGAACGAAACCCGGACAGTGCTACCGGTCGGAAACCGGTTACACACCGTCGGCAAGATATTTTTTCCCAGCTAAGAATTCCTGTGGCAACGGCCACATTTAGTTTTGTCTACAGAATATTTGGTCTGAGTCAGAAGATAGGATGAGAATGCCTATAGCTGGGTCTCCCATATTCAATTCTGTCTGAAGATTGTCTAAAATCTCAAATTTATAAACCCATTTTTTTCTCTGGCACGAAGCCTCCTCACTAGCAATTATGTTTCTCTCTTCACTCTCATTATCACCTCCTCTCTCCAGTAAAGCTCAACCATCCTCTTCCTTCGTCTCATCCAGATAACACCATTACCATCTTTTCCGTTCCTTCGTCGTCGTACGACTTCACCTCGGCTGTCTCCGTCCCTGGCAAACACTCAACCTCCGACGACCCCCATCCCGGCAGTTCACTCTTTTCCTTGGGTAACTTTTTCTCTTTCTCAGTTTGTGCTTTCTAAATCTAGCATTAAGGAAATCAAGAAAATGGAAAACACTGCCATGGCCATTGAAGCACACCACCACCTCACTGGCCCATTTGCCTTATATAGATCATAATGGGTTTTGGTTTTAGTTTTGTAGGAACTGAGTTCCGTTTTAAATAGGTATTAAATGGGTAAAATACTTTTGTGACCCGAAACAGGTCTCGACAGAAATTATTAGCATTTGTACGTGGGGGTAGCTTTGGTTCACGCTACAGAGGTGAGTTACGGATATACTTTGGTTACATGCTTCTTCTTGATTTTATTATGAAATGCATGATTCTATATTTTGATTGACACGTGAATTTAAATATTGAATCGAGCAGAATTTGGAAATGATGTTTATAAATCATATAGTCATGGAATTAATGGAAAAAGGGAATGAATTGAATGGTATCGAACATCTGAATGAAGGTCCTGACACGGGGACAGATTTGAAAGAAGTGCGTGTTTAGTGTGGAGAATAGGGTAGGGCACGGCCGGGTGTCCTAAGGACTTGATATCATTTCCTCTGTTATTTATCGGGTCGCTCCCGACATAACCGATGTCCGTTCATGATGGTTGAAGTCGATACGCATGAATCTGTTGAGGAATGATTTATAAAGTTGGATTTCCTTTGACAAAATTTATGATTAATTGATTAATCCCATGGTAAACTTGTAACCTCTGTATACCGTAATCTCACTGGAATGGTTTTTGACCATTTTAGGACATTGTGAGTGAAGTTGGCTTAAACATCGAGTGGCATAATTTCAGAGATCGAAGTGGCTTTTATTTCTATTGAATAAGTTGGGTTTCAGTATTGTAATAAGAGAAGCTTGGGATTTGTGTGTGATCTTATATGGTGTGGTTTGGTGGTACCAATGGTCCACAAGATTTGTAATAATGCCTGCTGGCAAATATGTATGTATTTGCACTTAAGTGAGCTCTGAATGTATTTTATTCTAATGTTCTTATTTATCAATTTAAAAGTGGAAAAAAGAAGTGTAGGCCTTGGGTGGTGAAAGTCACTGGCCGGTCATTGATTCTTACCTTATGGGTTTGGGTCGTGACAGAGTGGTATCAGAGCCAGTACGGTGTTTAAAAAAAAAAAAAGAATTCGAATGCACATCAGGAATATAGTTATGATTTTCCATATAGCGTTTGTTTCAAAAAAAAAAAAAACTTCAGAGCTGTAGGGAAATTCACAAAGGATAGATGCACTAAATTTGATGCATGTATGCTACATGAAATTGTTGTGTTTGAGAGAATACACGTTGATTATGAAATGATCCCTTTCCGCTAATCGATCCATCAGAACTTAATGTTAGCCACACCAGAACTTTTATCGGGAGGCTAATCTTGGATGTTTATTTTGAAACACGTTAGGCCGACGTTTCAAGGTAAATATCTAGGTTGGTCCCCGCTATATTATTTTGACTGTTCTTGGTTTGGATGTCTATGTTGAACGCGTTAGGCCGACACAGTTTCAAAGTAGATGTCTAGATTGGTTCCAACATTTTATTTTAAACTCCATTTAGGTGTTGCGAAAAGTTACTTTCTACATTATTATTATTATTATTTTTTTCCCGTTAATCTGGGCAGTAAGGTTTCATATATTTTGAATTGAACTATATACATGTAGACTTATTAGTCTTGTTTTTAAATCTAACCTTGTTCCATCCATGACCTTTTTCCATCGTTAGTAGCATTGTTTTAAGAAAAGAAAGAGAATCATTATTTTTTTTAAAAAAGAGAGCTGAAAATTGCATTAAATACTAGTGGTTTCCTATACCTTCTCCATAGATGCTAGCGTAAGAGTATGCCACAGACATAAATTCTTCGATCAGTCAAAAGTTGGAATTAAGTTGGTGCATGATGAAGAAATAGCTAACAGTAAAGAATTGATATTGGAATGGCTGAAATTGGTGCACGTTTGTGGCTTATAGCAGTTGGGGTTTCTACATTTATTGGGTTTGTAGGGAAAGTGCCAATTGGTATTGCTATATTAATTTTTGCCTGGGATGCACCGGATAAGAATTGATAATTAGTACTAGTATTTATTGCGAATGGGTTAATAGATATATGAGTTGGATCTTTCGTTATTTAAAAAATAGACAGAGTGGTGCTATAAAATTTGCAATGGTAAAATAATCTACATTTTATCGTCATCATTAAATTTTTGTTGTATGGTTATAGAAATGACCAATGGAAATGAAGTCGGGTCGACAAGTGTGCCAAGTGACGATGACAATGGAAGGATGTCGAAGCTGGAAGAAATGATGGCTAGTTTATTTGGAATTGTCCAAAGTATGCAACGACAATTTCTCCAGTCCTCTCCCCCACCCCCTCCAGTGATGGGTTTTCCGCCACCCCCACCACTCGAGGAACACATTCCACATCCGCCGCCTGAAGGACAGCCTCCACCTCGGGGACGCGCTCCACCCCCACTGGAGATCCCAAGGCAAGATGGTGAACCAAACATTAAGGAATTTCTAAAATTGAAACCTCCGACATTTGAAGGGGGGATGGATGCCAAAAAGGTTTAAGTCTTGGATTGCAGCACTAGAAAAGATCTTCAAAGTGATGCGTTGCTCTGACCAGCAGAGGGTGGCATTAGCAGTTTTTCAGTTACAAGGGGAAGCTGAATGTTGGTGGGCGTTAATGGAACCAACAAACCAAGATATTCGCTGGGCACAATTTCTGGTATTGTTCAAGGATAAGTATATTCCTCAGTCTATCCAGGATGCTAAGTCCACAGAGTTTCAACAGTTGAAGCAGCGATTATTGTCGGTGGCTGCTCACGAGGCAGAGTTTACTAATTTAGCCGAGTATGCACCCCACATGATTCCTGATGAAAACAGGAAAGCGCGGAAGTTTGAGGACGGTCTGAAGTATGAAATTCAAAGGGTTGTGAAACCAATGAGGTTGCCAACATATGCTGATGTGGTTGGTCGGGCTTTAATTGTGGAGCAGGGAATTATAGAATCTAGGGCATACTCTGACAATCGTAAGAGGCAAATTTCTGGTGGTGGAAACAGACAAGATGGAGGTTCATACAAGAAACATAACTCGGGATCAAATAACAGTACTAATCAAGGAGGGTATCAGAGACAAGCAATGCCGAGATGCTCGACTTGTGGGAAAAATCATCCTGGGACTTGTCGTACTGAACTTGGTTCTTGTTGGAATTGCGGTCAGAAGGGTCATCTAATGAAGAATTGTCCTAAATCTGGAGCTAGTCATGGATCTGGGGCGAATGCGGTGCCTGTCAACAGAAATGCAGGAAACTCTAACGCTCGGGTTCAGGGCAGAGCTTTTGCCTTGGTGCCAGGAGACCCACGCAATAACGAGGATGTGGTTGCAGGTAATATGATGTTATGTTCTTTACCAGCTTATGTATTGATAGATTCTGGTTCCTCACATTCGTTTGTGTCAACGGAATTTTCTACGAAACTATCGTCAATACCCCGAGTTTCTTGGATTTGAACTCCTAGTTTCCCAGCCCATGAGTAGTGGCACGGTCCGCACGACAATTTATAGGAACTGTGATATATGTATTGGCGATGTTCATCGGTCTGTGGATCTTATACCCCTAGAAATGAGACACTTTGATGTTATTCTTGGTATGGATTGGCTAGCAGTCAATCATGTTACTATCGATTGTGCTGACAAGTGTATTATCTTCCAAAACTCTGATCGCGAAATTCGTTTCAAGGGTACGGGAGTTTCCTCACCCCCGTACCTGGTATCTGTTACTCAAGCTCGGCAACTTCTCAAAAAGGGTTGCCAGAGTTTTCTTTGTAGTGTTTTATCTACTCTGACAGAGGAGTTAAAACTTTCTGATAGTCTTGTGGTTCGAGAGTTTCCGGATGTCTTTCCTGAAGATCTACCTGGGGCACCGGTAGATCGAGAAATTGAATTCACAATTGAGGTAGCCCCTGGGACTCAACCTATATCGAAGGCTCCGTATCGCATGGCTCCGTCAGAATTGAAAGAACTAAAGGCCCAGCTACAGGAGTTATTGGACAAGGGTTTCATCAGACCAAGCACATCACCTTGGGGCGCTCCAGTATTATTTGTCAAGAAGAAGGATGGGACGATGAGATTGTGCATTGACTACAGGGAGCTGAACAAGTTGACGATTAAGAAAAAGTACCCACTGCCAAGGATTGATGATCTATTCGATCAATTACAGGGGGCTAAAGTGTTCTCCAAAATTGACTTGCGATCTGGGTATCATCAACTGAAAGTGAAGGCTGGGGATGTGGAAAAGATTGCGTTTCGGACTCGCTACGGTCATTACGAATTTCTTGTAATGCCTTTTGGCGTAACGAATGCACCAGCAGCTTTTATGGACTTAATGAATCGTGTCTTCAAGAACTACTTGGATGACTTCGTCATTGTCTTCATCGACGATATCCTTGTATACTCAAAGGACAAGACTCAACACGAAGTGCATTTGCGAAAAGTATTGCAAACGTTGCAGGAACAGAGGCTATATGCCAAGTTTAAGAAGTGTGAATTTTGGTTGGACAAAGTGGAATTTTGGTTGGACAAAGTGGTATTTTTGGGACATGTCATCAGTAGCGACGGAATTTCTGTAGATCCTCAGAAGGTTGAGGCAATTGTGAATTGGCCAAGACCATCTTCTGCGACGGAAGTAAGGAGTTTCTTAGGCCTTGCAGGCTATCATCGGAGATTTGTTCAGGATTTCTCCAAGATTGCAGTACCATTGACTGAGTTGACTCGGAAAGGGGAACCCTATGATTGGACTGACAGACGTGAGAACAGTTTCCAAGAGTTGAAACAGAGGCTCACTTCAGCCCCGATCCTTACGCTTCCAGAAGGCCTAGAAGGATTTGCTATTTATAGTGATGCATCCCGACAAGGATTAGGTTGTGTTCTGATGCAACACGACAAAGTCATTGCTTACACTTCACGTCAATTGAAACCTCATGAGAAGAATTATCCTGTTCATGATCTTGAGTTGGCAGCTATGATTTTTGCATTAAAGATTTGGCGACATTATCTGTATGGAGTTGCTTGCGAAGTCTACACTGATCATAAAAGTTTGAAATACATATTCACCCAAAAAGAACTAAATATGAGACAACGACGTTGGTTAGAGTTGATCAAGGACTATGATGTTAATATTCAGTATCATCCTGGGAAGGCAAATGTTGTGGCAGATGCCCTTAGTCGAAAAGCAACTAGGGACCTGAATTGTTTGCTTACAAGACAACCTATTTTACTTGATGAAATGAGTCGAATGGAGTTGGAAGTGGAACTTCTTGGATAGGTCAGTATGTTTGCAACTGTTATAGCTCAACCGGCAATCATAGAGGAGATTAAGCTAAGGCAGAGTGAGGATCCTAAGTTACAAAAGATTCGGGAAGGAATTGAGAAGGAACCACATTCAGATTTTACAATCGTCGATGGTCTGATGAAGTTTCGAGACCGAATTTGCGTCCCTAGCATATCAAGCATCCGACAACGGATTTTGGATGAGTGTCACAAGTCTAAACTTGTAGTCCATCCGGGACAGATGAAAATGTATCAAGATTTAAGAAAGGTGTATTGGTGGATGGGTTTGAAAAGAAGTGTGGCCGAGTACGTTAATCGGTGTTTGCAGTGTCAACAGATTAAGGCTGAACGTCGAAAACCGGCAGGACTATTAGAGCCACTACCAATAGCTGAATGGAAATGGGAGCACCTCACTACAGACTTCATTGTTGGATTGCCACGTACCCCCAAAGGAAACAACTCAGTTTGGGTGATTGTGGATCGGTTGACGAAAACAGCACATTTCTTACCAGTGAAGACGACAAATTCCATGGATCAGCTAGCAGCTCTTTACGTTCGTGACATTGTTCGACTTCACGGGGTGCCTGTGTCTATCACATCAGATCGTGATACGAGATTTACTTCTCGCTTTTGGAAGAGCTTTCAGAAGGCACTGGGAACTCAGTTGAATTTCAGTACCGCTTTTCACCCTCAGACTGATGGACAGTCAGAACGCACTATTCAGACCGTAGAAGATATGTTGCGAGCCTGTTCGTTAGACCTTCAAGGAAGTTGGGAAGAGCATCTACCTCTAGCTGAATTCTCTTATAATAACAGTTTTCAGGCGAGTATTGGGATGTCACCGTATGAAGCTCTCTATGGTAGGCAGTGCAGATCACCTGCATGCTGGACAGAGGTTGGCAAGGGACAATTGTCTGGTCCAGATATGATCTTCGAGTCCGTAGAAAATAAAAT
Organism: Rhododendron molle; assembly: GCA_025413875.1. Taxonomy (NCBI): domain Eukaryota; kingdom Viridiplantae; phylum Streptophyta; class Magnoliopsida; order Ericales; family Ericaceae; genus Rhododendron; species Rhododendron molle. The sequence goes on along the minus strand of CM046391.1, from coordinate 19,730,482 downwards.
TAATTCGTGAAAAATTGAAGACGGCTCAGGATCGACAAAAGAATCACGCAGATGCTGGGAGGAGAGAACTTACATTCCAAGAAGGTGCTTGGGTGTTTCTGAAAGTACCACCAATGAAAGGGATACTACGTTTTGGAAAAAGGGGCAAGTTGAATCCTCGTTTTGTAGGGCCCTTCGAGATTATTGAAAAGATTGGGCCTGTTGCTTATCGACTTGCATTGACACCGGAACTCGCAAATGTTCATGATGTTTTTCATGTCTCTATGCTGAAACCTTATGTTGCTGACGCATCACATGTGCTCACTCGACCCCCGATCGAACTCCAAGAGAATCTAACTTATGAGGAACATCCTGTCCGTATCTTGGATCGTCGAATTAAACAGCTACGTAATAAGGTCATTCCTCTAGTAAAAGTTTGGTGGGAGAACCACTCAGGTGGCGAAGCAACCTGGGAGAAAGAGGACGACATGTTTCAACACTATCCTGATCTATTCATTGAAGGTATACTTTACTCCACCCTCTTAATTATAGCCAAGTTTGGAGGACCAAACTTCTTAAAGTGGGGATGATGTGATAACCCATACCTTTTATAAAAAAAAAAAATTTCAAATTTTTGAAAATTCTATTGTCGTGGTTAAACTCAAAATAATTTTTATAGTATACGGTGACTTTTTGAGATTTTTCTGAGAACGAAACCCGGACAGTGCTACCGGTCGGAAACCGGTTACACACCGTCGGCAAGATATTTTTTCCCAGCTAAGAATTCCTGTGGCAATGGCCACATTTAGTTTTGTCTACTGAATAATTGGTCTGAGTCAGAAGATAGGATGAGAATGCCTATAGCTGGGTCTCCCATATTCAATTCTGTCTGAAGATTGTCTAAAATCTCAAATTTATAAACCCATTTTTTTCTCTGGCACGAAGCCTCCTCACTAGCAATTATGTTTCTCTCTTCACTCTCATTATCACCTCCTCTCTCCAGTAAAGCTCAACCATCCTCTTCCTTCGTCTCATCCAGATAACACCATTACCATCTTTACCATCTTTTCCGTTCCTTCGTCGTCGTACGACTTCACCTCGGCTGTCTCCGTCCCTGGCAAACACTCAACCTCCGACGACCCCCATCCCGGCAGTTCACTCTTTTCCTTGGGTAACTTTTTCTCTTTCTCGGTTTGTGCTTTCTAAATCTAGCATTAAGGAAACCAAGAAAATGGAAAACACTGCCATGGCCATTGAAGCACACCACCACCTCACTGGCCCATTTGCCTTATATAGATCATAATGGGTTTTGGTTTTAGTTTTGTAGGAACTGAGTTCCGTTTTAAATAGGTATTAAATGGGTAAAATACTTTTGTGACCCGAAACAGGTCTCGACAGAAATTATTAGCATTTGTACGTGGGGGTAGCTTTGGTTCACGCTACAGAGGTGAGTTACGGATATACTTTGGTTACATGCTTCTTCTTGATTTTATTATGAAATGCATGATTCTATATTTTGATTGACACGTGAATTTAAATATTGAATCGAGCAGAATTTGGAAATGATGTTTATAAATCATATAGTCATGGGATTAATGGAAAAAGGGAATGAATTGAATGGTATCGAACATCTGAATGAAGGTCCTGACACGGGGACAGATTTGAAAGAAGTGCGTGTTTAGTGTGGAGAATAGGGTAGGGCACGGCCAGGTGTCCTAAGGACTTGATATCATTTCCTCTGTTATTTATCGGGTCGCTCCCGACATAACCGATGTCCGTTCATGATGGTTGAAGTCGATACGCATGAATCTGTTGAGGAATGATTTATAAAGTTGGATTTCCTTTGACAAAATTTATGATTAATTGATTAATCCCATGGTAAACTTGTAACCTCTGTATACCGTAATCTCACTGGAATGGTTTTTGACCATTTTAGGACATTGTGAGTGAAGTTGGCTTAAACATCGAGTGGCATAATTTCAGAGATCGAAGTGGCTTTTATTTCTATTGAATAAGTTGGGTTTCAGTATTGTAATAAGAGAAGCTTGGGATTTGTGTGTGATCTTATATGGTGTGGTTTGGTGGTACCAATGGTCCACAAGATTTGTAATAATGCCTGCTGGCAAATATGTATGTATTTGCACTTAAGTGAGCTCTGAATGTATTTTATTCTAATGTTCTTATTTATCAATTTAAAAGTGGAAAAAAGAAGTGTAGGCCTTGGGTGGTGAAAGTCATTGGCCGGTCATTGATTCTTACCTTATGGGTTTGGATCGTGACAGGTTTCGTTGGAGCAAGCTCGGTGAGGAGTTTTCTTACTTGATTTCAACTTTGGAGTTCTAGGGCTTGATCGATCTCTTTGGGTTTGGCTTTGGTAATCGAGGTAGGAGATTCTTACTCTCTCTGCATGTTTATGAGTTGATTTGGTGCCTTATTCGTGACTTAGATTGTTGTGTTTTGTTGTTGGAATGATTCTTGAATTTCTGCTGAATCGCTGGTCGTAATTTATCTGTATGGATACAAGCTTTTTCGTTGTATCCATACCAGCAGCTTATCTTGAATCTAGTGGCACCTTAAGCTTGTTGTATCGATACAACACTTTTTGTTGTATCCGTACCAGGAGCTTATGGGACAGTTTTGCCTACGTTGTTCTCACTTCGATTGTTTTGATTCCCAATTACTTCTTACACCTTCTAAATGTCTCCAAAACACCTCTAAGCTTGATTGCTCATACTCAAAGGACTCGTAGATCAATTCCATCTCCCTTGGCACTCGTTGTAAGAAAGAAACGTGTCGAATTCATTGTGTGTGTGGTGATCATATATCGTCTTAGCATTTAAACATTTATGTTGATATTATGGCATGTTATGATGAATGGTATGAACTAGATGTGTGTGTGGAGCATGATGTTATTAAGAAAAGAGATATGGATGGTTTAATTGAGAACGATAGAATGGGATGAAGAAAGCCACGGATCCACCTTACGGTGTGATGCCGGAAATGGGACACACGGGGTCCCAAATACCCGGAAGTGCACAGAAAAGCCACGGATCCACCTCTAGGTGTAATGCCGAAATGCGTATGGATGCACGGGGTCCAAAATGCCCGGAAGTGAGATCGAAACATGTGACATAATGATAAGCACCCGATATTACAATATGGGGTGCGCTAAATCTCTAGATTAGTTTAATTTAATATCTAATTAGTCGTTTTTAATTGCTTTCGCTTGGTAGTTGTTTTAATGTCGTTTTGCAGAAAATCATGCTAAGGCGAGGGATCAAGGCCAGGCAAGCAAGCATGCCAAGTAGTGCCAAGGCAAACGAGGCCAGAGCAAGGAAGGCAAGACTAGGCAGCAGGCATGACAAGAGGAGGCCAAGCCGTGGCCAAGCAAAGAGGCAACCGGGCAAAGCAAGGCACTAAGCCAGGCGGCATCGATGGAACAAATGGCTTGGCATCGATGCCGAGCCCCTTAGTGGTGCCAGGCCCTTATCCACTTAGGCATCGATGGAAGAAATTGTTTGGCATCGATGCCGAGCTTCTTAGGAGAAGATTTTTGGATCTCGTGGAGAATATTCCGTGCTCTACCCTTGGGGCCTATAAATAGGCGTGACCTCACTTGTACAAAGACTTTTGACCCTTTTTTACTTTTTGCTCACGTTTTTAGGATCTAAATCTAGTTTTTGAATTGTTCTTGGTGTTCTTCATAGCTCTTTATTTTCAGCACTTTAAATTTCATTTTCTGCTTTATTTAGTTAGTTTTTGATAATTTCGTCTTCATTAAAGTTGTAGCTCGTACCCCGATCTATCTTTTAATCCAATTTCTTTCTAGTGTTGTTATGTCAAATTTGCTAAGTAGATTTTTGCTTGCTCTTAACTCCATAGTTATGTGAGTAGTTTTTCAAGGTTAGGTCATGGGGTGATTAGCACCCCATGGCTCGAGTAAAAATTGCATTTTTTCCCCAATAAAGTTTGAATCTTTGGGTCGAAGATTGATGTGGGGCTTGGATTTGTTTGTCAAATTGCCGAGGTGTTAACCTCCTTGATCATGTGTAGGTAAGAGCATCGCCTACTTACCACACATGATGCTTGGAGCTCTGTCGCTCGAGGTGTTTGCTAAATGAATTCTATAGCTAGCTTGATTTTTGAACCATCTTATCTTCCGGATTAGGAGCCTTAGTTGAGCATCTTAAACCGTGTATTCGGGTGAAAAATGTAGTTTCGCTTGAGTCATGGGTGTTAGTGATTCCTAGACCTAACCTGCTTTTTAATCTATTTTATTCTCGTTTAATTTAGCTTTTTTACTTTCCACCGCAAACGAAAAACTAAGTTGGCTGTCTAAAGGCCGAACATCTACAAATCCAGCAAAGCCGTATTAATTATTCCCTTGGGTACGATCCCGGTCTTCCGGATTATTATGCTTCAATTGGACGCTTATACCCTACGCTTGGGGTGATCTTATTATATATATCGACAAACGAAGCATTTTTGGCGCCGTTGCCGGAGATTTCTTTTTATGGCTTTTCTTGGAGGTTCGACACACCATTGTGAGTATTCCGCCTCTTTCTTTTAGTAGTTTAGTAGTTTAAGTAGCTTAAGTAGTTTAGTAGTTTATTTGCTTATAGGTCGTACTTAGCTTGGTGGATACCTCTAACCTGGTCTTATGCCAAACCTGAGGTGTAACGAAGCTCGGTTAAGTATTAAGCTATCTAGTTAGTTAGTTAGTTAGTTTTCCTTGCTTTATTTGATTGCATTGCTGAGCCGAGGCGGTGGCATAACCCCTCGCACATTCTGTTTGTTGAGTTGAGGTGGCGGTCTAGCCCCTCCAGTCTGTTAGTTTGCTGGTAGTTAATTAGTTAGTTGGTAGATTTTGCTTGTGTATGCTTGTTGTGTACCGAAGCCCAATTTCCAAGCGGCTTCATCGTTCTTCGTCACCGCCGAGAATCCGTAGCATTGTCAGGGCGTATCCTGCCCACTCTCCGCCTCGCAGATTAAATCGCAATCGCATTCACAAAGGCCCAATGGCAGACGAAGCTCCAGTTCGTACTCTTCGTGATTATCTGAATCCAGAAAGGGCTCCATAAGTATCTCCTATCGTTATTCCGGTTCCAACTGCTGGTAACACATTTGAATTCAAGGCCGAGTATCTTCGGGTTATTCCAGAGTTTCGGGGGCGAGAATTGGAGGATCCTTATTTGCATATCCGGGAGTTCGAAAACGTCTTGCATTCCTTTGTTACAATTCCAGGGCAACTTGAGCAAGCTCGCTTGAAGTTATTTCCATTTACTCTCAAGGACAAAGCGAAGCTGTGGTTCAATTCTCTCAAACCTCAATCATTGCGCAACTGGGGAGCAGTTCAGGATGCTTTTACTACGAAGTTCTTTCCAGCCAGCAGGACAAAGTTACTTATCGATCAAATTCAAAGTTTCAAGCAAAGGGATGGGGAGACTTGTCACAAGTATTGGGAGCGCTACAAGGATTTGCTTATGTCGGTTCCTCATCAAAACTTCCCGTTGTACCTTCGAGTTAACTACTTCTACACTGGTTGTTCCCAAGGGAGCAAGCAGCTTTTGGATACTATGGGAGGAGGTGACTTCTTGGGAAAGACTCCAGAAGATGCTTGGGATTTCTATGAGACACTAGCTGAGAAGACTCAGACTTGGCAGTTTGCAGACCCAGGGGATAGGGCGATGTTCAATCAGGGTCCTTCTGGTTCAGGAAAATTCTCTATAGCAGAGCATATAGCTTTTGAAAGCCGTTTGGAGGAGATTGCCCGTAAGTTGGATAAGTTGGAACTTAAGAGTGCTCAGTCTCAAGAAGTTAAGGTGGTTCGCCAAGTTGAGGAAGTTTGTGTTATTTGCGAGATGGTGGGGCACACTACTGATGCTTGTCCTAATATTCCAGCTTTGAAGAACGTAATCAATGGGATTGCTCCAGAAGAGGTACAAGCAGTTCAACGTTTTGATCCCTATTCTCAATCTTATAATCCGGGGACACGTCAACATCCAGCTTTCCGTTGGAATCAGTCAAATGAAGGGAGTTCTTCTCAAGTTCAACCTCCAGCTCCTCAATTGCCTTGGAAGCAACCTCAGAATGCTTTCCGTTTCCCTCAAGCTCAAGGTCCGCCAGGGTTTGCTCCTCCTGCTCCATTCCCTCATGCAAACCAATTTCAGCAACAACCTGCACAGTTTCAACAGCCCTCTCAGTTTCAACAATAACCCCCTAAGCGTTCTTGGGAAGATCAGTTCAGTGCTCTCTTGCAAGGCCAAAATGCTATCAATGAGCAACAAACTCAGATGATGAATGATATCAGGAATCAGTTGGGTAAATTGACAACAACTGTGGGGATGTTACAACAAGAGAGAGGGAAGTTCCCAACACAGACTCAACCTAATCCCCAAACGACTTCCACTCCGACTTCTCAAGGTGTTCACTTTGCTAGCTCTTCGGTGACTTTCCCCGAGCAAGCAAAGGCTATTATTTCTCTTCGAAGTGGGAAGGTTGTGGATAATCAAGTGAAGATGCCTCCGGAGCCTACTTTGTTACCTACTCCTATCGATTGTTCAGTTCCAACACAAATCCTTGGGGAATCTCCCAAGAAGGATGCAAGCAAGGAGGATTCAGAAGATAAGGAGAAGGAAAAGGGCAAGAAGAAGGAAAGTGTACCGGATCCTCAAGTTGTTCCAACACCGGCACCTTATCCTCATCGCTTGAAGGCTTTGGCGAAACCTAATCTCAATGCGGAGTTGCATGAGCTGTTTAATCAAGTGAAGATCAACATTCCCCTTATGGATGCCATCAAGCAAATTCCGTCTTATGCCAAGTTTCTTAAGGATCTATGTACTCGAAAGCGGAAATTGAATGTCCAAAAGAAGATCTTTCTAACCGAACAAGTGAGTTCCATCATTCAGACAAACATTGCACCGAAGTACAAAGATCCGGGGAGTCCTACTATTTCAATTACCATTGGAGGAAAGCGTATCGAGCAAGCTTTGCTAGATCTTGGTTCAAGTGTCAATCTACTTCCATTTTCTGTCTATCAAAAGCTTGGGTTGGGGGAAATGAAGCCTACTCGAGTCACTCTTCAGTTAGCTGACCGGAGCATTCGCACTCCAAGAGGGGTAGTGGAAGATGTATTGGTACAAGTGGGTCAATTTATCTATCCAGTAGACTTTGTGATTCTCGATACAAATCTGACTGATTCTTGTGTTGCTTCTACTCCGGTGATTCTTGGGAGACCTTTCTTAGCCACAGCAGATGCAGTTATCAACTGTAGAAATGGATTGCTTAACATGACTTTCGATAACATGAAGATGGAAGTCAATGTTTTCAATATAGGCAGTCAGATGGGGGATGATGAGAATGTGAATGAAGTGAGTTTCGTTGACACCCTTGTGGAGGAACATGTGGATGAGTTGCTTTATAGTGATCCTTTGGAAGTTGCTCTTACAACTGAGGAAGCTGAATTTCTTGAATCTTCTGAAGTAAGCTATTTGCACTCTTTGCTTGATGGGGAAGATGAAGCTTGTGCTATGAATGCTTGGACCCCACAGTTTGATGAATTTGAGGAGCTACCACCTATCGAGAAGAAGGCTCTCCCCTCTAATGTTGAGCCACCGAAATTGAAATTGAAAGTCTTGCCTGACACACTGAAGTATGCCTTCCTTGGAGAAAACGAGACCTATCCCGTGGTGATATCCTCTTCTCTTGGGAATCTCCAAGAGGAAGAGTTGATTAATTGTTGAAGAAGCACATGAAAGCTATTGGATGGACAGTTGCAGATATCAAGGGAATTGATGCCACTCTTTGCTCGCACCATATTGCTTTGGAGGATAATGTCAAGCCTTCTCGTCAACCCCAACGCCGCTTGAACCCAATCATGAAGGATGTGGTCCGCGCTGAAGTTTTGAAGCTACTAGATGTTGGGATTATCTACCCTATCGCTGATAGCAAATGGGTGAGTCCAATTCAGGTTGTACCAAAGAAATCCGGGGTGACAGTTGTACGTAACGAGGAGAATGAGCTTGTACCCACTCGAGTTCAGACGGGATGGCGAGTATATATTGATTACTGGAAACTTAATGCAAGCACCAGAAAGGATCACTTTCCATTGCCATTTATCGATCAAATCCTTGAAAGGATAGCTGGGCATGCGTTCTACTGCTTTTTGGATGGATATTCTGGGTATAATCAGATCGAGGTTGCTTTGGAGGATCAAGAGAAGACCACGTTCACCTGTCCCTTTGGAACATTTGCTTATCGTCGGATGCCGTTTGGTTTGTGCAATGCTCCAGGAACGTTTTCAAGGTGTATGATGGGTATTTTCAGTGACATGGTAGAAAAGATTGTAGAAGTTTTCATGGACGATTTCTCAGTTTTTGGTGACTCGTTCGAGTCATGTTTGGCCAATCTCGAGAAAGTTTTGACAAGATGTGAAGAAAAGAATTTGGTGCTCAATTGGGAAAAGTGCCACTTCATGGTTACTCAGGGTATCGTGTTGGGCCACATTGTATCGTCAAAGGGAATTGAGGCAGACAAAGCCAAGATTGATCTTATTGCCAACCTCCCTACTCCGGAGTGTGTGAAGGACATCCGTTCTTTCTTAGGGCATGCTGGTTTTTATCGTCGGTTCATCAAGGATTTTAGTACTATTTCTCGGCCCTTATGCCATCTTCTTGCCAAAGATGTACCGTTTGAGTGGTCTCCCGCATGCGAGCAAGCCTTCTGCAAGTTGAAAGCTAGTCTCACCACGCCTCCTATCGTGCAACCGCCGGATTGGAGCCTCCCATTTAAGCTTATGTGTGATGCAAGTGACTATGCTGTAGGTGCTGTTTTGGGGCAAAGGAAAGACAAGCATCCGTACGTGATTCATTATGCAAGCAAGACTCTGAATGATGCTCAAGTCAATTATACTACCACAGAAAAGGAGTTACTTGCGGTGGTGTTTGCTCTTGATAAGTTTCGTTCGTACTTGATTGGCGGCGCCCCTATTATTGTGTTCACGGACCACTCTGCTCTTAAGTACTTACTCACCAAGCAAGATGCCAAAGCTCGTTTGATTCGATGGATTCTACTTCTCCAAGAGTTCAATTTGACCATTAAGGATAAGAAGGGTGTCGAGAACGTGGTAGCTGACCACTTATCAAGGTTACAATTTGAGGATCCTGCTCCGAACCTTCCTATCGTGGATATGTTCCCGGATGAACAATTGTTGGCCGTTTCAAGTACCCCATGGTTCGCCAACATAGTGAATTATTTGGCTACGGGACTCTTACCTCCTCATTGGTCTCCTCAAGAACGTCGTCGGTTCCTTCATGAAGTACGGATGTTCTCCTATGACGACCCGTACTTGTTCAAGTATTGCCAAGATCAGATAGTGCGCCGTTGCGTGCCGGATTCAGACCAGAAGAGAATTCTCGAGTTTTGCCATTCGGAGGCTTGTGGAGGCCACTATTCTTCTAGGAAGCCGTCCGCCAAGGTGTTGCAGTGTGGGTTTTATTGGCCAACGTTGCATAAGGATGCTTATCACTTTTGCATTGCTTGTGAATGTTGTCAGAAGCTTGGAAGCGTGACTCGGAAGGATGAGATGCCTCTCACTAACATCTTTGTAGTTGACTGTTGGGGGATCGACTTTATGGGACCGTTTCCTGTATCTTTTGGCAATCTGTACATCTTATTGGCAGTTGATTATGTTTCAAAGTGGGTAGAAGCCATTGCAACGCGGACCAATGATGCCAAGGTGGTGGTTGAATTCCTCAAAGACAATATTCTTTCACGGTTCGGAATGCCAAGAGCAATCATAAGTGACCAAGGCACCCATTTTTGCAATCGAGCATTTGCAGCCTTGATGAAGAAGTATGGGATTACTCACAAAGTCTCCACCGCCTACCATCCGCAGACGAATGGGCAAGCAGAGTTGGCAAATAGGGAAATCAAGCACATCTTGGAGAAGACAGTGAACCCTAACCGGAAAGATTGGAGTCTCAGATTGAATGATGCACTATGGGCTTATCGGACAGCATACAAGACCATTTTGGGAGCTTCGCCGTATCGTTTGGTTTATGGGAAAGCGTGTCATCTTCCAATCGAGCTTGAGCACAAGGCATATTGGGCTATCAAATCATTGAATTATCGTTTACCAGCCGCTGGCAAGCACCGAAAGCTCTAACTCAATGAGCTTGAAGAGATTAGGAGAGATGCTTATGACAACACCGCAATTTATAAAGCAAAGGTCAAGGCATTCCACGATAAGCGAATTCACCGGAAGGACTTTGAGATTGGACAGAAGGTACTCCTATACAATTCTAAGCTTCATTTGTTTCCCGGTAAATTACGCTCTCGTTGGGCTGGTCCTTATGTTGTTAAGCATGTTTATCCACATGGTGCTGTTGATGTTGTGAATCCTATTAATGGTCAATCTTTAAAGTAAATGGACAGAGGCTTAAACCATTTCTCGGCAGTTTTGAGGTTGGAGAGCCGGATGAGGCGCTAGTCGATCCAGTTTACACGGTTGATTAGCTTGTTTCTTTATGTTTGCACGGGGGGCGAAAGCGTAACCGCTGAACTTAACTGTTTGTCGGACCCGGCCCCCAGGTAGGGGGTACCCACCATTGACTTGGGTATATGTAGCTTCGCACGCCGCTACTGAAAGAAGGATCGTGTGCCCAGCTCCGATTCGAAGGGCAAAACTTGTAAATATTGTGCATACTTGTCTTTCTTTCTTGCTTTATCATGTTTTAAGTTAGCTATGCATGGTTAGTTTTGTTTTAGCTTGTTTGTTTGCATGTTTGTGTGTTAGTTTTTGTTTTTCATGTTTTGAATAAAGTCTTGGAGATGTTTCACATGAAAAGATTTCATCTATGTTAGTGAAAAAAGGGCTTTCATTAGCTTTTCTTGGTAATAGTTTATTGGTAACGATCCATGCTCTCCGAATAGGCCCCTATCGGTGGCAACTTAGGTCTGTGGGTGAGGTGTGATATTGCCTGGAGTGCACGCTAGGTTGTATTCTATCTTGCTTTGTTTTGATCGTAGGGGACGCTGGACTTAATTGTTTGGCGAGGTCGAGCGATAAATTTTATTACGGGCGCTAGCATAACACATTTTCAACGGTCTAGTATAGCCACCCATTTCATACCCCACCGGTAAGGAACGAGAAGAAAAGTATAACTCGTTTGATCGCGTGATGATCGGGTGGTGCATTTCATTCTGTTTTCGCATGTTTTTAACTTTTCTGCATTTCTTTGCTCTTTTATGTTTTTAGTATTGTCTTTACTTTCTGTCTTTTAATTTTGTTTTGGTTTGAACCCGGATAACAAAGGCCGGTGTTTCTAATGTCATTTGTCTTGTGGAAAGTCGTTCTCTAAGTCTTGCAGGGTTTATGTGCTACCACACCAGCCTTGGTAGTTTGGATCTAAAGCCGGAGTGAGTGAGGCATTCAGTAGCCCTAAGCATGGGTGCGGTTATGTGCCGCGATTATTAGTCCGATAAAGCTTTGGATATGGTCCTGTGTGACTAGCTGTGGTTCCGAGTTGGCAGAACCGAAGGAGTAAACCCTGGAAGCATCTAATCTGGCTGGAACAAGACATTGACATGAAATCCTCCAACTTGGTCGAGGTATTTAGGGATTGACATTCCCCTTGGACGGTACATTCGCGCACTCTTTTCTCTCTTTGCTCTTGTTCTTTATGCTATGAGGGCATAGCATCGCTTTAAGTTGGGGGAAGGGGTTAGCTTATGTGCTATTTACTTGCTTTTGCTTCATTTTGTGTGATTTGAGAAATTTGAAAATTCAAAAACAACAAAAATTTTAAAATCCAAAAAAAATGAGAAAATTTAAAATTTCAAAAAAAAATATATATATATATATATACAAAGCTTTTTGCTTGCAATTCTTTCCTTTTGTCATGTTTTTAGTTCTTTTTCATGACTTGTTGCATGCTCAATAAATGTTAGTTGGCAAGAGTTTGTAGCAATCCTAAGAATTTACTACTACAATAATAGATATATGTCACACTAAAGAGATGCACAAATATCACGCTTTTCAGTAAAAGCGTGATAAAAAGTGGTGATTAAATTTTTTTATCACAATTTAAGTTCAAAACTGAGAAAAAAGTGGGTTTTAGCGCGGAATAAAAGATCTTGCTCTTGCGGCGAGATAAAAGAAAAATAACCTCAACCTTGTGGCGTGATAAAAGATTTTATGGCAGAAAAAAATGAGATAAAAGATCTCACTCTTGTGGTGAGAAAAAAGAGAAAAGATCACACCCTTGTGGCGTGATAAAAGATTTTAGGGTAGAAAAGAATGAGATAAAAGATCTCGCTCTTATGCCGAGATAAAAGAAAAAAGATCTCACCCTTGTAGCGTGATAAAAAAAACTTTAGCACGAAAAAAAGCGATATAAATGATCTCACTCTTGCGGTGAGATAAAAAAACATACCCATTTAGGCGCGCAGTCTGAATTTTCACGTGGGCCGGCTGGTACTCATTTTGGCGGTGTAGACACCCCAATCCGGATCTCGGAGGGTCTTTGTCCACCCCGATGATGAAATAGAGGAAACAATTCCATGGCGAGCTTGAAAAAGGATCTCTATAAGCTCACATAAAACCTGAAAAGCCCAAAAGAGCCCTGGACCGAAGGAAGAGGTGCCGTGCGAGGCTGGAATGGAGCGCACGGCACCCTGAAATTCAAGGGTAGCCGTGTGCGGCAGACCTGAACCGCACGGCACCTTGAGCAAAAAGTCATCGCTCGAAAGTCGCCGGCCACGCCATGTGAGCCACAGTGATGGCTCGGCTCAAATTAAAATGCACTTCGCCCGCCTAAAATACCTCCACCACTTGAAATTCAAAATCTTTGGCCTTTGCCTATAAATTAACCCCCCCCCCCACGGAAAAGGGCCCCCCCCCCCCCCCCCCCCTTAGCCTTTCTTTTGAATCCCTCTCTTGCCTTTCTCTTTTTATGATTCTGGATTGGCTGTAGAGGAGGCTCTGCGGGACGGAACTTTGGAGAAGAAAGAATCAGGGTCCGGGTCCAAATCCAAACGGGCGTATTCAGGAAACAGCAATGTTCTCTTCGGGAATGCCAATCAGGCAGGAACCTCATCCACAAAACCCGTAGAAGTTAACCAGATTTCCGAAAAACCAAAATCTCAGAACCGAACCTTCACCCAATTCAGCACTCCAAGATCCACTCTCCTTAAGAAACTCACAGAAATCGGAGTGTTGAAACCTCTTCCTCCACCACAAACCATTCCACCAAACCTCAACCAAAACGTCTACTGTGACTTCCACCAAATGCCCGGCCATACCACCGACAACTGCATCCGCCTCCGTCATGAAATCCAAAACCTCATTGACAACAAGGTTGTCGATGCTCCACCCACAGATAAACCAAACACCGTCTCAAACCCCCTGCCACAGCATAATACCCCCATCCGTATCAACCAAATCACCCTAGCCGAAGATCCAAGTCTCCCAGAAACTGATTCTACCCTATTCCCTGATGCCGAACCAATGCCTGTTCCCGGAGAAATTGCCTTCCATTCTACCTGGGAATGGGAAGACACGTGGGGAGAACTGATTGCTGACTGGGAAGAATTTGAAGCTGCCAATTTCCAAAGAAACGACGAACCTTTGTTCGAGGCCGGATGGGAGGTTGATTGGCAAAACATCCAGGCAGATCCTCTTGATGGGTTCTCTTTGTGTGCACTATTCAAAAATCAAGGGGAAGAATACCCGGTCTCCCAAGATGTACCCGAATGGGATTGGGACCCGACCCCAGATGAGTATCAGCTTTTGGCATGGAACGACCCATTGGATACATTCTCCCTGCCGACACTATTCGGTGAAGAATATCAGCTTGGATACCCACCTGAGATGGTGACGTACAACTGGCCGGAACTTGTCCCGCTCCGCTCAGATTTCTCTCATTTTAATGATTTTGTCGTCAACAATCTGTATGACAATGTGAACCTCACCCCGTACCCAAACCTCCCTGGGTTCGAGGAGGAAGTTGCTAGCAATGAGTTTGACCCGATGGACTACCTCGTGGACGGAGCTGAATCTGAGTCATCAGTCACTTTCCCGAAAGACGCTGAAGTTGCCATGATAAACTTATGGGAAGATGAACCAGCAAACTTGTGGGCCAACACTGAAGTGGTTAACGTAAAAGTAGGAAACGAAGAATGGACTGTTAACAAAGCCCTGATGGAGGCTAAAAAGTGGACACCCGAGGATCTGTGGGATGATCTAGTTATCGCCGATCTGGCCGCTAATCTACAAGATACAACTATCGGAAACAAGCGTAAAGCCCTAGCCGACCTATGGAGTGAGGAATCGAAGTACCGCCAGATTGATCATCTAACCAGAAGCGGCCGTGTTTATCAACCTCCGAACCTCCAAGTTGGGGAACCTTCCAACCCTGCAACCGCAGAGCCTTCTGATCCCTTCACCACCCCGGTTAAAAGCACCTCCCGACCCTTTGACCCACCAGCTAAGGAGCCCTCTCGACCTGAAAAGAACCCCGAAAGGATGATTAAGCGCCAACTGGAGCAAACTCATGCCAAGATGTCTGTCTGGGATGTGCTGGTCCATTCCACACGCCATCGTGAAGGCCTCATCCAAGCACTCTCTCAGCTAAAGGTTCCTTCCGCTATAACTCCCGATGAGCTTGTGGCACTAATCAAAACCATACCCATCAAACATGCCATCACCTTTACTGATCGAGACTTACCCGCCGAAGGAACTGACCACAATCGACCATTGCACATCACTCTGAAATGCCATGGCAAGTCGGTACCTGTAATCTTGGTGGACAATGGTTCGGCAATCAATCTCTGTCCACTCCGTGTTGCCTACTGCTTGGGGTACAAAAATAAGGATTTCTCTCCATCAGAAGTCAAGGTCCGAGCATATGACAACACTCGGAGGGATGTGATTGGGACTCTCATGATACCCATGACCTTCGGACCATACCAAACGGACGTAGAATTTCACGTGGTGAATATCCCTGCCTCTTTCAATCTGCTCTTGGGAAGGCCCTGGCTACATCGGCCAGACATCATGGCTGTGGCCTCCACACTCCACCAGAAAATCCGGCTGGGACTGGAAATAGGAATGCTTACTATCCACGGAGACTCAGGGATTCATGCCCCTGTTGAGAATAATGCCCCACTCTTGAAAATTCAACACGGAGAAGAAGATATCGCTTTGGGAGGCTTCTCTCTAGATACCTCTCAGTCTATCTATTCAGTTAAGATCGATGATGACTTCGTTATTAGCAATGTTGCTATCAAGATTATGAAGAAAATGTCCTACATGCCAGGATTGGGACTGGGAAAGAACCTCCAAGGCCCTGAGAAGTTTGAAGCTCAAGGCACTCTGACGCGTACAACAGGCCTTGGTTACTTACCCTCAAGTAAAAGCAAAGTGAAAAGGGGGAACAGGTTGGAGGACTACTTTGTCAAAGAAGAAGCAAAGCAGATTTATCAGGGACAGCCGGAACCGTTTTGGGACGAGGAAACCAATACCTTCCTGCCAGGGTTTGAGATATTCGCCAACGATGTCTGGCCAGATAGTGATGAAGAAGCTGAGGTTGTGGAAAAGCAGAAAGAGCTCCCTGACTGGATTGAGGTTTTTGCCATGGGTAGTCTCGCAACTCTGTTTAGGGAAGACGAATCAATGGGTACAGCTGCGGAAGCGGAAGTGCTGATGATGGAACAAGATACCCCTGAGGACCCGACTTTGCTCATCATGGATGCTGCTGGGGAGTACAAGAACTGGACCTTCATACCAAGTGCAACTCACCACGAGTCCGAGTCCGAGTCCGAGTCTGAGTCTGTTAAGTCTTCTGAGTCTCCTGAATCTGTCGAGTCCGAGTTGGTGCCTTTCGACCCAAACTCTCAGAGTCTGTATTTCAAGTTCGAATCCACCCGTGTGTATGGTGCCCCCGAGGCCTCCGTTGATGATGAAATGAATGAATTTGATTCTGCTTACTTCCTTGACTTTGAAATAAATTGCGTCGACCCTGGTGAAGAAGAGATTGATTTCAATGGGGATATCCCCAAAGAAATTCGATCCCTAATCGACAGGGAAGATGAAAGGCATGCTCAACCTGTAAAAGAAGAAATCGTTTTAATAAATTTGAGAGATGAAGGGAGTCCCCGGGTAATCCAGATCGGTTCCGCGCTATCCGCCGAGGAAAGCAAGGCCCTCATAGATTTGCTAAAAGAATTCGAAGATGTGTTTGCATGGTCACACGCAAATATGCCCGGAATCGATCCTGAAATCGTGGAACACCGGATTCCCCTCTATCCTGACGCAAAACCAGTAAAACAGAAACTAAGGCGTATGAGACCTGACTGGGTGCTTAAGATAAAGGAAGAAGTCGCTAAATAGATTAACGCTGGGTTTTTAATGGTAACTGAATACCCTCAGTGGGTTGCAAACATCGTCCCAGTACCAAAGAAGGATGGTAAAATAAGGGTCTGCGTCGATTTCAGGGATCTCAACAAAATCAGCCCGAAAGATGACTTCCCGCTACCACACATTGATGTGTTAGTTGATAATACCGCCGGTCATGCCCTACTCTCTTTCATGGATGGTTTTTCGGGGTACAATCAAATCCTTATGGCTCCAGAGGATCGGGAAAAAACTACGTTCATCACTGAGTGGGGGACATATTGTTATCGAGTCATGCCCTTCGGACTAAAGAACGCCGGATCTACTTACCAGCGGGCCGCCACGGCATTGCTACACGACATGATTCATAAAGAGGTAGAGGTCTACGTTGACGATATGATTGTTAAAGCCAAAGAGCGAGAAGGACATCTGCCCGCGCTCAGGAAGTTTTTCGAAAGAATCAGAAAGTACAAGATGCGGCTCAACCCCGCCAAATGCACGTTCGGAGTCACTGCAGGGAAGATGCTTGGGTTCATGATCACCACCCGAGGCATCGAAGTCGATCCATCGAAAATCAAAGCCATCCTAGAAATGGAACTGCCGAGATCTGAGAAGGATGTAAGGAGTTTCCTCGGCAAGGTGCAATTCATCAGTCGATTCATTGCAAAGCTGACCTCGACTTGCGAACCCCTATCCGTTTGCTCAAGAAAGGAGTGCCGTTCGCTTGGGACGATAGGTGCCAGAGAGCTTTCGAAACCATCAAGGCCTACCTGAACAAGCCCCCGGTATTAACGCCGCCCATAACAGGAAAACTTTTGATCCTATACCTGTCGGTCACTTCGTCCTCAATGGGGTGTATGTTGGCACAGGAAGGAGATGATGGGGTTGAAAGGGCTGTTCACTACCTCAGTAAAAAGATGGTTGGACCCGAAGAGCAGTACACTCCCCTGAAAAAGACATGCTGGGCACTTGTATGGGCTTCCAGGAAGTTGAGACATTACATGCTCGCCTACCCGGTGAGGCTGATATCTCGGATGGATCCCCTAAAATATCTATTCGAAAAACCAGCCCTCACAGGAAGAATGGCGCGATGGTTGCTGATGCTCGCTGAATTTGAATTAAAGTATGTCACCCGAAAGTCAGTGAAAGGAAGAGCTGTCGCAGAATTCCTGGCCGATTGCCCAGTTGAGGGAGGGGACGATGCCGAATTCAATTTCCCCGACGAAGACATAATGACGGTAGCCGAGGACATTTGGCAATTGTACTTTGACGGAGCAGCTAACCAAAAGGGGTTCGGAATCGGTGTATTACTCATTTCGCCCGATGGGTCACACATCCCGTTGGCATTCAAGCTTAACTTCGAAGTCACCAATAATCAGGCAGAGTACGAGGCTTGCATCGTCGGTATGGAGGCAGCCATTGAGATCGGCATAGAAAAATTGGAAGTTGTGGGAGATTCGAACTTGGTCATGTCCCAGGCAAATGATGATTGGAAAGTCAAGGAAGAATGACTAAAGCCATATCACCACGATCTCGAAGATCTCATCCCCCACTTCACCAGGGTAACATTCACTCATGTCCCGAGGTTCAAAAATCAATTCGCAGACGCTTTGGCAACGTTGGCATCGATGGTCGAGATCCCTATTGGCGTAAAGTTAAGGCCGATCGTGATAGAACAAAGGGATACTCCAACCTACCAGCATGTCATGACAATCGAAGAACCCGATGATGGTCAGCCATGGTACTTCGATATTTGGAGATATGTAGAAAGAGGAGAGTACCCCATGGGAGCAAGCAAGAAGGACCGAATCGCTCTCCAGAGAATGGCTGCTCAATACATTATCTGTGGAGGGAACCTATACCGAAGATCACACTGCGGTACGCACAAGTTATGCGTCCATGGGGAAAATGCGAAGAGGGTAATGGAGGAAGTCCACGAAGGTGTATGTGGCCCTCACATGAATGGTATAATGCTCGCTAAGAAAATCCTCAGGCAAGGATACTTCTGGACCACCGTGGAAACGGAATGTGTGGAATATGTGCGAAGGTGTAGAAAGTGCCAAATTCATGCTAATCTCACGCATGTCCCGCCACATGAGCTGCACCAAATGACCTCACCATGGCCTTTCTCGACATGGGGAATTGACGTCATCGGAAGGATAGTGCCGGCAGCATCCAATGGTCACAAGTTCATTTTAGTAGCCGTCGATTATTTCACGAAATGGGTAGAAGCTGCTTCCTATGCCACTTTGACTGCGGTTCAAGTTGCACATTTCATCAAGCAAAATGTCGTTTACCGTTACGGGGTCCCCCAAGCTTTCGTATCCGATAATGGAGTTCATTTCAAAGGACGAGCCCGGAAAGTTTTGGATGAGTTTCAAATTCAAGTGCACAAATCGACGACTTATCGGCCGCAGACTAATGGCGCCGTGGAGGCCGCCAATAAGACAATCAAAGCCATTCTGGAGAAGACCATTCAATCCGCAAGGGACTGGCATGAACAACTACCCCTGGCTCTTTGGTTTACGGAATGGAAGCGGTGCTCCCCATCGAATTGGAAGTCCCATCTCTTCGAGCTATGATTGAATGTGAAATCCAAGAGGCAGAATGGTTGAGCAATCGGTTCGAAGAACTTATGCTATTCGATGAACGCCGGTTAAGGGCTCTTTACCACATTCAAGGATACCAACGAAGGATTGCACGGGCATTCAACAAGAAAGTGAAACCCAGGAACTTGATAGAGGGTGACATGGTTTTAAAGGAAATCCGGGCTCCCGTTTACGACCCACGAGGAAAGTTTCGACCAAAATGGTCCGGACCGTACATTATAAAGACCATCCTTTCTGGAGTAGCTACGCAACTCATCGACTTGGACGGAAATGAATTCTCAACCTTGGTCAACCTGGATCAACTCAAGCGCTATTACCCCTGAGAGAAGCTCGCTAGGCTGAAAACCGCAAGGGCGGGCAGTCCTAGGCAAAAATTAGAGCAAAGCCTGCTAGGATGGAAACCCGTCAGGGCATCCTAGGCAAAAGATAAGGCATACAATAAATGAGCTCGCTAGACCGAAAACCCGAAAGGGCGGTTCTAGGCAAAAGTTAGAGCGCAAAAGGAGAGTGTTAAAACCAGAGCGAACCCTACCCTGAACTACGTCATGAACTGATTCCTTCGCCAGGAGGATACGTAGGCAGTCTCACTTTGAGACCCGGTCACAATCCATCAAAATAAAAAGATCCAGGTTGAGAAGGTTTGAAAAACAAAAGTCAAGAAGGGGGAAACCCTCCAAGACTCGCTTTTATTAACACGATTACTTCTGCTACATAAGGTTGGGCAAAGCTTTCAAAACCAAAAGAAATACAACATAATGAGAAGAGGGTCCACAATTTATTCAACGGTCAGCGAAGTAGGATCGAGTCAGTTTCCTTGGGCTCCAGCCCTCGCTGCGATGTCCCTTCTAAGCCACTTTCGATAGATCCCGCGCATCGCCACAGAAGGATAAGGATATGCGTCGGTCACCTCGCGTGTCATCCAAAAGCGCTGGTAGTGGCAAAGAACCGAATGGCTGAAGAGAGGCAGAACCACATCCACGAGAACCTCGGCAGGGGCCTCCTGCCTCAAACCTAGCTGTCGCTGGATGCGATAAGGGATGTAGAAGGTAAAAGCTCCCAAACCAGCAAGGACGACCCACTGAGGGCCCATGTAGTGCACTGTCATGGGAGGAAGATCCAGCCATCGACACCTCCAAGCAATGGTCTCCGCTCGCCGGCGCCTGAGAAAATCGACCCACTCGGCCCTGCTCCTATCCTCAAACTCAAAGCATCGCTGAGACAGTAACCTCGCCTCATATGACCAATTGCCAGAAGGAATGGTCAGCACATTCACCTTGTCACAAAGCCAAATCTGTGGGAAGAGAGAAAACAAGTAAGAAACCGTAGAAAGCCAAGCTGAGTGTTAAGGTAAAATGAGAACGTGAGAAAAACCCAAAAAAGGAGAGCTGAGTGAGAAGCCAAAGTGTAGGAGAAGGGAGCTACCACCGAAAGTCTCGGTCCCTCCAAAACGAACCTTGTCCAAACCTATCAACGTCTCGGCCAAAACCATCGGAATCACGTCCTTTCGAGCCTCTACCTGAACAGCAACGCTGACCAGCGCCGAACTAGCGTGACCGGCAGAAAGAACTAAGAGGTAGGCCGCGAGCAGGCACATGCAAAGAGCAGTCATGCGTCGAGTCTGATAAGTCATGTCTCCAAGATCGCCAGGAGGAGAAAATAGCTCGATAAGGCGCATGACATTAAGATGGCCATTCCTAACCAAGTAGCGAGCAGCACCATCACCCAATCCAAGGGCCGCAGCCAAGACCCTGTAAGCGCTCTCGCCCACAGGAGGAATGATGACCTCCCCTGAACCAAAGCCCTCGAGGTACGCACGGAACTCCTCGACAGTGGGACAGAGCTCTTGATCGCCAAACCGGAACACGTGAACCTCCGGATCCCAGAAACTCACGGCTGCCCTCAAAAGTTCGGGGCGAAGACGGATGTTACGAAGGTACCGCATGGAATAGAGACCATGAGCTCGGAAGTTGAGCCAATCGACACCTTCCATCGAAGCCAACCATGGACGAAGTGAACCGGTGAGAGAAAGAGCCATTTCAAGAAGTAAGGAAAGAAGATGGGAGTTGAATGAGGTGAGGAGAATGTGGTATGAGAGAGCTTGAATTTATAGGAGAGGTAGAAGGGACAACTTCAACTTTCAAAGAGCCTCGGGTTTCAAAAGCGCAAGTTTTCCATGAGTCCAACATCGGGAAAAGCTTGGTCAAGTCCTAAAAGGTGCAAAACAGACATGCATTGGTTCAGAAATGCCATTGCATGGGTCAAACCTCAACCCCCGAGCAATCTACCTTGGAAAGCAGCAAAACTGGAATCTGTCAGGAAAATTGTCTCGCGCGGCACCTTGATGGGTCGCACGGCATGTTGAAACCAGAGAAATTCCACGGCAGAGTGATCAAGGTACCGCGAGGCAGATTTCCACCCGTGCGGCGCCTTGGTCTATCCGCACGGCATGTTGACTCTGCATTTCTGTAGTTTTTGGCAGCAACACCCCAAGATGGAATCAAGGCCCTACAAAGCACCAACCAGCACCTAAACACACTCTAACGGGTATTTGGGACTTCGTGGATGTTTCGTTTCAAGATAACTCCCGGGATTCGCCGTCGTGGCACGAAAACTCAATAAAATCCGTTCCTTAAGCCATGTCAAAGTATTAAAGTCCGTTTCGGGTCATTCCAAGTCGTTCTTTCAAGTCCTACAGGTCATAATGGTCAAAAGTGACTTAGTCCAAGTCCCGGTTCATGTCCAGAGTCAAAACTCGAAAATGTCACATGTTAGAGTCAACGTTTTCCTACTTTTCGAGTATATTCCAGAGACAAAATAGAATTTCCGAGCATCATAGCAAGATTCAAAGGTCATTATTGTCTCATATTCATGTCTGGAGTCAGTTGCAAAGATGTCTATATAAAGTCTTGTATGCAGAGTCTACTTTACAACGATTTGCATGCCTTCTTTGATTTCTATTCCACTATCAATATACTTCGATTGTTAATATGTCCCTCCTCACAAACCTCACATTCAACTCAGCGACTAGTTGCACAGTTCGGTTAATGTTTTCTTCGTGCAAACAAAAGGAAATTGAATGACATAAACAATGAAAGAACAAAATCTCTGTATAAATCCAAAAGCATCTATGAGTCGAAATACAAAAAGAGGCACAATGACCCAATGATCGAAGTCCTATCTACCAAGGGCAAACAGGCGCCCTAGCAAAAGAAGCACGCAGGCTCTGTCAAAAGCGCAAAACAAAAGAGGAGCTCAACTCTCATCCTCGTCCTCGCCCTCGCTCTCCTCCTCGTCCTCTATGGAGATCTCCTCGTCCGCAGGAGAGCTGCTCGCCGCCTGAGTACCGGTCACCCTAGGCACAGTATCTCCTGAGGTGACCTCCAGGTCAACGTCTGTAGGCTCGGGTGTATCGTCCTCAGAGACGCCAATAGGCTCCTCCTCGGTCCCTACAGAGCGTCGTGTCCTCTTCGATGCCGGCTCCTCCCGCAAGCCGGCAGAGGACACCTGTCGTACTATCGGGCGGACGGACTTCCGCCGCAACCCTCGTGTAGCCCCTCCTCTGGCCTGCAATGGTATAAGCATTCGTATAACATTTGCATCATAATCATAATATAAACGATAGGAGTAAAACAAATGACTGAAGTTCGAGAGTATACCATCGACCCACCAACACGAGGCAACACCTCCGGAGGGTGGCCCATGGCGTACTGCCTCACCAACTGCTCCAGGCCCATCATGGCCTCTGCCATCTCCTTCACGTACCCTGGAGGGGCCTGCAATGAAGGAAATCAATCAAAACATGTGGAAAGAGCGAACGTACGGAAGAATGAAAGCATGTTGTACCTGAGCGAGAAACGCTGGAGCCTCAACTGCAGGGCATGGCACTACAACTAGGCCCGGGGCTCCCTGCGGGGTCGTCACGTCCACTGTCCAAGAGAGGGCAAGGAGGCTAGTGCCACTCGGGCCCGCACCCTCACTGCGGCCTCTGTCACCACGACCCCCGTCTCTTCCGCTGACTCCGTCGCCTCTGTCTCTCTTCCGCCCCTTCTTCCTCCAGCGCCTCTCGGCCGCGCTGTGCGCCCTAAGCAAAGACGTATCCTCAGACTCATCGCCATCGAGAACGATTACTGCGTAGTCGCGAAGGCCAAGACTGCCTCGAAAAATGGCTCCAACTCGAGGTCCGGCCAGGTGAATCGCCGACCTCCTCCGCGTATCGGGTTCGTTCTTCCGCACTAGAGCAGAAGCAGCCGGGACTCGAAGGCGTCAGGCCGATCACGTGACACTCGGTCACCCAAGTACCACAGCAGCCGTAGGGGACTCGAGAAGCACTCTCCCCTGGCAACCTCCCTACTCAGGCCACGTAGGGATCTCGGCGTCCCACACCCACCGGTGGACTGTCATCAAGAATAAGCAATATCAAGGTGTTGATTGAATGAAAATAAGCCGGAAATAGATATGAAAGTGCTTTAGTACCTGATCAAGCACGTCCAAGTAAAGACGGAAGGCATCCACTTGCCTCTCCCCTCTTCACGCCTTGTACTGGCCGACCAAACAGAAGTGCTCGGAGTATCGTGTCGCTGGGACACGTGGTCTCCGGAGGGTACATCCCTATCACTTCGCACGTCCAAAGCTCTGCAATTCAAGACATTGAAAGTTAGCACAAGATATATATTGAATTGATATAAATGGAAAGCTAACTATTCATGAGAAAGGAAAAGAAATGTACCTCCCAAACCCTCCAAGTAGCCTCCGAGACTCACTCCCGCCCCACGGGAAAGAGAGCCCATAAAGGCATAGCACGCCCCCAAAGTGCCGCACCTCCCGCCAAAGGCGATCTCCCGACGCCCTCGTGGGAGAAGCGAAGGTGCACTTGCTGCGCTTGTTGGGAAACAGGACGCACCAAGTAAGTATAGCAGAAACACCTCGCCATCTGCTCCTCCTCATCAGTCGGGAGCCTCTTCGTCCAAAACCTCAAAAGCCGAGCGATTTCGCCATCCCTCTCGCTTCACTCGTGTCCCAAAGATCGCTTCGAACGCCGCCGCCTCCCTCGTGGCGGCGCTCAAAGGAATAGGGTCACCTCCGACCCTAAGACCGGTGATCGCCGCAAAATCCAACGGCGTCACGGTCAGCTCACCGAAAGAAAAAGTGGAGGGTATTCGTCGTGTCCCACCACCTCTCAGCCAAAGCCCTCACCACCGGGCGGTCGTTGCACACGCCCCTCGCAAGTACCCCGACGAACTCCCCGAAGCCCGCCTGCCTCACTATCTCCCGCGAAGCCTCAGGCAACCTCTCCCAAAACGTCAGCACAGCCACCGAACCTCCGTAACACGAGAGCGAGATCGCCTGTTGCAACAAATCAGCAAGTATTCAGTAAACAGGCATGGCATGCAATACAATGGTATACTTGGATGTAACGAAACGGAAATACAATGCATTGGAATTTGAAATACAGACATTCAAAGTATAACTCGTCTCGGCGCAAAGAAAGGTGCCGCTGAGGGTCCCTCAGGACCAGAGCCTCGTCGTAAGTCGGCCTCCGTGGCGTGTAAGGGTCAAAAAGTGAAGGCACCACCACGTGCTGAAAGGGCACGTAGGCCGCCTCATCGTAGGGCCCTCGCCCCTGCAACGCCAGTGTCGCCTCAGCCACCACAGTGACGTGAGGAGCCATCACCCCGGCCTCCTCAGCTCGCCTCTCTTCTCCTCGGCCTCTGGCTCTCCAACCTCACCAGTAACTCCGCCTCGCGGGCCGCCAGTAAGGCGTCCGCCAACCCAGGAAACCCCCGCACCACCTCCAGTACGTCCTCCATGGACGCCGTCGCTAGGTAGTCGCCCATGCCTATAGAGCGTGACGACCCCGCACCTGCACCGCTGCCCACAAACATAGGCGGTGTGTCCTCCACTACCGGCTCCACCTCCGACTCACCCTCGACGACGGGGGCCTTCCCCAAGTCAGTCCGAGGCTCTCTCACAGGAGAGGCCTCTGTCTCCTCTGCCACCCAGCCCAAACTACCGCCGCCTAGACCCTCCGATCGGCCCAAAGCCCCGGCACCATCCCTCGACCCCACTGCACCTGGAGTCTCGGCCTCCTGGCCGTACCCGGCCAATACAGCACCGCCACTATCATCACCGCCACTACCAACCACTGCAGCGGCCGGGGCCGTGGCCTCCTCGGCCAATGTCGCCTGGTCCGAGACCCCCATGGCCTCTGGAACACCCTCGGCCATAGCCACAACCTCCGGGACGATCGGAGGCGAAGTAATATCAACTCGTGATGAGTGACTGTCACCAGGTGTGTCCCTGGACTCCATGATCGCAATATATGAGAGAGGGAGAGAGAGAGAGCAGTCGGGGGAGAGAGAGAGCAATAGTGAAAGAGAGAGAGCAGTTGAGAGAGCGAGAGATAGCAGTGAGAGAGAGAGTGATCGAGAGAGAGATAGAAAGAGGGAAATTCGAACGAGTGGGGTGTACTGTGTACACCCCGTATATATATATATTCCCTGAACCGGACCACTCGGAAACCAGCATTGGACCGGGTTCACAGCCAGCCAAGCCGCACGGCACCTTGGACAGGTCGCACGGCACCCTGGACGAGCATGCAGTACATTTAATTTCTGTTACCGTGCGTCCCTAAATTAGCTGCGCACGGCACGTTGATCTGTTTCAGCAGTCTGCTTCCTGAAAGCAGTTTGGCATTTTCACGTTCGATTCGATTCAGAGTTAGGGAGATATATGCGAGAAAAAGGAAGAAGAAAAAGGACTTTTCATTGATAACACCCGGGGTAACCCCCGGGATTTGTCATTACATTTCAAAAAAAAAAAAAAAAGAGAAAAACAACAAAAACAACTACAGGGCCTACTGCCCTTCTTCCTTTTTCCTCTTCCTTCTTCTCCTTCTTCCTTCTTTCCTCCAGCCCTCCGTCTCAGTCGCTCGCCCCGTCCGAGCGGTCATCCGACCCGTTGGGGTTGCCCTCGGAGTCTTCCGCCGTGTCCTCCGAGTCACGCCCGAGGACGGACTCGGAGTCGTGCTTGTCGTCCAGTTGATCAAAGGCGAAGTCCTGCAGGTTGGAGACGGCACGGCGAAGGGTCCGAATGGTGGAGATGAGCCTCGCGATCTGCTCGTTCAATTGTTCGATCTCCCCACGATAAAAGGCCATTTCGGCCTCAAAAGCACCCACTCACGCTGCCAGATCATTGTTCGCCATGCTCGAAGGTTGTTTGGTCTCAAAGGATGCGAAGTAAGAAAGAGACTTTTGAGGTTCTGTTAGTGGTGCATAGAATGAGGCACCACCATGCTTATAAAGTCGTCCTAGCCATCGAACAGACACACCCGAATTAATGGGTGCCCTCAAATCTGCCAACTGTTCTCGGAAATCGAAGGGGTGCTTAGAAGATCGAGGTGCCGCGCGCCCATAATTCAGACCACACGGCACCCTGGCTCAGATGCTTAAATGCCTTGTCTCGAAAATTGATCCAATCAGCCACCAAAATCCTCTTGGAAACTCAATTCTCAGCCGTTTTACAGTAAAGATCCCTTAGAATGTCGTGCATCGGTTACAGCGCCATTTAATCCCCCGAAAATTCGCCGTATTCGCCTTTTTCTCGGTATTCGTCCTCCGGGACTCACCGAGACTGGTTCAAAGATCCGACATATTTTCCCCAGCAGGTCCAAAATTCAAAATTAAGTTTTCGCCTCCCGAGGGCTCGTCTCAAAATTCAATTTTCACCTCCCGAGGGCTCGTCTCAAAAATTCAATTTTCGCCTCTCGAGGGCTCGTCTCAAAATTCAATTTTCGCCTCCCGCGGGCTCGTCTCAAAAATTCAAAATTCAATTTTCGTCTCCCGAGGGCTCGTCTCAAAGTTCAATTTTCGCCTCCCGAGGGCTAGTCTCAAAGTTCAATTTTCGCCTCCCGAGGGCTCGTCTCAAAATTCAATCTTCGCCTCCCAAGGGCTCGTCTCAGAAATTCAAAATTCAATTTCCGCCTCCCGATGGCTCGTCTCAAAATTCAATTTTCGCCTCCCGAGGGCTCGTCTCAAAATTCAATTTTCGCCTCCCGAGGGCTCGTCTCAAAATTCAATTTTCGCCTCCCGAGGGCTCGTCTCAAAAATTCAAAATTCAATTTTCGCCTCCCGAGGGCTCGTCTCAAAATTCAATTTTCGCCTCCCGAGGGCTCGTCTCAAAATTCAATTTTCGCCTCCCGAGGGCTCGTCTCAAAATTCAAGCTATTCAAATTCAAAATCTCTTTCAAAATTCAAAATTCAATTTTCGCCTCCCGAGGGCTCGTCTCAAAAATTCAAAATTCAATTTCCGCCTCCCAAGGGCTCGTCTCAAAATTCAATTTTCGCCTCCCGAGGGCTCGTCTCAAAAATTCAAAATTCAATTTTCGCCTCCCGATGGCTCGTCTCAAAAATTCTAAATTGAATTTTCGCCTCCCGAAGGCTTGTCTCAAAAATTCTAAACTGAATTTTCGCCTCCCGAGGGCTTGTCTCAAAAATTCTAAATTGAATTTTCGCCTCCCGAAGGCTTGTCTCAAAAATTCTAAACTGAATTTTCGCCTTCCGAGGGCTCGTCTCGCTTTTCGTCCCTTGAGCCACGGTCTAACGGACCTAAAGTCTCTCCTCGTCTTGATTTTCGCCTCCCGAGGGCTCGTCTTGATTTTCGCCTCCCGAGGGCTCGTTTGAATGCACACCGCACCGCAGGCACTTTTTGCATAAGTTTGTCCTCCGGGACTCGTTTCTCGCATTGCATTGTCCCAATTGAACTACGCTGGTCTGATCCCTACAATGGGGTACGTAGGCAGCTCTCCGAGCGCGACCACCATCATATTTACTTGCATTTTTCACTTTGTCTCTGTTCAAAGGCACTAGAGCAACGGATTGGGATGCCTATTCTTTAAGCGTCACTCGTACCAACTAATGGTATCCGAGTTACGTTAAAGAGGGACTACTGTAGACACCCCAATCCGGACCTCGGAGGGTCTTTGTCCACCCCGATGATGAAATAGAGGAAACGATACCATGGTGAGCTTGAAAAAGGATCTCTATAAGCTCACATAATACCTGAAAAGCCCAAAAGAGCCCTGGACCGAAGGAAGAGGTGCCGTGCGAGGCTGGAATGGAGCGCACGGCACCCTGAAATTCAAGGGTAGCCGTGCGCGGCAGACCTGAACCACACGGCACCTTGAGCAAAAAGCTGGCTGGCTCAGAAAGCTGTCGGCCACGCCAGTGTGAGCCACAGCTGATGACTGGCTCAGCCGAAAATGCACTTCTGGCCCACCCAGAAAATACCTCCACCACTTGAAATTCAAAATCCTTGGCCTTTGCCTATAAATTAACCCCCCCACTCAAGTAAAAGCCCCCCCCCCCCCCCCCTTTCTTTTGAATCCCTCTCTTGCCTTTCTATTGGTTTTCTCACTCTACTTTCTCTCTCTAAATTTCTACAACCACTTTCTTATTTTCATTGCCATTTCCAAGATTTAAAAGATGTCACTCCCAAAAGACCTTCTTTAAGTGCTTCCACTCACTCCCTTCTCATCATTGAAGTTGATCCTTTATTAACTTCAAAGACTCATCACCCAAAATACCTAACCTTCACTCACACCCATACTCCCTTTGTCTCATTTAACCTCCCCCATCCACATCCGTGACGATCCATCCACATCCTTGCACCCACGATCCTTGATCAAGCTCGAAACCAAAGGTATAAACTAGTTTCCTCGGACTAGATTCCGTTCTGGTCCTGAGGGGACCTTTCTGTCAGCAGATCTAATCCCTTTTGGTTAGATCCTGACTCAAAACCTATTTTCATAAAATAAAACCAACACTGTGCTGAGGTTGGGGAAGCGCGTCTGCTGATCGACGCGACGGCACCTTAACCCTCACAAGACGGCATGGTGCACACTAGTGCTATTGTGAATAGACTTGACTGGATCTGAGCTTTCCTCCGCTGTGGTTACCTCTTTTTGCTGTTTATCTGTTGATTTTAAAATAAGACCATATCTACAAGACATGTTCCGGCTCTTCTAAAATCTTTTCAAGATCATCCCAAGTGATCAAAAACGTTGAAAACTACTTTAAAACTATGTTTTGGGAAGGATAATGACGTTCTTGGGATGATCTGACCGCCGTGAGGCTATTCGCGAGTTTTCAAAAGATCTACAAAGAAACCAGTGAGCTAAATGATGTTTTGAAAGACTGCAACAGTCTGACAGCAGAGCAGGTGCCACGCACGGCGTGTTGAGATGCCTCGCACGGCATCTCAGAGTGCCGTGAGCGGTATTCTGAGGCCCAACAGTCTGACAGCAGAGCAGGTGCCACGCACGGTATGTTGAAATGCCTCGCACGGCATCTCAGGGTGCCGTGAGCAGTATTCTGAGGCCCAAACAGTCTGTTGAATGTTATTTACTTCCATTTATTCATGTCATTTCATCACACCTGTACAGATAGCACCACCTGCACGTCAATGTGATATATTTCCCATATCTCTTTCCCGTTACGTGCTTTATTAAAGAGTTTGATATTCCAAATAATATTGAAGATTCCCCCCCTTTTTAAAACATCAAGTAGAGACCGGTCTTACCGGGCGAATGGGGTGCTTTTTAAAGAAAAACCTTCCTCATTCGTAATGTGGCTCCCGAACCCAACGTCTCGATGTTTTCGCTAGATCAAAAGCCTTTTTCGAACCACTCCTCGGTTTCTCGGGTGACCCATCTCAAAAACCCGAGTGGCGACTCTTCGAGCTAGCGCCTTTTTCCGGGCGCGGGAGCCCACAGGCGGGTTTTGAAAATTTATGTGAGGAAAACGATGTCGTTAAGGACTTTGAAAAGTTTTTTTTTTTACAAAATGTAAGAAAATAAGCCCTAATTACTCACCTCTAAAAATCTTTACGCTTCATCTTGATTTTCACACCCAAAAAGATCAAGAGAGAGAGAAGGTAAATCCCACGACTAAATTCCACTAGTGCCCACTTGTTTCTTCGACAACGGGCTGGCTAATCCAATAGTGCCCGATTTTCATGTAGGCGAGTTGTGATCTTTATGGTTTATTGTAGTAGTAAAATTTAATTATTTTGGATGTTTTCCAAGTGTTTGACACATTAGGTAAAAAAATAATTATATTACTATGGATTAGCCTTGTCTTAAAAGGATTAAAATCCAATTGGGAAGCCACCATTGAAATTGAAATTCAATATAAACACAAAATTCATCTAAAATGGTTAATTTATATAAAAAAAATCTAAAGTTTGTCCATAATGTTGCACTTTGCAGGTTGTGATAATTTTCATAAAGTTTGTCTATTTACATTTCAAAAAATTCAGCAAATTTTAAGAAAAAAAAAAGTTTTCGCACTTTAGTAATTAAGTATAAATATTTTTGTTTTCCTATTGTAACAGAAGTTATTGGCTAGTTTAGTGGTAAGGGCTTGGGAAATCAACCAAGGGTGCATGAGTTCAAAACTTGGCAATGACAAGAAAAGAAGGTCTAATAGATACAAAGAAAAGATCACGCACAATGATTTTTCATCTTAGTTTATGGTGTAATTATTTTGAACTTTTAATCACGGTTATAGACCGTGATCTAAAGTGATACGCCTAAGAAAAACAATCACGGTTTATAACTGTGATAAAAGAGAAATGATCACGGTTATAAACCGTGATAAAAGAGAGTGACTTATAATCACACTCAAATCTATCACGGTAGGAAGAGTGTGATGAAAAACTTACAATCACAGCTAATAGCTATGATCTTTATGGTTTATTGTAGTAGTGATTGTTGTGCTTCTTGATTTGCATGTTTAGTTGAAAATTGAACGGTTTAAGTTTTGAGTAAGTTTTTGAGCAAGTTTTTGTCCATATCCCCATCTTCCCAATAAAATGCTCGTAGTTAGGAGAATAATCGCAGGTCCATCTCTAATTGTGTTTAAATGTCGATTTTCAATCATTTTGGAATTCAAAGCGCACTTAGGGGAAGATACAAGGCATTCTTTGCATGATCATACCACAAATGAGTCCCCTTGTCCTATTTTGCATCCTGTTATTTTCCCGTTCTTTGCTTAACCTAGGTAACCGGATGTTTGGAGGGTTGTTGGGATGTGTGTTCAACGGTCAAAGGTGTTGTGGGGGTGTTTGAAGAATTTTCAAAAGATCTGGGGTTTCAATGAGAAGAAAGGGCAGAATTCTGAGTTAAGCCTGTGATATTCCATGAGTACAGAGAATTTAACACAAGGGTCAAGATAGCTGGTTGGCATTGATATAAAAAAAAGAAGAAGAAAACAATCCATTGGTACCAAGGAAGTCAAAGAGGATTAGTCAAAACAATTTGGTATCAATTGGAAGTAATTAAAGCCATCGGTACTTAATGGTTCACACCGTGGGTAACTATTGCCTTCGGCATCGATGCAATGCCATTTAGTCCATCGATGCTGAGGGGCTTTCAAACTACAGATCAGTCCAGTCTCGTCAGAAACCAAACCCAACTTCATCTTCTGAAAGCCGACTGCTCTCTCTCTCTCTTTTCCCCCATTGTTCTCTCAAAACCCTAACTCCAACCTTCAATCCCTCTTTCAAATCTCCATATTTTCCCACAAAACCTTCAAATCCTCCATCTCGTTCAACAAACCTCAAGATTCATCCATCAATTTCGAGATTTTCAAGCAAAAAGAGGTAAACCCATTCCCCCTCTCTTTAATCCGAAATTTTTCACTTTTTCCCTAAAAAAAAAATAAAATAAAATCCGAAACTTCTTCTTTCTTTTTCACTCATAAATCCAACCCTCTCCATATTTCTACCCTACATTCCATCTTTCCACTCAAAAATCAAAACCCTAGTAAAACCCAAACCCTTTCTTGCTTCAATGCCAAAAGTCAAAAAGACCGCACACCGGGCAGCCCCTCCTCAACCAGAAACTGAAGAGGAGGACGATTTCTTGGCAGAGGAGGATGATTTTCAGCCGGAGGAGGCTGCTGGTCGGAAAAAGAGAAGGCGTAGGACGCTGGCTGAGATAGCAGCGGATAAAAGAAGAGAATGGGAGGGAAGTTTCGTGGGCAGGAAGTTCATAAACGAACGGCAAGTGGATGCCAAGGCATTACCCGATGGTCATAAAGGGCTCTGATACATCATGCATCAAGGTTTGAATTTCTGGACTGAACAATTACTTGGGTATAATAAAAATGCAGTCATAGAATTTTATAAGTTTATGCGTATTCCGAAGGGTGATTGGGAAAGTGACCCGAATGTGAAAATTGTTTCAAAGGTGGGGGGTGTTGATATTGAAATTACTCCTGAAGATATTGCTAAATACTTGAACATTCAGTGGCCTACTTCTGAATCTGTGAATTACCCTAAACAGAATGAGTTGATTGACTTACTGGTTGTGAATGAGACACGCTATGGTGATCCCGCATTAGCTTCATTACCCCATGTGCCCGAAAATTTTAAAGCCAGTTTTAGGTTCCTAAATAAAGTGATTCACTTTAACCTTTACCCCCGAGGCTCAGAGCATAGACCTACAAGGAAATGTGGAGAAATTCTGTATGCGTTCAAGGCTAAATTGGTGGTAGACTGGGCATTATTTATTTTCACTCAGTTGATAGATTTCCGAGCTAATACTTTACTCACGGCCAACATGCCTTATCCTTGCATGATCACTAGTTTGTGTTTGAAAAAGGGAGTTTCGGGGGATGAATATGAGAAGTTAGAGGAGCTTTCACCTGGATCTATTGATGATATATCTGCTGTAAAGAGCTGGTCTCAGATTCATACAGCTAAGGGTAAACAGGCAAAAAGGGGAGATTATTTGACTTCTATGCCATCCAAGAAAGAGAAGCAATTTTCTTGGATTAAGAAGATGTTCTGTCAAGGGGTTGCGACAATAAATTATCAAAGGAAGGAAAAAGTTGAGAGGAGACAGATCATAAGGGAACAGGAGAGGCAAAGGAGGGAAATTGCGTGGCAAACTTCTATTTTGAAGCAGCAACACGGGGAAAAGTATGTCCCCGAGCCAGTTGATGAGGGGGAGATCAGTGATGATTTTGCTGGATACAAGAGCGAGGAGATACCTGATTGAGGGGTGACTTGGCTGATTGAGGTGCATTGACTTGGTGCATTGATGATGTGGTATGATGGTGTAGAGAGTCGGTGGTTAGAAATCCCCTTACTTGGTCGAGGTCTAGGTTGGTTGACATGCTGACCACTCTATCCTTTTATTTTGTCTTTTGCATTTTCATTTGGTAGTTTAGTAGTGCACATTAGTAGTTAGTAGTTGGTTGATATTGGTTTGGCCGGTGTGGCCCTTGACTTGGTTCATTTTGTTTGTTGGCGGCGATCACTCGGGTAGATGACCAAGCTAGTATAGACCGTCGCCCATTTTTGCTAACCTTTTCTTTGAAACCAAGGTCATTAAAAGCTTAAAAAGTCCTTAGTTGATCCTTTGCGCGCATGAATTCCATTTTGATTGACTGTCTGATAGTTGCATAATTAGTTGAATGGCATGCTTTCCTTTCGTTATCCAATAATCATCTGCTAGTTGTTAACTCTGTTGAATAAGTGCTGTAGTTGTTGAGGCATAGCTTTCCTTATTCGCTATTGCCTGTTTGTTAAGCACTTCGTTGGTGGATATGGTTTAGATTGAACTCGCAAGGTTTTGTGTCCCGTATCCTACCCTTGTTCGAGGACACGAACCTTTTTAGCTTGCTCTTAGACTTGCTTGATACTTAGCCTGTTTACTTGGAAGCTGAAAGTGTGAATTTTAGAAATGAATAAAAAGTAGGATTGATTGAACTCTTGTTGGTTTACAAAGTTGAGCATGTCCTAAGTTGTGATAGCGGAATGAATTGCAAGTTGCTAGTTTTTAAATTTTCGTTACTTTATTTGCTAGGGACTAGCAAACCTCAAGTTGGGGGGTGTGATAAGCACCCGATATTACAATATGGGGTGCGCTAAATCTCTAGATTAGTTTAATTTAATATCTAATTAGTCGTTTTTAATTGCTTTCGCTTGGTAGTTGTTTTAATGTCGTTTTGCAGAAAATCATGCTAAGGCGAGGGATCAAGGCCAGGCAAGCAAGCATGCCAAGTAGTGCCAAGGCAAACGAGGCCAGAGCAAGGAAGGCAAAACTAGGCAGCGGGCATGACAAAAGGAGGCCAAGCCGTGGCCAAGCAAAGAGGCAACCAGGCAAAGCAAGGCACTAAACCAGGCGGCATCGATGGAACAAATGGCTTGGCATCGATGCCGAGCCCCTTAGTGGTGCCAGGCCCTTATCCACTTAGGCATCGATGGAAGAAATTGTTTGGCATCGATGCCGAGCTCCTTAGGAGAAGATTTTTGGATCTCGTGGAGAATATTCCGTGCTCTACCTTTGGGGCCTATAAATAGGCGTGACCTCACTTGTACAAATACTTTTGACCCAGACTTTTGACCCTTTTTTACTTTTTGCTCACGTTTTTAGGATCTGATCTAGTTTTTGAATTGTTCTTGGTGTTCTTCATAGCTCTTTATTTTCAGCACTTTAAATTTCATTTTCTGCTTTATTTATTTAGTTTTTGATAATTTCGTCTTCATTAAAGTTGTAGCTCGTACCCCGATCTATCTTTTAATCCAATTTCTTTCTAGTGTTGTTATGTCAAATTTGCTAAGTAGATTTTTGCTTGCTCTTAACTCCATAGTTATGTGTGAGTAGTTTTTCAAGGTTAGGTCATGGGGTGATTAGCACCCCATGGCTCGAGTAAAAATTGCATTTTTTTCCCAATAAAGTTTGAATCTTTGGGTCGAAGATTGATGTGGGGCTTGGATTTGTTTGTCAAATTGCCGAGGTGTTAACCTCCTTGATCATGTGTAGGTAAGAGCATCGCCTACTTACCAAACATGATGCTTGGAGCTCTGTCGCTCGAGGTGTTTGCTAAATGAATTCTATAGCTAACTTGATTTTCGAACCATCTTATCTTCCGGATTAGGAGCCTTAGTTGAGCATCTTAAACCGTGTATTTGGGTGAAAAATGCAGTTTCGCTTGAGTCATGGGTGTTAGTGATTCCTAGACCTAACCTGCTTTTTAATCTAGTTTATTCTCGTTTAATTTAGCCTTTTTACTTTCCACCGCAAACGAAAAACTAAGTTGGCTGTCTAAAGGTCGAAAACCAGTACTTGCATCTACAAATCCAGCAAAGCCGTATTAATTATTCCCTTGGGTACGATCCCGGTCTTCCGGATTATTATGCTTCAATTGGACGCTTATACCCTACGCTTGGGGTGATCTTATTATATATATCGACGAACGAAGCACATAATGAATTTGCTGAGCTTTAGAGATTGTTAAGCTATTTGTACATGAACGGTGTAGATCCGAGATCTTATGCTCTTGCTCTTACTCTTGTGGGACACTTGTCATTACTTATGTTTCATTCCGGTGCATCTATCATCACATTTGCATATAGATTGAGCAAAGATTTCTCTACTAGGCTAGTGTACCTCAACCTATTATTATTTTTCAGGTACCTCTCAGGGACATTAACGTGGAGTGCTTGCAGTGCATTTCGACTATACTTTTGAAAGCTAACACCGAGGAAATTACCATGGCATCTTTTGTAAAATCTTTTTGAAGATGTAATCGTAACTTCAATTATAATCTTTTGACTTACTCTTTTTGGGTTATTGTCTAAGAATTTGGGGCCGAAGAGCCATTATTGTAAACTTTAAACTTGAATGTTCTCTTGGATGGACTATGGGAAAGATTTTGGGATATTATGATGTATCATCGTGATGAACTTTTATTGGAAATGTTATTATTATTAAGTTAAAAATTTAAGACATGACAACTTGGTATCAGAGCATAGGTTTAGAATACCTTGAGACCGTGGGAAAACTTAGTCTCATGGGTTCAAAAGCATTGCATCTATTTACATGACATGTGTGTGCTTGTGTGATTGACATTCATGGGATTATGTGGCATTATATTTACCCTATCGTAGACTGGCGTAGAGTTGTTAACCTGTGTTAGGAAGTTGGAAGGTTTGATCTCATAGTTAACCTATATTGTGGTTGATAGTTTTCTTTCTTGATCTTTGTAGTAAAATGCCTCCGAGACTACACGAAAGACGAGGTAAGGCTGGAAATCGGGGTGGCCGAGGCCGAGGCCGTGGTTGTGGTCGTGGTCGTGGCCGTGCAGAACCGTTAGAGGATGAGGTTAGTCATCAAGGCAAAAACCCAGGTGGGGATGCGGAATTGGGGGCCGGACCGTGTCCGAGGATGCGGAATGTTCAAAACCCACTTGCTAGGGATATTGTCGCGGCACTTGCAGCCGCTAATCTTTAACAACCTCCTCCTAGGGAGAATGCAGACAATCAGGCTTTAGTAGCTACGCGAGAATTTTGTCGTCTAAATCCACCTTCATTTGATGGGGCAAGTAGCGACTCTCTCATGGCCGACCACTGGTTGGCACAAATCCGTAAGAACTTCACTGCTCTTAAGATTATCGAAGATGACCTACGGGTGAGTATCGTAGCCGTTTAACTTGTCGGAGAGGCTGGTGAGTGGTGGGAGTCCGTTCTAGAAAGTAGGAAGGATGCAAGGAGGGCAGCTCGAATCGCGGCTCAAGTAAACGAACCAGATGTGGAGAATATGACATGGGCCGAGTTTGAGACACTTTTTGAGGATCAATACTTTCCGGAGTCTTCCCGTGATCAGTTGAGGGATCAATTTGAGAAGCTTGAGCAAGGTAATATGACCGTTTCTGAATCCGCGATGAAGTTTCAATCTTTGTCGCGATTCGCGCCAGATTTAGTGGCCATAGAGGAGAGAAAGTGCAGACGTTTCGAGAAGGGGTTACATAACACTGTAAGGAGGATGGTAACAGTGCAACATAAGATGAAGTACGCCGAGGTTGTCGAGTGTGCGAGGAGTATTGAGATACCAAGAGAAGCGCAAAGGAATAGGGGGTTTGGGAATCGAGGCAACCGGCCGTTACCGCTAGTTCTTCGAGGACTTTCAGGAGTAAGGGAAGGAAGTGATCAAGGGAAACATCTTGTGCAACTCAGAGTCAACCGAGTGTTAGGGCATCGACCGTTTCTTCTGGGGTTTGAGGAGCTCATTCTAGACCTGCGATTACATGTCACCGTTGTGGTCAGTCGAGCCACTTTTAAGCAGATTGTCGAGCAAATGAGTGTTATGTGTGTGGGGAGTTTAGCCATCTGGCCAAGGACTGTCCTCGTAGAGCGAGAGGCGCTCGTAGTGGGCCGGTCTCCGTGTAGCAGCCGGGGTCAAGGCTTGGGTTTGGCCAACAATCATTCAGGGGTACACAGAGGCAGCAACAACCACATTTCCGTCAAACCACTACCGTTTAGGGCTCTCAGAATGAAAGGGGTGCGAGTTCTTCTACTCCTTCTCAAGCTTCAGGGCAGATGGGAGGATTTGTTCAGAACCAGACTACTTAAGGTAGGGCATTTGCTATCACTTCTGCTATTCCACCACCTCCTGTCATTTCTCAAGCTCCAGAGGCTTCAGTTGTGAGGGGTACATTTCTCTTGTTCAATTCCCTTGCTAGAGTACTCTTTGATTCTGGAGCATCTCATTCATTTATTGCTGCATCCTTTGTGTGTGCTTTGGAATTGGAAACTGAAAGTTTATATCCACCGTTGTTTGTTGAGACACCCTTAGGGGGTAGGACACCTTTGGATCGTATTTGTCGAGATTGCGAACTTCTTATTCATGATCGTCGCTTTACCTTTGACTTTATTGTACTGGGAATGTTGGGCTTTGATCTTATCCTGGGAATGGATTGGTTATATATGTTTCATGCCACCATCGATCGTTTCAAGCGTCGAGTTCGTATTTGTCCGCCTGAGGGTGATTATTTTGAGTTCTTTGGGGAACGTCGGGAACCGTTGGAGCCGTATCTGTGTGGGTCTCGAGGGCTGGAGTCCGTTTATTCTTTGTTGGCGACTTTGACTTTGGATGAGGATGTGTCCGCGCATGGGGAGTTGCCCTCTGTTGTTTGCGATTTTCCGAATGTGTTTCCGAAGGAGTTACCCGGTTTACCTCCCGAAAGAGAAGTCGAGTTTAGTATCAAGTTGCTTCCCAGTACCGCACCGATCTCCGTACCACCTTATTGTTTTGCTCCTGCCGAACTTAG
The DNA here is from genome assembly GCA_025413875.1 of Rhododendron molle. Classification (NCBI taxonomy): domain Eukaryota; kingdom Viridiplantae; phylum Streptophyta; class Magnoliopsida; order Ericales; family Ericaceae; genus Rhododendron; species Rhododendron molle. The sequence continues at coordinate 19,692,386 of CM046391.1, read as the reverse complement.
GGAATTAAAGGTCCGGTTGCAGGAATTGGAAAATTTGGGATTTATTCGCCCGAGTACATCTCCGTGGGCAGCACCGGCACTTTTTACGCAAAAGAAGGATGGCTCGCTTCGTTTGTGTATCGATTACCGTAAGCTCAATCGTGTCACCGTTAAGAATAAGTATCCCATGCCTAGAATCGACGGCTTATTTGATCAACTCTGGTGTGCGACTTGTTTTTCTAAAATCAATTTAAGGTCCGGTTATCATCATTTAAGGGTCCGAAGAGAGGATATTCTGAAAACCGCTTTTCGTACACGCTATGGCCACTACGAGTTCATAATTATGCCTTTTGGGTTGACGAATGCGCCAGCTACGTTCATGGACTTAATGAACCGTATCTTTCGTGCCTATCTCGATCGCTTTGTGGTTGTTTTTATAGATGACATTCTCATATACTCACCTTCGAAGCAGGAACACCAATCTCATCTCACTATCGTTCTTGAACTCTTGAGAGAGCACCGTTTGTACGCTAAGCTTAGTAAGTGCGAGTTTTGGTTATCCGATGTCAAATTCTTGGGTCACGTGGTTTCGAAAGGTGGAGTGTTCGTTGCTCCGGGAAAGATAGAGTCCGTTATGAATTGGCAGCGATTGAAAAATGTGTTCGAGATTCGTAGTTTCTTGGGTTTGGAAGGATATTATCACCGTTTCGTCCAAGACTTTTCACGTCTAGTGGCACCTATGACTAAGTTGACACAGAAAGGGACACGCTTTGTTTGGAGTGACGCATGTGAGATAACTTTTGAGGAGTTGAAGAAATGATTGACTATCGCGCCGGTTTTGATTGTGCCCGAACGTGGGGTTGGCTACTCCATTTATTGTGACACTTCGAAAGAGGGGCTTGGGTGCGTTTTGATGCAATCGAAAAGAGTGGTAGCATATGGGTCAAGACAATTGAAAGCCCACGAGCAGAATTATCCTACGCACGATTTAGAACTTGAGGCCGTCGTTTTTGCATTAAAGTGTTGGCGTCATTATTTATACGGTGAGAGATTCGAGGTCTTCTCCGATCATAAGAGCCTTAAGTACCTATTCTCCCAAAAAGAGCTTAACTTGAGACAACGACGTTGGATGGAACACTTGGAGGATTACGACTTCGATTCGCAATATCACCCGTGGAAGGCGAATGTGGTGGCCGATACGTTAAGTAGAAACCGACACACCTTGCGAGTCTAGCAATCCACGAGTGGAAAATGATGAACGATTTGGGTTTCTATGCCATGCACTTTGAGGAAGTCCGGGATGGGGTTACGTTATGTAATTTGACCGTTCATTCATTTTTATCTAATCAAGTCATTGAAGCACAACAACCCGATGAGGAAGCAGAGGAACTTCGTACCAAATTCCTTAGTGGGAATGCTCAAGAAGGGTGGATGATTCATACCAATCGAGGCTTACGTTATCAAGGAAAGTTGTTCGTACCCATCTCGTGTCGGGAAGAAATTTTGCGAGAGTTCCATCACTCTCCGTTAGCCGTTCATCTGGGAGGGACAAAAATGTATCACGACTTGCGTAGGTAATTTTGGTGGTCCAGAATGAAGAAGGATGTCGCTATTTTCGTGTCGAAGTGTCTCACGTGCCAACAAGTGAAAGCTGAACATCAACGACCTGCAGGAGAGTTACAACCGTTGCCAGTGGCCGAGTGGAAATGGGAGAACGTGACCATGAATTTTGTTACGAGTTTACCGAGGTCGCCGAGGGAACACGATGCTATGTGGGTGATTGTGGACCGTTTGACCAAATCCGCTCAGTTCTTACCTATTCAAGTCATGGATTCGATTGACACGCTTAGCCAATTGTACATTCGCGAGATTATCCGTCTTCATGGAATCCCCGTTTCTATCATATCCGATCGAGATCCAAAGTTTACCGCACGTTTTTGGCAGAGCTTGCAGGCCGCTCTTGGCACAAACCTTTTGTTTAGCACTACGTATCATCCTCAAACGGATGGGCAATCCGAGCGGACAATTCAGATTTTAGAGGACATGCTTCGGGCTTGTGTCATGGACTTTCGGGGTAGTTGGGAGGATCATTTGCCGTTAGTTGAATTTGCTTACAACAATAGTTATCAATCGAGTATCGAGATGGCACCGTATGAGGCTTTGTATGGGAGACCGTGTAGATCACCCATGTGTGGGACCGAATTAGGCGAGGCTACATTAGTAGGGCCGGATATGATTAAGGAGACCTCCGAGAGCATGAAACCAATTCACCAACGCCTTTTGGAAGCTCAAGAGAGAACGACCGAGCAAGTTAAAGTGATTCGTCAAAGATTGTTGACCGCGCAAAGTAAGTAAAAGAACTATGCCGATCGTCGTCGCCGACCGTTATCATTTGAGGAAGAGGATCACGTTTTTCTTAAAGTATCACCGCGTCGGGGTTTGTCTCATTTTGGGAAGAGAGGTGTCTCATTTTGGGAAGAAAGGGAAGCTTTCACCGTGTTATATCGGGCTGTTTGATATTATCGAGAAGATCGGAGAAGTAGCATATCGCTTGGCTTTGCCACCAAAACTTTCGGGAGTGCACGATGTGTTCCACGTGTCTATGTTGAAAAATACGAACCGGATCCATCTCATATCTTAGAGTGGTCCGAACTTGAGCTAGAATCTAACGCATCTTTTGGGAAAGAACCAGTACGTATCCTAGATTCTCGCGATCAAGTGTTAAGGGGGAAGACGATACCGTTAGTGCGAGTTTTGTGGAGTAACCAAGGTAAGGAAGAGTCGACTTGGGAACGAGAGGATGAAGTCATGGAGAAGTATCCACATTTGTTTCCGGTATAGAAAATCGATGTGAGTGTTTAAATTTGAGCTTTAAAATTATTACCATTGTGCTTAATGAATGTTGCTATGGCATGAGCATGTTTATGTGGTGCTTATTCTTGTTAGCTATGGTTATAAATTTCAAGGACGAAATTTCCTAAGGAGAGAAGGATGTAGAGACCCGTGAATTTCACTAATTATTAAAAAAAAGATTCAATAAATAAAAGGATAAGAGAAAATGTTAAGTTTATTTGAATTTGGGGCTTATGTGTTAAGATTATAAGGGGAAGGGGTGTTAGTGTGATGTGTATATGTATGAATATATATATATATATATATATATATAGGAGTGTGTGGTGTAGAGAAATAATTTTCCCAAACGCACACACACACCCCACATTCTTTCTCTCCCTTCGGCTCTCTCCTCTCTCTCACCCTCTCACTCAAAATTTCACTCCAAGTTCGAAACCCACCAAGATCTTTCACCAAATCATCATTTGCACGGGCTCTCGATCTTGGGTTTCGTTGGACCAAGCTTGGTGAGGAGTTTTCTTACTTGATTTCAACTTTGGAGTTCTAGGGCTTGATCGATCTCTTTGGGTTTAGCTTTGGTAATCGAGGTAGGGGATTCTTACTCTCTCTGCATGTTTATGAGTTGATTTGGTGCCTTATTCATGACTTAGATTGTTGTGTTTTGTTGTTGGAATGATTCTTGAATTTCTGCTGAATCGCTGGTCGTAACGTATCTGTATGGATACAAGCTTTTTCGTTGTATCCATACCAGCAGCTTATCTTGAATCCAGTGGCACCTTAAGCTTGTTGTATCGATACAACACTTTTTGTTGTATCCATACCAGGAGCTTATGGGACAGTTCTGCCTACGTTGTTCTCACTTCGATTGTTTTGATTCCCAATCACTTCTTACACCTTCTAAATGTCTCCAAAACACCTCTAAGCTTGATTGCTCATACTCAAAGGACTCGTAGATCAATTCCATTTCCCTTGGCACTCATTGTAAGAAAGAAACGTGTCGAATTCATTGTGTGTGTGGTGATCATATACCGTCTTAGCATTTAAACATTTATGTTGATATTGTGGCATGTCATGATGAATGGTATGAACTAGATGTGTGTGTGGAGCATGACGTTATTAAGAAAAGGGATATGGATGGTTTAATTGAGAACGATAGAACAGTATGAAGAAAGCCACGGATCCACCTTATGGTGTGATGCCGGAAATGGGACGCACGGGGTCCCAAATTTTCGGAAGTGCACAGGAAAGCCACGGATCCACCTCCAGGTGTGATGCCGGAATGAGTATGGACCCACGGGGTCCAAAATGCCTAGAAGTGAGATCGAAACACGTGACATAATGAATTTGGTGAGCTTTAGAGATTGATAAGCTATTTGTACATGAACGGTGTAGATCCGAGATCTTATGCTCTTGCTCTTACTCTTGTGGGACACTTGTCGTTACTTATGTTTCATTCCGGTGCATCTATCGTCACATTTGCATATAGATTGAGCAAAGATTTCTCTACTGGGCTAGTGTAACTCAACCTATTATTATTTTTCAGGTACCTCTCAGGGACATTGACATGGAGTGCTTGCAGTGCATTTCGACTATACTTTTGAAAGCTAACACCAAGGAAATTACCATGGCATCTTTTGTAAAATCTTTTTGAAGATGTAATCGTAACTTCAATTATAATGTTTTGACTTACTCTTTTTGGGTTATTGTCTAAGAATTTGGAGCCGGAGAGCCATTATTGTAAACTTTAAACTTGAATGTTCTCTTGGATGGACTATGGGAAAGATTTTGGGATATTATGGTGTATCATCGTGATGAACTTTTATTGGAAATATTGTTATTATTAAGTTAAAAATCCAAGACGTGACAATATGAGTAATGAATAATGAGTGAAAAGAGAAATGAGAGTAATAATTGAAAGTAAGAGTAATGAGTATTTTTGGAGTTAAATTTTTATTTTCCAATGCAAGTTTACAACTGAACAAATTTCGCTAAAAATATAGTTGTATAATGACCAAGAGATAATCAGACTTTATAAACCGCAATGATTAATCTAAAAAATAGCACTCGACTCTAACAAAAATTATGCAAAAGACTAACAAAACAAAACAAAAAAACGAAAAAAAAAAAAAAAAGTTTACAAGAATGGGAAGCTTGCTATCTCTTCATAATCTATTAATATAATTCTGACACTATTAATCTCGCACATTTGGATAACCAACCAATGCTAGCTCAGTTGGTCAGGATTTCAAATCTTCTTACCTACGTGTAGCTGTTTTTGATCCTCACAATTTATACAATATCCCAAATTTGCACTTTGTACTTCATATATGATATAAATAATATCTTCTATCGATTAAAGAATAAATTGCCGGCCATTTAGATGCATTAAAAGTCCATTGATACCAATTAGTAGTATAAACGGTTATTGGTTGGAATATCGTTAATTTTCAGGAAGAAAAGTCAATATAAGGCAGTGCAGTATTAATTTTAATGACTCTCAGGTACAGTAGTATTTTAGATCCAGTGGATATTCGGTGATGTTGTCACACTCCACATGCACGACGGCTAACCCAACAAAAGACAGGTGTTACAATCACACCTAACATTACACACCTAAACACACACTTTCTCACAAAACACAAGGGTCCCACACAGACTGCACACGCAATTTGTGTGGGACCCTTGTGTTTTGTGAGAGGGTGTGTGTTTGGGTGTGTAATGTTGGATGTGGTTGTAGAATTTTTGCCCAACAAAAAGGAAATCCTCGATCGTGCTTGGTTGATGTCAGCATCGGTAATCCAATCACGACACGTAAGATGTTGGAAATTCTTGTAAGTAATTAATGTAACCCAATTTGATGACACTCTCGATCGACGACTTTGTAAAACCACACAATACCCTGTATACCACAAAATTGGTAAAACCCCCCTCCCCCCCAAATTTACTCCACTGCGAGCCGATTGCAGTTTCTCTTTTTGCTTTCTTTCCATCTAATTCCATACACACTTTAAAAAGGGATCTTTATTTATTTTTTAAATTCAAAGTTTAATTCTTCGCGTTTTAGCTTTACAAGATTACTAGGTTAGAAAGATGCAATACCGTAGTTGACTCAAGAATCAGTGCTAATGGGTGTGAAAATGCTACCACCACAGAAATGAAACGAGCAAGATATCTAGGGATGTCTTTTCTTTCTTTCTTTTTTTTTGCAACAAATGATATAGTGGTTGTAGTTTTTGTTTAATCTTTGCGCTTTCAACGGAAATTTTACTACTGTTAAATTTTACTACGGACCTTTAATTTTTTGAAATGGTTTAAATTCCCATAATTTATACTTTACCTTTAAATTACAGTTAAAAAAATAAACCCTTGAAACATGTTGTTACCTATTGATAAAATAAGGATCAGTTTTTATTTGGAGTTGGAAATGATGCAGGGAAGCGTGTCGAAATAGAAGAACGCGCAACAAGGACAATCACGAACAAGTATGAACTAAAGGTATTCCCTCTATGAACACACAATAATGAGAAATAATCTCAATTTTTATTAATTCAATCATAAACAACTCTAGCTTAGCCCTAAAGCTTACAACTCAATTTATAATAAACTAGAAATACTAAAAAGGAAACCTAAATAAGGGAAAACAAAATCTACGTTTTAGAGAACAAGAAAACAATAAAGAGGAAATAGAATCAACCTAATTAAGAAAACCCAATATCCTAGGCAATTTATGCTAAAACGGAAAGATTCCTAATAAAATACTAATTGCAAAATAATAAACTAAAATTTCTCTATTTCTTAAATAATTAAAATATCGAACTGCATCATCCTCCCCGACTTGAAGAAACTCGTTCTCGAGTTTATATAGTTGAATACGCCGAACCATGTCAGCATCAAGCTTGTACTTCAAAAATTTGATTTTCTCCAACCCAAACTGTAAAGAAGAGTTATAAAAAATAAAAGTAAGAATTTTCTTCCCAATTTTATCTAAGTACGCAACCCAAATATTCTTCTTCATAGCAACTCCAATATATTCCCCAAAAGGATCCACGAATTGACCACTCCATCCAATTTCACCACCTTCAACCACAGTAACTTCTTTTTGCAATATTTTTTGATTTTTTCCTTTTGTAATTTTTTCCACCAGTACTTCGTCAAAAACTGGTAGCTTATTTCAATCCACTATTGGATCTGAAATAATATTTGATGTGAATGGCCACTCGATGGTAGCTTCATCCACTTTTGTCCTCTCCCTCGACTGATGGTTACCAGTCAAAGGTTTGGTGATAGAAATATCATCCGACACCTCCTCCTCTTTCGGAAATCGAGGTTGAATCGGACGACAGCGAGGTGGGTTCCCCCCAACAGCCATGGCAACCACCTGATCGGTTAGGACGCCAATCACATCCATCACACACTGCTCATGTTGTTGGAACCACGCCTCCATTCGTGCTTCTCGTGCAGTTTTACTTCGTTCATACACATCTTCAACAACAGCATATCGACCATAACGAACTCCTTGTCGCGCCATGATTCGAAATCGAGCGCAGGCTCTAACACCAACTGATGCAAGGCGACGTGTCGAAATATAAGAACGCGCAACAAGGACAAATATGAACTAATGGTACTCCCTCTACCTCTTACGAACACACAATAATGAGAAATAATTTCAATTTTTATTAATTCAACCATAAACAACTCTCTTAGCCCTAAAGCTTACAACTCAATTTATAATAAACTAGAAATACTAAAAAGGAAACCTAAATAAGGGAAAACTAAATCTACGTTTTAGGGAACAAGAAAACAATAAAGAGGAAATAGAATCAACCTAATTAAGAAAACCCAATATCCTAGGTAATTTATGCTAAAACGGAAAGATTCCTAATAAAATACTAACTGCAAAATAATAAACTAAAATTTATATATTTCTTAAATAATTAAAATATCGAAATGCATCAGGAAATATATATATATATATATATATATATATAAACTGAATATGAATTGGGGAGGAATAATTACACTTGAAGTTTTTGTAAATTACAGTTTGCCAAGTGTCATATTTTTTGTGAAGAAGGGATACCAAGTTTGTGGTATACCAGGTATATCAAAAAGTTTCTCGAACTTTTAAAGTACTAAGAGCATCCACAGTGGAATACCCAAAAGTATAAAGTTGTTAAAGTTAGCAATGTTCTCTCAAAAAAGTGTTCACAGTGACATAACCAAATTTAACAATCTATTAGCAACTCATCAAATTTTGGCCCTTCAATAATCAAAACTAACAACTTTTTGCCAATAACCAAAACATTGTCTCTCTCTTTCTCTCTCTCTCTCAACAATGTTTCTAGGAAAAATATTTTCAAAAGTTCTTTTTTTTTTTACAAAAACAGTTGGACCATTTTTCAAAAACTGTTTTTTTTTTAGTATTAAAAACTGTTTTTTTAAAACTGTCTTTTTTTCAAAAAATGTTTTTTTTAAAACTTTTTTGGAAAAGTGTTTTCCAAAATAAAAGTTTTCAAAAAATTTTCTATTTCTAATAAGATGTTTTTATTAGTTTGAAAACTATTTTAAGAAAAATATTTTATATGGTGATAATTTTTAGATTTTTACAGGATAAAAGATGATGTGGCAAGTTTTGATTATTCAATATTCGATTATGCCAGTGTGGACATCTATATTGCTAACCTTAGCAATCCCTTAAATGGATAATCAAAAGGTGATGTGGCAACTTTTGATTATCCAATTTTGATTAGCCCACTGTGGATGCTCTAAGGCCCTGTTCCAGAACACCTTCTTAAAAAATAAATACTTATTTCACATTTTCAAACTCAAAAAAAAATGTAAATAAAAAATAATTTTTTAATTATTTTTGCGCTGTATAAAAGATCTCAATGAGATTTATCAAACGAGATCCATATTGATAGGAAAATTATTTGCGTAAGCACATAATTTTTTCGTTTGAAATTGACTTCTTAAAAAATAAATACTTATTTTTCTTTCAGAAACGGGGCCTAAGCAAAACAATCACCATCTTAAATTATTGTATTAACAAATACTTTGTGGTTCAAATAAATTAAAAAAAAACCGATGCTTCGCTCAATTTGTTGACTCATGCATAATTTCGGAAACAGCAATATAATATTGCCTCCGAACACATATGGAATCAAAATCATTTGACAAACTTGGATTCCACACGTTTTTCGTGGGACTCACACTCATCGGACAGCTATGTATGGGAGATGTCACAATTCAAGAATCGAATCAAATTAACTCTTTTGAATTTGAGATTTGAAGAACCAGACAACACCATGATATTCATAGCACTGGAGGATCAATCGAAACCATTGGGCTACAGTTTGATTTTGATTTGGTACCACAGTCATTCTTAACCGAGATATTATGTGTACAAACGATTCATTAATACACTCGTGAATTACATCATTAACCTTATTTTCAACTACATTAAAATCATCAAAAAAAATACTAAAATCCATTAAAGTCACCTATGGTTGAGTCTTGTTTCTTATGGTGTTACGGTTTTGAATCGCTTTACAATCTAACACGATGAGCATATATCCGCCGACCAATCTATTTGATTTTGATGATTTATTTTTTAAGCCAAGCTCCAATCAACCCTACAAAAAAATCTTAACCAAATCGCTCGGTTTGGAGTTATTCAAACTCGATTCGCGGTTTCCATGCTCGAGTAACTATTTAATGATTTTGGAGCACCGCTATGTAGTGCGCTAGTACTTTCATTCACCACACCTTTCTGAGGAACCTAGTGCTAAGGGTGAACTCACGTTATATTTTTGTGTTTTTCGTTTTTTCGGTATTTTTTTTCATCTTTTTAAATTATTTTTACTTCACATTTTATTTTTTAGATTAATCATTTGTCTCTACGTGAAAAGTCTAAAAAGTGGAACATAATGACAAGAAGTCAAAAAAAAAATCACTAAAGACGAAAAAAAAATTACAGCTGGTATTTTTGTATACAGTGTCGTCTTATACAAATTGTTGCCTAATGGAGTACAAATTTTTTCCAAGTTCGGTCAACATTTCCAAACTTTCAACAAAAAATTATCAAAAGTAATTTGTAGTCAAAGAGGTTACTGCAGACAAAAAACATACTCCAGCGTGAACTCACCCTAAATGTATGGAGCCCACAAAAATGTTTGTGGAGTATATATATGCCATTTTCCGTTTTTCCAAATGATGTATGGACCACCAAATAATTTTTCCCTACTCCCAAGCTTTTGACTTGCTCTCTATAAATATGGTACAAGCAAAACGCATTTGGACAAACCAACCAAAAGTGCTCTTAAAAAACAAAGAAAACAGAACACAAAGCTGTGGCCATATTTACATGGCCGGACTTCAGTACAAGTTCTTCCCAACCGATTTCTTCTTCCCTCGCCCACAACCACCCGCCGGCGACGGCGACGGCGCTCGGCCGCAGCTGATTCCGATCAACACCCCAAACGGCGGCAAGATCGAAGACGGCGAGGCGACCAAGTCCCTGAGCCTTCGCCAAGCCGGCGACAAGCACGCGAAAGCCATTCCAGTTGCTAAGAAAAACCAAGGTGGGTCGACTCTGTAATTGAGGAACTCTTGGAATTCGGGACAAAACTGTTTTGCTGCTGATTCACCAGCAGAATTATTACTAAGTTATTTGTGTTTAGCGTTTGTTGTTGTGCTCGTGTTTTCGTTTCTTTTTTGATGATAGATATAGCTTACAGATTGTTTGAATATGTGTAAGTAATCCAACGGTCTACGTTTTTAGCTTATTGTTCGATCTTCGTTTTTCCTGGAAAAAAAATAAAAAATTTGGTCTATAATATATGTTTTTGACCTTCTGTTATTTATACCTTGGTGGATGGGGGCTCATGAGTCACATGCTGTCATGGCTATAGTGGGGATTTTTCTGAAAAAATGTTTAGAATACATATTCTAGCCATTCCAATTTGTTTGTCTTTCGAAATTCTATTTTTTTTTTTTAAAGAAAAAATAATCAGCGAACCTGAAAATCTTTGAGCTTCCATTTTTTTCTGTTGTTCGTTTAACTTAAAAAGAAAGCGCAAATATAAAAACTTACATAATTTAGTTAATCAATCATGTTAATTTAGATACACAAAGAGTAGTGATTTTGCACTCCTTTTTTCACCATCTACGCTCTCTTTTTTAAATCTGTATTCATGTGAACTCATACTATTACTGGTATGAACTTTTAGCACATCAAGTGAAAAGACAATAAATCTACATGAATAAGAAGAAAAAATAGTGGATGATAAAAAGAGGAAGAACTTAAATAGGGGTCATATCCTATGATGATACTTAAGTCCTAATCCTTGTAGGTTTGAAAACTTATGTTTTCATCCTAAAATTTAAATAATACCCATTTAGCCCTTAATAATTCTTACTGTATAGGTGAAGAAATTCGGAATATAAAACTAACATAAAAAGTTAGTTTAAGGTCCTAAAATTCTTTACTATATAGGTAAAGAAATTCATGATACATCCCGAATTTCTTCACCTATATAGTAAAGAATTTTAGGACCTTAAACTAACTCTGTAAGCTATTTTTACATCCCGGATGGTTTTGTCATGATTCCGGATGACTTTGCCATAATTCCTGTATTTGTCATGATTTTGTCATGATTTCTGCATTTGTCATGATTAAGGATGTTTTAGGTATTATTTGAATTCCGGGATGTCAACTTATTTAGGATGAGCACCTAAATAAGTCTACGAAACAGGATGGCTATTTAATTTCTTCTAAAAAGAGGAGTGCAAAATGAATTTACTTATAAATAAGGACTTTGTGTTTCCGCTACACTACATAGACTAAAGCCTAAATTTTCAGGGATTTCTAATCAAGTCATTCTCCTTAACTACGTACATCAACTAAAAAGCTATTTAGTGGAAACAACTTGACTATTGTAATTAGCCAGTAGTCCATTTAGTTTAACGAGAGTGCTTGTTAATTTTATACTCTACACATTAGCTTAAAGATATGTCCATGATAGTTCCTCTATACTTGACCTGGCCTATCTGAGAACAATGATGTATCTGTTAATTTCTATCGGAAAAATGGCGGCCCAGAACATGTTTTGATAATTAATACCTACCAATGATATACTGAGAACATTTGTTAATACTGAAAATTAATGTCCTTAACGGATATTAATTATCCAAATATGTCCTTGGCCGTCATTTTCCCATTTCTATCCCTTTAGTTTTAGGCTTTTTACTCTGGAAAAAAAAAAAAAAAGAGTTACAGGCTTTACGAAATGTTTTCCTATCTTTGGGCCCAGTTCTTACATGTGCTCAAATTTGGCGGGTTTAGTGTTCAAAATAGTTGTTTCAACGAGAATTAAGCACTATATCTACCTAGTGTATTTGGTCATGAGGGGTGTTCAACTGAATACCCTGCACTAGCTAGCTGTAGAGCCGCCTCGGGCAATTTTGGCATCAATGTGGTTTTTCGTTGTAATACATATTCATTTGTGCTAATCCCTCTACCTGTAAATTACAGGTAGAGGTTATGAGAAGACTAATTGTGGTTTTTGGAGATTGAATTTCTAGAAAGAAAAACAAAAGATGGGAAAAAAAAAAAAAAAAAAGAGAGAAAAGAAAAAAGAAGAAGAGGTAAACTACATGGGGGAATATGCAAGAAATCGATATTTTGTCATTCGTCCGTTTATTTTCTTAATTTTTGCAACCCATGGGAAATCCTTTTATTTAAATATATTTCGCACAAGGGCTAAACTTGGTTTAATGATCCCCATCTAAAAAACACTTAGGCTCCGTTTTGTTTCGAAGTAAGATATTCTACAACGTAAAATATTTTTCATGAACATACGTTGGAGACAAAGAAAGTATGATATACAACGGAACCACACCATACTATTGTCTAGTGAAACAACAATGCTACGTACACACCTACCGACCACTCCTCTCACACATATGTGTCGGCCTCACTACGTAAGGATAATTCAGTACCGATAACAAACTTGTATCGTAAAAAAAAAAAAGGGAGATTGGGTATGCAAAACTTTACCGAGTGATTTACACAAAGCCTGAAATAGTTAAAAACGGTAATTAAGTGTAATTAACCCTAGGGTTAGAACGCGTAATGGTACTGCCGCCTCAAAACAGCCTACATAAACGCACACCCTTGCTCGCCAAGTAAACCATTAGAAATTCGTTTGGCTGTAATGTTGTCTAACAATGAATCAAACGTGCCATAAATCACCATGAAAGAAGTGCTGTTTGAGCAGAAGTTGGATTGAGTTCCCTTAGACATTCATCAATGTCCTCCCCCTTGCACTAATTAGATTGGCAAATTAATAGAAATTCCAAATAAAAGGTCCAAGGTTGTAATTTCAACTGGGGAAGGGAAGTTATGCATGTCGAAATTTCCATACCTCGCCCCCCTTGAGATTATTCCCAGAGCTTAGGCCCGGCGATTAACCAATGATATTTAGGGCAAAGATTCGTAGACACAAAATCTTGAAAACATACGCGCCTTTTTCGACCAAAAAGAAGATTGAATAAAACGAGAGAAAACAGAGGTGACTCGATTATCATGGCCTATATCAACATTCAACAATCAAATTTATTGGACAGCCAGGTTAAATAGAATAACATCTTACAATCGTATGACGTAAAATCTAGAATTGAGCTGAACAAACAACTTTCAATATGAAAAAGGGAGAAGGGTAATTCAAGGGCATTTGGGTCCTCCTCTCTTGGTCTTCCAATTATTGTAGCAAGGGCAAAACTGCTTGTTGCCGTAGGTTCCTGGGGGTACGCACAGGCACTTGGAGCAGCATTTTTGGCAGAAGAACATGCACGGCTTCTTGTACGCCGTTTTCGAGCATCTCATCGTGCATTGTGGCCTGCACTCTGAAAGAAATGACCAACAAAAATTTTAAACCATTTTCCTTTTTTACGTGGTCGTGATTAAAATCTGTGATGATTTGAGACTATGAAGTGAATGAACCATATAGTGAAGACTAGCTTGCCCAGTTTTGGACCAATGTTTGAAATAAAACATGCCTTTGTAGGCGCAGCCCCCGTTATAGCAGAGGACAATATGACAGCCTAAGAACACAAGGGGTTGGTTCAGCTGGTTAAGGCTCGAGGTTTGCTCCTCTAGGTCCCAGTTCAAGTCTCCCCAACAGCCACCCATGGGTTCCCATAAGAACATCACAAAGGATGGTGGGGGCTGTAGAGATTAATCTCGAGGTTAACCCGAAACACTCTGCATTACTAAAAAAAAAATATGACAGCCTAAGATCATCGTAATGCCTCATAACCCTGAGAATCGGAAATAACGCACCACCGCAATTTGGAACGGTTTCACGAGATTATATGGAGGAAAAAGTGAGTTTAATTTTAAGCCGGCAATAACCTAAAAAACGGACTCACAACCCCAAAGGTTGGCCAAGTGGTCTTGACCTGAGACTTAGATGTTTGCTCCATCCTAAGGTCTCATGTTCGATTCTCGTTACCAACAACTCTTGGCTCCACCTCACCCTCACACGTAAGCGTGTGAAACCCCCATGGGAAGGGTTGTTGGGAATAGTCCTGGGTGCGCGTAAACTGGCCCGGGACACCCTGCATTATCAGAAAAAAAAAAAAAAAACTCACATGTCAAGCAATAATAGATCAGTGCTCAAAATGTTACACGTTTTTCAAAAAGGGTTGGAAGATCTAGGATTTCCCCTTTGAGAGCTTAACTTGATCAATTGTAAGGGTTACTTAAAAGAGAAAATTTAATTTACCGAGGCTTCGCAAATAAATTTTAACAGGGCTCAATCTCGCACGTCCAAAAGTGTAAAACCAAGACCATTGATTGCCGAGATGGACAGGTGAAATTGTGCGTTGCCGTAAATAACTTATTCACGAAGGAACCATGAATAAGTTATTCTCTACTTAAAATTCCTTCTGAGTTTGGCTGTCATGACTTTCTGCAATCTGCATTTGTGAACTAAGCAATTACCAATCACACTGGAAAAAAGCTAGCTCCCTCATATCTGTATGGAGGGTATTAAACTATTTAGCCCGGTTAAGTCAAATTAACGAGATCCAAGAGTCAAAGATTGAGTACAGATTGAACATTACAGGTATCAAGGAGTCTTAAAGGAGCTCCAATTAGTAGTTTCCAGCAAAAGTACCATATGCCAAGTTCTCCGGTTTCTATTTACGCCCCCGCTAGTGATTGGTAGAATTTGATCCTCAAATTAGTCAATTCATTGGGCCAAATATCAAGTTATTGAAAAGAATGTCGAATTCATTGTAGTGGTCAGTTCTCTAACCATCTGGCAATTTACTTTCTTAGTTTACCTTGAGGATGCAGGCTGCCTGGAGTGGCGCCATACTGAAACAAAAGATCACACAAAGCGTGAGCATTTTGAACAGTGGCCAAAAAAGGTGCATGCCAATTGCCAAGTATATAGTACTACACATGGGTACTGAATATGAGAAATCTTTACCATGGGAAGGTTTCCTGTTGGTTGTGGTTGTGGAGTGGGAGACTCTGTTGCTATTATCATAGCCTGAAAATGCCACATCTGAGAATTAATTCAAACAAAAAAATTCAAAAAAATTTATGTGATTTCCTAAATTTTAACTATATAATATATACACAAACGATTCACACCGATTTTCAGCATAGATCAAACGGAGAAAGATGCAACTTGTAAGATGTAGTTGTTTTCTTACATTGTTCTCTTTCAGTAGAAGAAGCACCATTATAAGATAAAACATCATGACGCAAGGTTTCCCTCCCATAGCTTGGTTCGAGATCGAGAGAGAGAGAGAGAGAGAGAGATGATGATGATGATGATGGGTGCATGGAGGCTGAGATATTATATGTGGCTATATATATAGGTAGTAAGGCCTCTATGAATCTGTGACTAGAGTTTTAGAGAGGATTTTCCAGATGTTTTCTTTGTGCTTGGAAAGTCGATACTGCATTGGAATAGTTCTAGCTAGATAGTACTACTACCAATTAATGCTAAACCTTGTCTTTGACGAATTGACAACACCACCCTCTTTATGGCTCCAGACCAAAAAACCTCTTACTCTTGTTCTGTTCGATTCACGGGTAGTAGAGCAGTTTCGCCCCAACGAATCTAGAAATAATAAATAATACTTACTGATATTTGTAGGAACTGATTTTTACAAGACCTCATAAAATATTATTTTAAAATTTATGAGCATTTTCTGTATTTTTGTGAGACCCGAATTGAGCTCCACAAAAAATGTAACGGATGATATAGTGATTTGGTGTAATGTACCTAGACTTTTCGTTCTAATAATTGTACAAAACGTATAGAAAATACGTGGCCCTGTTTCATCGATGGAATTAAACACGAGATAGGTCGCATTTTGAATCTTATATCACAATATTGTTGCTAACAAAAAGTCAAGGAGCATAACTTTCGGATACAACTCTTTTGCATCGGATAGTTTTGGATGCAATTGTATTCGTAGTCGTGTTTTTAGTATTACTCTTTCGCCAATTTGAACACAAAATTGATGCAGGAATTATGCCGAACAAGCTAGTTGGACATTTAGTTGATCATGAACAAACATGCGTTTCTAAAACCTCTCTCTCTCTAAAAAAAACCCAAAACAGATCTGGTTTTAGGGGAGGGGGGCCATCGGTGTATCTTCTCACCAGTTTGGGAGCAAGAGTTGCGGTGTTCGTGGTGACCTTGTTTGGGGTGTTCCGACCTCCGGCCGGTGACCTGTGGGCTGGATTCGTCACGGCTCCACCTTGTCTTCCCTGAATCCAGAGTTTAGTGGTCGTCAGCGAAGGTAATAACGGCGGTTTGGGGTTGGGCTCTGATGGGGTTAGGGTTTTTGTTTTTTCTAGTTTTTTCCGGCCATTTGGCTCGGTTTCTACTGGCTGGGCCTCCCCAGTCCGGTTTGTACAGGTCTAGTGCTCTAGATTTGGTGGGTGGTGGGTGGTGGGCGAATAATTTTAGTTAGGGTTTCGGTGGTCTGGCCGGAGTAGAGAGTTTCAGTGGTGCGGCGTCTGTGGTGGTCGTGTTATGGGGTTCTTTCTATCTACGGCAGTGGTGGTAGGTGCTAGAGGTTTTCCAAGAACAGTACCAATACTGTTTGGTCGGCTGCGTTTCTCCCTATTTTGGTTGCTGGTCAACATCAGATCTAGCGGTTGAGTATGTTTGTTCTTCGGTTGCTGTGGGCGCGTTTGGCCTGCCGGAGATCTTCCTCGGCGCAGCCTCAGCCTTAGCGCTCGGAGCCTTGTGTGGCAGCGAAGGTTTGCCTTAGAGCCCTCCCCAGAGGACTCCACAGCGATCTGGATTGGGTCACCAGGTCCAGTTCCGGCCGGTGGCCCTTGGGGCTCATTCTTGGGAGCAGATATTTCCTTCCCGCTTGTATTTGCTGTAGTTGTGATTATATCTATACTTATTGTCTAATAGTTTGTGCTGGGATTCCGATTGGTATCTCTCTGCCTAGTCCCGAACAGGATTCTTATGCCGACACTTGTGTCGGCTGCTTTTACAGGGTGTTCTTAAGTCTGTAACCTGGTGTGCTTTTTGCAGTAACTTGTGTCTCGGATTAGGAAGTTTGGTGCATTCCTATATATTGCGATGTAATTTTGCCTTTGGGTATGAATGAATGAATTGCCTGATTTCAAAAAAAAACATGCGTGAGATGTAAATTGCCTAGAAAGTGTGGCATTCTCCTTTCCCAACTATATTAATCATCAAATGCAAATTAATTATCCATTCTTTGAGAATATGTGTTGGTCTGTGATTAATAGTCACATCAGTCAAATGGCGTCTAATCATTTATAATTCATAATAATAAATAGCATATGTACTCTCTCTCTTTTATTTGATGCAATTTATGACGCCGGCCAACCAAACAAGGCCTTGATGTAAATGAACAAATTAACGATGCTCTCGTGTTCGGCATAAATGACTGATTGAACTTTTTCCTTCGACACGCCCCATAAGTAGAAATGCTGAGACTCGTGTTTTTTTATAACTCAAATGTTTGGATCATCTTACGCACACTTCGACTAATACTAACTTATGAGAATTTCATCTCACCGTCTACTACCAAATAGCCTAATCAGAGTCGAGGCAAGAATCTCTAACAAATTGGCCTTAAAAGAATTGATAGCACTTGGAATTAAGGTACAAATATGAGTGCGTTCAAAATATAGGTCTATCCAAAAGCTCTCCTGTATCATTGGCATCATGTGAAAGACCTAGCAAAAGAGAAAATGACAGGAGGACCCCTCGATCACATGTGTACTCACATGTCCATAATAGAGTTTGAATGGATGATCGATCTCTCTCCTAAAGCACAACAGATCTAGAGAGAACTAATGACGTAACATACAGTAAATGGAAAATCCATTCCATTCTACCAAATAAATGAACCTCATAATACACATACATACACTCACGACCTCTCAAACCATTTTTTGCCTTTACGGGCAGCAGGTTGAGCGAGTATATCAACTTACAGGCCTTTCTATCCAACACCCGTGACATTATTATGTCAAAACCTTTTTCGCATTTCTGATTTTGCTGGCATCTAGCTTCTCTTTTCGAATGATGGAAAAATTAATGAGAGAGAGAGAGATCCATAAGGACCACTGTGTGTGTGTGTAAAGGTAGCATTACAGTTACGTATTGTAAACGTTCTTATGGTGTTCTCGTGACCCTTGTCAAATGGCTTGACTCGAAGAATGACGTGTTGTTGCATATATATATATACACGACCTATAATTTTTATTTTCTTGGAATGAAGGGTGTCCCGAGGCAGCTTGCGCGCACCTCGAACCATTCTCTATCTAGATGCTTTCTCATAACTATTCACACGCTTATGCATGGAGTGAGGTGGGCCAAGAGCTACTCGCATGGAGATCTTTAGGATGTAGCAAACAATCCGACCCTATGATGCACCGACACGGACACCGAAACCGACACCGGGACACGGGAATTCTAAAAAAATGGGGACACGGACACGGCAGGGGACACGCCACGCGTATATTTATTTATTTATTTATATATATAAATAAATAAATAATTGTATTTTAACACCCAGAAATTTTTTAAAAATTACAATTTGGTCCCCAATTTTTTTAAAAAAAATTACAATTTGACCCCTAATTTTTTCAAAAATTACAATTTGGCCCCCAAAATTTTTTAAAAAATTGCAGTTTAGCCCCATCGGTGTCCCCGCCGTGTCCCCATCGGTGTCCCGCCGTGTCCCCCTCAAAATTTAATATTAAATTATGGGACACGCCACGTGGCGTTCCCGTACGTGTCCCCGAGGTATCCCGCCGTGTTCCCGTGTCCTGACACCGCGATTCTTCGACCTCTAGAGGTGTCGGTGCTTCATAGATCCGACCTAAAGTTTCCTGCTCTTATTTAGTAGTTGGTCGGATGTGTTCCACTAAATAAAATGAGTACTTATTTGAAAAAATAAGTATTGATTTTCTAAGGTAAATGTCATGTTTTATGAGAGAATGACATGTCTTGTAAAGCGAAAAATAAGTACTAAAGAAATAAGAACCATAACGGAATAAGGGGTTTTGGCTTTAATTTGGTAGTGTATTCATGACACATTTGCTAAACCCTAATTTCTGAATTGAACCAGAGATTATAAAAAAATACATAGATTCGAATAATAAGTCGAGGCAGAGAGAGAGAGCTTTGTTGGTGGTCAATCGCTCTTCGTCAACCTTGGGAGAATGAGAAGAATATATTGCTTTTGTAAGTGTTTTTGTTAAATCCCTGTGAAATATTTGTTTGTCTAGATGAGAGAAATGCAAAAAATAAAAAGTAATGATCAAAAGTTGAAAATATTGTATTAAAGAAAAAATAATATAAAATCAACAGCTATTTTTTACATATTTTTTTTCAAGCTTGTACATGTATTTATAGTTTACATTTCCTCTCACAAGATGAATAAATAATTCAACTAAATTTAATGAAAGACTAACCGAAGCAAATCATAATGAAGTACAAATAAATAAATAATTCCATAACAAATTAAATTTGACCAAATTAATATGGGAATGAGGGGTTCAAGAGGAAAGTCTTAATATTCCATTTTCCTCCCATAATTGTAGAGACCCGTATTAAATTTTAACAATTTTGATTCTTAATAAATACATGAGTTGCAAATTATGTGAATAATAACGTGTAGAATGTGTTTGAGGGATCTTTGTGTAAGGATTGGAAGTTTGGGGTGCAAGTGTAATTGATTTATGTGTGTAAGTATATATAGGTGGATGTGTGGATGTGAGAACCACACAATCCTTTTTCCTCTCTCTCTCTCAGCTCATCTCTCCCTCTCACCTCTAATCCTTGCAATACCCCTTGAATACTTGAAGATCCATTTCCCCTCCACCGTATAGAAGTGTTCTTGACTCGTGGGTTGTGTTGGGAATGCCTTGTATTCTTTTGTTCCACATTGATTAATTATGTTGTTCTCATTTTTGTAGCCTATTATAAATAGGGCTTTTGGGGGACTTCTAGAAATTATCTTTTGGCCTGTCATATTGTGGTCTTTCTAGAGTTACGGATTACAGCCGGCTCTTTGTATCTCTTTTTCACATTGGTTAGTGAATCCTCTCTCTCCTCGCCCGTAAACGTACCCATCTTGGGGAACCACGTATATCTTGTGTCTTTGTGATTTCTTGTTTAGTTTTCAATTTCTCGTTCTTAGCTTGCATTCATAGCGTTCGTTACAACAAACTAGTATCAAAGCCTTAGGTTGCAAAAACTAGGGTTTCGTTTCCAATTGTGGCTATGGCGGCTAAATTCAAGATTGTGAAGTTTGATAGGCAGAGCAGCAGTTTCAGTCTTTAGAGAGTAAAGATGAAGGCCCTGTTAACCCAACAAGGATTGCAAAAGGCTTTGTTAGGCAAGACTAGTTCTGGAATCAAAGAGGAAGATTGGGATGATACGTATGCCAAAGCTCTGAGTTCTATTCAGTTGAGTCTAGCAAATGACGTTCATCGCGAGGTGGAAGAAGAAACTTCAACAGCAGAAATTCGGCTGAAGTTGGAAGGCATATATATGACAAAGTCACTCACCAACAGGTTATATCTCAAACAACGTATTTATATGTTTCGTATGCGACAAGGTATACCTGTTAAGGATTATTTAGACAAGTTCAATCGTATTAGTATGGATCTAAAAAATATTGACTGTAAAAATGAGGATGAGGACGAAGCCCTAATTTTGCTATGTTCTTTACCACTTTCGTATGAGCACTTTGTTACAACCCTATTGTATGGCGAAGACACGATATCCATGGAGGATGTTAATACCAGCCTATATTCGAAAGAATTGAGGAAAAAAGTGTCAGGTGAGGATGATGCACATGCGGAGGGTTTGTTTGTTAAGAGAAGAACAACAGAAAGGAAGGAGTCGAGTAATAGGGGAAGATCTAGGTCATCAGGTAAGAAGAAGAGAAAGTGCAATTATTACAAGAGATCCGGGCACTGAAAAAAAGACTATTTAAAACTCAAGGAGAAAGAAAAAGAAGACCAGAAAGGGGGGTAAAGTAATTGCTTAAAGTTCAGATGAGTCAGATAACGTGTTATCAGTTACAGAGGTGATTCTTGCTCTAAAAAAAACCATATAAATGTCCTACGTGAGGTGGGGTTAAAAAGGCCTAAACTCAGTAACCCCAATTCAATATTAAGTGATTCTCTTGGATCATTATAAATCCATACTGTAATCTTTATGGTTTTCTGTTTTTTAAGTTTTTATAATGATAAGTATCTAATACCAAGTGGGTTCTAGATTCTGGATGTTCATACCACATGTGTCCGCATAGAGAGTGGTTTTCTACTTATATAGTGGTACAGTTTTGATGGGCAACAACATGGCCTGTAAGACTGTTGGTTTAGGAACGATTCATCTTAGAATGCATGACGGTATTGTTAGGACTTTATCTGAGGTTCGACATGTTTCGAATTTGAAGAAAAATCTTATATCCCTGGGTGCTCTTGATTCTCATGGTTGCAAAAATCCTCGGTGAATGTGGAGTTTTGAATGTCTCGAAGGGTGCATTGGTACTGACGAAGGGTCAGAAGCGAGGTAACCTCTATATACTCCAGGGCAGTACAGTTCTAGGTGCTGCAGCAATGGTTGTTTCATCCAAGGTTTCAGATTCAGACTTGACTCGTTTGTGGCATATGCGCCTTGGGCATATGAGTGAGAAGGGGATGACAGTTTACAGCAAACAGGGTTTGCTATGTGGCCAGAAAATTGAGAAGCTGGATTTCTGTGACCACTGTGTGTACGGCAAGCAGTGTAAGGTAAAATTCAGTACAGCTGTTCATCGCACCAAAGGCACGGTGGATTATTTTCAATCAGATCTTTGGGGTCCCGCAGAGGTAACTTCTAAAGGTGGTTTTCGGTATTTTATGAGTATTATCAATGATTTCTCTCGTAAGATTTAGGTGTATATGTTGAAACATAAGAGTGACGCCTTAAATACATTCAAACAGTTTAAAACTTTGATTAAGAATCAGACTGGTAAGAAAATAAAACATTTGAGAACTGATAATGGTATGGAGTTTTGTCTTGGCGAGTTTGATAGGTTTTGCAGTGATGAGGGCATTGTGAGGCATCACACAGTGAGAAAAACCCCTCAGCGGAATGGTGTGGCTAAATGAATGAACATGCACGTTGTATGTTGTCCAATTCCGGATTGGGCAAAGAATTTTGGGCTGAATCCGTTTCCACAACATGCTATTTGGTGAACAGGTCTCCGTTAACTGCTATTGAGTGTAAGACTCCTTTTGAAGTATGGTCAGGTCATCAGGCTGATTACTCTATACTGCGTGTGTTTGGGTGTCCAGCTTATGCTCATGTGAATGAAGGCAAGTTAGAGCCACGAGCCAAGAAGTATATTTTCTTGGGTTATCAGGCAGTTGTGAAAGGGTACATATCGTGGTGTCCAGAAGATTCAAAGTTTTTGATCAGTAGAGATGTTACTTTTGATGAAAACTCTATGATTAAGCGGTCTAAGCAGGTTGATGATACAGTTCAGGAACAGAGTGTTCCAAAGCAGGTGGATTTTTTGAGTGAATCTTTCGACTCGGGGAAAAAGCACATTAAGAAGCCAATTGAAGAGGAGTTCAAGTGTTCAGACACAGAGGTTGATGCGTTGGTTGAGCAACCACACTCTATTGTTAAAAATAGGCCAAAGAGGAAGATTCGGCCTCCTAAAAGGTATTCAGCTTATTCTGAGATGGTGGCCTATACTTTATCAATTGCTGAAACAGTTGAGTATGAGGAGCCTTCAAACTATACAGAATCAGTTTTAAGCGCTGAGTCTGCACAGTGGTTTGTTGCTATGAATGAGGAGATTGAGTCTCTTTAGAAAAATCAAACATGGGAGTTAGTAGAACAGCTGAAAGGGAAGAGGATTGTTGTGTGTAAGTGGGTCTTCAAGCACAAACTAGGTATTCCAGGGGTAGAAGACGCTCAGTTCAAAGCTCGGCAAGTGGCGAAAGGATACAGCCATAAGGAGGGTGTTGACTACAATGAAGTATATCCACCAGTTGTAAAACATAGTTCCATTCGCACTTTACTTGCTATTGTTGCATGTTATGATCTTGAGTTAGAGCAACTTAAGTCTAAACTGCATTTTTGCATAGTGAGCTTAAGGAACAGATTTATATGCGTCAGCCTGAGGGATTTGTTGTTTCTGGTAAGGAGGATCACTTTTGTTTACTTCGTAAGTCTTTTTATGGCCTCAAACAATCCTCTAGGCAGTGGTATAAGCGGTTTGATACTTTTATGATAAGCCAATCATATTCAAGAAGGGAGTATGATAGTTGTGTGTATTTTCAAAACTTACAAATGGTTCATTTGTTTATTTACTGTTGTATGTTGATGATATGCTTATTGTTGCCAAGAGTGTATCAAAAATCAACAGGTTGAAACAACAGTTAGGTGGTGAATTTGAGATGAAAGATTTGGGTGCAGCAAAACGTATTTTGGGTATGGAGATTTGCAGAGATCGAGTAGCTGACAAATTATTTTTGAATCAGAAGTCTTGTGTTCTTAAAGTGCTTGAGCACTTTGCCATTCAAAACTCGAAGCCAGTCAGTACCCCTTTGGCAGCACACTTCCAACTTTCAGCTGAGTTGTCACCACAATCGGAGGATGAGGAGAAGTATATGTCTCAGGTTCCATATTCATGCGCAGTTGGAAGCCTTATGTACACCTAGGTATGTACTCGTCTTGATATTTTACATGCAGTTAGTGCCGTTAGTCGTTATATGGGGCGTCCAAGAAAGGCACATTGGGAGGCTGTGAAATGCATACTACAGTATTTGTGCGGAAATGCAGGTGTTGATCTATTGTTTGGGGTTGCCAATTTTGGTGATCATGTTGTTGGTTATGGTGATTCAGATTTTGCCGGCGACCACGATAAGAGGAGGTCTATGACAAGTTATGTGTTTACTCTCTCTGGAAGCGCCATTAGTTGGAAAGCTACAGGCTACAGTCACGCAGTCTACAACAGAAGCGGAGTATATGGCCATTGCTAAAGCTGTGAAGGAGGCATTGTGGATGAGAGGTTTGCTTTGTCAGCTTGGTCTTGCACATGGTGTGAGTTCAGTATTTTGTGATTCGCAGAGTGCTAAACATTTGACTAAAAATCTGATGTATCATGAGAGGACCAAACATATCAATGTCAGGTATCAGTTCATTCAGGATATCATCTCACAGAAGCAAGTTGAGGTGAAAAAAGTGGGTACGGCAGATAACCCAGTAGATATGTCGACTAAACCGGTTCCGATTGTCAAGTTCAAGCATTGCTTGGGCTTGTTTGGTATTTGCAGTTGATCGCCCCTCGGGGGCATTTGGCGAGTGAGAGGTTAAAAGGGGAGAGCTATATTTGGTGATTTGGTTCAGTAGAATTCAAGTCAAGGTGGAGAATTGTTGGGAATGCCTTGTACTCCTTTGTCCTACATTGGTTAATTATGTTTTTCCCGTTTTTGTAACCTTTATCAATATGGCTTTTGGGGGACTTCTAGGAATTATCTTTTAGGCTCTCATATTGTGGCCTTTCTAGAGTTATGAATTACAGTCGGCTCTTTGTATTTCTTCTTCACGTTAATTAATGAATTCTCTCTCCTCGCCCGTGGACGTACCCATCTTGGGAAACCACGTATGTCTTGTGTCTTTGTGATTTCTTGTTTAATTTTCAATTTCTCATTCTTAGTTTTGCATTCATAGCGTTTGTTACAACAGGTTGCGTGGGTAAAGCCTAGAGGAGGAGTTTCGTGGTGGGTTTTAAGTTTGGAAGCTAGGGCTTGCTTGTAGATCTTGAGTTTCGGCTTTGGAAGCTTGAGGTTCTATTATATGTTTATGTGTTGATTTGGTGCTTAAATCCGTGTTTGATCGCCCCATTTGGGCCTTAGTGGGTTTTGTCGAAAATCTGGAAATCGCTGCTCGTAGCACTGGGGTATGATACAACATTAAGGTTTGTATCGACACTACTAAGTTAAGTTCAAAGACAGAGAGTAAATTGTATCGATACCAGGGCCTTACAACAGATTCATATTGTAACTTCAGACAAGTATAACTTTATCATTTGGAACCCATTTGGGGCATATTATATATCAAAATTAATGT
Source organism: Rhododendron molle (assembly GCA_025413875.1). NCBI lineage: Eukaryota > Viridiplantae > Streptophyta > Magnoliopsida > Ericales > Ericaceae > Rhododendron > Rhododendron molle. The sequence continues at coordinate 19,666,890 of CM046391.1, read as the reverse complement.
ATAGAAAGTCTACTTTCTAACAATGGTGGTCTCAAAGCCTAATTCTAAGCCGATACGATGTGGTAGCCAGAATAAGATAGATACATTTGTATACGTTGGGTATCCCTTTTTCGTAGAATCGTTTGAATGGGGCACGGATGTTCTTAGGTTTGTCTGAGTACTAAATTGAATGATTTGACGAGGCTTGTGGTATGCTTCAAGCTTTGTAGTGGTCGTCGGGTTCCATAGGAGTCTATTGACACCGAATTGAGTGTTTAGAGAACGTAATGAATATAGGTGGGCAGAAGTGGTATGTGTTGACACACGGTACGAGAAACGGACACGTCGGACACACCTTTTAGGTTTGATCAAGCTAGTTATGGGTATGAGAGACATTTCTTTATGTATAAGAGCGTGTATCTCTTGCGTAGCTTGTAAGGTTTAGGTTTGATCAAGCTAGTTATGGGTATGAGAGACATTTCTTTATGTATAAGAGCGTGTATCTCTTGCGTAGCTTGTAAGGCTTAATGAGATCAAGGATAGGAATTAGGAATCATTGTGAGTGAGTATACTTAAAGATAAGTTATGTGAACGTGTTTCTAATGAAATAGGAAACCGATAGCGTGATGATTATGAGTTGGTTGAAATGGGATTTCTTTACTACTTCTATGTGACTCTGAATCTTCCTTAAAGCTTCCCGATTTGTGTTTAGACAGAATGGTAGAGTTGTGAAGGTACTAAGGGAAAGGTGGTACGGTGACCTATATTGTGTGATTTGAATCAGCTCCTTCAGTGAGAGAGATACTTGTAGGGAGTAACGGGACTCCATAAGTAGCCTGAAAAGAGCACTCGCTCATGACGTGTGATGTTGGTTTGCAACAGTGATTTATATAAATAATTGTAAGGGTTCTTTTTATGAACGTACAAGAGAAATGATTGGTTGTCAAACACAATACCATAGAGACATATGACGATAGATTGTTTCCTAACGGTGTTGTTATGACTATGGTGAAGTCAAGGTGTCATTGGATAGGGTATTCGGAATAGGAGGAGGGGCAATGGGAGTCGTGCATAAATCGTATTGATAGTAGAACGTTGTGGTTAGTCTAGAATCTTGGTGCGTAATCATTGGGTTGTGCTACCGGAATCGACGGTGAGATATCTATCATTTCACATTCCATTTTAAACTTGAGACATAGTAATTACCTCATTTACTTCATTCTACCTGTCGTCTCATTTGCATATAATGATTGTATAGATTTCTCTACTGAACTAGTGTAGCTCAACCATTCATTTTTTCGGTACGAATCCGCAACGGTAGCATGGAGTGATACACACGCATCCAAGTGCTCCTTTTGAGAGCTAATTTAGAAGAGCAGCATTGGCATCTTAGTGTATTATGTTTTGGAAATGTAATGTAAACACCTATTTCACTTTTCTTGTTTATCATTATGAAATGATGGGCCGTGGTGCCAAATTGTGTAATCTTTTGGAACTAAAGTTCGGAGATTAAGTACAATAAATTCTTCTGGGGCATTACGTAAGCAATTGAGGGGATTTTTATTTACGGGAAGTGATAAGCACCCATTTTTGTCGATAATTAGTGCGCTTAGTCCCGCTTTAGGATAGTTATGTTTTGTTTATCTGTCGTTTTTATTCATTTTGCGTGTAAGGTTTTCCGTTAAACATTTCAGGTATTACGTGTTTAAAAAGGCACGTTTTGATGATTTGAGCAACCCTTGAGGGTATCCGAGTGGCGTTGCCCGGTGGACTTTGGCCGTCGAGCGTTGGAATGAGCAAACGCCAGGTTGGCGATGCTTGCTAGGCGTTTGGAGGGCCGTCGGGTCATCGGGAGATCAACGGGGTGCAATGCCAAGGAAATGGCCTGGGATGCAAGCCATAATGGGAGATCGACAAGGTCGTCCATACAGGGCTTCGTATTGAGATGAAGTGGTATCGATACTATCATTTATGCAATATCGATACCATAAGGATACAGAGCATCTGGAATTCATCCGTAGAGAACGGGTATCGATACAGGCATTTCTGCTGTATCGATACAGGTGCTTTACTGAAGATATTTTTTGCTTTTTGGACTTTCTTTAAGTTTTTTGGCTTTCCTCCATTAAAGCTCAAGCTTTTCTTAGCTAACCTTTGAAGTTCACAAGAAAGTCTTTGTTGTTTGTTGTTTTGTCGTTTCTTAATGTTGTAGCTACGGTTAAGGTGATCATTAATATCAAGTTTGTTTTCGATTATCAAGTTTGTTTTCGATTCTATCGATTAAAAGATTATGTCTTATTTCTATGCTTTTGTTTATGATTTGAGCATGCGTGAGTAGTTTACTTGGTTAAGTCTTGGGCTAATCTATCCTAATGACTTAGGTTGTTATTTGGTTCACAAACCTTCGGGCTTAAAATCATGGTTTTCGGAATCGAGCTAACCTAGCCATTTTGGTCTAAGCGAGGGGTGTTAACTCATTGATATGAAGTTTAGTCAAGCAGTCTTGGCAAGCGACATACCGAGGGCTCGTGGCCTCCTACGTGTTAGATACATTAGCAAAAATAAGTTGGTTTAGTTCCGTTTAATCACATCTCTTGTTAAACATAGTCTTTAAGCTAAATCTTCCGAGCGTGAGCACCCGGTCGTGGCTCTCGCTTGAGTTATAATTGAGAATCGGTAGCGGCCTTTGTCAAGGGATAGACGATCCCTAGACTTGCCTCTTTTAGTTAAAAAGCTCATTTTTAGTCTTTTACTTAGTATTTCCACTTTTAAAGCAAAACGAAGTTGGCCGTCTTAAACGCCACAAACCTACCATATAAAACCTTTATTCCGAATTAAGCTATATTCGATTCTCTATGGGTACGATCCCGGACTTTCCGGTTATTATGGTATCGACAACCTAGCCCTACGCTTAGGGTATTTCAACCTTATTGGAAGGCAAGGTTGTGGCGTAATAATTTTTGGCGCTGTTGCCGAGGATTCTTATATAGCTTATTTGGAGGATCGCCAAACCACTGTAAGTAATCCGTTTATTTTTACTTTGTGTAATTTGAACTCAAGTTAGCGAATACCTCTAACTGAGCCACCAATTCGACTTGAGGTGTAACAAAGTTAAAGTGAGCATCAATTGCCTTTTACTGTTTTTTTTTTATCCTATAGCCGTGGTGGTGGCATAACCCCACGAGACTGTTTGAGAACAAGGCGACGACCCCTCTAGTCTGGTTAGCTAGTTTGTGCAGGGTGTATGCTCAACGTCTATTGTAGCCCTTTCTCAAATCGGCTACATAGGTCTGCTTCTCCGCCAAGGGTTCGTAATATTATTCAGGCATATTCTCCACCGCGCGAGTTATCACCACCGTTAAGGCCAATGGAAGAACAACCAGCAGCCCGGACATTGCATGATTACTTAACACCGGAAAGAGGCCCGCATGTGTCACCGATAGCCATTCCAAATTGCACCGCCGCCAATGCGTTTGCTTTCAAGCCAGAATATCATCGGGTTATACCAGAATTTCGGGGGCGAGAACTTGAGGATCCTTATGCTCACATTCGGGAATTCGAAACGATCGTCACTACGTTTGTGACCGGCCCGGGGCAGCTTGACCAAGCTCGCTTGAAGTTGTTCCCTTTTTCTCTCAAAGACAAGGCCAAGCAATGGTTCCATTCTTTGAAGCCTCGGTCTTTGCGTACTTGGCGAGAAGTTCAGGATGTTTTTACGCCAAAGTACTTTCCGGTTAGCCGTACCAAACTTCTCATGGATCAAATCGCCAATTTCAAGCAAAAAGATGGGGAGATTTCTTCAAGTATTGGGAGCGGTATAAGGATTTGCTTGCAGCCGTTCCACACCACAATTATCCAATGTACTTGGTGATCAATTATTTTTATGTGGGATATAACCAACAAGCCAAGCAGCTTCTTGACACTATGGGAAGCGGTGATTTTTTGGGAAAGGATCCGGAAGCTGCGTGGGAATTTATGGGTGCCTTGGCGGAAAGGGCTCAAACTTGGGAGTACATAGACCCGGGTGACCAAGCAATGAAAAACCAAGGACCGGGTGGCTCTGGCAAGTTTTCGGTGAGCGAGCAGAATATTTTTGAGTTGAAGCTAGATGAGCTATCAACTAAATTGGATAAAATGAAGTTGAATGCGATCCAAGTGAAAGAGGTGAAGGAGGTAAAAGAAGTTCGCCAAGTGAAAGAAGTATGTGTTATCTGTGAGACGGTGGGTCATTCAACCGACAATTGTCATACCATTCCCGCCCTCCGGCTCCATTATAGTCAACTCCCTCCGGAAGAGGTGTGTGCATTGAACCAACGTTGGGATCCATATTCCAATACCTATAATCCGAGGTTGAGGTCCAATCCGGCTTTCCATTGGAGTAACCAAAATGAGGCAAGGTCGTCATCGGCTCCACAAGCTTCGCCTCCGGCTCAAAATCAAAATTGGCGGCAACCTCAACTCCAAAGGCCGCCCCATTTCCCTGCTATCCAGGGCGCGCCAGGATTCATACCCTCCGGCCCGTTCCAAGGCCAAAACTAGTTTCAGCCACCACAACAAGCACCTCCTCCGCGGCGTTCTTTGGAGGATACTATGAATGCTTTTTGTCAAATGCAAGCAACCACCAATGAACAAACGGCGTAAGCTATGAATGACATAAGGAATCAAATGGGCAAACTGACAACGGCTGTTGGCATGTTACAACAGGAACGAGGGAAGCTTCCCACTCAACCTTTGGCTAATCCTCAGGGCCAACACTTAATTGGTAGCTCTTCGGTGCCTTTCCCCGAGCAAGCCAAAGCCATTATTTCTTTACGGAGTGGGAAGACGGTGGACAATGCTCAAGTGTAGCCACCAGTGACGCCACTATTGTTCCCTATCCCGACACTGTCAAAGCCAACAACGCCCAATGGGGAATCTCCCAAGCAAGCTTCCATGGAAGAAGAGAGAGGAAAAGCTAAGGAAAGTGATGTTTCGCCAGCTTTCACCGTTCCCGCCCCATTTCCCAATCGGTTAAGAACGCCGGCCAAGCCCAATCTCAATTCTGATATCTATGACGTGTTAAAGCAAGTGATGGTCAATCTTCCTTTGCTCGATGCTATCAAGCAAATTCCATCATATGCCAAATTTTTGAAGGAGTTGTGCACTAATAAACGCAAGCTCCAAGTGCAAAATAAGGTGTTCTTGACCGAACAAGTGAGTTCACTTTTCAAGTCAACCCTTCCGCCCAAGTATAATGATGCGGGGTGTCCTATGATATCCATCACCATTGGAGGTAAGATTGTGGAAAAGGCTCTTCTTGACTTAGGGGCGAGCGTTAATCTTTTACCATTCTCGGTGTATGAGCAACTTGGGTTAGGCGAGATGAAACCGACCCGGGTGACTTTGCAATTGGCGGATCGGAGTATCCGAGTTCCTAAGGGGATGGTCGAAGATGTTCTTGTTCAGGTTGATCAATTTGTGTACCCGGTTGACTTTGTGGTTCTAGATACGTGCCCAGTGCCGGCGGCTCAATCGTCCGTCCCAATTATTCTCGGGCGGCCGTTCTTAGCAACATCCGATGCTGTCATTCATTGTCGGGATGGCCGACTCAATATGAGTTTTGGTAACATGAAGATGCAAGTTAACATGTTCCATATCGGAAGCCAAATGGGAGACGATGAGGATGTTTGCGGGGTTAGCATGATTGATTCGTTTGTCCAAGACCATGTCGATGAGTTTCTTTGCAAAGATGAATTGGAATTAGCGCTTACTGCTGCCGAGGCCGATTTTCTTAATGCCCCTGAGGTAGCATATTTGTGTTCTTTGTTGGATGAGGAGGAGGCGTGTGGTGTAAACCCGTGGATTCCGAAATTTGAAGAGCTACCGCCAATTGAGAAGCGAGCCGTTCCATCTTGTGTGGAACCCCCGACGCTCGAGCTTAAGCCGCTACCGGACACCCTCAAGTATGCTTATCTTGGCGATGGCCAAACGTATCCGGTGGTGATTTCATCCATTTTGTCCGACCCCCAAGAGTTGGCATTGCTTGCTTTGTTACGGAAGCATTCCAAGGCCATCAGGTGGTCCATAGCCGACATTAAAGGTATCGATGCATCGCTTTGCTCGCACCACATTTACATGGAAGACGATGTTAAGCCATCTCGCCAGCCTCAACGGCGTTTGAACCCGATCATGAAAGATGTCGTGAGGGCGGAACTGCTTAAATTGTTGGACGTCGGCATTATTTACCCTATTGCAGATTCAAAGTGGGTTACCCTGATTCAAGTGGTGCCTAAAAAGTCTAGGGTGGCGGTGGTGAGGAATGAGAAGGATGAACTAATCCCAACGCGTGCGCAAACTGGTTGGAGGGGGTGTATCGATTATCGCAAATAGAACACAAGCACAAGGAAGGATCATTTTCCTCTTCCCTTCATAGATCAAATTTCGGAGAGGGTGGCCGGCCACAAGTTCTATTGTTTCCTCGATGGGTATTCCGGGCATAACCAGATTGAGGTGGCTTTGGAGGACCAAGAGAAGACAACATTCACGTGCCCATTCGGGACCTTTGCTTATCGTCGTATGCCGTTCGGGCTTTGCAACGCCCCCGGTACCTTCTCAAGGTGTATTATGGGTCTTTTTAGTGATATGGTCGAGAAAATCATTGAGGAGTTCATGGACAACTTCTCCGTTTTTGGTGATTCCTTCGAGGCCTGTCTTACCAACTTGGGGCTCGTGTAAGCCCGATGTGAGGAGAAGAACTTGGTGCTCAATTGGGAGAAGTGTCACTTTATGGTGACCGAGGGCATCGTGCGTGGCCACATTGTGTCATCCAAGGGCATTGAAGTTGATCGAGCAAAAATCGACTTGATTGGTAACTTATCAACTCCAAAGTGCTTAAAGGATATCCATTCCTTCTTAGGGCACGCCGGTTTCTACCGGCGGTTCATAAAAGACTTTAGTGCCATCGCCCGGCCTTTGTGCCATTTGCTAGCCAAGGATGTGCCGTTTGAGTGGACTCCAGCGTGTGAGACCGCTTTCGCCAAACTGAAGTCAAGTCTCACTTCCCCGCCTATTGGCGGTCTCCGGATTGGGAGCTACCTTTTGAGCTTATGTGTGACGCCAACAACTATGCCGTCGGGGCCGTTTTGGGCTAACGCCAAGGCAAGGAGCCGTATGTCATCTATTACGCTAGCAAGACGCTCAACGAAGCCCAAATGAATTATTCAACAACGAAGAAGGAGTTGTTAGCTATAGTCTTTGCATTGGACAAGTTTCGGTCTTATTTGGTGGGATCTCCAATCACTGACTACATCGATCATTCCGCGCTCAAATACCTTTTCACGAAGCAAGACGCCAAGGCACGGTTGATCCGGTGGATTCTGCTTTTGCAAGAATTTGATCTTACCATTAAAGACAAGAAAGGTGTCGAGAATGTGGTTGCTGACCACTTGTCTCACCTGGAATTCGAGTATCATACATCTCACATTCCGATCAGTGACTCTTTTCCCGACGAGCAACTATTTGCAATCTCCACGGCTCCATGGTTTGCCGACATTGTGAACTACTTGGTTACCGGACTGATGCCTGCCTATTGGAATATGCAAGAGAAACGACGGTTTTTGTCGAAAGTGAAGCGTTTCTCCTTTGACGACCCGTATCTCTTCAAGTATTATGCCGACCAACTTGTCCGACGTTGTGTGCCCAATTCCGAACAACAAAGCGTGACCAAATTTTGCCACACGGAGGCTTGTGGCCGCCATTTCTCGTTCAAGAAGACCATCGCCAAGATTTTGCAAAGCGGTTTCTATTGGGGTTGTGCTCGGTGCCAACTTTTGGGGTGCGTCACACAACGGAATGAGATGCCGCTTACTCCAATCTTGATTATTGAAGTGTTCGATTGCTGGGGCATCAACTTCATGGGGCTGTTTCCGTCGTCTTTCGGATACCTCTATATTTTGTTGGCGGTTGATTACGTTTCCAAATGGGTGGAGGCTATTCCTACGCGTACCAATGATCATTCTGTTGTGGTCGAATTTCTAAGGGACAACATTTTATCAAGGTTTACGATGCCGAGGGCTATCATCAGTGATCAAGGGTCCCACTTTTCCAACCGGTCCATTGCCGCTCTTATGAAGAAATACTTCATCGTGCACAAGGTTTCAACGGCTTACCATCCGCAAACCAATGGTCAAGCGGAATTGGCGAATCGGGAAATCAAGAATATTTTGGAAAAGACGGTGAATCCTAACCGTAAGGACTGGTCTACTCGTTTGGTTGACGCCTTATGGGTATACCGTACTGCTTACAAGACAATTTTGGGCATGTCACCCTATCGACTTGTCTATGGGAAAGCTTGTCATTTGCCTGTGGAGCTTGAGCACAAAGCATATTGGGCGATAAAAAAGCTTAATTTCAACATGGCCAAAGTCGGTGCCGGCCGGAAGCTTCAACTAACCGAAATAGAGGAGATGAGGTATGACGCTTATGACCATTCTCGTGCTTACAAGTCTAAACTCAAAGCTAAGCATGATAAGCGTACTGTAATTATAAACTTTGAGCCCGGTCAAAAAGTGTTATTATATAATTCTCGTCTGCATCTCCATCCCGGGAAATTGCGTTCACATTGGGCCGGTCCCTATATTGTCAAAACTGTTTTCCCTCATGGGGCAATCGAAGTAGAAAGCATGTCTAATGGTTCTTCGTTTAGAGTAAATGGTCAAAGGCTTAAGCCTTTACTTGGCGGCTTCGAAATTGGAGAGCCCGATGAGGTGTTGGGCGATCCCATTTACACGGATGGCCTGTCGATCTAGTTTGTGCTAGCCTAATTTGCACAGGGAGCAAAAGCGTAACCGCTGAACTTAACTGTTTGTCGGACCCGGCCCCCTGACTTAATTGTAGGGGGTACCCTCCATTGACTTGGGTATTTGTAGCTCCGCATGCCACTACTAAAAAAAGGATCGTGTGCCCAGCTCCGGTTCGAAGGGCAATTTTAATAACAGTGACATAGGGCTTTCATTAGCTTTTCTGATAGGAGTAACTCACAGCAAAACCACTCACGTCCACCAGATTAGCCCCAACGGGGGCGGTATAGATCATAGGTTAGGCCTTGGTATTCCCGTGCTCCACTACCGCACTTGGCTCTATCTTGTGCCTGCCTAACTACGATCTTAGGGGACGCTAGACTTAATTGTTTGGCGGAGTCCATCTGTGACTTAGACGCTCCGAGTTCTGATATTAACTTTTTTCTATTTGTACATATTGTTCATCATGTGAATATTGTGTACATTGCCCTTTCTGCTTTTGCATGTTTTCTATGTTTCGGGATTTTCTCACTAAAAGATATCACCAATGCATCATTGTATCAGGCTTTACTTAGCCCTCCTTGTAGTAGTTTACTGTTAATGATCCATGCTCACCAGATATGTCCCTATCGGGGGCAATTTAGGTCTTTGGTTGCGACTTGATATTCCCGTGCTTTGGCACTAGGCTCTGTCTTGTCTCGCTTTGTTTCGATCGTAGGGAACGCTGGGCTTAATTGCTTAGCGAGATCAAGCGGTGAATTTTACTTCGGGCATGATGTAACAAATTTGACGGTCTAGTATAACCACCCGCGGTTTGCCTCTCCGGTGAAACTCGGGAAGAAAAGTATGACTCGTGAGATTGAGTGAAAATAGGGTGGTGTCCTTTAGGTTCTTTGTTTTTATCCTTCTGTTTGCTGGCGCCCAAATAACACGAGCCAGGCGGTTCTAATGTCATTTGTCTCTTAGTAGGTAGTTCGAGCTTCAGTCTTTTGCAGGGTGAACATGCTATCACACCAGCCTTGGTAGTTTGGGTCTAAAGTCGGAGTGATTGAGGCATTCAGGAGCCCTAAGCATGAGTGCGATTACGTGTCGCGGTTGTTAGTCCAAAAAGCTTTGGCCATGTCCCTGTGTGACTCGTTGTGGTTCAGTTGGAAGAGCCAAAGGAGTCGACCTTGGAAGCCGTTCGGATGACGAACAGAGACGGTGACACAAAAGCCTCCAACTTGGTCGAGGTATAAGGGGGTTAATATTCCCCTGGTGGGTAACATCTTTTGCCCTTTCCCTCTCAATACTATTGTTCTCCATGCTCTGAGGGCATAGCATTTCTTAAGTTGGGGGGAGGGGTATATCTACGCTAGATATATTTTTTCGTTTGTAGTTTAGTTTCGTTTCTAGCATAATTTTTTTCGTTTTTAGGCTGCAATTCTTCCGTTATTACTGATTAGTGGATTAAAATAGCTTGGCACATGCTCATTGGTGTTATTTTGCAACAGTTCGTTTAGGCAAATTTTGTATATCGCAACTTGCATGAATGGACTAAGGTGGAATTTACGACGTTTGAGTATGTCCTGGCCCAAGTTTGGCCCATATCCCGTTTCGTCTTCTTACATTCGTAATTAGGTAGATTATCTCATGTTCATGCCTAGCTATGTTTGTTGTCTAATTTGAATCGATTTGGAATTTACGGCGCATTTAGGAAATGATACAAGGCAGTTTTCTTTGATTGAACCACATATGTGTCTCTTCGTCCCTTAAAATAAAGCCAAGTCCGCATCGCAATCTTATCCATAGGTAACCGGATGTTAGGGTGGTTGTTTTGTACTTGGTTTGGTGCTTGACGGGGGAATCGTCAAGGTTTCGAGGCTTTGAGTATCATGTCGGGTGTGCTTTGAGGCAATCGGGCAACGCCAGGGCAAGAAACAAGGCTGGCACATGGAAAGCAGGCAAAAGCCAAGCGGTTGATGAGCACCCAATATTGTCAATATTTGGTGCCCTAGTCCCGTAGTTTATAGGTTATTTACGTTTTATTTACGTTGTTAACTCGATATTGCACGCAAGGTTGTTGTTGAGTTTTGCAGGAGAATCGTGCAATTAAGGCATGATTTGACGCCGAGTATAGGCCTCGAGGGTAATTGAGCATCCGAGGCCAAGGTGCTGTGCCACCATGTCTGAGAAGTCAAGGGAAGATGCATCGGGAGATGCTCAGAGGTGCTGGAGCAAGTTGGCAGAGCAGGAGATTAGAAATCTGCAAATTCTGCAGATTGTTATCGATTACAGAAGGCAGGGGTATCGATTACTCTTGTTAAAAATTGGTCCAGTAGTTGATTGGAACCATGGGTATCGATTACAACAAGCCAGAATTATCGATTACTTTCTCTCACTGTTGAATGTTATCGATTACAATGAGAAGGTAATCGATACCTATGCTCTATTTTGGTCCACAAAGACTCCAGACTTGAGGGGATCGATTACAATATGGTGATGGTATCAATTACAATGTTCTACGGGGGAAATATTGGTGAAGGTATCGATTACACTTGGCTGATGGTATCGATGACTTCGGCTGTCAGAAGATATTTTACCTGCTTTATCAGACTTTCCTTTTATGGAAATTTTCCATAAAAGACATGTTTTTGGGATATCTTGGGGGCCTTTTGATCCATGTCTTGGCTGATTGTTATGGCCTATTAATAGCTTTATTGGCCATTATTGGCCATTATGTACACTTAGACAAATTCTAGTCTTTTATGTTTTAAGCTCTTAAGTCATTTCTCTCAAGTTCTAGCTATCAATTCCTTCTCAAACTCAAGTAAGTTTTGGTTGTTTGATTTAATCTCGTTTGTTAATGTTGTAGTTACACGTTTGATCTTAATAGAAATCGAGTTTAATTTCTTGTTTATCGGTGAATCATGTTTTCTCTCTTAAGCATAATTTCTAGTCTTTTTCCAATGTGTGAGTAGTTAATCGGTTCGGTCTCGGGGTGAGCTTCACTCTATGAATTAGTCGTTCAGATGGTTTCGTTTAAACTTTAGCTCAATTTCAATGTGTTGAATGAATTAAACCCATGATTTCTTGCATCGCTCATGGGATTGGTGGCTTCTTTGATCAATGAAGTCTATCGCCCTATGCTACGTGCTTGATAATCGTACGCGTGCGAACGATCCTTTTTCGTCTCTCACCTGCGTTAAATGAGTTCAGTTTGAATTAATGCTTTGAATTGAGTTACAGGTAGTCTTCAGTTGTTAATACTTCAAGTGGGATCCGGACGATTTCGGCCCACTCATTAGCTAGATGAAGAAATCATTTGAATGGCTAAGTTGTGGGTAAACCGATCTCTCTTGACTCGACCATCTTAACCTAGTTTAAAGCCAAGTTTTAATTGTCATTTCGAATCAATCACCGAAGTTGGCTGCTTGAAAGCCGTAAACCTTTTCATTGCATCTATTCCAAATTCACTTAAAAGATTTCTCTGTGGGAACGATCCGGTCTTACCGGTTTTATATGTTATCAACGACCTCGCCCTTTGCCATATTTGGAGGGTAGGTTGCGGAGTTAAGCAGCGGTATCGATGCAAGTAAAAGTTCTGTATCGATACAAAATTGCAACAGAGCCCGGGGAACACATTTCAAAATAGTATCGATACAGGCAAATTGGGCGTATCGATACCGAGTGGGTTTCAGGCGTTTAACAGGCAGATTGAGCCCGATCATTTTCACTCCACTCTCCATTTTCTCTCCTCTCCTCCATAGCCGCCCCACACCCCATGAACCCTAACCCAAAAATCATCAATTCAACCACCAAATCCCTTGATTCGTCCACTAAAACTTCACCAAATCACCTCCTCTCCGCATTTCAAGCATCAATTGGTGGGTTTCGGTCTTGAATCACTCAACCTCAAGGTAATCCGAACACTCTCTCTCTCTCCTCGTTTTTCCCTTGTTCTACCACCAACAACCCCTAATACTTCCATATATCTTCTATACAAACCACCCCAAACCCTTTCTCACCATTAATAACCCCATTGCCCAAAACCCAAATTTCCTAAACCTTTAACCCCAAAAATCCGAAAAAAAATGGCACCAAGGGTTAAAATGCATACTCGGAAGGAAAAGGGCAAGGGTCCGTATGTCCCAACCTCTTCTCAAGATCCCGAGAGTGAGGACGAGGGAAATGAACCGCCGGAGGGAGCGGAGGAGGAAATGGTTGAAGCTCGACCTTCCCGGAGGAGGAAGAGAACATCTGAGGAAGTGGTCTCGGCTCGACAGAAGAAATGGATGGAATGGCAAAAAGGAATGTGAAAAATGAAAGGCATGTGGATGCATCGAGCTTTGGTGCGCAACATTGGGCAATTCAGCGAATCACCGATCAGGGTCTGTCTTACTTTTTCGGTGAATGTCCCGGTTATAATAAGAGTCTAGTGGTTGCATTTTATAAGAAAATGGTTGTGCCTGCTCCTGAAGTTTTTGCGCGAGACGATGCTCAAATCACGTCTAAAATAGGGCGTTTGGATATTGTGATTACTCGGAAAATGATTGAAAAGGCTTTAGATTACACCCGCTCAGCCGCACATGAGATTAACTACCCTAGGGCCAATTTTGCTACGTTTGATGAAATTTGTCAAGCTTTGTATGAGGGTAATGTTGAGAACATTGGTGAGACTCATGTGCCGGGCAGGTTTCGAGAGGGGTACAAACTGATTAACCAATTTGTGCATCACAATTTGAACCCACGTGGTACTGAAAACAAGCCAACATTGGGGGATGGAGAACTTCTTTATGCGTTCATACAGCCAGGAATGAAAACAGATTGGGCTTCGTACATTTTTCGGGAGCTCGTGGAGTTTAAGTCTAATGCCCCGTTGAACACAAGGATGCCTTACCCTTGCTTGATTACGAAAATTTGCAGAGGCCAGGGTGCTACATCCGAGAAATATAGAGAGAATGGAAGGCTTGAGCCCGGGATCATAAATACCACGGTATTAACCAAGAGTCAGTCTCAGTCAAGGGTTCCGAAAGCTGCACCGGCAGGAGATTACTTGACCACGGTGCCTCCTAAGGACGCTCCAAAGCCGGTGTGGTATAAGAAGCTGTTTTATCAAGGGGTGGCTCTCATTGGGAGTTTGAGAAAGGAAAAGAAGGAAAGGAGGGTAATGGCACGTAAACAGGACCGAATGGAGCATCGTTTGGAATGGCTGACTCGCCAAGCTGAGGAGTCTACAAGTGAGCCTTATGTCCCGCCGCCTGTTGAGCCCACTAAGGATTCTGATGATTTTGCCGGTGATGAGCCGGTTTCAAGGGATGATGCGTAGTAGGAGGTAGTCGGTGGAAGTGAAGTGGTAGAAAACCCTAAACTTGGTCGGGGTGCGTGCTGGTTGACAGCCCACCTATCCTATCGTGTTTTTATTTTCATGCTTAGTAGTTGGAACTCATACTTAATGGTTTTAACTAGTTTTTGTTGTGGCCAGAATGTGGCCTTTGACTTGGTGATTTTGAAGTTGGTGACGGCCAACAGGTAGATAGATGACCAAGCTAGAATATGGCCGTCACCCGCTTTTGCTAACCGTTCTTTTGTTCATCCAAGGTCATTATAAGCTTAATGAAGCCCTTAGAAGATCTTTAGTGCCCGTTTATTCCTTTTTGATTCATTTCATGGACATTTATTCCTTTTTGATTCATTTCATGGACAATGTGCATATCTAGCTCATGGCATGTTTGCTTTCGATATTGTAGCTTATGGCTTGTGATTATGAATTCTGTTTCATGGTGCTCCCCTCATTAAGGGCATGGCATTTTTGTTCCCCATTGCCCAATTCCGAACACCTTTTTGTGGGATATGGTTTGTAGTGTGCTAATGCATATGTGTTGCCCGTAACCTCCTTTTTGATAAGGATACGGACTTTTGTACTTGGTTTGGATACACTCGTTACTTAGTTATCCATTTCAGTTTTCACCTGTTAGTTGCGAAGTTTGAATAAATTTGTTTTTGGAACTCTTGCAAGTTGGTTACAGTGTTAGCATGTGCTAAGTTATTTTGATGGAAGGATTGCATATCGTATATTTTGGTTGCTCGGGACTAGCAACGTTCAAGTTGGGGGGTGTGATAAGCACCCATTTTTGTAGATAATTGGTGCACTTAGTCTCGCTTTAGGATAGTTATGTTTTGTTTATCTGTCGTTTTTATTCATTTTGCGTGTAAGGTTTTCTGTTAAGCATTTCAGGTATTACGCGTTTAAAAAGTCACGTTTTGATGATTTGAGCAACCCTTGAGGGTATCCGAGTGGCGTTGCCCGGTGGACTTTGGCCGTCAAGCGTTGGGATGAGCAAACGCCAGGTTGGCGATGCTTGCCAGGCATTTGGAGGGCCGTCGGGTCATCGGGAGATCAACGGGGTGCAACGCCAAGGCAATGGCCTGGGATGCAAGCCATAACAAAGTGGTATCGATACTATCATTTATGTTGTATCGATACCATAAGGATACAGAGCATCTGGAATTCATCCGTAGAGAACGGGTATCGATACAGGCATTTCTGCTGTATCGATACAGGTGCTTTACTGAAGATATTTTCTGCTTTTTGGACTTTCTATTTTTGGGGTTGTTCCACCTTTTGGGATATTTTGGGATATTTGATTGAGAGAGCAGGGGCTGCCTTGTATAAATAGGGCCCTCCTCTCTCCTCTTTAGATCTCTTGTCATCTTCATTCCTAGTCTTTTAAGTTTTTTTGGCTTTCCTCCATTAAAGCTCAAGCTTTTCTTAGCTAACCTTTGAAGTTCACTAGTAAGTCTTTGTTGTTTGTTGTTTGTTGTTTTGTCGTTTCTTAAGGTTGTAGCTACGATTAAGGTGATCATTAATATCAAGTTTGTTTTCGATTCTATCGGTTAAAAGATTATGTCTTATTTCTATGCTTTTGTTTATGATTTAAGCATGCGTGAGTAGTTTACTTGGTTAAGTCTTGGGCTAATCTATCCTAATGACTTAGGTTGTTATTTGGTTCTCAAACCTTCGGGCTTAAAATCATGGTTTTCGGAATCGAACAAACCTATCCATTCTGGTCTAAGCGAGGGGTGTTAACTCCTTGATATGAAGTTTAGTCAAGCAGTCTTGGCAAGCGACAAACTGAGGGCTCGTGGCCTCCTACGTGTTAGATACATTAGCAAAAATAAGTTGGTTTAGTTCCGTTTAATCACATCTCTTGTTAAACATAGTCTTTAAGCTAAATCTTCCGAGCGTGAGCACGCGGTCGTGGCTCTCGCTTGAGTTATAATTGAGAATCGGTAGCGGCCTTTGTCAAGGGATAGACGATCCCTAGACTTGCCTCTTTTAGTTAAAAAGCTCATTTCTAGTCTTTTACTTAGTATTTCCACTTTTAAAGCAAAACCAAGTTGGCCGTCTTAAACGCCACAAACCTACCATATAAAACCTTTATTCCGAATTAAGCTATATTCGATTCTCTGTGGGTACGATCCCGGACTTTCCGGTTATTATGGTATCGACGACCTAGCCCTACGCTTAGGGTATTTCAACCTTATTGGAAGGCAAGGTTGTGGCGTAAGCAGGAAGATACCTTTATTCATGTTAAAAATTGAGGGCGTGACAATAATAAGATTACCCCATAATCTCAAATTCCCAGGAGATAATGGAATGATCAAATTCCTCCTCTGTTCAAGAACATGATTACTCTTGAATTGGGAGGATCAGTAATTAGATTCCAATTCAAGTCCTTCCCATAGTAGGAATCTTTATAGTTCTGGAATCATATTCCCGTTCCATCCTAAGACGTCTGCAATCCAAACTCAACCTTAATATTTGGTGATTCTTCTAACATCAGATATAAAATTAGAAACGATTTTTGCATTTCATGTTTTTAGAAATTCACTCTAAAATTTATCTTCTAGTGTGCATTGAGAATTTTAACATGTGTAATTCTAATTAAGCACCAGAATTCAAAGTGTGGAGTATGATATTTATAAAAATGTGGAATGCAAAAATAGTTTTAGTAAAATGTCGTGAATATTATATCCCAATTAAGGTAGGCTGAAACATGCAATACATGCTCTACTAAAATTATGTTCTAGAGATCGAAAATATTTATGTTCTCGTATCAAAATTATGTTCTTGTACATCATATCCAATGATATGGTTCTTAATCCAAAAAATAACCTCTTGATTGGAGATCAATCACTCTTATAATTATGAGATGGGCCCCAAATATATTGGCGTCCACCCATAGTGGTGGGGTCTTTTGAGTAACACCCATTGTTGTGGGTACGTGTTTGGAGTAATTTACCTTAACCCTTGTATTAACTCACTTGTAAACCCTATTAAGTGTGTGTGACAGGATGTGAGGGCGAGGACGAGTTGAGTGTGGGGACCAGGTCTGAACCGATGTTGGTTCCTGTAGACACTGCAATTTGGCTAAACAAAGTATCTCAGGTTCCACCTTAAGAACCATCCCGATGATGAATAGAATATGGAATTGTTGTGATCGACTCCTTCAAAGCCCGAGGGACTTGGTGAGTTCTTTTAGCCACTTAGAGGTCCGATAAGGGCCTCGATCGGAATCTATCTAACTCTTTTTCTAAGTTTTTTGTTTTGCCTCGTAGGCGCCTCTAATTACCATTTTGCCCCTCAAAGGGCCACATCTAAAAAAGACAAATACCTTTCTCCTCAAGTGGAGATGTTGAAATTACCATTTTACCCCTTGTAGGGTTATATCCAAATATTATCATATCTTTCAAAAGACGGTAAAACACATCTCACCCTAAAATTGAGTCGTCATTATCGTCTTTTACCTTGCTACCCTTCCCAAGCCCCAGTTTGACTTTTTCAGAAAATCACAAAAATGACAATAAAATCCTTTCAAAAGACGGTAAAACACATCTCACCCTAAAATTGAGTCGTCATTATCGTCTTTTACCTTTCTACCCTTCCCAAGCCCCAATTTGACTTTTTCAGAAAATCACAAAAATGACAATAAAATCCAACAAATGCGGCCTCACTACTCGAACTATCTTTCTACCCTTCTCGAGCTCCGGTTGACTTTTTTCGAGCCCCGGGTCAACTTTTCTTAGAAAATCACAAAAATGATAATATAATCCAATGAGGGCGGCCTCATTGCTTGAAGTACCTTTCTACCCTTCCCGAGCCTTGATTGACTTTTTTCGGGCCCTGGGCTGACTTTTTTCAAGAATTTTCAAAAAAAATGTTAAAATTGAACGGCAGTAAATCCATCACCCAAACTAGCTTTTTACCCTTATCGGGCCCCAATCAACATTTTTCGGGCCCCTAGACAACTTTTACCCAAATTTTCACCAAAATATTTTCTTAACCTAAGTAAGACATTTTTACCTACTAAAAAGAAGGATCTCCTTATGATTTTCATAGACTTAGAAAAGGCTTATGATAGGGTGCCTAGAGATATCATATGGTGGGTTCTAAAGAGAAATAGAGTGACCAATGGATATATCAAGGTGATTAGAGACATGTATGAAAGTATCATCACTACCATTAGATCACTAGTAGGGGAAACGAGTCAATTTGCAATCACTATAGGATTGGATCAAGGGTCAGCCTTAAACCCGTTCTTTGCCTTAATTATGGATAAATTGACTAGACAATTTCAGGAGAATATCCCATGGTGTATGATGTTTGCAGATGACATTATCCTCGTAGATGAAACCGCTAGAGATATTAATACGAAACTAGAAATTTGGAGGGAAGCAGTAGAGTCAAAGGGTTTTCGGATAAGTAGGAGTAAAACTGAGTATATGGTGTGCAAGTTTAGTGGTATCAGCAGTGCGCATGAAGAAAGAGTGATGATCCAAGACAAGAAGATACCAAAGAGTGATCATTTTAGGTACTTAGGCTCAATTATTAGTAGAGATGGAGAGATTGCCGATGATGTGACCCATAGGATCCAAGTGGTGTGGCTTAAGTGGAGGAATGTTACTGGTGTACTATGTGACAAGAGGGCACCTACAAAATTGAAGGAAAAATTCTATGAAACTGCCATAAGACCAGTGATGCTTTAGGGGACAGAATGTTGGCCTATTAAGAAACAATAGGTGAGCAAGATAAGTGTAACAAAAATGAGAATGTTGATGTGGATAGGTAAGACTAGATGAGACAGGATTAAAAATGAAACCGATCGTAAGGTGGTAGGTGTAACACCTATAGAGGAGAATTGAGGGAAAATAAGCTAAAGTGGTTTGCGCATGTCTACCATAGACCAGGAGATGCAGTAGTTAAGAGAGCAGATATTATAGCTTTGGGTAGCAATGCTACAGGGAGGGGTAGACCTAAATTGGCATTAGATGTTATGGTGCGCAAAGATATGAGTATAATGGATTTATGTGAACCAGTGGATCTTGACATAGCTCAATGGAAGGAAATAATTCATGTAGCTGATCCCAAGTAATTGGTACATAAGGCTCAGTTTGGTTTGGTTTGGTAAGTAAGACATTTTTACCTCTCAATCACCATTTTACCCTTCCTGGTCTTGGTTGACTTTTTCTCAAATTTTCACCCAAATGACGTTTTAACCTAGAAAAGCCATTTTCGGCGCCAAATTACCATTTTACCCCTCCGGGCCCCAGTCAACTTTTACCGAGCCATGGTTGACCTTTTTACCAAAACTTCTCCAAATCAATGTTTTACCCCCAAGGGGTCGATTTTACCATCAACTTACATTTTTACCCCTACCGTGCCCAGTTGACTATTTCTGGGCCCGAGTATGATTGATATTGCACCTGATCTTTTTTATATCATCGATACTAGACTTGAAATTAACCAAAAAGCCGAGAACATATACTACACTTATTCTTTTTTTTTATTCGCAATAATATATTTGACATTAACCAAAGGCCGAAAATGGATACTTACCTTGATCTTTTTATTATTTAGGATGCTACACTAGATTTTCTATTTTTTTTTATCACCGATATGGCAGTTATCTTAGCCAAATGGCCAAGAACAGATACTGAACTTGATTTTTTTTTAATTGGCAATACTACATTTGATCTTATCAAAAAGATCGAAAACAGAAACTACGGTTGATTTTTTTTTAATCTTTGATGCTACTCTTGACCATAGCCAAAAGGCCGAAAACAGATACTACACTTGATCTTTTTTTTATCAGCGATACTACACTTGATCTGAGCCAAAAGATCGAGAACAGTTACACGGCCATTTTGAAAAGATCAAGTGCAATATCTGTTCTCGGCCTTTTGACTAAGATCAAGTGTAGTATTGCCGATCAAAAAAAATCAAATGTCATATCTATTCTCAGCCTTTTTGCAAGGATAAAGTGTATTATCACCGACAAAGAAAAAAAGATCAAGTGCAGCATCTGTTTTCTCGGCCTTTTGGCAATGATCAAGAGTAATATCAAAGATTAAAAAGAAGATCAATTCTGTTCTGCTAAGATCAAGTGTAGTATCACCACTCAAAAAAAAAAAGATCTAGTGCAGAATCTCTAATAACAAAAAAGATCAAGGACAGTATGGATTCTCGGACTTTTAGTTAATGTCAAAATGTGGTATCGCCGATCAAAAAAAAAAGAAAAAGAAAAAAATAGAGAGAAAAAGAACAAGTGTAGTATCTATTCTTGGCTTTTTGGCTAATGTCAAGTGTATTATCGCCGATAAAGAAAAAAAGACCTAGTGCTTGATTAACGATACTACACTTGATCTTAGCAAAAAATTCAAGAATATATACTACACTTGATCCCGTATCTTCTTCATCCCTTTTTTTAATCGGCAATACTACACTTGATATAAGCCAAAAAACCGAGAACAAATACTACCCTTGATCTTAGCCAAAAGATCGAGAACATAGATTACATTTGATTTTTTTTATGGGCAATACTACACTTGATCTTAAGCCAAAACATCAAACAGATTTTGCACTTGAATTTTTTTAAATCTTCCATATTACACTTGAACTCAACCAAACGATTGAACAAATTCTACATTTGATCTCTTTATTTTTAATTTTCAATACTACACTTGATCTTAGCCAAAAAGCTGAGAACAGATACTGCACTTGATCTTTTTTTATCAGCGATGCTGCACTTGAAATTTAAAAAAAAAATCGAGAAAATAGAGTACACTTGTTCTTTTTTTTTATTGGCAATAATACATTTGACATTAAGGGTAGTATCTATCTTCTCAGCCTTTTGATTAATGTCAAGTGTAGAATCGCCGAAAAAAAATAATAATAATAAGAACAAGTGTAGTATCAGTTCTCGACTTTTTGACTAATGTAAAGTGTAATATCGCTGATCAAAAAACAAAGAGCAAGTGCAGTATCAATTCTCAACCTTTTGGATAAGATCAAGTGTAGTATCACAGATTAAAAAAAGGATCAAATGTATTATCTGTTCGATCTTTTTGCTAAGACTAAGTCCAGTAGCAAAGATTTAAAAAAAAAAAATCAATTGTAGTATTTGTTCAATCTTTTGGCTAAGATCAAGTGTAGTATTGGCGATAAAAAATAAGTCAACTTTACTATCTATTTTCGATCTTTTGGCTAAGATCAACAGTAGATCGCCGACCAAAGGAAAAAAAGAAGATAAAGTGTGGTATACATTCTCGGCTTTTTGTTTAAAATCAAAGTAGTAAAAAGAAAAAAAGGATCAAGTGTATTATCTATTCACGGATTTTTGTCTAAGATCTAGTGTAGTATTGTCGATTAAAAAGAAAGATCAAGTGTAGTATATGTTCTCTATCTTTTTGCTATGACAAGTGTTGTATCGTCGATAAAAAAAAATAAAGAAATAAAAAAGAAGAAGAAGAAGATCACAAAGTGTAGTATCTCTAATAAAAAATGATCAAAGACAGTATTTGTTCTCGACCTTTTGGCTAAAATCAAGTATAATATCGCCATAAAAAAAAGGGATCAAGTGCAGTATCTTCTTGAACTTTTGGCTAAAATCAAGTATAGTATCTGTTCTTAGATTTTGGCTAAGATTAAGTGTAGTATCTATTCTTGGATTTTTGGCTAAGATCCAATGCAGTATCGTCAATCCAACAAAATATCAAGGGTAGTTTTCCCAAAGATCAAGTGTAGTATCGTCGATCAAAAAAAATCAACATAGAATCTGCTCTTGATATGGCTAAAATCACGTGTAATATCTATTCTCGATCTTTCAGCAAAGTTCAAGAGTAGTATCTATTCTCGAATTTTTGGCTATGATCCAGTGTAGTATCGACAATCCAAAAAAGATCAAGCGTAGTTTCACCAATCAAAATAAAAGATGTAGTGTAGTATCTATAATTTTTTTTTAAAAAAAAAAGTAAGGGTAGTATCTATTCTCGGCATTTTGGTTAATGTCAAAGGTAGTATCAACGATCGAAGGAAAAAAAAAAAAAAACTAGTATATGTTCTCGACTTTGTGGCTAATGTCAAGTGTAATAGCAGATCATAAAAAAGATCAAGTGCAGTATCTATTCTCGACCTTTTGGCTAAGATTAAAGTGTAGTATGAAAGATTAAAGTGTAAATCAAATGTAGTATTTGTTCAATCTTTTGGCTGAGATCAAGTGTAGTATCACCATTCAAAAAAATCAATCATAATATATCTATTCTCGATCTGTTGGCATATCAAGTGTAGTATCTCCCCCACACCAAAAAAAAAAAAAGATAAAGTTTAGAATATGTTCTCGACCTTTTGGCTAAAATCAAGTGTAGTTTCGCCGATAACAAAAATAAAAAGGGATCTAGTGTAGTATCTTCTTGAACTTTTAGTAAAGATCAAGTATAGTATCTATTCTCAGATTTTTGGCTAAGATCCGGTGAAACATCGTCGGTCACAAAATGGTCGGTCACAAATGCTGTGTTTGGTTTGGTTTTTAAAAAGTTTTTTAAAAAATAGTAGGGGTAATAAGTGGAGAGAGATAGAGAGAGAAATGGTAGAAGTAGGGGGAATCTAGAGAAAATCTAATAGGTATTTTTTGAAAAATACTTTTTGAAAAGTGAAAGGAACAAAGCAAAAAATGATCAAATGTAGTATTTGTTCTCTATCTTTTTCGTACGACGAGTGTTGTGCCACCAATAAAAAAAAAAAAATGATCAAGTGTAGTATCTCTAATCTAATAATAAAAAAAATAGATTAAGGGTAATAATAATAAAAAGATCAAGGGTAGTATATGTTCTCAGGCAAACGATGAAGTGCAATATAACTGATAAAAAATCTTAGGCTAAAGATCAAGTGCACTATAACTGATAAAAAAAAAAAAAAAAGATCAAGTGTAGTATTTGTTTTTGGATTTTTGGCTATGATCTAGTATAGTATTGTCAATCAAAAAAATATCAACTGTAGTATATATCCTCAATCTTTTGGCTAAGATCAAGTGTAGTATCGCCAATTAAAAAAAAGATCAATATACTATTTGTTCTCGATCTTTTGGCTAAAATCAAGTATAGTATCTGATCTCAATCTTTTGGCTAAGATCAAATGTAGTATCTATTCTCGGATTTGGCTATGATCCAATGTAGTATCATGGATAAAAAAAAAAAAAATCAAATCAAGTGTAGTATCATCAAATATGCCCTATCCATGAAGCCGTGCTAGATGTTTTTTTGATGCAGTGACTAACAAAAATCTCGTTATCGATTGGAAAAAAAAAGTTACGAAGTGTTCGTGTTTTGCCATATTGCCCTTCTTTATGCTATAGCCTCCTCGTAGTGTAACAAAAAAGGTTATTCATTACTTTGAAGAAATAGATAATTAAATCTTGCACGTCTACTACCCAACTTCAGTTCTTGACCTTGATATGTGGAGAAGAAAATGTCAACTTGTGTGATATTTCATTGTATCCCCCACTGTGAATAGGTGCAGGTAATTGTGTTCATTGCTACCTTTATACCCTCACATGGCCGAGTACCAATTTCATGGACATGTTCCCATTATAGAAGCAAACAGTAAACCCATGCGAATCGAAGAGGTCTCAAACGACCAAAGACCTAGGCAACCACTCCCGAGTGAACAGTCTCGAGGATGGCAAATAATGTTACAATCCGGGTACACACCTGGAATAGGCCTAGCAAAGATCAAATCAAAGAAAGTGACGACCATGCTGCTTACGCGCTTAAGCAACAAACCCAGCGAAAAGGTAACTCCACACTTCCGCACCGAAGAAGAAGGCGGAGTGAAGTTAGGGCAGAATCCAGGCAGGGCGAAGTGCAGAGAAATTCCTATCAAATAAAAGCGAGCACTAGTCTACTTCTTATTATCAATGCTTGAACTGTACTATTTCTTAGGATCAAAGGTTGCTGCTTCCTCGTCTAGTGGGGGTAGAAACCATAGAGTAGCAAGCACGGCTTAGGCGGAAGCAGGAGTTTATGCTAAGCTCTAAGGTCCGTTACAAAGTAAGTAACGGGTTATCTGTTTCAAGAGCCAGGGCCTGTAATGAATATACCAGTCAGTCCGATCGGTTGTTGTTTCTCCTTTCGAAAGCGATGAAGCCCGAAATGAATGAATAGAAGTACACTCCGGAAGTACCCTCAAATATATGGCAGTGCTTGTCATGTTTCTGGGATGTCAATGGTTGAGGACCTTCTGTTGCTTTTTTACATTTGTTGGGAATTTAGAATTGAAAGTTGAAACTTTCTTTCAAACTTGGCAGATTATATTGTCTTTGTTTCTTGCCTTCCTGTGGCATAACCAAGATTTCGAATTGGAGGTGGCACCAAACAACCTAAACAAATCTCAATACCCCACACTCGTTAAAAGGGGGGACCCATTGCATCACAATCTCTCTTGACAAGCATCACAACACAACAAATTCGCACATTTAATGTCAAGGAGGGATGCAAGGTTATTCCACTTTCTCCCTTTAGCGAGTATACAAAAAAGCTAACCATAAAGTAGATAATCAATACAAAGTAATTAAAAAGGGGGAGCCATTGCATCACTCACCCTTGACAAACACCGCAACAAAACAAATTCACACATTAATGTCAAGGAGGGATGCAAAGGAATCTCACTTTCTCCCTTAGCCAATATTAAAAAATAGGGAAATTTACACTTACACCCCTTGTACTTTCACTGATTTGCACATACACCCCTTAATACTTCAACTTTAGGCACTTACACCCCCTATACTTTGGACAGAAGTGCAACTGTTAGAAAATTTGTTAAAATGGATGGAAAAACTACTAGCGGGTGATTTCCCTCCAAAATGAGGGGGGGGGGGGGGGGGGGGGAAAGCCCTAACGAACCCTAATAGCCATTTATAAGTACCTTTCCCAAAAACAGAGCATCCAAACCCCTCTCTTCCCCTAACCCACTCTCTGACTCCGTTTCATTATCCATTTTTTCCACTTTTTTTGGTTGTCCTTATTTGATTTTTTTCGCGTTTGTTAGTTTTGCACCTCACTTTTTCAGTTTTTCTAAAAAATATTTTTTATTTACCTTTACCCAAATATTTTGGGAATCAACCACAAATTTTTTGAACTTTATTGTTTTTTAAAAGTGGTGATTTCCCAAAATATTTGGATAACAGTAAAAAAAATATTACTTTTTCAATTCATCTCGTCAAAATGAATCAATAAGTTACAATTGATGGGCTTAAAAGAGATGAATCAATACTATTCAGTGCAGTGGGTGCATTCTTTGGCTTGAAATTTATTACTTAAAAGAGATGAATCAATAAGTTACAATTTAAGCCAACCGCAACGGCAAATTGGGTGCATTCTTTGGCTTGAAATTGATGGACTTCTTGATACTTGAGAAGACACCTTGTGAGAGAAGAGAGAGTGAGTTAAGGAAGGGGAGCTTGAAATTGATGGGCTTCTTGATACTAAAGAAGACACCTTGTGAGAGAAGAGAGAGTGAGTTAAGGAAGGGGAGTTTGACAGGGCTTATAAATGGCTATCAGGGTTAGGTTGGGCATTTTCCCCCCCTCATTTTGGAGGAAAATCTCCCGCCACATGCTTTTTCATCCATTTTAACGGATTTTCTAAGGTTGCACTTCAATCCAAAGTACAGGGGGTGTAAGTGCCTAAATTTGGAGTATAAGGGGTGTATGTGAAAATTGGTGATAGTACAAGGGGTGTAAATGCAAATTCCCCTAAAAAATATAGTATTACCGGAGTGGCCGACGAGAACGAGCAAAGGAACAATTTCCAAAAACTGCGCGAATCAATCTGTGAATAAAGAATAGATGAGTTAGAATTGTTTATTGCATTGTTGGTTCGGTGTGGAAGAGAAATAAACAATACTAATTACTACGAATTAGAATACTTTTTAGTAATAAACATTACTAATCAGAATACAAGTCCACAGGTATCAAGATCCATTAATCCAAGATGAGGTATCTATTCTAATATATAAAGGGAGAGCACCAATTTGGTGTGTCTCCCTTTTTTGAAGCCCTGTCATTCTTTTTTTCTTTCCAAATTCGACCACGTTAAGAAAAGCTTTTCCCAATTAAAAAGTTGAATCTACAATAAACCCCAAGGGCATATACAAAAATATCACAAAACTAAAATTGCCGTTGAGTTTTCCCCACTTGAGAACTGCCCGCCCTCTTATCTCTTTGAACACTTCCTTCTCAAAATAAAATATGGGAACAGATGGCAATGATAAAGAATTAAGAACCAAATTAAGCAATGATGAAGAAGTAAGAACCAAATTACTTGGCCCACCAATACTGCATCTCTTTGCCTTCAAGTGAAAAGAACCCAAACCATGTTTCACTTGCAAATGTCTTTTTCTATTTTCCTCCCTCTCCTTTTTTCTATCTTTGTGACTTAAATTTTACAATTTTCTTTGTTGATATCATGGATCTGTATGTAAAAACATCTGGGGCCTTCTATGGGTTTTGGTTTTGGTTAGCATAATATTTGCAATGATTTCATTCACTCCATCCGTCTCATAATATTTGTCCGATCTACACAACGAGAACGTAAAAATAATACAAATTTTGCAAGAAAAATTTAAAACTTTTTCAACAATTCACTATATATCAATGAGCTCTTTTTAATTGATGAAAAAATTTTGAATTCTTTCTTGAAAGAAATGCATTATTTTTGAGTTCTCGATTAACAGACCGGACAAATATTTTGGGACGGAGGTAGTATTTCTTAATCGACAAAATTAATGTGGTAAACTTCAGTACCCGACTTGGTAACCCCAGAAAAATAATAATAATTGACATAATTAAAGCGGTAAATAGTTCTAATTCGAGTCAACAATACCATTTCTTTGCCCAATCCGGATTCAAATGCACGGCCAAACATTTCTAATTCCGTACGTGAAAACCAATTCAAAGAAATTGCAAATAATAATGAACACATTCATCAAATGAAAGATCAAACAATAAGACAAAAGTTATTGTACCAAATTAATCAAAAAAATCAACTTGTATACGCATTGCATGTGCCCCAACCTCTAGTAATACTATATTCAAGATTCAAGAATAAACTATAGGCCTTTCAAAAAATAAACTATAGTTATGTAGTAGATAACCAAGAAATCTGTCGACCACACGAAATGAGAAGGCCACACAGCAATCTGTCGGCCACATTACCAACAAATCCCGAATTTGAAACCAAAAATAGAGACATCAAGTAAATACAAATACGTGTTCCTAACTCCCAAGTCCTAATTCCTAAACAAAAAGAGAAGAATATGGCAGAGGGAAGAACTACGAACAAATACAAGTAGATGAGTAACTTTACCAATACGAGAGGCAAGAAATCGTGCAACTGCCAACTGGGTTCCATGACTGCGACTGCCGAGTGCCAACTAGGTATCTTTGCATTGCCAGAAATCATACCGTACAAGAAATTGTTCGGCTATCTTCTCATCACCAATCTCCTCAGTCCTCAAAATTACATGACTGCGACTGCTAACTGGGTTTTCAAGTTTCGACGTCGGCTTTCTAAGGAACTGATGATGCAGGCGGCAGGCCAATATTCTTAAAATATATTGTTTTATTTTATTATTTCTAGATTAGTATTTTATTAAAAATCTTTCCATTTTAGTATAAATTGCCTACAATATTAGGTTTTCTCATTTATGTTGATTTTATTTCCTTTTTATTACTTTCTTGTTCCCTACGACTTAGATTTAGCTTTTCATTATTTTATTTCCTTTTTAGTTCTAGGGTTGCTACTACTATAAATTAAGATGTAAGCCATCTGGCAAATCAGTTGTTTTATGAATTATTATTAATGAAAATTTGATAAGTTTTCTTATAATTGTGTGTTCGTAGAGTTCATTTGTTCGTGATTCCTTGTTGCACATTCTTCTTGTTCAACAAATCTCCCTTCATCAGTTGGTATCAGAGCTTAGGTTCGATTTCGGATCATGGCGCAACAAGTAGTTCGTTATGGTCGCTATGCTATTGCCAAAGAATTGTGTGAACGAAGTAAAGCTACACGAAAAGCATGAATGGAGGTGAGGTTTCAACAACTTAAGCAGCGGATGGAGGAGGCGTTTAGAGCGCTTACTGATCAGATTGCTACCTTGTTTGTTGGTGGAAACTCGCCTCGCTATCATCCGATTCAACCTCGGTTTCCGAAAGAGGAGGAGGTGTCGAATGATGTTTCTATCACCAAACCTTTGGCTGGTAACCATCAGTCGAGGGGGAGGACAGTGGTGGATGAAGCTATTATTGAGTGGCCATTCACATCAAATATTATTGCAGATCCAATTATGGATTGGAGTAAACCGTCAATTTTTGACAAAGAACCGATGGAGAAAATTACAAAACAAGAGAATCAGAAAATATTGCAAAAGGAAGAAGTTACAATGCTTGAAGATGATGAAGTTGACCAAAGTGATGAATTTGTGGATCCTTTGTTGCAATATACTGAAGCTGCTGTGAAGAAAAATATTTGGATTGCATACTTAGAGAAAGTTGCAAGCATCCTTATGTTCACATCTCCGTGAAAGAACCAAAAACTTCGAAAAAGTCCTCTGCTTTTGTTGAAGGCTTCTGGGTTGTTTTGGCTAGTGACATCTCACACATCAAAAGATGGGACAATTCTAATTCGAGCAATGAGTTCTCTTTCCAAGAGGGTAAGGTGACCGAAAATGGTAACTGGGTTTTCTATGGTGGAACTTGGGATGATCACTCTTTCATTGTAGCCTCTTATACACATGTTGGTTGGGGTAAACAACTTATGGAAAAAAATTAATCTAAAGTACAAGATTGATGTAGACATGATTCAGCGAATTCAACTATATAAACTCAAGGACGAGTTTCTTCAAGATTTATTTTATTATTTCAAGATTAGTATTTTATTAAAAATCTTTCCGTTTTAGTATAACTTGCCTAGAATATTAGGTTTTCTTATTTATGTTGATTTTATTTCCTTTTTATTATTTTCTTGTTCTCTAAGACTTAGATTTAACTTTTCATTATTTTATTTCCTTTTTAGTTCTAGGGTTGCTACTACTACAAATTAAGATGTAAGCCTTCGAGCAAATCAGTTGTTTTATGAATTATTAATGAAAATTTGAGAAGTTTTCTCATAATTGTGTGTTCGTAATACTTGTTCGTGATTGTCCTTGTTGCACGTTCTTCTTTTTCAACACGCCTCCCTACATCACCCAAGGAGCGAGAAAAGAGAGAGATTCAAGGAGATAGAAAGAACTGAGAGAGCTAGATATCAATTTCACCTGAGAGAATGAGAATAGTCTTTAGATCGACCATCACCTCCGAGCGGGGGTTTTTTCAAATGGGTTATGGGTGTCACGTGGGTTCCTTCCCAGCTTTGAAAACTAAATTTTTTCCCGCCACGCCTAATTCCCTCCGCTCCTGTTGCCTTCAATATAAGGATGATATCTTCAAAACTCTAAAAAGTCTTGTTATATACATGTTTTTAGTGGTAGTTAGGACCTGAATAAGTAATTGTTTATTTTAAAAGAAGTGTAAATTAGCACATAAAGCATATATCAACTGCACAAGTATTTATAGCTGTTGGATTTTCGTACCTCTATTTGCAAAAATTCTCAGGTCATCATGGTTTTCTTCTGCAAGTTGAGATTGTCCTCAGAGTTTGTATTGGAATGTATTCAATGCAATACAGCTACTTTTAGCCATTATGCAGTCCTCGTAACATTGTAAGGCCTTGTCCTCCTATGCAATGGCATCTTCTATGATTGTGTAGAAAAGAGTCCTAAGATTCTATGGCGGCACGATATCATCACCTGCAACACAATAACAACAAATAGCAATTATATATTGATATTACAATTTACATTAGAGAAATTAACAACCACATACATAGAGACCAAACGAGAAATCTTGTGCACACTTTTCTCATTGCAAATAGCAATTATATATTGTATTCTAAGCGAAGGATTTGAACTAAATCAATACCTAAGGTGATCAAATGACAAGAGACACATTAAATCTTACAAAACTAATATAACCGTATTAGTTTTAGTGTGTAACCAAGAACTTGTTCTCCAACAAAGTGTAGAACTTGTCCCCGAAATTGCAAAAATAAGTAGAATGGCAAAGGATGAATCAATAGCTAGGGTGAACAACAACAAATGAATGGCGAATAACCAGAAAACCTATTCCAAACTAAAGTACAAACAAAGAGCTTTATGGTTCAGGGAATCCAACTTCAAACAAAGAGCTCTATGAATCAGGGAATCCAACTTCTCCAATATTCTTGCTTTTGTTGTTTGAATCAAAACAAAAGAAATCAAAGGTCCCCTAACTCCTAACACAAATACGAACCCAAATGACCACTCAAATAAAAAACTCCTCGTTTCCCGATCATTATGAACACAAAATACAAACCAAACTAACATGCCAAATACTCAAAGAGCATGAAATACGAAAAAAAAAAAATGCACCAATAATCTCAACAATGTTTGAGAGATTTATCCACCTCTTTATCTCCCCTCCAATCATATCCATCTCTTTATGCCCCTCTCATTTTATCCACCTTCTCCCTGCAAAACATATCCCGCAGCCAAACGAGACATAACGGTAGATTAGTTAAAAAGGGATGATAAGCTAAGGAGTTTGTTTGGTAGTTTAAATAGATAAGAGTGGGTGGATAAAGAAACAATGCCAGAATTTACTTAATTGTCCCTTGTAATGAGAATACAAAAGAGTTTGGAGAGATTGAGGGGGAAGGGGGTCATATACCAACCCGGATAAGCTTATCCTAGGGGTGGGTGCGATAAGCTAAGAACCCTGCAACATGCAAACCAAACACCGGATAAAAGTAGGGACGGAGAGAGAGATTTAAGTAGGCTCCTAACAAGACCAAAACCGGAGAGAGAGAGAGAGAGATTCCCCACTTTAATCATTAGTCCCATCGCCCGATATCAATTGTGCATAGCCCATTCCATTTGGGTAAGAACTACTACCTTGTTGGGACTAAGACCAGTAAGAATTAATTACTAATTGCCTATTCACCTCGAAAGAGCCAATGTATCGTATAAACCTGGAACTTGAGTGGTGTAAAATAAAAAGGAAGCACCAACACCACAAATCCAACAAATTCCAATCTACGAACTTCCAGGCTCTTAAACAAAACATAGCGAAAATTCAACAAATTATATTTCATCCAAATAAGAAACGATACCTTACGAAGTGAGCGAGTCTTGCTCTAGTCTCATTCTCTTTTGTGCTATGTTTTTAGCTTGAAGCTCTTTCTAGAAACTGTAACAAAATCATGAAGACAGATTAGATGGTGTGTACCTATTCTCTAAAAAGACGGCAAAACTAACTTCCCAATCATTTTATTAAGTCAACTGTTATGTTCTCATAACAAATTAAAAAGAGAAAATCAAACTTAAAAAGTACTTCAACAGTTGTTACTCCCTTTAAGCAAGGCTTGCCTCTAAACAAAAAACACAGAGGGGAAACTAATTGAAGAAAAGAAGTTGGTTTGTATCCATAAATGTCCACACTAACCGAATGAAAAATTACACTATAATTTTTACAGCAATGGAAACTTAGTTTGGGCATAGATCCGGTAAACTAACCCTATTAGGCATAAATATATGACATCTTTGACTACCCATGAACAAGTTAAATGGACAGTCTAACACCCAAACAGCATAAATTCATACACAATATAAAATCACAACACTAATAGAATCAGAGGGCCGTTAAGACGTTAAAGCGACATGTCTACACACACAAGATGAAGACATGATCCTAACATGGATTGTTTGAGAGAATTTCAGCTAAGAGACTCTGAGCACTTTCTCCAATTTGACGTTCATAACAAAATCATCCAAGGATTAGTTACAAACAAGCCATCAACTAAGTTGCGGTAAGAGAGAGATAGAGAGAGAGAGAGGATTTATTTGCTTGGGGTAAAATAGAAAGGGCATGATTGGTATTTGACACTCTCTCACATTATCCACCCCTTCTATTCCCGTTCCAAAGGAAACTAAACAAGCCAAGCAACTTTTAATCTCCCCTTCTAAAAAATCTCCCCTCCAATCATATCCATCTTTTTATCCCCCTCTTATTTTATCCACTTTCTCCCCTCCAAAATATATCCCGTTGCCAAACGAGCCGAAAGGGTAGATTAGTTAAAAAAGGATGATAAGCTAAGGAGTTTGTTTGGTAGTTTAAATAGATAGATAATAATGGGTATATAAAGAAATAATGTGAGAATTTACTTAACTGTCCTTTATAGTGAGAATACAAAAGAGTTTGGAAAGATCTAAGGGGCAAGGGGGTCATATACCCACCCGGATAAGTTTATCCTAGGGATGGGTGCGATAAGCTAAGAACCTTGCAAAATGTGATCCAAACACCGGATAAGAGTGGGGACGGATTAGCTTATCCCTCTCAAGCTCTTATCCCCCTTCCTTCTCTCCTTGATTGGTAGTATAAGAATGTCGATACTACTTGATCAGCTGGAACCCAAAATCCCCGTCACTTAATTGCTTTTACATGAAATTTTGGGCTTCCAGCTTCATTCCCCTTCCATCACACATTTAGCCCGTTCAATGATCTCTTTTGATCCACAACCCAATTTAAAGTAGACGAACCAATCTACCATGGAGCTTCTCAATAACTTTCATTTTGTTCCCACTGTGGGCTTTTTTACATATACTACTCCGGAAAGCCCGATCTAGCCCTCCATTAGGAGTCATTTGCTGATTCAAAAACAAAAAGTACCACAAAAAAAAAAAAAATTAACAGCGTGTACAGTTAAGTGTACAGGTTGGAATCCTCGCTGGACTGTTTGTTAGGATGTTTCGTGAGGCCTTTTTTGGATCTATTTTCATGATCACAGCAATTCATTAGTCAGAGTTTGTAGCGACAATCAATTATTTTAAAACTATGTTCATTCGAAATAGATAAATATGATTTAGAAGGACGCTAATATTGAAAAAATTAAGTTGGCAAACTGAATCAAAATCTTTGATCCCATAATTAATGTGTAAAAATTGATATTTGATCACTACCCATCCTACGAGGGTCAACACCTATGTAGCACGGACACGGACACGACATTGACACCCCGACACGTAAATTTTCAGAAAATGGGATATATATATATATATATATATATATATATATATATATATATATATATATATATATATATATATATATATATATATATATATATATATATATATATATATATATATATATATATATATATATATATATATATATATATATATATATATATATTGTCTCAAAAGTGTCCGAAAGTGTGTCAAAAGTGTCTGAAAAGTGTCCCCGAAGTGTTCATAAGTGCCTGTCAAGTGTCGGACTCCAAATATTGCCCAAAATAACAAGACACTTCTGGAGAAGTGTCTGACACGTGTCGGTCGCGTGTCCGGTGCGTGTCTGTGTCCGACACCAGTACGTCACCCCTGTGGAGTGTCGGTGCTACATAGGTCAACACCAAGGAGAGTAAAGACTTAGGAGAGTACCGAAATCCTTGACTACTTCAATTATTCACTTTCTTGCTGGGTTACTTAATCTTGAGTAGGTGCATCCTTTAGTTAATATACTTTATTCACATTTGCATTGTCATTTGCGCAATGTTCAGAAATAAGGCCTCAAGCATCCATCCCATGGAAGCCACCAATGATCTGTTAAAGGTATGGGATACTATGACATTACCTATCACTGCAAATTTAGTCGTTAAAGTTTAGATGACTTTACTTTCTCACATCTGAGAAAAGAAGAGACGATTCTTTTGTGGAAAGGATTGTATCTGGACTTTTGCAGCCATTGCATATGACGTAATCCGGAAGGAAATTTTCGAAAAAGAAACAAGTATGGCTGCTTGAACACGAGCAACCAACAACATATCAAGGCCATAAAGCGGTTTCACAAGGAAAAACCAGACAAGAAGTTCAAAGTCATCCAACCCCTCCTACAAATCTTAATGCTAGGCGAGATTGCTTAATTCACAGGCCTACATCATAAAGCTTCAACTTCATACTGTCAAAGGGTAAACAAGAAACTTACTGATGTATCTACGAAGAATCCCTTCAAAGTTTTTAGGAACAAATCTGCCTTGGATAACCAATCTCTGCTGTCCATCAAGAGATCCACTAGTTCCCATCTCAGCGAGCAAGAAAATCATGACAAGCTCTGGCTACCTATGCATCCTGAACCAGAAAAAACAAACTTATTAAGAGTGAGGAAGTTATGTATCTACAAACAAAGTGAGACCCTCCACACAAGCAAGACTACCAAGAATGAACTTTTGAAAGACAAAAGAAGGGAGCTCCACAAAATACAAGGCTGCACAAAATGACTATGACATCCCAATTCCTAAAAGTTTCGAAAGACAAAAATGGGTCTGCAACGCATAACATAAATTGCAACTTAGCCTTGTTCCGCAAAAACGAGCACGGTATAGATGCAAAAAGGTAAAGACAATGTCCCAAGAAATGACATTTAAGACAGGAATTCTAAATATGCACTGTATCTACAGACCCAGTATAAGCAATCAAGTAGTTCAGAGAATTTTCACTAGGACACGGAGCAAACGTGCAAACCACAAAGATATCTTTTTCCTTCTTAACTTTGATTTGTCTTTAGTAAATGGAAACCCAAAAGAATCTGAACATACATCTTGCACAGATCCATAAAATTCACAAAGACAGTCTTCTTTGTGCCCTCTCAATGTACTTGTTAGGCCTCATGACAGTTCTACAACTATTTGAGTTCAATACAGGGCATGAGGGAAAAACTACCAACACAATTAGTTATAGTTCCATGCCACATTATCAATTTTACCTTATAACAAGTAGGGAATTTCCGCATGGCAATACATAGTTTGATTGAGTAATTTAAACAAACACCTGGTGGGCAACACAAAACTTTGAATGCATAACCCCTTGCCGAAACAACCCTTGAGCATACCTTGGGTGAGTGCAGGTCCCATTCCGAAAATAAAAAAATATATTATAAATGTTGCACAGGTGATGAAAAAAAAAATTAGGGTTTACAACTTTGGGTTAAGGGATAACACATAGGGGCTTACAAATTAAGTTCTGTACACAAGTATATAGATACATATACGCAAAGAGACAGAGAGACAGTGGGACAAAACATACCTAGTGGCCTTCAGAGGTGATGGTGGAG
Organism: Rhododendron molle; assembly: GCA_025413875.1. Taxonomy (NCBI): domain Eukaryota; kingdom Viridiplantae; phylum Streptophyta; class Magnoliopsida; order Ericales; family Ericaceae; genus Rhododendron; species Rhododendron molle. The sequence continues at coordinate 19,631,579 of CM046391.1, read as the reverse complement.
AGCCGTCCATAGTGCGCTAGCCGATGGTTCCCATCATGCGGTGGTGCTACAGGAGAGATATCAACATGGCTACACAATGGTGCTAGGGTTTGGTTGCAGAACGAGAGAGGGGATATGGCGATGCGTGAAGTCGATAAAGCACTGTACATAAGTATATAGATACATGTACACAGAGAGAGACAGTGGGCTGAAACATAGTGCGCTAGCCGATGGTAAAGTCATGCGGTGGTGCTACAGAAGCATTTTGGGCCATGGCTACACCATGGTGCTAGGGTTTGATTACACGAGAGAGAGAGAGAGAGAGAGGGTATCGCGAAGTCGATGAAAGGATGAGGAGGGTTTGGTTTCATATCCCGTAGTGCTTCTAGTCCCGACCCAACACTGAAAATCGGAACTGTTCATCTCATAGTACATAGCTAACAATTACGTGTCCTAAAAAAAATCATATTCACTAAACATTAATAAACATGCAAACAAATCACGTTTTGTTTCAAAATTGGATTAGTTTGAGTGTGACACACACACACACACATTCACATAGCTTTTCATCTAGTGAAACAAAATACAATTTGGTTATACATTTACAAATGCCCGATGAATCTGGTTTTTGTCATGCAGATTTTACGAGATCAACAGTTTTGATCCCCTGCATCGGCTCGGGAGTGGAAGCCACGAGGGGGGTATGGGCAAACCTGAATAAAGTTTTCCAAAGACACTCCAAAGCTGTATAGTCAAACCTAAACAAAGGAACAATATACATGAAATAGCAAAAGGAATACAAGATCAACTGATGAAATATATAAAATGCTAAACTAGATGGTAAACTATATAGAAAATGGAAATTGAAGCTACATTCTGCTTTTCATATTATGTGATAAACTACTAAATGTGAGAGCAACTCAAGACCACTTCACTAGGTAAAGAAAGGAAGACATGTCATCCCTTTCCTCGTGCATTTCCCAAATCATCAAGAAAATCAACTCCATAAGACTACATGAACCTAACTGATAAAATCATGACTCCATGGCACAAACTATCTTATCATGCACGTGAATCCGAATCGAAACATGCTCTGAACATACTGAATTACGAAAAATATCAACTCTACAGAACAAAGTTGTTAGGGGATTCAAAATTAAAACAAATGCCCATTTGACATATATGATTCTACTTAACTTGTATATTATGAATGTAAACCAAATAGACATACTGCTTCTTTACTTTGGCTGATACAAAGTATCCATTATCATATTTACCCCTTTACATTGTGAACCCAAAATTGAACCTGTCTCACATTTTACCATTTCCAAATTGGTATTCAAAAAAAAACTGTTTTTACAAATTAATTACCCTTCAACACTAATAACTGTAACTCTGTAAGGTCAAAACGGTAAAACCAAACAGACCCACGCATATACACCTTGCAGTTACCAACCTGCGTCACAACCTCAAGCACAGCATGAGGTCCATACCAAATCCTCCTTGCATTACATCCAATTAAGCTCTATCCCTTTTCTTCCTATCCCTCCTTTGGATCATCACTTCGCTACAGACCCAACAATCGCCACGGCTCCGCAACTCCACCAACGAAGATATGGCCAACTAAATTCTGGGTTTGTCATTTGTGTTCTATTTCAGAAAAAAGGTTTAGAATTCCCCATCTCTATCTCTATGTCCCCACTGCTTAAACACGCACCCACATGATGTGTGCACCGGTCGTTAGTACATATACAAGTGTACAACTAACCCAATAGTGAGCTTCAATTTTCACACTTGACCTCTACAACCGGGAAAACTCTATGAAGAAAATAACCATCACCATAAAAATTCCATCTCCAATAGTTGTGCTTAATTCACAAGGACTACCTTGGTAAAGAAGATCTTACCATCAAGGAAAATATTAGCAAAACCTAGAAATGACATGAATCTCAATAAAATAGAAAGAACTAAAATCTAATTACACTATTAACAAAAAAAAAAAATTGGCCATTGATGTCAAGGAAATTATGTTCTATGATATATCATGGGTTACTCATACGCCATCATTTTCAAAATTCACCAATAACCTGTGATTATGTGAACTGTAACGACCTCAAGGCAAAAAGGAGCACTTTGACCTATCATGCAAAATAATGTACCCAGAAGGCAAGAGTGTTCTTATCCGTGACAACTAGGACAAACCAAAGTTTTATCCACAACATTCTAAGGGAAACAAATGGAAAAATAGATTAAAAAAAAATCGTTTCTGTTTTGACAACCAAACAAGTTGTAATTAGCATCTCACATGCAATGCATGCAGTCCGGGTTCCTTGTACGGAATTAGGATATACTACTTACGAAGAACAAAAAATTCGTAACTTTTTTCATTGTTAATTACTAAAAACAACAAATAACCAATGAAAACGATTGACCTGGGACATAGTGTGTGAAATTAAAAGAGACGAATCCTGAATACATTTGGTATTCAAGAGATGACCTCAGATGTGTCAAAAAGGCACGCAAAAAAATTTAAATAAGGACAAAACAAGGAAAAAAACCCAAAATTTTCAAAAACCCTTACCAGAACTTAGCCTGAATACATGAAAAAAAAAATTTGAAGGAAACAACATTTTGACTAACCATGCAAATCGCCGTGCCTATTCCCTGGGGATTAATTGCAATATCTTATGTAACAGGTTTTACAGAAATTTCAAAGCCAGCAGCTTCATTCAAGTAGAACTAGCCTAAAACATCAATTCCAGTAAAAGTTTGTGTTTATGTTATCTGAATTATACATGTAAGACTTCTTTCTTCAGCCACAATGCTACCATTTTCACAAATGAGGAAGAAATTAATATTGCATGCATAAAGTACAAGCACATTTCACAAACTAATTATTTGTTGAACTAATAAAGCATAAATATGACTCGAAACTACTCGTGTCTAAAGGCATGATGCCACATCTGTTTCCAGAAAGCAATTCTTGAATATGTGACTGTGCATGTAGAAAAAAAAGTTCAAGTAATATTTTACTCCAGAAACAATACATTCATGAGTAGTCAGTAGTAAAGGAATATAAGGATTAAAGTTGGCACAATTATCATGATAGACACATCACACTTAAGATAACTTCAAATTTCACAATTGATGAAAGATAAATGACTATCATGGAACTTGTAAACACCTACAAGTTTCAATATTACGGAGAACAACTAAAGACTTTGAAACAATTTCTCTCAATAAAAAAACCAAGACCCCACCAAAAGTTCTAATAGTTTTAATCTCGTATGATTCACAGCTTAACAACTTTAAAAGTTAAATTATAAAAAATGCTATGCATGATTTCTATTAATAGACTTTCCCTTTATAATCCTTGTCCAAAGAATTGTCAGTAGGCCAATCAAAAATTCACTTAGAGATCATGATTTACCCGTGCAATTCGAGAATTCAGAAACAAAGGTAATCTATGTTAGCAGCCAAAGTTTAATGACAATTAGACATTCGCCTATTTAGCAACATATACCCTCTTTTTCTCTCTTTGTTAACACAAATACCAACCTTACCAGACTACCAGTAGCAAAACAACCATTAAAGACCAATGTGGAAATTGAACCCTAAAAAACCAACAAAAAAGAACAAATTTCGCTAAACTACAGATATGAGTAATTCAAACAAAATTGCGAATGAGATTTAAATGAAACGATACAATGAAACAAAAAAAGGGACTACATTAGTAAACAACAACGACCTACAAAACTTGAAAAAAAGAAAAGGGAAGGGGGGGGGAGGGGGTTGAAAACCATCAAAATTGAATGAGCGGCTACTAAAGGCATCTTCAAACCAAATAATGGTGGAAAAAATGCGAAAGAACGAAAAAGGTACCTAAATCCATGCACAATGACAAAGGCTTGATATAGCTTTCACCAATAACATCCGAGAACACCTTGATTGCAAAAATAATGGAGACTGCAATGTGCACCTAAGATCGAGCCTGCCAAACACTTAGATTGCTAAATGATTAAAAACAAAATGACTTATGAAGACATTAGATCAAAAACTTAGCATTCAGGAGCATTCTTGTTGGTTTTAACAAGGAGAAAAATAGCACAATAAATTGCTCCTTCTCTAGTTCTAGTTCAAGCATCAACGGTAAAAATGCAAAAGATCAAAAAAGGTACCTAATTCAGGCACAACGATAAAGACTTGATAACTTTCACCGATAACATTTGAGAGCACCTTGCATTGCAAGAATAATAGAGGCTGCCATGTGCATCTAAGATTGAGGCTGCCAAGCACTTAGATTGCTAGATGTAAATAAAAAGACTTACAGAGGCATTAGATAAAAAAATTATCATTCAGGAGTTGATTTACACATGGAGAAAAATAGTCAGAAATCCTTCTCCAGAGGTGTTTTGGCATTGTGTGGTGTGGTTCCAACAGGCTGTCCCTAGATGGTCTATTATACAGTGGTTAGCCATTTTGAGTCGCCTTGCTATCAAGGACAAAATGCTGAGTTGGGGTATCCTTGAGAATTCTGAGCGTGTCTTATGTTCTGGGCATGAGGAAAGCCATGTTCACCTTTTCTTTGCTTGCCCTTTTGCTTCTCAAGTATGGTCTTTGTTGCAGTGAAATGGCATTGCCAAGCAACCTGAAAATCTGGTACATGAGGTACATTGGATTGCTTCTCATAGAAAAGGGAAAGGCATGATTCAGTCTATGTGCAAGCTATCCCTAGCTGCCTCTCATTTACCATATTTGGTGGGGAAGATATGCTAGAATTTTCAAACAACGAGTGGGCAATGTGGATGAAGTGGTTCAAAGTATTGCTTCTGACATTTGGTCCTATACTAGCTCATGGAGAGGTATCAAAAGATCTAACATTAACTCCCAAATCTACTTGGCTTGGAATATCTCGGCTAAAATTTTTGAGGGGTCTCTTTAAGTGGTAGATTTCTCTTTGTATCTGCTCAAATTTGGTAGTTTTGCTCATGTGTTGATACTCTCCTAGTTTAGAGCCTTTCATTTTGTTGTGTTTAGGATTGGGAGCCTGTTCCCATCCTTTTGATTTCCTTGTTTGTATGCCTTTTCCAGGGGTGCCGCCTCAGATTGGGTTAAAGAAATCATAAATTACCAAAAAAAAGGAGAAAAATAGCACCATATATTGCTCCTTCTCTAGTTCTAGTTCCAGATCAAGCATCAACGAAAAAAATGCAGAACAACAAAAAAGGTATGTAAATTCCAACACAAAGATAAAGGCTTGATAGCTTTCACCAATAACATCCGAGAGCATTTGCTTTGCAAAAATAAAATCTATAATGTGCATCTGAGATTAAGGCTGCCAAGCACTTAGATTGCTAAATGCCAAAAAAAAAACCTTACGAAAGCATTAAATCGAAAAATTAGCATTCATGAGCATTCTTGTAGGTTTTCACGAGGATAAAAAGTAACACAATATATTGCTCCTCTAGTTCAGATCAGGCATCAACGGAGGTTTTTTGTGCACGTATTAACGTAATAAATTCTCTTACACAACAATGCAAAAAGAAAAAATTTCCTAAACTGCAAAGAAAGAAATACTTTAATTTCTGCTTGTAGATAAAAACTTAGAGTCTCATATTCACATGTTTCGACAGCTCTAGAAAAACAATCAAATATGCTTCAACGAATATATATTGTCATATTTACCCTTGAGAGTATTGATGTTGTGTCGGCAGTCCGTATCATGTCCCGTATCCGTTTTGGTTCCAGCTACGTCACCTAACTACTTGCCCACTGTAAACTACTGACTTAGACATTCAATCACACTATAGATATTCGACTATCTTGTTTAAGTTTCTGTACCACAAACAAAGAGCAATCATATTTACCACATGAATTAGTTGCGAACAAATCAGAGTGGTAACATACATTAGTGCTACATAACCGCAGAAAATCATATCAATATTTAACCAACAAAGACAAAAGATCAAATTGGTGGATAAAGTCGGTCATCCTTTTTGTTACCTGTCCAGCCAGTTATAATGTGTCAAAAATCCTCGTCATTCCCTAGTGAAACCATCAACATTGCCACACAATTTACGCTCTCGTTGCTATTAAAAAATAGGAACAAAGAAGCTACTTATGAATTAGCAAAGTGGTCCAATCAATTAGATCACTCGTTGATATTAAAAACTAAAGCTACATGGATCACACTTCAACAAACATGTGTTTCCTAAAATAAAGGGAGAGGGGATAGAACTAAGCATACGATAACATTCAATTGATCTTATTGTAAGGGGTGAGACATAAAACTATCAAAATCATTCAAAAACCAAGCACCTAAGGGCAATCAAAAAATATAAGACCACATAAGTTAATAGATGAAGCAATAAACCAAATCCAAAAATGTAACACAACTTGTCAATTATAACAATCCTCATTATGGACAGCCTCATATGCTCAGAACATTCTCATTTAAAAAAACAAAGCATACGTTTAGTAAAATCCAACCACATTGCAATACAAAGACACATTCAACTATCACGTTAATTGGGCAGAAGCAAGAGATACACTCAAAGTTAATGGGGCAAAGAGAGGGAGAGGTTTGGAATCTTAGCATCTCTCACATTTCCCAATCCTACACTTGCGACAAAAAGTACTAAACAACCACCATAGTCGATGCAATATAGAGTAGAGACACTCACTATGTTAGTACCCATTCCAGACTAACGATATCCCAATTCTGGAGCTATGAGAAATTAAGGAAGAATAAATTTAAAACAAAGTGAAGAAGGAAAAAACCCATACATACTCTTAACTAAGAAAAGACACATCCTAGGACATTCAATTGTGATAGTAGACATTCCATTTTTAAAAAAATCTTCCAAACTACCCTCACAATTTCCCACATTCTAGGATTAGTTTTTCATACGATTCTCAAACTTAATGTGAAATCGTGAATGTTTAAGGGATAAATATCAGTAAACGTACAGATTTTTGTTCATGCTCATATACATAGTAAGGGTACCGCAATTGTTATGGCTAGCTAATCGTTTCGTTTACTCTGTTTGCTTCGAAACGTTGCACCTCAATCAAATGATAAAATGCAAGTCAATACAAAAATTCAACACGTAAATCCTCAAAGAGGGGGGGAAAAAAAAAAAGAAGAAAAAACACCTAAGGATATGGAATCATGAAATTAAAGGGATTTCTACCCAGACCTCCATACAATTATCGTGTCATACATGGAAAGAGAACACACATGAAATTAGTAGACTTTGTGTTTTTTGTGTTAAAGGAATTTTGGTTCAAATGGAGAATCAAGCTTCAAAAGTATCTGTGATCAATCCCCAACCCCTGATTACAACAAAACTACATAGTGTTTGTTGCTGCTCTCACACAAAGAACACAAACCTTCTTCCTGTTAATAATGGAGGAAAACCAATAAAGGAAAGCTACAGAATATTAATAAAGCAAAGTCACTTAGGCCCTGTTTGTTGACTCGCAGAACCCATGGATTTCTGATTGATTATCCCATGGGCCCCAACCCTATTTTTGTTTTCCATAATTTGGGTGGGATTACCCCAAGAAAGAGATGATCATCCATCCATTAAGGGGATTTGGGTACCCACATAACCCACTCCAACCAGAGATGCCCAATTCATAGGCTGTTAGTCATGTTCGGTTTTCGATATGTAATCGACTTCAATGTTAGCATTAGTCAATGTACTTCATGAAAATTGGTGAACCGCTACGTGGGGTGTTATTGTTACACAAACAAATCAAAGATGACAAATAGAATTTTATGCCTGTGTACGGCCTTTTTTTTTCATTTCAAAAATTTCTGGGCAATCAAAAATGCTTAACTACTCAAATTAAAGAAAATAACAAAACTTAGAATACGAGATCATACCAACTCCCAATGTGGCTGTGAGATATCAGCAAACATATCAGAGTGGTTGCATTGGCCAAAACCTCTCAAAATGTCTTCCTATCCTAGCATCGGGGGGGGGGGAAATTTGCAAATAATGGCAATACAGAGTTTTAGAATTTAATTATAAAAAAAAAAAAAAAAACTCTCAAACAACTGAACTAAAAGTACAATAGGATAAATGCTGAACTAAATAAGTCAAATCAATTACCATTAGATCGTAGAGCCCTTCTTGCAAGGACCTGTAGGCACCAAAGCCTTAATAAAATCTAATAAATAACATATGTGATCGATTTCAAGATGCTTAAAGCAAATGAGGGGGAAAATGAGATCTCAAGATGCTTAAAGCAAATAAACAGGGAGAATAAGAGATCTCTTAATGGAGAATCGAGCCTTAAAACGATCTGTGATCAATCCCCAACATCTTATTACAACAAAACTACATGGTGGCGGTTGGTGCTCTCACGCAAAGAACTCAAACCTTCCTCCTGTAAATATTAGGGGAAAAGCATTAAATGAAAGCTACAAAATCAGTATAGCGAAGTCATAACTCTTAGGCCCTATTTATTGACCCACAGAACATTTCTGGTTGATCATGAGCCCCAAGCCTATTTTTGTTTTCCAAAATTTGGATGGGATTATTTACCACATGAGATATGATCATCCATCCATTAGGTGGATTTGGGTACCTCCATAACCCAGTCCAACAAGTAATACCCGATCCGATCCATCCCCTACTAATAATGACATTGATGCCCATGATAATACTTTGTTGTGCGCAACTCACCTCCAATCTATCTAAACCCAACATTGATTACTATCTAAACCCAACACTTGGGAAAAATACCAGAGTCCCCATGCTCAGTTTCATAGGCTGTTAGTCATGCTAGGTTTTAGATAGTAATCAATTTCAATGTTAGCATTAGTCAATGTACCTCATAAATTGGTGAACCGCAATGTGGGGTGTTAATGTTACGCAAACAAATCAAAGATGATAAATAGAATTGTATGCTTATGTATAGAATTTTTTATTTTTGTGTTTTTATGGGTCATCAAAAACGCTTAACTTCTCAAAATAAACAAAAATAATAAAGAAGATGAGATCATACCAACTCCCAATGTGACTCTGCGATTTCAGCAAACATATCATAGTGGTGGCGTCAGCCAAAACCTCTCAAAACGTCTTCCCTATCCTACCATCGGGGAAAGAACACATAAATTTCCAAACAATGTCGATAGAGAGTTTCAGAATTCAATTATAAAAAAAACCTCTCAAACAACTGAACTAAGTATAATAGGATAACTGCTGAACTAAAAGGAATGAACAAAAATGTCAAATCAATTGCCTTTCGTCCTATAGATCATAGAGCCCTTCTTGCAAGGACCTGTAGGCACCAAAGCCCAAATAGATTAACATAAATAACAGATGTGATTGATTTCAAGATGCTTAAAGCAAATGAGGAGAGAAATGAGATCTCAAAATGCTTAAAGCAAATAAAGGGGGAGAATAAGGTATTTCAAAATGATTGACGAGTCCGAAGATCCGTCACCTCTCAAAATCCACAACTCTATGCCAGTTGTATAGAGTTCATGGCATAAATGAAACGAAGATAAGGAAATAAACCAAATAGCATAATTGTGTATGGCATCCAAAATCCCAATTGTCTTGAGTCATCAAGACATGAACGTGTCCATTGCGGTTGGTAAATTATCTTCGCCAGTCAGTTTAGGTTTACTGCCTTTCTCGGAGGATTTAAATTTTGATTTTGCAGACCCCAATCCATACTATACAACACAAGAATTAAAATGATCTTAGCCTTGAAATCAGTTTCCGCTCAAAACATTTCCAAATTAATCCAAACCGTTGAATCCAAATCCCAGGGTTGAAAATATGTGGAATTCAAATTGTATGACCTTCCTTGTTATAGAGATATAAAAAATGTCATCCCAGTCAAACAGTATCATCTACTTCCCATAGTCAAATCAATAAAATTTAAACAAACAAACTACATACAGTGACCTTATACATGTTTGTCATGTGCAAGCTTGTCATATTTTTAGCAGATATCCTTCTAAAATACCTCCCTATGCCAAAGGATAGATAATGGACCATTGACGCACTCTCACATCGTTCTTCATCCCTCCCTCCCCCTCCAGAGGAAGTTCAGGCATTTAGTCCCGCCAGAACTTCATCAAAGTACTTGTGGGGTAAATATACACCGTGAGAATTTGAGGCCTTTTCAACATATATATGATAGTATAGATAAGTTTCATAATCTAGATTCTAGACATTTTTCTTCAGCTGATCGCACTTATAAACATGTTAAACAGAAGCTCAACCAATAGAGAGACGAGTAAAGTCATATGTACCTCCCACAAAATTTCGGAAACAGCATCCTTGAACTTAAGCATCCATATCCAAAGCACTTCGAGCCACCTCTCAACCATACCACGCCAAATGAAGTTTTAATAGTTCTAGATTGAGTCAAAAAAATTCACTACCCACTAATTTGGCAAAAAAAAAAAAAAAACAATCAGGCTGCAACCAACATCCTGTCAGAAGTTCAAATGAACAGAGACAAGGAGGCACATATGTATTATCCTACAGAACACTTAAACATTTTCTATGGTCCAATATCGGCCAAGAGATATATAGACCTAAGAAGACAATGACATTTTGCTCCTGCCAAGAGGAGAAAATGTAGCTATTTTTCTTATGGGAATTAATTTTCTGAGATGGTTTTCTCCAAGTCAATAAATGCACCTCCGCATATGGCGAGATTACCATTAGTGTCGATCTATGAAAAACATACACAGCATCAACATCTAAACTAAACTGATGATTTAGGAGCTTGATGATTTAGGAAACAAATTAGAACTTATTCTTATATCGTGTTGTACCCTTAATCAGGTTTCAAAGAGACGAAAGATAGAAGTATTGTAGACGAAGAGAACTAAATCGACTTCTATTAGCAAAATGGAATTACCGACAGAAAACATTGTTGCACGTATGTTCAAGAGAGATGGAATGATAGGCATCATAAATCAATAAAGATGGCATACTCAAACAAAACAACTGATAGAAAACTAAAAACTGAAAAGAAGGTAACATTCCTAATTAATGTCTCCTGAGAAAATTAAACATGAAACAACACACAAAATCAACAAGCAACAAAGTAACAAGCTGCTTCGTCAATTCATAGGAACTCTCATTGGAAAGTTGTAAATTCTCTTCAGTAGATTCCCATATCCCGTTATAGATTTGTGGTTGTCTAGATCATTAAGCTAAAAAGCCTTTGAGTGCTATGGCTAAAGAAAAATGACAAATGTCATCTTTATTTTTTTGACAGACATAATTTAGCTTTTCAAATTTTAGAGTTTCTCCAACAGTTTTCAGGTTTAGATGGGTTCTAATTTCAACACTACTACTCTACAATGACGTTCTTCCAGATAATCATCATCCTTTTTCATATTTACCTAAACTAGTATGAGTGTACCTGAATATTGTAGCCTCTAGGATGCTTTCGAGCTCCTTTCTCCGGGACATTGACTACCTGGATAGAGAGCTCCACAAATAAGAATACAAACAAATTGACTACCCTCACCATTATAGCAACTATTAAGTGCAAAACTCGGTTCCTATACAGTTTTCACCAATTTTGAACTCAAAGAAAAGTTGAGTCCAGAGAGCAATCTCTAAAAGAAGTGTGAAAAATCTAGTTATACAGGGGCAAAACTCAGAATTCCCGCAGAATTTTGTTTCCGTCTTTGGTCTTGGTCTTATGCTTGTAGAATAAGACCAACAAACATATTGTAGAAGATGGAGATTCACTAGCAAGTGAGCTCTACTCAGAAGTTAAGATAATACAATAAATCCGAGTAAAATATCATCTTTTATACTAATTCAATTTGGGTTTTAGGTGCCGTTCCGCTTCCTTTTTAAACCTTCTTTTTCAAAAAGAAGGTAATTTCAAGCTCAAATATAATGAAAATGAAAAATAATTTCTTAATTGTTTTTACACCGTTTAAAAGATCTCAATGAGCTTTATCAAACAAGATCCATATGGATAGGAAAATTATTTGCATAAACACATGATTTTTTAGCTTAAAATTAGCTTTCTTTCCTAAAACTTCCTTTTCTTAAAAACTGGAACGATCCATTAGTCTTTTCAACTTATTTATCTCTCGAGGTGACAATCTTCTCGCTGTTGTTACGAACATGGGATTAAGGGTCACTGTTGTACTTCATACAGCTATCCCTGCCGATATGAAAAATTCAGTCCACCTATATAAACTAAAATGGCACAAGTTCCAACAGATTGATCATAAGGCTGCCCCAAGATCAGTTTCCCTAAGATCTGACAAGCCCTCATTCAACTAAAATCAAAGCGCACCAAATAGAAGATGGATTTACCATTCATCATTCCAGCACTTTTAGTAATGCCTGCTGGACACCCTCACCCGATATATCTCTACTTATATTAACACTCTCAGCCTGCAATGTGAAAGTGAAAAATGCAAAAAAATAATGTAGAAAGAAAGCTATGTCAGTTTTGGTGAATAAGCAAAAGATAACTCTCAACCATGAAGTAGTTCTAGAGAAACCTTTTTTGTGATCTTGACAACTTCATCAATATATATGATGCCCAGTGGTGAGACGCGGTCCCCCCTGCCCCAACATACCTCTGCCACTAACGATGCCTTGTTGGGTAGCTTCCACATTGTAGTCAGCAACCTGAGCAAAAGACGCCATGACAAGAACAAAATTCTACAAAAGCTCTGTTGAAAGGAGATGTGAAAGATGAAATTTGAACATGCACTTACTATGATGCCTTTTCATATGATAGTTTATTAGAAGAATGCAAAGACAGCACTAGAAAAGGTTCATTGCACGAACTTAAAGTGGCTAACGACCAAATAATAGCAAAAACAATAGAGGCTACACATGGTAAAAAAAACAAAAACATGAAAGGATGTTGTATCGGGAGTTCTAGGAGCAAAGATTTGGACAACAAGGATGAAAAGTGATCAAGAACCAAAAGGCGGACCGATTCAAATTTAACTTGAACCAGAAATAACTGAGGTAGAAAAGAAATCCATTCGAGTAGACCTACCATTTTGTTCACTAAACTAAAGTAACATGTCTCAATCTACAAAAGACAGTATGAGTTAAGAGGATCTCTCCTTTACACGAAATAGATATAGAATCACTATACAACAACTAAATGCTCCAAAAGTTCGCCAACCATCATCTACCAACTACAATCCAAGAGGAATTTAGAAAATGCATAGCTACCCAGTCATCAAATAGCATCCTACTTCATTACAATCAAAGTTCATCCATGCACTTTCGACTATGAGCATTGGAAAGAGTCACTCACATCCAGACATAAGCTAGAGTCTCATCACTTGAAGCAAAAAATAAATAAATAAAATTTGGTTTGAAATTGATTTTGAAAGAACAATCACTTGATCATCTATTCTAACAGCAGAAATGCAATTTTCTAACAGCAGAAATGCTACTCAATACACAAGGCAGAATTCATAGATGATAGTTATAAACACTGTACAGGATTGCTAAACTCACAACAGTATCAAGCCAAAATCCATGCCATTAGTACATTGTGTATATACATGGATCTTTACCATAAGGAGCTTGTACAATACGGAAACCACATCCTCCCCAACATATCCAGCCTGCAACAATAGCAAGCTACACGAGCAAAGCAAAATCAGATCTTTGGGCACCAAACTCACTATTCAATTACATCAAGAAAACAATAACACCTCCATAACACCTCCATAAGAGAGACCAAATTCAAAGTACATACTTCAAGCTTCTTCTTTTTTAGAAAACGTACTTTGTCTGCATTTACAAATGGGAACGGGAGAAAACTATAAACTTAATATACTAACTAGGTGGATCACTATCTTTTCTTTGGAATGAATAGAAACAAAATGCGCATTGTTGCTCTTCAACTTTATTGCATGGCCACACTATTAAGAAAAAAAGTTGGCCATTGATGTCAAATAAATTATGTTCCGAGTTAAATCATTGGTTACTCATGTGCCATCATCTTCAAAATTCACCCATAACCTATGATAAGGATTCAAGTTGGCACAATTATCATGATTGACACATCGCACTTACAATAATTTCAAATTTCACAATTGCAGAAAGATAATGGACTATCATGAATCACCTACAAGTTCCAAAATTACAGAGAAGAACTAAAGACTTTGAAACAATTTCTCTCAGTAACTAAACCAAGACCCCACCAAAAGTTCTAATAGTTTTAATCTCATATGATTCACAACTTAACAACTTTAAAAGTTAATTATAAAAAATGCTATAGATAATTTATTAATAGACTTCCCATTTATAATCCTTGTCCAAAGAATTCTAAGTAGGCCATTCAGGAATTTGCATAGAGATCATGATTTACCCCCTGCAATTAGAGAATCTAGAAACAAAGGTAATCTATGTTAGTAACCAAAATTTAATGATAGATTTTTGCATATTTAGCCACATATACCCATATTTTCCAACCTTACCAGACTACCAGCAGTAAGCCACCATTAAAGACCAATCCAGAAAATTGAACCAAACAAACCAATAAAAAAAGAACAAATTCCTGTAAACTTACAAGCGAGGAGGCTAGAAGAATACCTTCTGAACTACGGATATGCGTAATTCAAACAAAACAATAGCCAATGAGACTTAAATGAAAAGATACACCAAAACAAAAAAGGGACTACAATAGTTTAACAATTGCGATCTACAGAACTATAAAAAGAGAGAGAGAGAGAAAGAGAGAGAGAGAGGGCGGGGGGGTTGAAAACCATCAAAATTGAAGGAACGGCTACTAAATGGCATCTTCAGACCAAATATTCGTGGACTAGTGTCACTAGTTAACAACTACAATCTACAGAACTAAAAAAAGGGGGGTTGAAAACCATCAAAATTGAAGGAAACGGCTACTAAGGCCCCGTTCCAAAACTCAAAATAAATATTTATTTTTTAAGAAGGCAATTTCAAGCTCAAAAGTAATGTGTTTACGCAAATAATTTTCCTAGCAATATGGATCTTGTTTGATAGATCTCATTAAGATCTTTTGAACGATACAAAAAAAAAAAAATCAAAAATTTATTTTTCATTTACATTATTTTTTAGTTTGAAAATGTGAAATAAGTACTTATTTTTTAAGGTGTTGTGGAACACACACTAAATGGCATCTTCATACCAAATATTTGTGGACAAGTTAACAACTGCAATCTAAAGAACTTAAAAAAAAAAAAAAAAGGGGGCGGGGGGGTTAAAAAAAACAAAATTAAAGGAAACGGCTACTAAATGGCATCTTCAAAAAAAAAGGGGGGGGGGTTAAAAAAATCAAAATTAAAGGAAACGGCTACTAAATGGCATCTTCAAAAAAGGTACCTCATTCAAGCACAACGATAAAGGCTTGATAACTTTCACCGATAACATCTGAGAGCACCTTGCTTTGCAAGAATAATAAATGCTGCAATGTGCATCTGAGATTGAGGCTGCCAAGCACTTAAATTGCTAGATGTAAATAAAATGACTTACAGACGCATTAGATCCAAAAATTATCATTCAAGAGTTGTTTACACAAGGAGAAAAATAGTCAGAAATCCTTCTCCTAAGGCGTTTTGGCATAGTGTGGTGTGGTTTCCAACAGGCTGTCCCTAGATGGTCATAGTGTGGTTAGCCATCTTGAGTGGCCTCACTATCATTGAGAATTCTGAGTGTATTATGTTCAGGCCGTTCTGGACATGAGAAAAGCCATGTTCACCTTTTCTTTGCTTACCCTTTTGCTTCTCAAGTGTGGTCTTCTTTGTTGCACAGAAATGGCATTGCTAAGCAACCTGAATATCTGGTACATGAGGT
The DNA here is from genome assembly GCA_025413875.1 of Rhododendron molle. NCBI lineage: Eukaryota > Viridiplantae > Streptophyta > Magnoliopsida > Ericales > Ericaceae > Rhododendron > Rhododendron molle. Next base: position 19,615,782 of record CM046391.1, on the reverse strand, counting down.
TCATTGGATTGCTTCTCATAGAAAAGGGAAAGGCATGATTCAATCTGTGTGAAAGCTATCCCTAGCCAATGTTCTAAAAGTCACTTGGCGCTAGTTGGGAGGTCAGCCACCTTCGAGCGATTAATCAGATTAATCGGCACATATTAATTAGTAATCGGTGATTAATCGTTAGTCCGACCTAATCGGATAGGCTCCACCAACGATTAATCGCTAATTAATTCCTTGTTTTAGAAAACTGTCCCTTGCTGCTTCTCATTTACCACATTTGGTGGGGAAGAAATGCTAGAATTTTCAAACGAGTGGGAAATGTGGATGAAGTGGTTCAAACAATTGTTTCTGACATTTGGTCCTATACTAGCTCATGGAGAGGTATCAAAAGATCTAACATTAACTCCCAAATCTACTTGGCTTGGAATATCTCGGCTAAAATTTTTGAGGTGTCTTAAGCGGAAGATTTCTTTTTGTATCTGCTCAAATTTTGTAGTTTTGCTCATGTGTTGAGGCCGTTCTCCTAGTTTAGAGCCTTTCCTTTTGTTGTGTTTAAAATATTGAGCCTGTTCCCATCCTTCGATTTCCTTGTTTGTATGCCTTGTCCAGGGGTGGCTCCTCTGTTTGATTAAAGAAATCATAAATTACCACACAAAAAACAGAGAAAAATAGCACCATACATATTGCTCCTTCTCTAGTTCTAGTTCTAGATCAAGCATCAACAGAAAAAATGCAAAAGAACAAAAAAGGTACCTGAATTTCAGCACAACGATAAAGGCTTGATAACTTTCACCACCAACCTCCGATAAAGGCTTGATAAAACAAAGTGAGAGTATCCATCAAAGCAACGCAAACAAATTAGAACTTATTCTTATAACATGATGAACCCTTAATCATGTTTCAAAGAGACAAAAGATAGAAGTATTGCTGAAGAAGAGAACTAAAGCAACTTCTATTAGCAAAATAGAATTACCGACAGAAAACATTGCTGCCTATATGTTAAAGAAAGATGGAATGAGAGGCATCATAAATCAAGATGGCATACTCGAGCAAAACAACTTATACAAAAGTAAAAACTGGAAAAAAAAAAAAAAAAAAAGGGGTAGCATTCCTAATTCTAAGCGTCTCATGAGAAAATTCTATATGAAACAACACAAAAATCAACAAGCAACAAAGTAACAAACTGCATCGTTAGTTCTAAGGAACTCTCATTGGAAAGTTGTAAATTCTCCTCGGCGGATCCTGTCATAGATTTGGGACTGTCTCAGATCATTGAGCTAAAACGCCTGTGAATGATATGGCTAGAGAAAAATGACAAATGTCATCTTTACTGTTTTTTTGACAGACGTAATTCATTGCGGCTTTTCAAATTGTAGAGTTTCATTGCCACTCTCTGGTCTCATCCAAACTAATCACACAGGTTTAGATGGGTTCTAATTCCAACACAAGTACTTTCTGCAAGCACGTACCTCCAGATCATCAAACTTTTTCATATTCACTGAACTAGGATGAGTGTACCTGAATATTATCGCCTCAAGGATGCTTTCAAGCTCCTTTCTCCGAGACGTTGACTACCTGGATAGAGAGCTCCACAAATAAGAATACAAACAAATTAACTACCCTCATCATTATAGCAACTCTTAAGTGCAAAACAAGGTTCCTATCCAATTCCCATCAATTTCAAACTCAAAGACAAACCGAGTCAAGAGAGTCTCCAATGCCAATGCAATAGCTAAAAGAAGTGTGAAAATTCTTAAACTAGGGCAAAACTCAAAACTCCTGCAGAATTTTGTTTCCATCTTTAGTTTTGGTCTTATGCTTGCAGAATAAGACCAACAAATATATTATAGAAAATATATTATAGAAAGCAAGTGATCTCTACTCAAAAGTTAAGATAGGACAATAAATCCGAGTAAAATATCATCTAATATAATTATTCATTTCGGTTTTTGTTTTTTCAATTTATTTATCTCTCGAGGTGAAAATCTTTTCGTTGTCGTGACGAACATGGGATCAAGGGTCATTGCTGTACTTCATTCGACTATCCTTGCCGATATGAAAAATCAAGTTCATCTATACAAACTAAAATGGCACAAGTTCCAACAGATTGATCATAAAGCTGCCCCAAGATCTGACAAGCCCTCATTTAACTAAACTCAGAGTGCACCAAATAGAAGATGCATTTTTTGTCCATTCCAGCACTTTTAGTAATGCCTACTGGACAACCTCGCCCGATACATCTCTGCTCATATTAAGGCTATCGGCCTGCATTGTGAAAGTGAAAATGAATAAAAATAATGCAGAAAGAAAGCCAACTCTCAACCATGAAGTAGTTTTAGAGAAACCTTTTTTGTGATCTTGTCAACTTCATCAATATACACGATCCCAATTCCGGAGCCAGGATTTTGGCCCAAGGGGCCCTGTTTAATAGGCATATTTGTATTAGAACATATACTTGTTATATCGTAGAGCTTTTTGCTTTCAATACACTACATTTGTACATTTAAATTATTCTACGCCAATACCATTTTGTTTTAGGTTTTTTTTATCCATCGATAGAAGATATCATTTATATCATGTATGAAGTACAAAATGCAAGCCCATGACGCTGTATCAGTTGTAAGAGTTCAGGATATAACCAAGCCCAACAACTTAACCAATACCAAAAATAAGCTCATCATAGGGAAGAAATCAAGAAAAAAAAGGGAAAGCCCGTCTAAGGGATGAACATCCACATGCATGTGGGGAGATTCGAACTCCTGACTAGATGCAAGAGTCTTGGTCAACTGAGCTAGCCCCAGTTAGTTTCCTTTAGACTACTACAATTGTCACATGCTTATTTTTTATTAATGAAAGAGAAATTGAGTAACTAGAATGCTATGAAGCACAGATACTCCGAAACTAGTCACGTACGAGTATTGGATACGCGAGAGATACGGATACACGCCCGATATACCCCGATATGTATCGGATACGGCAAATAAGTATCTGACATTTAAAATAAATATTTTTAATTTCGAATATGCGATGGATACGCGGGGGATACGTTTAAGGATACGGCGGGGTATAAAATGAAATTTTTCAAAGAACCAAGTACAAACTAAAAGGTGAAAATTATAATAATACCATCACTAAAAATATAAAACCTAGAAAATAATGCACATCGATACATCAATCCCTGAACTAGTCGATATTTTCCCAACCTTACATCGCTTAAACCTTTGATTCACAAGGTTCTTTCTCTGTTTCTGTTTTACTGGTGTGAGTTTCTATTGTTTACATATAGAATAAATTATATCCAATACATAAACTGGTATATAGATACTATTATATGTGTATATATATGAAGTATATTATACTACTATTAGTCTATTACCCACTAATGTGTATTTTTTTTCCTTTTTTACAAAATTCTAATCTTTTGGATGATCAGTTCCTACTCTTTTGACTTTTGACTTTGACATGTACTTAATGCTTCGTATGGCAATTCAACATTTTTATGCCTAGGGAGTATAAAAATGTATAATTTATACAGTCGTATCTGTATCCTATTTTTTAGGTTTTGCCATATCACCGTATCTGTATCTGTATCGGTATCGTGTCGTATCCGTATCTCGTATCCATATCCGTGCTTCATAGCAAGAATGTAATATACCCCATTTTTTATTTAATCAAACCAAATATAAGTAGACATTTTACTAATAATAGTAGTAATACTCAAAATTATAAGGATTACGCATGTTAGCCGACTCAATGCAGCGGCGGGCGCCCTGCCCCAACACACCTCCACCACTAACGATGCCTTACTAGGCAACTTCCACATTGTAGTCAGCAACCCGAGTAAAAACCGCCATGACAAGAAATAAAAACAAAATTCTACAAAAGCTATGTTGAAAAGTAATGTGAAAGACAATTTAAAAGGTGACAGGGCAGGAGCTGAGTGGGAATCTCACCACAGTTCACGACCAACTATGAACATGCAATTAGTATGATAAGGATTGTCAAAGAAAATACAAGCACTAAGAGAGATGCTTTTTCATACGATGGTTTATTGGAAGAATGCAAAGACAGCACTAGAAAGGGTTCATTGCACGAACCTAAAGTGGCTAACAAGCAAATTATAGCGAAAACAATAGAGGCTACAGATAAACAATACAACATGAGAAGATGATGTATAAGGAGTTATAGGAGCAAAGATTTGGACGTCAAGGATGAAAAGTGATCAAGAACCAAAGTTTGGACTGATTCAATTTTTCTTGAACCAGAAACTGAGGTAGAAATCCATTCGAGTAAACCTGCCATTTTGTTTGCTAAACTAACGTAACATGTCTCAATCTACAAAAGACAGTATGGGTTAAGAGGATCTCTCTTCATCAAATAGCATCCTACTTCATTACAGCCAAGGTTCTTCCATGCACTTTCAACTATGAGCATTAGAGTCACTTACATCCAAACATAAGCTAGAGTCTCATCGCTTGGAGCAAAAAATAAATTAGAAAAAAAATTGGTTCCACATGTGGCAACAAAGACACCAGCTCCAGATTTTAGTAAAAGGTTTGAAATTGATGTTGAAAGAACAATCACTTGATCATCTATTCTAACAGCAGAAATGCTACTCAGTACACAACGCAGAATTCATAGATGCTATAAACACTGTACAGAATTGCTGAACTCGCACAGTATCAACGTGAAATCCATGCCATTAGGACATTGTGTTATCAAAATCTTCTGTGTGTGTGCGTGTGGGTGGGGGTGAAGAGCATAGGCCCATAGACATAGATATTTACCATAAGGAGCTTGTACAATATGGACTCCACATCCTCCCCAACATATCCAGCCTGCAAAAATAACAAGCTGCACAGGCTAAGCAAAATCAGATCTTTTGGCACCAAACTCGCTCTACCATTATATCAAAAAAACAATAAAACCTCCATAAGAGAGACCAAATTCAAAGTACATACTTCGGCTTCTTTTATTTTAGAAAACGTACTTTGTCTGCATTTTCACATGGGAAGGGGAGAAAACTATAAACTTAATACACTAACAAGGTGGATCACTATCTTTTCTTTGGAATGAATAGAAACAAACTGCGCATTGTTGCTCTTCAATTTTGCTGCATGGCCACACTATTAAGAAAAAAAATTGGCCATTGATGTCAAAGAAATTATGTTCTGAGATATTTCATGGGTTACTCATGCGCCACCATCTTCAAAATTCACCATAACCTGTGATTCTGTGAACTGTAATGACCTCAAGGAAAAAAGGAGTTGTTTGACCTAACATGCAAAATAATGTACCTAGAAGGCAGAGTGTCCTCATCCATGACCACTAGGACAAACCAAAATTTTCTCCACAGCATTCTAAGGGAAACAAATAGAAAAGTAGACCCAAAAAAATTGTTACATGCAGATAAAGTATGTTTGCAGTCCGGGTTCCTTGTACGGAATTAGGATATACTACTTACGAAGAACAAAATATTTGTAACTTTTTTCATAGTCAGGTACTAAAAACAACAAATAACCAATGAAAACGATTGACCTGGAACATAGTGTGTGAAAATAAAAAAGATGAATCTTGTTTAATAGGCTAAGTTCCGCTAAGATTTTTGGGCGTTTTCTTATTTTGTCCTTATTCAAATTTTTTTTGCCTTTGTTAGTTCTGCGCCCAACTTTTGTGAATTATTGATTAGTTTGAATCGGAAAAGTAAAAAAATTAAGACTTATAAAGCCCAAAAAGGCATGCAAAAAAATTTAAATAAGGACAGAACAATAAAAAACTCAAAAATTTCAATAACCCTTACCGGAACTAGAAACCGCTCGTGTCTAAAGGCAACTTGTAAACACCTACGAGTTTCAATATTACAGAGAATAACTAAAGACCTTGAAACAATTTCTCTCAATAACTAGAACCAAGACCCCACCAAAAGTTCTAATAGTTTTAATCTCGTATGATTCACAGCTTAACAGCTTTAAAAGTTACTAGGTGAGGCGCACATGCTAACACGCGGAGTGTCGTGTCCGTGAATCGTGATGTGGTAGTAGGTTTCATGAGGAAGTTTTTAGGTATGTACATTGAGGTAAACATTAAGTCTGTGAATACCAATTATCAATTTTGAAATCCGAAAATACCAAGGATGAAATAAGCACACTCGTATAGAGCCTGTTTTTGCAACTTGAACTGATAAGCCAGGACCAAACTCAAATTACTAAGGCTAACAATCTACAATCGAATATGACATTTTGTAGCAAAATAAACATCAGTGCAATAGGTGAGAATGTCGACGCATATAAGACCTTTGGTCAGCCCATCTCGAAGGCTGAAGAGAGGCCACACTTCCACTAAAGTTGCCGAAGCAACATCCACACAATTAGAGGTGGGACAATATGGAAGTTTTCAACTCCAAACTACCCAAAAGTCTTCATGCAACAGAAGAGAACCCTATGCATTCTATTTCATTTGACACTTAACTAAAATTCTTAGCCGATTAAAGGTAGAAAACAATACATAGAGCATCACATTGAAGCTCATAATCAAGGGTCAACGTAGAGAGTGATAAAATGCTTATTGCTTCAGTGATCTATGCCAAGGACAGCATCAAAGGGTGATTATAACCCTGTCGTTAACCCATGCAATCACCAATCATACTTGAAAAGGATAAAATTGAAATTAGCTCCAAGAATGAATTGTATGGCGAATTTCCACTGATCAACCTCAGTTTCCTTACCCAAATTGTGTATTTCTTGCATGATTTGTATCTTTTGTCCCTATGTCACATTACAACATGCTTAAGGGAAAATGGGAGGGAAGTTTTGGGTGGTGATGCATCAAAAGCGGGACACAAAACTTAATCTAGCACATGTATAAAACGTAGGAGAGAAGGATAATTCTTCTACTATTTGTTTTATACATATCGTTACTTACTTATAACTGGTCTGCCATGGTGATAGTTCTCCTGCAAAAATGAATTTTATAGGTATCAATGACACAAAAACAAAGGAATTTTGCCAACGAAATCACTGCAGCTACTATTAGATAAACACAAAAACAACACTCACTATCGCCCACAATATATGGAACACTTCATTAACTAAGTATGGACACTTATGAATATGTCATCCTTCTAGCTATTGCTTTTTACCTCTCAATGGTGGATGTCCTTGTTCAAAAAAAAGGCACCCAAACTTGAATAAGTAGTCTTCTTTCTTTAGGTGGGTCATAGTTTTAAGCGAATTCGGTTTAATCAATTTGTTGGGTGCCATGGCAACAAATTTGGTTTATTGATTCTAGATGTTACCCAATTTCAGCCTCAAAACGAGTTCATGAGTCAGAGTAGTGGCTTACAGTGAAGCATTGCTTTGAGAGTCAACAAAAATAAAAATCAGAGATAGAGAAAAAGTCTCTCAAATAGGTGGTCAAAAACACATGGTCCAAAAAAAAAAACTATTCAGCACAACAACATATCAACTCTTCATTGTTCCACATACAAACGAAAACCTTTTACAATCTTCTCTCTAATTGGACTTTCATGAGCCATCTTTTGGAGAGGGAGTTAAATCTTTGTTCCAAAGCTTCACACAGATGAGTTGAGCAGAAGTTAAGGATTGGTAAACTGGCCTGATCATTTGGATAAATGCAGTAAAAACACTCACAGTAAGAACTGACTGTGCTCACACTAACAAAAGAGAACCTAATATTACTTGTTGATCAGCCTTAAAGAAAATAAAGGGGGAGAATAAGAGATATCTCTATTTTTCAAGATGATTGACGGGTCTGAAGATAAGTCGCCTCTCAAAATCCACAACTCTACACCAGTTGGATAGAGTTCATGGCATCAATCAAACGGAGACAAAGAAATAAACCAGATAGACCTAACTGTGTATGGCATCCGAAATCCTGATCGTCTTGAGTCATGAAGTCCTGAACATATCCATGGCGGTGGGTTAATTATCTTCTCCAGTCAGTGTGGGTTTTACTGACTTTCTCGAATGATTCAAATTTTTTATTTCTCAGACCCCAATCCATACTATACAACAGCAGAACTAAATGATCTCAGTCCTGAAATCAGTTTCCACCCATCCCAGCCATCAAAGCATTTCCAAAGTAAACTAGACCATTGAATCCAAATTTCATGGCAGAAAATATGTGGAATTCAAATTGTATGACCTTCCTCGTTATAGAGATATAAAAAACGTCATCACAGTCAAATAGTAAAAATTTAAACAAACAAACAAACTACAGACAGTTACATCATACATGTTTGTCATGTGCAAGCTTGTCATATTTTTAGCAGATATCCTTCTAAAATGCCTCCCTATGCCAAAGGATAGATAATGGATCATTGACCCACTCTCACATCATTCATCCCTCCCACCCTCCCAGAGAAAGTTCAGGCATTTAATCCCTCCAGAACTTCAACAAAGTACTTGTGGGGAAAATATGCACCGTGAGAATTTGAGGCCGTTTCAACATATACATAATAGTATAGATAAGCTTCATAATCTAGATTCTAGACATTTAACTTCTTCAACTGATCGCAGTTATACACATTTTATACAGAAGCTCAACTCTCTAGGCAGCCATTCAACCTACAGAAAGACGAGCAAAGTCATGTGTACCTCCCACAAATTGCTGAAAACAGCATCCTTGAACTTAAGCATCCATGTCCAAAGCTCTTCGAGCCACCTCTCAGCCATACCACACCAAATGAAGTTTTTTAACAGTTCTGGATACAATCAAAAAAAAAAATTACAACTTGGGAAAAAACAGAATAAAAAAAAAATGGTCAGGCTGCAACCAACATCTTGTTAGAAGTGCAAATGCACAAAGACAAGGAGGCTCATATGCATTTATCTACAGAACACTTCAACGTTTTCCATGGTCCAATATCAGCCAAGAGTTATGGAGACCTAAGAAGACATTGACATTCTGCTTCTACCAAGAGGAGAAAACATAGCTATTTTTCTTATGGGAATTACCTTTCTGAGATGGTTTTCTCCAAGTCGTCAAAAGCACCTCCACATATGAAGAGATTACCTTTAGTGTCGATCTGCGAAAAACATACACAGCATCAACATCTAAACTGAATTAGGAGCTTGAACAGAAAGAGTGAGAGTCTCCATCAAAGCAAAGCAAACACATTATAACTTATTCTTATGACGGGATGAATACCCTTGATCAGGTTTCAAAGAGACGAAAGATAGAAGTATTGCTGAAGAAGAAAACTAAAGCAACTTCTATTAGCAAAATGGAATTACCAACAGAAAACATTGCTGCCCGTATATTCAAGAAAGATGGAATGAGAGGCGTCATAAATCAAGAAAGATGGCATACTCAAACAAAACAACTGATACAAAACTAAAACTGAAAAGAATGTACCATTCCTAATTCTAAGGGTCTCCTGAGAAAATTCAACATGGAACAACACACAAAATCAACAAGCAACAAAGTAACAAACTGCATCGTTAGTTCTAAGGAACTCTCATTGGAAAGTTGTAACACGTTCTTGCAGATCATCATCCTTCTTCATATATTTATCTAAACTAGTATGAGTGTGCCTGAATATTGTCACCCCTAGGATGCTTTCGAGCTCCTTTCTCCGGGACATCAACTACCTAGATAGAGAGCTCCACAAATCAGAATATAAACAAATTAACTACCCTCATCATTACAGCAACTCTTGGGTGCAAAACAAGCCTCCTATTCGGTTCTCACCAATTTCGATCTCAAAGAAAAGCCGAGTCCAGAGAGTCTCCAAGGCCAATGCAATCTCTAAAAGAAGTGTGAAAATTCTAGTTACACAGAATTTTCGCAGAAATTCATTTCCATCTTTAGTCGTGATTTTATGCTTGCAGAATAAGACCAACCAACAAACATATTGTAGAAGATGGAGATTCACTAGCAAGCGAGCTCCACTCAGAAGTTGAGATAGGACAATAAATCCGAGTAAAATATCATCTATTATACTTATTCATTTTGGGTTTTAGTCTTTTCAACTTATTTCTCTCAAGGTGACAATCTTCCCGCTGTTGTTACGAACATGGGATTAAGGGTCACTGCTGTACTTCATACAGCACTGCCGATATGAAAAATCCAGTCCACCTATATAAACTAAAATGGCACAAGTTCCAACAGATTGATCATAGGGCTGCCTCAAGATCTGAAAAGACCTCATTTAACAAAACTTAGATTTTGGCCCGAGAGGGCCCGGTTCAATAGGCATATATTTGTATCAGAACATATATTTGTTATATCATATAGTTTTTTGCTTTTCAATAAACTACATTTGTACATTGAAATGATTCTACGCCAATGGAAAAGTATATGAATCAATTTGTTTATTTTATGCTTTTTTCAGGCAATCGATAGAAGAAGAGATCATTTACATCATGTATGAAGTACAAAATACAATCCCGTGACACTATATCCATTGTGAGAGTACACGAAATAACCAAGCCCAATAACTTAACCAATACCACAAATAAGTTCATCATAGAGAAGAAATAAAGAAAAAGAGAAAAGCCCGTCTAACGCAAGAACATCCACACGCACAAGAGATTCGAACTCCTGACCTTCTAGTGAGATGCAAGACTCTTGGTCAACTGAGATAGCCCCAGTCGGTTTTCTTTAAGTTTAGACTACTACAATAGTCACAAGCTTATTTTTTGTTTATGAAAGAAATTGAGTAACAAGAATGTAATATAACCCGTTTTTTATAAAGTCAAACCAAAAGCGTGGACTTTATAAGTAGACATTAAATACTAATAATATCAGTAATCCTCAAAATCATATATCATACATGGAGAATCTTTAAAAATCGGGGGTGCTGGGGCCGCGAGGCCCCGCCCGGCCCCAACATACCTCTGCCACTGACGATGCCTTGCTGGGTAGCTTCCACATTGTAGTGAGCAACCTGAGTGAGAAAACACTATGACAAGAAGTAGGAACAAAATTCTATAAAAGCTCTATTGATAGGAAATTTGAAAGGTGATAGGGCAGGAGCCGAGTGTGAAACTCACATCAGTTCACGACCAACTTTGAACATGCAATTAGTTTGATAAGGATTGTCAAAGAAAATACAAGTACAAAGAGAGATGCTTTTTCATACAATGGTTTATTAGAAGAATGCAAAGACAGCACTAGAAAGGGTTCATAGCACGAACCTAAAGTGGCTAACAAGCAAATAATAACAAAAACAATAAAGGCTGCTACGCATAAACAATACAACATGAAAGGATGCTGTATAGGGAGTTATAGGAGCAAAAATTTGGACATCGAGGATGAAAAGTGATCAAGAACCAAAATGTGAACTGATTCATTTTTTCTTGAACCAGAAATAACTGAGGTAGAAATCCATTCAAGTAAACTAAACTAAAGTGACATGTCTCAATCTACAAAAGACAGTGTGGGTTAAGATGATCTCTGTTTTACACGAAATAGATATAGAATCACTTTATAGCAACAAAATGCTCCAAAAGTCGACCAACCATCATCTACCGACTACAATCCAAGAGGAATTTAGAAAATGCCTTCATTACAGTCAAGGTTCTTCCATGCACTTTCGACTATGGGCATTGGAAAGAGTCACTTACATCCAGACATAAGCTAGAGTCTCATCGCTTGAAGCAAAAAAAAAATGAAAATTTTGGTTCCACATGTGCTGACTGAGACACCAGCTCCGCACTCTAGTGAAAGGTTTGAAATTGATGTTGAAAGAACAATCACTTGATCATCTATTCTAACAGCAAAAATGCTACTCAGTCCACAACGCAGAATCCCTAGATGCTATAAACATTGTACAGAATTGTTGAACTCACAACAGTATCAACGCGAAATCCATGCCATTAGGACATTGGGTTATCAGAATCTTCTCTGTGTGTGCGTGTGTGGGTGGAGGTGAAGGATAGACATAGATCTTTACCATAAGGAGCTTGTACAATATGGACTCCACATCCTCCCCAACATATCCAGCCTGCAAAAATAACAAGCTGCACAGGCTAAGCAAAATCAGATCTTTTGGCACCAAACTCGCTCTTCCATTATATCAAAAAAACAATAAAACCTCCATAAGAGAGACCAAATTCAAAGTACATACTTCGGCTTCTTTTATTTTAGAATAGATTCTTTGTCTGCATTTTCACATGGGAAGGTGATAAAACTATAAACTTAATACAATAACTAGGTGAATCACTATCTTTTCTTAGGAATGAATAGAAACAAACTGTGCAAGAACTTGTCGCTCTTCAATTTTGAAGCATGGCCACACTATTAAGAAAAAAATTTGGCCATTGATGTCAAAGAAATTATGTTCCGAGTTTGTATCATTGGTTACTCATGTGCCATCATCATCAAATTTCACCCATAACCTGTGATTCTGTGAACTGCAATGACCTCAAAACAACAAGGAGCTCTTTGACTGGACATGCAAATAATGTACCCAGAAGGCAGTACACTTTCACAGCGTTTTCTCCACAGCATTCTAAGGGAAACAAATAGAATTATAGAAAAGTAGACAAATACAAACTTATACACTTTTTTTTTTTTTGACAGCCAAACAAGTTGTACTAAAAAGTATGCATGCAGTCCGGGTTCCTTATACGAAATTAGGATATACCACTTACGAAGATCGAAATATTCGTAACTTTTTTCATAGTTAGGTACTGAAAACAACAAATAACCAATGAAAACGATTGACCTGGGACGTAGTGTGTGAAAATTAAAGAGACGAACCCTGATGAATAGACCAAATTCCGCTAAGATTTTTGGGCTTTTCTTGTTTTGTTCTTATTCAAATTTCAAAAAACCCTAAAATTTCAAACCCTTAGCGGAACTTATCGAAAAAATACATTTAAAAAAAGTGAAGGAAACAACCGTTTAACAACCCATGCCAATGGCCGTGCCTATTCCCTGGTGGTTAGATCCGACACCGGGTCTCGGTTTCATCGGTCGAACACGGACGGTTTTAGCGGTTCGGGCACGCCTGAAACTTCAAAACCAAACGGCGAAACGTGTCGTCCTCCTCCGCATTTGATTTTAGCCGGCGAAACTTGTCGTGCTCCTCCGCGTTTGATTTTAGCCGGCGACTGTGATTACTTTGTCGATGGCTTCCCGTCGTCGCCAATGCAACTCACCCGAACTCTTACCGGTTCGGATGCGAAGGGCTAAACAAAAGAATATTTAAGGGGATTAATGAACCGTGAAAAACTTCTCGAGAGGAAGAGAGGGATTGAAACAGACGGAGTAATGGGAGAGAGAGAGAGAGAGAGAGAGAGAGATCAGAGATGGGTTGTAATTTGAAAACGGAAGGAAAGGAGCAATTAATGTGGAGTAATTATTTGGATTTTGCATTAACTCTTATTCCAACGGGCGCATTGAGGCGCCGGGTCAAGACTAACTAAAGCTGAAATAGCCGTGCAGTAAACGTATATTTTTCCAACGGGCGCATGGCATTAATGGGATTCCGTTCGGTTAAATAAGTTAATTAGGTTTTTTTTTTTTAATTTTTTTTTGTATTTATTAATTTTTTGAAAATTATTACATCGTCGTAACAAAAGGAATCTAAAAAGTAAAAATTACAATCGAAACCTAATTTTTTTAATAAAGACAAAAATAAACTAATAGTCCAATAAGCCAATTTTTTTTGGGATTTTTTTCAAGAAACTTGCAAGGGCAAGTCCATAGAATTTTTCTAGTTTATCCTAAAAATTAGAGTAATTAGTATGAATATTTGAAGTTATGAAGGAGCCAAGCTCTCGCGCCACCCCTTGTATCTGCCCTTGTTTAGAGGTTACTGAAAGGTTATGGCTCGGAAAAAGAGATGTGAAGACTCAAATTTTTGACTTTTTAGTAAAGGAGAACAATTCAGGTCAATGGCTAGCCCCAATTGATTTTTTAAATAATCTTCTTAACCTTGTAATTTGTTTTGACGTAATATTTTTTATGTGTTGCATTTTTGGTACATTGACAGGTTATGATTTGGAAGAGAAGATGTTTTTCTTGAACACCAAATAAAATTTTATTAATTGGAAGAGGAGATGTCAAGATTCAAATCTTTGACTTTCTAGTGAAGATTACAAATCCTGGTCAATAGCTGGCCCTAATTGAAAATTTTCTTTTGTCTTGGAAGAAAATAAAAGTCCGCAAAATATAAAAAATGACTAAATCCTTACAAGAAATTCACAACTATTTAGACTCAAATTTCTAAGCATTTTCGATGAACTTAATTGTTTAGAAAAAGATTTCATTAAAATATGATTGAATTGTTTGTGCTTTAAAATTGTTTCATACTACGTTTATCTTCTATTAGTGTGAGTCTTAAAATAAGGCACAAATATATTTCAATAGAAAATATGATTGACGAGATTTGTTTAAAGTGGGGAATTAAATTCCAAGTTATATCATTATCATCCTATATATGTTTTGTTTCTTTGGTTGGAGCTTCAATGTGTTTCCACTTAATTTTTTGGCCCGGTTCTACTAATATTTTTTTTTATTTTTAGGAAAAAGTGGACGTTTGTATTTATTCAAATTTTTTTTTTTGCATTTGTTAGTTTTGCGCTAAATTTTTGTGAATTATTGATTCGTCTCGACGAAACAAATCGGAAAAGAAAAATTTGTTTACTCTTACCCAAATATTTTGAATTTTTGGCCTTGCTCCACTAACACTTTTTTTTTTTAACTTTTAGATAAAGTGGATGTTTCGACCTTATTCAATTTTTTTTTTGCATTTGTTAGTTTTGTGCCAAACTTTTGTGAATTACTGATTCGTTTCAACGAGATGAATCGGAAAAGAAAATTTTGTTTACTTTTTATATATCCAAATATTTTGAGAAACAACAATTTTAAGCAAAAAAACAAAAAAGAGTTAAAGAACTTGGTATCTTCTATAGCCGTGTCATTTTTAGTGATACAGGCAAGGGAAATAGAAACACGTAGAACGCTTGTCCTTTTGTTTTATCAGGCCGCAGGAAAAATGATTCGGTGCATGTGCAATCATGTGCCCCATTGTGTTCCTATTCCAACTAGCGTCCTTCCCGTTCGATACACGGGACAAACAACAAATTGTATGAGCTCGATATTTTGTAGCAGAATCACATAAATATTTTGTCTTGTGCATCGAACGGAAACAACGCTAGTTGATAGAAAATGAACCCGGGGTGCGTATTGTCCCTCAGGAACAACATGAGCGCTGGGCCAATCCGAGCCGTCCATGCTCAGCATTGGACGACTCAAATTGCAACAAATACTAAATCAAATTAAATTACTTCAAAAAAAATATAATATTTCTCGTTAGTTTATTTAAGGGGGATAGGTTATCTGAGAGTTCCACTGACAAGAGCCTTAAAGAGATCAAATTTTTGTACCCGTTTTGAATACCCTACGGGAAGCCGTTCTAAGGGAGCTTCACCAATCAAACTTTGTCGTGCACCCTGGAGGGAATAAGATGTATCAGAACCTCCGTACACTATATTGGTGGGGAGGAATCAAGAATGATGTAGCCAAGTATGTATCCACGTGTCTTACGTGCCAGCAAGTGAAAGCTGAACACAAGAAGCCAAGAAGGACCCTTCAACCATTACTGATTCTAGGATGGAAGTGGGAGCACATCACTATGGACTTTGTGACAGGATTGCCTAGGTCGGTCAATAAGAACAACAATATTTTCGGTAATTGTGGATCGACCGACCAAAACTACTCATTTCTTACTCTTTGACTGATACCATGGAATCTTTTAGCAGACTCTACATCCACGAAATTATTCGATTGCATGGAGTGCCCGTATCTATAGTTTCTGATCGAGACCCCCATTTCACCTCTAACTTTTAGGGAAGCCTGCAGAGAGCATTAGGAATAGATATTCGCCTGAGTACAGCGTTTCACCCTTAAACTGATGGACAATCTGCGAGGACGATTCAAACCCTGAAGGACATGCTCCGAGCTTATGTGTTGTAGTTTAAAGGAAGTTGGGAGAGACACCTACCGTTGGTGGAGTTTGCCTATAATAACAGTTACCAAGTTAGCATTAGGATGGCCTCTTATAAAGCATTGTACGGACAACCATGTCAATCGCCTATCTGCTAAACAGAGGTTAGAGAAGACGCTCTACTTGGACCTGAGCTAGTCCGAGAAACTACTGAGAAGGTAAAGGTGATCAGAGAACGACTTTTGACCGCGCAGAATAGATAAAAGAGTTATGCTGACAAGATGACTAGGCCTTTAACATTTAACGTGAGAGATCACGTGTTCCTAAAAATCAAGCCGCGAAGGGGGATCACCCGATTTGACAAGAAAGGGAAGTTATCGCCTCGCTACATTGGCTCATTTGAGATCTTAGAGCAAATTGGCGAAGTATCCTATCATCTAGCTTTACCGTCGCAGATTGTCAAAGTTCACAATATTTTTCACTTCTCCATGCTATGGAAATACATGGCTCACCCCATTCACGTGCTCGATTGGGAGGAAGTCACGTTGGATGAGGATACGACTTTTGAAGAACCGATGGAAATCCAGGATCATGGAGAAAAAGTTACCCGTGGATGAACAATCAAATTAGTTAGAGTCCTATGGAGACACTGAGAACTGGATGAATCAACTTGGGAACGCGAGGACACAATGAGAGCCAACTACCTGTACCCATTTCAAATTGAAGGTACATCGTAATTTTTGAGGACGAAATTATTTTAAGGGGATAAGTTGTAAAGATCCGGTATTTTTTTTAATAAATAATAATAATCATCAAAAACAAAAATATAATATTTCTCGTTAGTTTATTTAATGCGAAAAATTATTTATGTCGTCACACTAATTTTATTTCCGTAATCGATTATACGCGTGCGTGTCCAATGAGTTAATTCTTTATTATATACGTATGTATACACTAAATCATTTTACCCAAACCTTAACTTAACTAAATCCTAAACTAAAATTCTAACCAAACTATTATCAAACTCATACTCCACCGTCACCATCACCTCACATCTCCTTTTTTCCCCAAAATCAGCCGAACCACCACCCTCCCCTCTGCCATTTTCAGCAGCCCCCACTCCTCCACCCCATTATTATATATCCCTCTCCATTTATTAAATACATATATACACTCAACACACTCACCCATTGGTTTATACCCCTCATGCAATAAACCAAAACCCATTTAAAACTTCTTTCCCCTTTCTCTTTTATTTCCCAGCCCCGCACACACACACGAGAGAGAGAGAGAGAGCTCGGCTGCCATAGCCACCGCGCCCCCCCCCCTCGGCTTTCCACCTACGTGCACTCCTCCGACCCGCCGCCTGTCACCACTATCCCCGGCCCCTAGCTCCACTCTTTCTCCATCACTCCCGAGACCACGACCCCCGGCGCCACCACCCATCTCCACCCCGTGCCATCGCCAGCCAAGCCAGCCATCACCACCATGTACCTCGATCGCCACCGATTTCAGAGCTCACCACCGTACGCCTCCATAACCACCTGTGCGTACCACCACCGATCAGCACCTCCCACCACCAGCTGGCCATCACCACCACTGGAGCCACCTCCCCCGCCGTGCTCACCATCACCACCGCCCGAGCTCTAACCCCCTGCCGTTTCTTTCCGAACCCCGTTTCTCCAGACGAGAGATAGTTCGGAACTCACCTCCCTAAATATACGTCGTGTTTCTATTATGATTTTTGCGCTACGGTATGATATTAATCGAATCCGACGTGGCCCGTCGAAATCCGGTGGAAACTCCCCTGTTTTGCCGATTTCCATAGCCGCCGGAAATTTTAAGTTTTTTTTGGATTAATTACAGTTTGGTCCCTCAAGGTTGTTAGCTTATAAATTCAACCCTTGAGTACTTTTAGGCTAATACTATAAACCCCAAGTTAATTAGTTTTGGTTAAATCCTAGTTTTTATTGTGATCATGAAATATTCTAGCACTGACAATACTCTGCGACGATTAAGAATAAATGTAGACTTTAGTTTTGATATAGAAAAGAGAAAATAAAGGAACCGCGTAATTTATTTTTCTCGCAAGATTAATTTTATCGCATGATTATCTTTATGTTTCTTAGTTGTATTGCATGATTATTTTTGTGGCATTATTAGTTCTATAGCAAAATTAATTTTATCGCTCAATTATACATTAGCATGTTAGCCTGTATTGTGACAATGCGGATTGCGTGATATGTTGTTGTATTGATAGATTGGACAAATAGGTTCTTGGGTTGGTTGCGATATGCGGATTTAACATATTAGACATGAAAGTAGGTTTAATGGAAAATGGATAATGTGAGAGGATGTGATTTGGATTTCGGGCAATCCTGGTTTGGAACCCGTGGTGATGTATTGTTGATGGATGATTGGTGGCGATTTGTTGAAAGTTTTGATTTACGAAACCCTGGGTAGGGCATGGTGGTGATCGGCTCTCGGATGTTGGGACGGGACATAAGGGTGGCATTGTGTTTGCGTCACAACCCGGGCTAAACAGCGCTTGAGCGTTGCCCGTGAAGTTCAACCCGGGCTAGACGGCGCTTGGGCGTTGCCGGTGAAGTTTTATCCGAACTTATGGTCGCGGATGGGATGCCCGAGTAAATAATTTAGGTATCTTTCATCCGGATCTGGAAAAAGGGGAGTTAACCACACCAGTGTTTATGCCAGAGGTTAAGGGTGGGAACGGATCTGTGGATAAGATCTGGAATTTCACATAGGTTGAAGGATAGTAATGAAATGATTAATTGTTCTCTTTTTATGTTATTTTAATGCATTTCAATTGTATATCCTATTTCTTGTAAGTTATGGGTTCGGGTGGATTTTAGCTATTGAGCGTCATCGCTCACGGTACTATGTTGCCCTGATAACTCGAACGCCAGGTACCGAAGACGGAGCAGAAGTGTTGTACGATTCGATCGAGTTCAATCCTATTGAGAAAGAAGCTGAAAACCTTGGTTTCCGTGCGCATAGTCGCTCTAATTAATTTAAGTCGACTTAACTTGGAAGCTTCTAAGTTTATTCGAAAATTGTAATATTTTGATTTATTCGAATGGTTGTAATATAATGACATATGCTTTTGGAACAATGACGTAGTAAATCTATAGATATCTCTTGGGAAAATTGTCTTTGAAAATTTTAAAGTCTGGACAAAAATATATATTATTGGAAATCTCTTTTTAATATTTTTTTAATGTCTTCGAATTTTTAGGGCATTCCATTTTTTTTTTTGAATGGTCATTTGGGGTTCGTATTTGTGTTAGGAGTTAGGGGACCCCTAATTTTTTTAATTTATTTTGTTTTGATTGAACAACAAAAGCAAGAATTTAGAAGAAGTTGGATTCACTACTACAATACTTAATAGACAAAGTCGCAATAAAGAACATTACAAAGATCACGGTTTTAGCAAAAACATGATAAATCAGTTGGCTTATTTAGCCGAACGGGGTAGTTGGCTTATTTAGCCGAACGGGATAGTTAGGCTTCAATTTTGCTCTGAGTAAATATTTATTTACAATTTTCAAGTTTAAAAATTATAGGCTTATTAAAATTAAAAAATATGCAGAATGTATCTTGATCGATAGATTTCAATGAGATCTATCAAACTCTGCAAAAAAAAAAAAATTGAAAACTTATTTTCATAAACCCATTATTTTTAAATTTGAAAATAAATCTTAATTTTTTAAGCATTTACTGGAGTATTTGAGAAAGTGTACAGCATATTTGTGGGAAAATGCCAATAACCCCTCCATTTTTCTGCTATTACATAACCTTCCCCTTTTTCTTTTTCGATCCGCTCCCAAATCCTTGTCCTTTTCACACTTGTCCAAACAATGGTGTTAGTATCACACTCAAACTCATACCCAAATACACACCCACCACTCTCACATGAGTGATGGGTCCCACACACACTACACACTTTAGTGTGTATGAGACCCATTACTCATGTGAGTGTTCGTCTATGTTTGGGTGTGAGTTTAGATGTCACTAGAATTATTGCTTGTCCAAATACCGCACGAACTTTCTCCTTTTCCCAGGAAAAAAGTTTTCAAAACTATAAGAGTTAGCTTTTGTCATATTAACAATCCTTACGTGGCGTTTGGCCCAATTTAATAGTACATTCTATAAGGATGTTTTATTAATTTTACGTCAATTTTACTCGTTGTTTTAATTTATTTCAAGCAGACCAATCTAGTAAATTATGATCAAAACTTTTTTAAAATAAAAAATAGACTTGAAAAAAATCTAGTTGTTTTGAATAATTATGTTTAGTAATTTTTTAAGCTTTTGGTTGTAATTTTTTATTTTTGGTATCCCTCTCGTCAAGTTGAACAAAAAAATCAATGAAAAATTTAAGCTAAACCAATTTTTTTTAATAATATCAAAAATTATTTTTGTCACTATTTAACCATATCCCAATTTTTACACTACCCAAAATAATTTTTAGAGGGGCAATTCCTTATAATATTCTTTTGTTCAAACATTTTTTTTTACTAGTTGTTGAGCTAATCGCTGACTTTCTTTTTTAGAAAAAGAAAAAGAGTTACCATATACTATCTTTTTGTGACGGTGAAAATAATAACAAATAGCGAACAAGCCTTGTGGAGATGAACACAAATTCATACATTATATAGATATTATTTAGTATATAAACATATATGAGTAAGTACCAAATAGTAAATCCCAAAGGGCTGGCCTGGTGGTTAAGGTCTAAGACTTAGAGGTTTACTCCATTTATAATCTCAGGTTCGAATGTCGTTTCAAAAAAAAAAAAAGATCTCAGATTCGAAACCTCTCAAGTCCTATCAACTCCTTTAGGCTCAGTTTGGATAGCCGGAATCTTCAATAGGAATAGAAATATGATTACTAGGAATCAAATTCCTAAGAATTTTATTGAGTGGGAATAGGAATATGATTGCTAGAAATGAAATTCCTAGGAATACAATTCTTGAAGTAATTTCATTCCAATTTTTGGATTAGTTCAATAATCTTCTGCATGAATCAATTTTTTTGGAAATTATCGAAGTCAATATTTCCTTTTTTTTATTGATTGAGCCAGAAATCTAAGATTCCCATGGGGTAAGGGAGGGATGAAATTCCCACTCTATCTGGTAATGTGAGTCCTGGTCGGATGTGTTGTCAGGAATCACAATTCTATTCCTGTCTCTCCCAAACATGGAAATCCTGAGAGTGCGGCATCACATTCCTATTCATGTTCCTTCCAAACGTCGGAATCATGGAAGTATGATATCACATTTCCATTCCTCCTCAAGATTCCTACCATCCAAACTGAGCCAAGGGTTAGTTCATACGATGCATTTGCTCAAATTGTAATTGGGGATTCCGCTATGGGACATTGGGTTGGCCTCGACATTAGTTGAGGTGCTTAAACTCACCCAAACGTTGGAGTTATTAGAAATATATAAAGTGAGGTGAGAAAGAGTGGAGTAAAAATTTGTTCGGGACCCGCGTTCTTAATATTTCATATCGGTCTATTGAAAATAAATACTCGTAAATAAAAAGTAAATTTCACATAAAATTAAGAATATATCCACATACAATAAATATTCATATAAAATGAATAAGTTGGGCCAAACTCGACTTAAGAGCAAGTTTAATGGGGGATGAAATAATAGGGAATAGTTAGTTATTTTAGTGCAAAAAAGTGATTAAAGTTTTGTTAGATGGATAATAGGACTCCCTCCTTTCAAATGGGGGATGGAAAATGAGAGGATGGATAGTCATTGTAAGATGAAAAATTGATTAACTAACTTTTTATCCATTTTATTTTTTCCCAAATTATTAAAAAATAAGGGGCAAATTGAGATCATTAACCAATCACCACCCTTCTGTCCAAAAAACCGTTAAGATGAACAAATCAACATGGACATTTTTTTAAAATAGAGTAGGTTAGTGTGGACAATTTTGAAGGCATAGAATATCATGTTCCCAATTACGTTAACAGAGTTAGTCAATTTTTAATTTTATATAGTTAAGTGGGTGCTTATGGACAATTTTAAATATTAAAGGATCTCTATAAAATAAAAAAAAAGTACGAGTAATAGTTAAGGAGATCTTTGTTTACATTTACCAAAAGTTTAGCTTGCAATTCTTTATCATGTTTTTGCTAAAACCGTAATCTTTGTAATGTTCTTTATTGCGACCTCGTCTATGAAGTATTGTAGTAGTGAATTCTACTTCTTCTAAATTCTTGCTTTTGTTGTTCAATCAAAACAAAATAAATTAAAAAAATTTACGGGTCCCCTGACTCCTAACACAAACACGAACCCCAAAATGACCATTCAAAGAAAAAAAAAAAAACTCCCCGATATCTGTAATACCTCTGGCGTTTAGCTTTGCTATCTAATTGGAATAGGAACACAATGGGGCACATGGTTGCACATGCACCGAATCATTTTCCCTACGGCCTGATAAAACAAAAGGAAAAGCGTTCTACGTGTTTCTATTTCCCTTGCTTGTATCACTAAAAATGACACGGCTATAGAACATACCAAGTTCTTTTACTCTTTTTTTTTTTTTTTCCTTAAAATTGTTTTTCTCAAAATATTTGGATATATAAAAAGTAAATAAAAAAATTTCTTTTCTGATTCGTCTCGTTGAAATGAATTACAAATCCACAAAAGTTTGGCACAAAACTAACAAACGAAAAAAAAAATTGAAAAAGGTCAAAATATCCACTTTTTCTAGAAGTTAGAAAAAAAAAAAAGTGTTAGTGGAGCAGGGCCAAAAATTCAAAATATTTGGGTAAAAGTAAACAAAATTTTCTTTTCCGATTTGTTTCGTCGAGACGAATCAATAATTCACAAAAGTTTAGTGCAAAACTAACAAATGCAAAAAAATAAATAAAGACAAAACGTCCACTTTTTCCTAAAAGTAAAAAAAACTATTAGTAAAACCGGGCCAAAAAAATTAAGTGGAAACCCATTGAAGATCCGACCAAAGAAACAAAACATATATAGGATGATAATGATATAACTTGGAATTTAATTCCCCACTTTAAACAAATCTCGTCAATCATATTTTCTATTGAAATATATTTGTGCCTTATTTTAAGACTCACACTAATAGAAGATAAACGTAGTATGAAACAATTTTAAAGCACAAACAATTCAATCATATTTTAATGAAATCTTTTTCTAAACAATTAAGTTCATCGAAAATGCTTAGAAATTTGAGTCTAAATAGCTGTGAATTTCTTGTAAGGATTTAGTCATTTTTTATATTTTGCGGACTTTTATTTTCTTCCAAGACAAAAGAAAATTTTCAATTAGGGCCAGCTATTGACCAGGATTTGTAATCTTCACTAGAAAGTCAAAGATTTGAATCTTGACATCTCCTCTTCCAATTAATAAAATTTTATTTGGTGTTCAAGAAAAACATCTTCTCTTCCAAATCATAACCTGTCAATGTACCAAAAATGCAACACATAAAAAATATTACGTCAAAACAAATTACAAGGTTAAGAAGATTATTAAAAAAATCAATTGGGGCTAGCCATTGACCTGAATTGTTCTCCTTTACTAGAAAGTCAAAAATTTGAGTCTTCACATCTATTTTTCCGAGCCATAACCTTTCAGTAACCTCTAAACAAGGGCAGATACAAGGGGTGGCGCGAGAGCTTGGCTCCTTCATAACTTCAAATATTCATACTAATTACTCTAACTTTTAGGATAAACTAGAAAAATTCTATGGACTTGCCCTTGCAAGTTTCTTGAAAAAAATCTAAAAGCACTAAATATGTGAAAAAAAAAACTCCAATTTTTTTTTTTTTTATGATATCAACTATTTTCCGGTCGTGCCTATAAAATGAAAATGAGGGCTACATATATATCTCATATCACCAAACCTAGAGTATCGATGCGTGCTTATGAAATATTTGTTTTGTTATCAATGTAAACAGTGGCGGAGCCAGAATCTCCACTCGGGAGGGCCCGAACTAAGAGGAGAATTTTTTTTGACAAAAGTGAAATTCAAAAGATTGATTAAGTATATTAAAATAGAGTTTAAAATGTACTCCTAAGTATGCTAAAAAAAGTTTTAATCATCAAAATCATAAGGTGTTTTTTTTTTCAAAAAAAAAAATTGAAATGACTATGGGAGTGTTATTTCACTTCACATGTGACAAATTGAGTGACAACCAAGTGAACACTGTAACGCCCCGATTTTTTGAGAGCAAAATACAATAATTTCTTAAGAAAATTTTGTTAAATAAATATAATTTTCCAAAATAAAGGTTTAGCTATTACAATCTCAAGATAAATTACTAATTCAAAATACATTAACTTCAGAGCTAACTCTAGGCTTGATACGAATCCTAGCATACTCAGTCTTCGTTCCAAATATTCTTTCCGTGTCGAATTGCACCATCATTGAATCCTCTCCGTTGAATCCTGCGCCTTCTGGCAAATTGATCGCCGAAGCAATCGATTTACCAGGATACAGATATATCCGTGAGTGATAAATCACCCAGTAGAATAATCCAACCCAACCACCCCTCTTACTTTACAGCTAGCAAGCAATAGGATAATAATGATACGAAGAAGTTAAACAGAGATTTTTCACATAAACCGATTTATTAATATCCATTTCTCTTATGTGAAATCTAAGATCTCATCCACGAGATCCTTTCCTCCCATAACCACTAACTATGACCGTGTCATGGAAAATCCCCCCTTGCTTGTCCTGCACACATGATCCTAAATAAATTCACCTAAGTTACGTACTTCGTATGAATTCATTTACAACCATAACAGGGGGCACGATTACCCTTTGGAACTTCCCATGGCGTACCATACATTCGGGTCGCCACCATTCCTAAGCCACTAACTATGACCGTGTCATGGGACAATCCCCCCTTGCTGGCCTTGCAAGGCACGATTACCCTTTGGAACTTCCCATGGCGTACCATACGTTAGGGTCACCACAATAATATCACCGGGCCCCGCAAGTAACCCATTTCAACACAGGGCCCAACAGGTCACCCTTGCTATAACCATCATAATCCACAATCTCACAACTTCAATACTTTACCATCTTTCCATTAGCTTAACATCGTCTGTGTAAACTCTATTCGCATACCACCCCATGTCTCTAGGATTCAATTTAGCATTCAAATCAAGAGTCGGAGCAATAATCAAATAATCATAATGATCATTGAAATAAATAACAAGCACAAAAATTCAAGTAGTCTTTTATGAATGGGCCGTTGCCCTTAATCTTGTATGGCCCAGAAATAAATATTATTAAAGAAAATTAATCTTATTCAATTATTGGTAAGTCCAGGCTTGTATTAATGATAATACAACAATGGGGTCGAAACTGTACACTTAAGTAACCTAAGGGCCTAATCAATAACTCAATTGGGCCAAATTTCCATACTAAACAACCTTAGGGGTGTAACTGCAATAAGATAACCACCATATTTAATGATTTGGGCTGAAACATTATGTTTACAAAGAGCAGGGGATAAGTGTAATTGCAGTGTCAATTAAAAAAAAATATCAGGCGGTCGAACAGTTCCAAAAAAAAATGTGGTCAGCAATCATGGCTTTCAACTGCACAGTGTCTTGGAAAATCATTGTCCCTCGAATTTCAATTTCGATTCTTTTCAATTCTAATAATAATAAAAACTAACATCTTAGTACATTAATATATTTAGGGAGAAGTAGGAGAATGATTATAATACCTTTAATCAGGACGAAACGATTCCGTGGAGTCCGGTGGGTTTTTATTTTGGCGGCGAAAGACCGGTATTCTAGCAGCGACTTTGGACTGGAATAACTTGACCAAATCTCTACTGTTTTGGACGATTCTTGTGTCTAATGCGAAGATCTTGAAACGTTCTACAACTTTCGTGAATAAGTCGAAGCCCGAAAACCATTCGAACTAGGAGAAAAGTGGGAGTTTTCATAAGTCCTGTTTGCTGTCTGGAATAGAAATCCGAAAATCTCATTGGACTTTGGACAGCAATAACTTATCAATTCTTGACCGTTTTGGGTGATTCTTGGGTTGAAATCGAAGCTCTCGACGCCCTCTACAACTTTCGTGAAGAAACCTAAGCCTAAAAACGACATTTACTAGGACGAAACAGGCCGTGAACAGAGGTAACGAGATATGGACGAGAATGGAGTTGGTTTGGTTTTTGTAATGGATGTGGGGAGTATTGTGGTGTGTCCTAGGGGCGAAGAGATGGGATATTTATAGAAGAATTTTGAAGTAGTAGTAGAATAGTATTGAATTTCATAGAGTTGGGTTCATAGGATTTAGAATGGACGAATTGGGCTTGATTTTAGGGTCAGAGAGGAAGTCGAGATTGAGTAGGAGAGGAAGAGAGAGAGAGAGTCGGCAAGGAGAGAGATGAGATACACGGCTGAAAAGGGAAAAAGTACACCCCTTTATTGGTTGGATTCTCATGCAGGTACAACTTATATAAATCTTAAAAGAATACTAATTATATTCTCTCCTAATAAATACTAGATAATTGATATTACTATAATTAGTCTAATTAGTCCAATTATGAATTATTAAAGAATATTTTTGTTATAAAAAAAAAATTTAAGACCTAATAATATTAACGCTATTATTTATTAAAAAAATTTGGGTCAAAAATCCGGGTCGTTACAAACACACTATCCTCTTTACACTAGGTGAAAATTCAAACCCCGATAACTTCATCCCCTTTATCCTAAATCAGTGCTAGTAGAATAAGATTTATTTTGTTAAATTAACAAAAAAATTCACATGCAAAACTCAAAAAAAAAAAAAAAAAGAAACCAACGGGGGCCTTGGCCACCTCCGGCTAAAAATGCGGGTGGTTCAAACAATGCTTAGTACAAATCTTGCGTTTGCGGGAAAAAATTGAAACACAAAAAATGTTGTGGGGTAAATTACATTAAATCTCCTCAATTGTGACTAATTTTTAGTTAACCTCCCTAATTTTTTTAAACCCGACACTTGACTCCCTCAAATTATTCATGCAATGACAATAAACCCCTTCCACTAGCAAACTGTTAGGATTTTTCACAAAAATTGTCATGTTTACATGATACATAAGATTTTACAATGAAATTATCACTTTCTCCGATTTTAGGGTAACTTTAAAATTAGATGACGTTGGGAAGGCAACAAAAGAATCTAATTGTCGGGGTTAGTCATGGAATAATTGCAGGCATCGCGGGGTGCGAGGTAATTCGGGTTGGAATAGCTGTCATCGAAGCATAGTGATAGGTTTTTGATGTGGTAAAAAGATTATAGTGGGCTGATAATTAACGGGAAAGAGAGCAAATCGTATTTACCGTTAATGCCATATTTGACATTTAGAAATTCCTATAGTTTGAAGGAGTTAAGAGTTGGAGTTTCAAATTTTTAAAAAACATAACTGAAAATGGATCATAGTTGAAGGGGATTTAATGTAATTTAGCCAGATATTATTTTATTTCTATATATGGTCCAAAAACAGGTGTGGGAATGTGAGTGGAAACATGATGAAATTAATAAAGGGTTCTAGAGAGTCCACCGCATTGGTAGTCAATTTTTATTTCACGTTCATTGATTTTTTATTAGTATATTTACAAAGTCGTCCATTATTGTTGTTGCAAGGCAATGCCATGTGGAAGACGCGCATTGTCGGGTACGTCGGCCCCACCAAAACCCGACACAATCAACTCAGCCGGCCCATCTTGACCGTTGATGAAAAGGACTGTCGCTTTCATCCGTTGATATAATCTTTTCCTCAAACCTACCTTACATGGAGTGGTGGGTCCCCCCAACCCCCCCCCGCACACGCTTTAGACTTTCTTTATGTAAATCACTACTGTACAAAGCTGCTGGGCCCCATCCATCACCGGCTGCTAGCCGGAAAATCCGGTCAGTCACCGGGTGTAGCCAGTGGGCAGCCCGATTACGGGCCTGAGGCTCGGAAATTGCCGAACGAACCCGTTGGATTGTGTGTCCACCGGCGAAAAGAAAACTATGGATACACCATTATTTTTCACCCTTTATATACATCAGTGAATATTAACAGGTGTTGGTAGATTATTAGTATATAAGATTTTCAGAATCATTCACAATCCTAATTCTCAAATGCCCATGACGGAATTCCAATCCTAACCTCCCACATGGAGTTACCAACTGGGGGACAGGAGCCCATTGGTTATGGATGCACTATTTGGTCTAAAGATCAAATGTGTATTGGATTGTGTTCATCCATTTTAGATTTCATACAAATAAACGTCAAGCAGTTCATTTTGGTAACGTCCCGAAAATTCAGAGACATTTAAAAAAAATATAGAAAAGAGATTTCCATTTAGTTTTCCATTTCGAAGCATTTAAAATTCCAAAAGTCTTGTTAATTCCAATCAAATCACAACGTACCAACTTTAAAGTAATTTGCCAAATTCTCTTACTGTACAATATTAAAATAATTAATTGAAACTACAGAGCAACTAAGGGTGTAACCAGAGTTTGATAATATCTTCTTCGATCGACGTCAAATCATTCCTTGCATACGACCCTTCAATTCCGTCTTCAATACCTGATGTTCGAGTTACCAGGGCAACATAGTACCATGAGCGATGACGCTCAGTAGCCAAAACTCACCCGAAACCCATAACTTACACACAACAAGATAGAGAGTGCAATGCAAATGACGGCGCTTGATTTCATTACTATCCTTTAACTTATGTGAAAGTCTAGGATCTCCACCTCGAGATCCGTCCTACCCTCAACCTCCGACGTAAGGCAACCCAGTGTGATTCAAACAGCTCCTTGTTGTGTCCCGCTGATAGCTACCAAATTATTTACTTGGATCTACAGTCGACGCAACCACACAAGGAATGAACCAAATTTGTTCTCGCAGCCAATCACCACTGTGCCTTACCCAGGGTTACGTTTCTCAAACAACCTGGGCCCCTCTTAGCACCCATTAAAACAAGACTGGGCCCCTGTTAGCACCCATCTTAGCACAAGACTAGGCCCCTGTTAGCACCCATCTTAACAAGACTGGGCCCCTGTTAGCACCCATCTTAAAATCATAACTCCATAACTTTCTTATTTATCCTTTACTTATCAACGTCTACATGATCCTCTGAACGTATACCACCTCGTGAACCTAAGTCCTTTCTAGGTTCTCGAAATAATGCATGTCCACGGTTAACAGGAATTAAACGAAACGATAAAATGAATTATGTTTCACAAGGATTAGTAGCCACGTTCACATATCAATCACAAGACTGGAACAAGACTAACTGTAGATCTAGATGTTCAAGCCATTTAATAATGTTCAAAAGAAGCATACCAATTCCCCAATATTCCTTCACTTGGAAAAAAAATGGAAGCAGATTACTGATCAACAATTTATTTTTATTATTATTATTTTTTTCGGTAAACACTAATCGACCACTTTGTTAACTCCAACATATGTGTACAGTAAAATATCCTTGTAAAATATCCTTCAACTAGTGAATAACGTTACCTGGTTCAAAGACCAGAAATTTTATTTTATTTTATTTCATTTTTTTAACCCGAAACACAAATCATCTTTTCTTTTTTTAATTACTCCACGGTTTTCCCTTCTTTTCTTTTTCCTTTTTCGTTCTACTCCGTTTGTTCCAAAAATAAAATACATACAACATTCAAATCTCTACATTATCCAACTATAGACAAATATATTTAGGGAGATAAGTTTTAACTACCTCTCGTTCGGCGAAACAGGGTTCAGAGAAATTCCGGTTGCGGGTTGAAGCGGCAGAGGAGTTCGGTGGTGGTGATGGTGTGCACGGCAGTGGGTGATCTCGGTTGGTGCTCGGCAGTGCTGATGAGGTCCGGTTGTGGTGACTGGTGGTGGTGTGCGGTCGGTGGTGGAGCTCATTCTCCTCTCACGCTGCTCTCTCTCTCTTTCTCTGCCGTGTGGTGTGTGTTGTGTCTCAAAAGGGAAAGGCGAGAGAGAAGGAAAAAGAAAAGGAAAAGTGTTAACTGGGAAGAAAGAAAGAATAGGAGATGGAAGCATTGGCCAAGGGAGGGGCCACGTACCAGTAGAAATAGTTGGCTGGGGATGTTAGTTTGGCCTGACAGTTCATAGAATCAGTTTTGTTCATGGGTATCCTATGGATATGAGAATGAACAGAAGCCCCGTTTGATAAAGGGATTGGAGGTTGGGATTGGATTGTGAAGGTGATGGTATTAGTAATACCTTGTTTGGTAACCAAAATTGGTTCGGACTAATAGTCCGATGGGATTAATAGAGGGGGTATTAGGGGGTATTGTTAATACCCCGTGGGACTTGGTATTACAGGGTATTAATAGTCCAATCCCAACTCCTTCACATTACCAATCCCTTTTCATTACCAATTTCTTCTAACAATCCAATCCCATCATCTAATCTCATCTCAAACAAACATAATATTAATAATCCCATCATCTAATCCCATCCCAAACAAACATACTCATTATCAATCCCTTCTCATTACCAATCCCATCTCCTTACGAATCCCAATCCTAATCCCATCCCCTTACGAATCCCATCGATCTATCACTGTTATCAAACGAGGCCAGAGTCCATTATCCTAGCTTCCTATTAGAACTAATGGATAGTTACTTAAGTATTCAACATTTCACTTCATTGAGTCCATCACTTAATCAAAGGTCAAACTCCTTCTTTTGTCCACTAGGCAAAACTACGGGTTAGATTTACTGATGGGTTTTAGTGGCTAAAGATTTAATAGTTAGGGTTTTCAATCACATACCTTCCTAGTCACAGAACCATATAATTATAAGAAGTAAATTTTATGAAGAATACAATTACTCTAATTATATATAGAAGTAAAAATATAAGGCCAAAATTAGGGTCATTACACATTTTTGTCTAATGAGTGTTTGCTAACGTTAAAATTGTTTTTTTTTTTTTTTTGTTGCCAAAACTCTTATATACATAAAATCTTACATCACACACAAATTTGTGTATGATGCAAGGTTTTATGTACTAAGAGTTTTGGTAAAAGAAAAAACAGTTTTGGTATTATTATTTTTCTTGTTTAAAATATTTATTAATCATTTTTTTAAAAATTCATCTCAATTAAATATCGGTAAAGACTTAATCAATTTGTCTAAATCTTGGTAACTGTAAATTTAGGCACTAAAAAAATGAACGAATTGATTAAGCTCCTCTCCATATTCGACTGAGTCAACTTTTTGTTACATCCTTAAAACATATTTTAAATAAATTGAATGGTTTCGATGAGTGGTTTAGATCCTCGAGATGTCTCAAACAATCCAATGTATAGTACATACAAAAAAAATGAAGTAAGATTCTCTCGAGTCCCTTGAGGAATTGGACGGTCTTGTTTGACCCGTTTCGGGTCTTCTCTGGCTTGTTTCGATAATTGCTAACGCTCACTGTTCGAACATTGTCAAGAGCTTTAGCAAAGCCAAAAACGTATTTATCAGACATCGTTTGAGTTATTTTTGAACACATTTATGTTGAAAAAAATAGATTTTGAATACATTAAAACACTGAATTATAACTCATTTTTTCGAGATAAATGCATTCCGAATACAATATAAATTCTAATATAACTAATGTTCTCAATGATGTCCGTAAAATTAACGTTTTCAATTATTGAAATGAGTTCGATAAGAACCCAAAAACAAAATGCACAAGACCATTTAGTTCCTTAGAGGGACAGGGGAAGGATCATATCCTAACAAAAATCCAGTCGTTTTGAGCGGTGGACACACCACACACTAATCAATGGGCTCGTCCCCGGCAATTCCGAGCCTCAGGCTCGTTATCCGAATCTTCTAGGTTCGGTCCTCCCTTTCTGTCTCTCTCTATAAATACACAAGCTATATCGCTACGCGTATCTTGACGCGAATGGTCAGAAAGAAAGTTTCGGAATTTCGACTTTCAGATATTTTCGTTCTCTCATCAGGTACACGTACAGTTATCTCTCTATATACGCGCATGTATCTATGATTCTGTAGGTGTTTATATCCGAATCGTAGCGATTGGTTTCGATTTGGCTTGTTTGGATCCACAGATCTGATGTGTTACGGCGTTTTTTACCGATTCTGTGATGTGGAATTGATTGATTAAAGTTTCGTATTGGTTTTAGGGTTTCGATTAGCCATGCGGTGGTATTTGCTGTTGTTGTGAAGTCGAATTTGGTTTTCACTGGTTTGGGACTTCGTTTTGACCAGAAATTTGATATGATCATATTTTGAGTTGATAAAAATATACGTGTATGGATGGTGATTTCTGTTATGTGTTTGTAAATATCTGTCCCTTTTTTTTTGGATATACTTGTATCTTGATCTGATCTTGGGAGCCGTGATTGCTTCTGCTCTTGTTTTCTTTACATGTTCATATGTTCTGTTATTGATGAATTTTGTGGAAATCGGACAAAGTTCGTGTACGATTTTCATTTTTCAAGATGCTGGTTATCAAACGGATATTGTTCATCTCTTTGAGTTTGTCGTCGGCTTATGCTCCCGATCTGATGGTTAATTTGATTGCGGGGTCTGATTGCAGATTGAACAAAACTGTTTTCATCTTAGTTCCTTGGATCTGCTAGTCATAGCTTTGAATTGGGTTAATTGTCTGCTTTCAGGCATGAAAGAAGAAGAAAATGTTGTTCCTGTAATGGCGAGTTTTGTTTTATTCATTTTTTCTCTGGATGGATCGGGTCTGTGTTTGAGATAGCGGTTGAATTTTGAATTAGTTCTGTACTTGTAATTTACCATGAACTTGTCTGTCTTTGAGGGTTTCTTTTCGTCATTGGTGTGTCTCGTCTGATTATTCTGCCCGTAGTTTGTTGTTGAAGAGAGCCCTTGACTTAAGAGGCAAAGTTCTACTTATGGTCTGTCATAGAAATTATCTGATTGGAAACTACACAGGTGAAACATTTCCAATTTCGCCTGTTACTACAGTACTAAGTAGGAGATCAAATAACAAGTGCTGTTATTTTAGAGATGGGGTTTAACTTCATTGTGTATAGGTAGGATGTATCAGTTGGATTGGATTTAACAAGTGGTTATCCTTAGGTTCGAACCTAACAGCTGATATTTTTTTATCTGTTAAAAGTTCTCAACTTATGTGAAAGATGCTTGAATTTTCTAGAGGTCGAGTATGTTGATTACCTGTAACTTCAGGATACCAATTGGAATATCGTAACTGATTGCTGTTGACCGAAAACTGCAGATTGTCATGTCGTATTTATGCCTATTTTGGGAAAACGTGAAATATTTCTCGGATACCATCGAGTTGTACCTGATACATTCTCTGTCTCTGTTTTCTGATACATGTGTACTTCTTCAGGTAATTTTGTTGTACTAATCAAGGACGTTTTGGAGTAACTGAAGGGTGGGATGGCATCTACGTTGAACCCTAATGCGCCTCTTTTCATCCCTGCTGCTGTTCGGCAAGTGGAGGATTTCTCGCCAGAATGGTGGGATCTGGTTAACAGCGCGGCATGGTTCCGTGACTACTGGCTAAGCCAGCGCCAGGGAGAGGATGGATTTTATGGAAATGCAGAGGATGAGTTCAGCAGCAATGATGTTGCTGCTCTGTTGCCGGATTCAATTGATCTGGGCATTGATGAGGAGTTCCTAAGTATGGAGGCGCAGTTCGAAGAATTCATCCAGTCATCTGAAGCTGGAAATGCAAATAGATCATCGTTCACCACAATGAAAGGAGTCCCTGAACATGGTAAGGAACATTAACTACTTCCCAGCACTCCCTGACTGTGTTCGATGGCATTGTTCATATGGTATCGTACTTAGATTTTAAGATAATTAACTTCGCATTGGCTTTCACGCACTCCATTTATTGAAGGCGGAATTCCAAATTCTGATGAACGAAGACAAAAATAAATTGAAAAATGAGAAGAGAAATTCAGTTACCTTCAGTAACTAAAATTGGTGTGAATGTTTTGGAAATTACAGAACTGCTTTTGATGGTGCTTATATTTTTGGAAGCCAAAATTTAATTTTAGCACAGAAGCAAGAACTTAGAGCAAATCTGCTCTCTCCTCCCGTTCTAAAATGGTCTTCCATTTTAATTGGCCTCGGTATGGTCAAACTCTGGTGTTCCGTACCCCTATTTTTTTTCTCTTGCTTAAATCTCTTTCGTTTGGAGAACAGATTTTGCAGTGGCAGATGCGATGATGAGGAGCCTGAGTTTGTCAAATTCTTTCAAGGAAAAGAGTCCCAAATCCCTTGAACCAGCAAAACACTGGGAGAAGCCAGCAAAGAGTGTTGGCCCCAAATCCAGCCACCGTCGCATTCAGCAGCCCCGCTAAATGTCTCCTCGTTGGAATTGAGCATGCAGTTCATCTAGACCGGCCAACAGAGTAGTTTGTCGATATAGTTTCTGTATAGAGCAAGGTTTCAAGTCTTTGTATAGCCTTGTTCATTCTGACTTCGTCTTAGTTTCCGTAAGACTTTAAGAAACTGTAAGAAAAGGGATTGTAGAATTTGAATGAAAAGGGAAAACTTGTTTTGTTGCCATTGTTTTTGCTTGATGTTCCTAGCGATTCAGTTTGTGTTTGTGGCAAACGGTGGTGATTCTTTCTACATTCCAAGGTTCGATTTCCGTTGACAGTCCTAGACTGCATGCACAATATCCAGGATTTGTGCAACAACCGTCTTGATTTGACTATTTTCCAAAGTATGCTATGTTTGAAAGTTATCATTGTCAAATTTGTTGATTAACCTGCTGAGTTTTTTTGTAAAGCCTTGAGAAATGGTGTGGAGAGAGGGTGATGCAGTGTGGGTTGTGATCGTACGGAGGAGGAGCTCAAGCATGAGCTAAATGTAAGTTCTTCCCAGAGATCATGGATTATAATGCTCGGCTTACCTATGGGCACGTCTCAAGTTGAGAGTCATGGCAGCTGTCTTATCTATGGATGTGTGACTTGGGTGGTGTCACGGCAGCTGCCAAGAGTCTTATGGACTATGCTACCAAACAACCTAGCCAAAACGACGAGGATCCTCCAACGAAACTGAGGGGGCGCGATGAAGCTGGTTCGAGCGGGAGTAAAAAAAAAGAAGTTGCAGTAGGCATACAGAGAAGGCCTACTCTCGCAAGGATTCCAGGGCCAGGAACCCACTTTTATGTTGCGGCCACATGCAAGGTAGCCAAATACCGAGCAGACATGTCGAATTTCTCTGTCAAAGCTTTGCGTGATGATCTGGCTCTTATATCCTTGGTGATCTACCAGTGAGGGGTCGTGAAGGAAGTTCAAAGAAATTTTCCCCTAATGCAACTACAATGTGGGGTAACAAAATCAACTTCTTTTGAGGAATTAGATATTACGTGAGGCCATGATTGTTTTATGCACAACTTGATTCATCAAACTTTTCAAAACCCCGGAGAACCTCCACAAACCTGTATGATGAATCAGCTTTGTCTTTGGCCCCGATCTGTTCCTGCAAAGACAACGTAAAAGCTTAAGTCACCGGTGTGGTGGCGTGCCAACCACCCTCCGATGCCTAAGTCAGTAGAGAATATGATATTTGGTGAGAGAATTGGGACTTATGAGCGTTAATTGGACGTACCTTAGCTGAACCTCTACCGTCACTCTTATAGGCATTTTGTGGGAGGTTGAGTCCTAGTTGGACTGTGGTCCGGAGATCGATTGGTTATCCGAATGGTGATTGTGGAGTCCGGCCTTAGCTAGGACTCCATACTCACCTAACTTTGGCTGGGAATCATTATCCTGCGTTGGCCGTGATTATCCTTGGGATCATCATATATATCTTATCTGTATTTCCTCCTTTATCCCACATGGGTTATCTTCCATATGGATAAGTACACTGCATGAGCGTTACTTGCCCAGCGCTGGCTGGGCTTCTGAGCTCAGCTTCGTATGACGGAGCTGGACCTTTGATTTCAGCTCAGCTCCGCCTTGCGAACCGGGCTGGCTTACTTGATGTACTCCCTGATGGTGGCAAGCGAAGCTGACGGTATCACTCCCCTGCTTCGCTTCTTTCTCCAGGTTGGACTCTTCAGGTCTTTCCTACTTATCAGGTACTCCCCTGTTTCCAAGCTACAACTCTGGTTTGGAGGTTGGGAACATATACTAATGCTGCATGGCGATTACCGCTTTTTACTTTTGTGGGCAGTTTTAAATGCATGGGTTGCTTTGTGGGCCAGGTGTCTAAATCTCGACTCCCCTAGCGCCAGAAGGTGGACGACGAGGATCGAGGAGCCTTTCTCGGGATTAATGCTGATCGTCTAGGCTTCTTATTGCTTTTGATCCTCTCTTCTTTATAGAAGCATCAGAGTTCACCCAGACGATCTTTGCTGTGAGATTTTTCTGTGGTTCCTCCTCCGCCATTGTGTTTAGTGCCCATCCCCTATAGGTACGTTCCCCTCTTCTTTAAATTCTTCTTCTTCTCTTACACTGGATTCTCTTCCAGCATGGAAATCTCAGACCCAACGTGGGTCGCTCCCGGGGAGTTTATTTGTGCTAGGTTAATCGGCTTTTCCTGTATCAACTTACATTCCCCTGTTATTGAGGGTTTCGCACCTTACTCCCTTGTTCTTCAAAACAGGGTTTACCGAGAGCTCTTTTACCTTTCAGTGCGTCTTTACCCCAAATTTCTGGTAGGATCCCTAATGTCCGAGGGTTTCATAAACTTTTCTTCGATTCTTCAAGGCGAGGAGTCGATGGCGGAAGAGAAGAGTTCTCTACGTCGGAGTAGTATTATTAGGGCCTCGCCTGACAAGGGTCAGTCGAGCAACGTTAAACCCGCATCGCCGCCTGCACCTCTATTGAGGGGTCCGCACCGGGTCCCTACTTTCTCGGCCTCTACCATTTCCTCCATAATCACGAATGAAAAACTGGCCGTTCTTAGGGTTAGGTATTCTATTCCACCATCCGTTTCTCTTCGGAAACCCTCTGGGACCGAACGAGCGTGCTCCTTCTTTGAGAATGAGGCTTGCCTCTATGTTGGGGCTTTGGAGGGAGGCTTGAGGCTTCCTTTTCCAACCGTGGTGAGGGATATTTTGAGTTTTCTTGGCTTGGCCCCTGGCCAAATCGTCCCCATTTCTTGGCGTCTCCTAATCGGTTGTGCGGCACTGTGGGGGGCGATGTTGGATGGCTAGATTTTATTGACAAAGGGGCCCTTTCTCAACCAGTTTTCTGTTAAGGAGGCTCCTGGTGGAGTTGGGTGGTATTATTTTGCGAAGAGAGCAGGTGAGGGGGAGCTAGTTACGGAGCTCCCTTCAGCGAGTAAGAACTGGAAAGACAAGTTCTTTTTCGTTGGAGGTGACGGTTGGGAACTTCCAAATTGGGAGGTTGGATCGTATGTCCCTCGGATCCCCAGTAGGTGGGGGGCCCCCATCTCCAATTGTAAGCTGCTTGTTTTTCTTTGATCCTGTTGCTTTTATGAACTTCATTCATATCTTGATGAATTCCTCCTTACTTTTGTAGCCAGAGGAACATTCCCATTGAGCCCTGCCCTAGAAGCGGAGCTGCAGCAAGCCAGGCGCCACTCGGTTTATACTTGGGATCTACTTGTGACTCCAGAGTCGTTGGCTACTTACCTCCTGGGCCCAGAGACTACCCGTGAGGCCTTAGCACTTTTAAGAGGTAGTTTCTCTTTTCTTGCTTGGTTCCATATTTTTAACTGACGTTTTATTGCTTCTTTCTTTTCTTTTCAGAAAAGGAAAGCGAAGACGAAGCCATGGCACCTAAAATGGACAAAGCCTTGTTGGCCCAACTGAAAGCTGAGAGGGCCAAGCAAACACCTGGGGCCGTAGCCACGAAAAGGAAGAGTTCCCGTCTGCAGAAGGAGTTATGTGTGGATAGCTTTCTGGAAGCTGATCTTTCTGTCATTCCTTCTATTGACTTAGTGGTTGAGCCACCTGTTGAGGGGGAACATGAGAAGTCGAAAGGAAAAGGGAAGAGTGGCGCTGTGGTGGGCACTCCACCAACTAAAAAGGCGAAAATTTCCATTGGCTCTTCTACATTGGGCAACTTCCAGTACGCTTTAGAGCGTGCTTCTGGGTTGTTGAGCGCAGATGATGAGGATTCAATGGCGGAGATGTCTCTCCAGTCAGTGGGGGAGCACATGCTGGTCGAGCAAGCCATGGTATTCCCCTTCTTCCCGTTTTTGTCAACTTGAATACTTGTTATTTCCTCACTGACCCTTTTCTTCCTCTACTACAGGCTATGGCTCGTGGCTGTTACCTTGCTTCCTAAAGCCATAGCTTGGGGAAGCAGGTGGTCACCCTTACTGAAGCCAACCTCCAACTCACAAAGCAAGGTGCTTCTATGGTTGCGGAGCTGCAGAAGGTGACAAATGAGAGAGACGCGACTCTTAAATCGAAAAGGGGCTTGGAGGAAGAAAGGGACACAGCAGTGGCTACTGCTCAGAGTTTGGAGCAGAAGATTTCTGAAATGAGCAAAGAACTGGAGAAGCAAAAGGTTGTGGGCATGGGGATGCTAGAAAAGGTGAAGAATGCTCGTAAGGAAGCTATCGGACTCTTCCTTCAGTCTCCAGAGTACCGTCAAGACGTCACCCAGCAATACTTTGATGGGTTTGAAGCCATGAGGAGTCAGGCGGCCGCTACTTTCCCAAATTTGGATTTTTCCAAGTTTGAGGTTGACGATGAAGAGGGGCCCTCATGCTTTGACGGGGGACAGAAAGGAGAGGATGAAGCTGATGATGCTGTATCCAAGGACATATCCATCTCGAGCTCTTCCCTTGCATCCCTCCTCCGGACTCCAGAAAAGGTTTCCCTTGACACCCCAATCCTTGTGGCAATACCTCCTGGCCCATCATCTGGTGACGGGCAGACAATTGATAACACCCTCCTGGGCCTTTGATTGGCCCATAAAAACATTTGATTTGCTGGGTCTTGTAATTGACACTTTTCAATACTTTCATACTTTTGTGCTAGCTTAGGAGTGGCCTGTTAGTTTGGCCTTGACTCCTGTTTGGATGATTTTTGAAGCTTTGCTTTATCGACGGACAAGGATGATCTCTTTGAGGTCACGTTTCTTGGGAGCCCTGTAGGGGCTTTTAGCTTAATGACATGGCAGGTGCTGAATTTTAGCCAAAAGCATGCTTTAAGCCAAATTTTATTGCAATTTTGATGCATATTTTAACTGCATGCTGATTTCTGCTTTTATCACAGTTTGGCCAAATACTTATATTTGGCCTATTCTGAATTTTCCATTGCATAGCTGTGCTACGTTTGTTTGAAAAATTGTTCACTTGAACAATTTAACCATGAGGTCGAAAATTTTCCTTGGCCTCTTCTTATGCATAGTTATACTATATCTAAACCTGGAATATGTTTCTCAAGCTTATTATACTATGCCTGTTACTCCCCTAAATGTATTAAGGGCTTGCGTCCAAGCCATTGAGACACTTATTGATACGTCCCGTGGGGTATTCAGTGGGTGAACAGTGATTCCGTAGATAAAGTAGTCGTGCTACACATATTGAGCTTGGCAATTTGTCCAGAGCTCTATGCTACGTCTTTTGAGCTTGGGGATTTCTCCTAAGCTGTTTAATGTGCATAGCCTTGCTACGTCTATTGAGGACGTGACATTTCCACTCCCCCGAGTATATAATTGGTTTGATTTTCAAAAAAAAAAAAATTAATACACTTACTTGAATTTTCGTAGGGTATTCTTTAGGTCTACCAAATAGCACTGTAAAGTGCTTCAGCTTAGCAAGACGCGTGAGGTTTTTTTTTGGGATAAGGACCGTGCATTTCCAAAAGGCATTCGTTTCAACTGCTCGAGGTGACTGGGATTGTAACTACCCATTACTCTAAGCGGTTGAGATGGCCATTTTAAGTGCGGTTTTTAATGGTGATCATGCTGATTGGCTTAGCAAGCGGTTTAATGAACCGTCCCATTATGCTATAAATACCAACAGTTCGTGTTTAACCACTCCCCATTCCGCACTTCTACTTTACAATGGCAAACAGCGAATAAATCTACAAGTTATGTCAAGAATTGCAGAGTTTGAAGGTCGCCGTGGCTGGCCTTACGGTCAAAATGGAGGCCATGACGGAGTCAGTCTCCGTCATGGAGAAGACGGTCCGCATGGTGCTGATAGCCAACTGGGAACAGTTGGCAGCTTTTCAAGGGCAGCCACCGCCGCCAGTTCCTTCCCCTCCTAGGGAGGGTAGTAGTGATTAGGTTGCGACTTCGTGGGTTTTGTCCACGAAGTCTTTTATGTAATGGGTATCCACATCTCTTTAGAGGTGTGGATTTAATAAATAAAATTTAAGAATTTTATTTTTGTCGTTGTATCTTTTCCTTATCATGCATACAGGAAACATAAACCATATCATGCTTCAACAGGAAATAAACTCAAACAACTGTCCCTCGTAGGGAGTTTATTGGCCTCTAGGGCTAAATAAAAGAACGCATAGCGTTAAAACAACTCAAGTACTAGAGCTTTATTTAAACGAAGAGTTCTCTAAAAACAGCTTCGATTTCCTAAAAACAGAAATAAACGAAAATTGACAAGCACCTACTTGTAATATTTCTTGAGGTGCTCTGCATTCCACGAATTTGGTAACTCCTTTTCCCTTAGGGTCGCAAGTTTGTATGCTCCGGCTTTGATATGATGCAGGACCTGGTAAGGTCCTTCCCAATTCAGGCCAAGTTTGCCCACCTTTTTCCCCGTGGGGTCAACTTTCCTTAGAACTAAGTCACCAGCCTGAAAATCCCTAGGCTTAACTTGCGCCTCGTGATACTTGATCATTCTTTGTTGGTAGACTGCTACTTTGGCCATGGCTGTATCCCTTCTTTCTTCCAAGAGATCCAGCTCGGCCCTGAGATCTTCCAGGTTTTCCTGCTGGTCCATGCTGGTTGTTCTGTAGTTGAGGAGTTCAACCTCAATTGGAACTACAGCCTCAGCCCCAAATGCAAGAGAATATGGAGTTTCTCCTGTTGCAGTTCGGGGCGTTGTACGGTATGCCCATAGCACATTGTAGAGCTCGTCTGGCCATGCA
Organism: Rhododendron molle; assembly: GCA_025413875.1. Lineage (NCBI taxonomy): Eukaryota > Viridiplantae > Streptophyta > Magnoliopsida > Ericales > Ericaceae > Rhododendron > Rhododendron molle. The sequence goes on along the minus strand of CM046391.1, from coordinate 19,574,830 downwards.
CCTTTGGCTTCTCGCAGCCTCTTCTTAATTCCTTTCTTGATGGTTCGGTTTGTTACTTCCACTTGGCCATTGGCTTTCGGATGAGCTTTGGATGCAAAGTGCACATGTATTCCCTTGGAAACACAGTAGTCTTTGAACTGGGCATTGTCAAATTGCTTTCCCCTGTCTGTAACTATCACTTGTGGCAAACCAAAACGGCTAATAATGAATTTCCACAGAAAATCAATTGTTACCTCTGCTGTAATTGTGGCCAATGCCTTGGCTTCGACCCATTTTGTAAAGTAGTCTACAGCTATGATGGCATGCTGGACCTGTCCTGCTGCCATGGGAAGTGGGCCAATTAGATCTACTCCCCATTGGGCGAATGGCCCTGGCCCTTGCATTGGGGTTAAAACCGTAGGTGGCCCATGATTGATGTTTGCGAAGAGTTGACACTTCTCACACTTCTGAACCATCAGGTTGCAATCTTTCTGCATGGTTGGCCAATAATATCCCAACCTGAGAAGCTTATAAGCTAGCATCCGGCCTCCTTGGTCGTCCCCACATACGCCTTGGTGTACTTCCTCCATAGCTCGTGTGGATTCTGCTACTGTTAGGCATCTCAGGTATGGTAGCGAGAAGCTTCTCCTGTACAACACATCTCCCATCATCAGGTATTTTGCAGCTCTAATCCTGAGCTGCCTAGCTTTGACCTTGTCATCCGGTAACGTCCCATTCGTTATATAATCAACTATAGGAGCAGTCCGTGAGTTGCTGTAATCAATGGCTTGTACTTGTGGACCTGAGGCGAAGATACTGGGGAGCTCTAAATATCGGACTGGGGCATTCCGTGGAATAGTCTCTTCCCTGGCTGTGGCCAGCTTTGACAGGTAATCTGCTTCAACGTTATCTTCCCTGGGGATTCTGACAATGTTAAAACTTTGGAATGTTGCAACCAGGGACTTTACTTTGTCCAGATACTTCTGCATTACTTCTTCTTTCACAGTGTACTCCCCCAGGACTTGTCCCACGACTAACTGCGAATCACTCTTGGCTAGCACCCACGGCCTTGGCCAATTCCAGTCCCACGACGAGGGCTTCATATTCCGCCTCGTTATTGGTTGCCTTAAACTCAAACCTAAGGGCATAGCTCAGGCGTTGCCCTTTTGGGGATGTTAAGATCAGACCAGCTCCGCTTGCCTCCCTGGTCGTTGATCCGTCAACCTGGAGAATCCATGGCTTGGGATCCTCTTTGGGATGCTCCTCTGGTTTCGGATACGTATACTCTGCTAAAAAGTCTGCCAGCACTTGTGCCTTGATGGCAGTCCGAGGCTTGTACTCTATGTCGAACTCGCCAAGCTCTATTGACCATTGGATTAACCGGCCTGATGTCTCTGGGCAATGGAGAACCCTTCGAAGTGGCTGGTCCGTGAGCACTTTGATGGGGTGAGCTTGGAACTAGGGCCGTAGCCGTCTGGCTGCTATCATCATTGCAAAAGTTATCTTCTCAGTTCTGGGATACCGCAGCTCAGCTCCTCTTAGCGCCCTGCTGGTGTAATACACTGGGAGCTGCGTCCCCTGTTCCTCCCTTATCAGGACCGCACTGACGGCGTGGGGAGAAACAACAAGGTATAGGAAGAGATCCTCTCCATCTTGCGTTCTGCTTAGCAGCGGGGGTGAAGCAAGGTACTCCTTCAATTGATTGAAAGTTGCTTCTTCGGCTGCAGTCCATTCAAAGGCTTTTTTCAAAACCTTGAAGAACATTTGGCACTTATCTGTAGCTCGTGAGATGAACCTACTCAGGGCTGCTACGCGTCCTGTTAGCTTCTGGACCTCCTTAATGTTCTGGGGCGAGCGCATGGTGAGGATGGCCTGGATTTTCTCAGGGTTGGCCTCGATACCTCTTTGAGACACCATGAAGCCCAAGAATTTTTCTGACGATATCCCGAATGCGCATTTTGTTGAGTTGAGCTTCATTTGGTATTTCCTGAGGACTTGGAAGGTTTCCTCCAGATCCGCCACATGGTGTAGTGCCTTGGCACTTTTGACCAGCATGTCGTCTACATACACCTCTACATTGCGCCCAATTTGGTGATTAAACATTTTGTTGACCAGCCTTTGATATGTCGCGCCGGCTTTCTTAAGACCGAAGGGCATCACTTTATAACAGTAGAGCCCCCTGTCGGTGATGAACGACGTCTTTTCTTGATCTTGCTTAAGCATTTGGATCTGATTGTACCCTGAAAATGCGTCCATGAAGCTTAGGAGTTCTTGCCCTGCTGTAGAGTCTACCAGGGAATCAATCCTTGGCAGTGGAAAACTATCCTTTGGATATGCTTTATTGAGATCGGTAAAGTCAACGCACATTCTCCATTTGCCATTGGCTTTCTTTACCATAACCACATTTGCCAGCCAGTCGGGGTAGAGAACCTCTCGGATGGATCCTGCTTGGACGAGCTTGTCTACTTCCTTAGCTGCAGCTTCGTTCCGCTCCGAAGCAAAGACTCTTTTCTTCTGCTTAACTGGACGAACCGTGGGATCCACATTTAACTTATGAGTTATGACCCTTGGGTCAATTCCCGGGATGTCCTCGTGAGACCATGCAAACACATCCCTGTTCTTCCTTAGAAATTGCAACAGCTCCGTCCTTGTTACTGAGCTCAGTCCTGCTCCGATTCTCACTGTCTTGCCAGGTTGGCCAGGCTCCAGGAGCTCTTCTATGAGCTCTTCCACAGGTTTTCCTTGTTGAAGCTTTTCTTCATCTCGAGTGTCGAGACTTTCTATAGTCATGGTAACGTTAGCACCTCTGAGTGAGGTGACGTAACACTCCCGTGCTGCCTTCTGATCTCCTTTTACACATGTTATCCCTGCTGGCGTTGGGAACTTTATCATCAAGTGACATGTGGAGATTATTGCCCCGATTTTATTCAGGGTTGTTCTCCCCAATATTGCATTGTATGCGGAAGGACAGCTCACCACTATGAAGTCTATCATTCGTGTTATCTGGCTTCCTTCCTCTCCCATGGTGACAGGTAGGGCTATTTGGCCAACAGGGTAAACGGGCGTACCTGCGAATCCCACCAGGGGTGAGGTCATAGGCTTTAGCCTTTCTCTTCCAACCTTGAGTTGATCATAAGCATGGAGATACAAGATGTTGGCAGAGCTTCCGCTGTCTATCAGCACCCTTCCGGTGAGGTAGTTGGCCACGACAACGGTGATAACTAAGGGGTCATCGTGAGGAACCAGAACCCCCTTGGCATCTTCTTCTGAGAAAATTATGGGTATTTCCTCCGTCTTTTGGAACTTGTTTAGACGGCCAACCGTGTTAACTTCCAAGTATTCCTCTGTCCTTAATTTCCTCAGGTGAGCCTTCCTGGCATTGCTGGATTCTCCTCCTCCAGCGAACCCTCCATGGATGACCTTGATCTCTCCTATGGGAGCCGATCGAGGTGCAGCATTATCTCTTCCGTCTTTGTTTGTATCATCCCGCCTGGGTTGTTTCTGGTACTTCTTTGATACAAAACGCTGAAATCTCCCTCTCTGAATCAACTCCTCGATTTGCTGCTTTAGATCTATGCAATCATCCGTGTTGTGACCGTGGTCCTTATGGAATTTGCAGTATTTGTCCTTAGCTCTTTTGCTTGGATCGGACCTCAACTTTCCAGGTCACTTAAGGTCTGGATCGTCTTGGAGGTTGCGGAGGATTTGCTCGGCCGTAGCGATGAGCGGAGTGAACTGTTTGTACCGGCCTTGGGGCGGTCCTCCTCCCCTTTTAGGGGAAGTTCTTGAATCTACCTTTTTATTCTTCGGTTCTCCTCCCGTTCTGCGGGTGGAGTCTTTTCTCTTTCTATCAGGTGGTGGGAATTCTCCAACCTGTGATGGCCCTGCTTGGGGATCGAAGCCATCACGGGTACGCCTTGCGTAAACAGCTTCCTCGGCGTTCATGTGCTTCTGTGCTCTAAGCATGAGCTCCGCCAGGGTTTTGGGGGGTTCCTGAGATAAAAGGTATAGGAACTGTCCTGGGTACAACCCGGCTATGTACGCAGTTATGCTCACGCTGTCATCAGCTTCGTCTATCTGGACCACCTCCTTGTAAACCTGGTGGTGAAGTCTCTCAATGATTCCCATCGTCCTTGTTTCACCGTCAGAAGATGTGTTGCTGGTTTGCCGTAGCGTTGGCCGGTAATGAAGTAGCTTACAAAGCTCGTGCTAAGCTCCTTGAAACTACGTATACTCCCAGGAGGGAGCTTATTAAACCATGCTCGGGCACTTCCTTTAAGGGTAACTGGAAAAGCTCGACACATGACTTCATCAGGGACTGCTTGCAGGTGCATCAGGGACTTGTACGTTTCCAAGTGATCTAACGGGTCCGTGGAGCCATTGAATGTTTCCAACTGAGGCATCTTGAATTTCCTTGGAAGGGGGCGCCCCATGACCTCGGATGTGAAAGGTGAATCAGTATTTTGCACCAGCTCTTCCACCGTAACCAGAGTCTGTGCCTTGACTTGCTTCATTAGCCCTTCAATCTGATTCTGCATCTTGAGAATCACCCCTGGCTCACGGGACGATTTTTCCAGGGGGGCTTGCTATTCCTCTTTCGGTTTTGGCTTTCCTCCTCACTGGACTCGCTTTCTTCTCTGTGATTCTCTTCCTCGTGTTGACTGTGTCGTAAGTTCAGGATGCTTGGTTCGGAGATCTGCAGGCGCAAAGCTGCGTTCTCCTGCATCGCGTTCTGTAACCCTTGGGTTAGTGTTTTGATTTGCTCCTGCATTTGAGCGAATGCTTCTGGAGTAATCTGGTCGCCTCCCATCTTACTTGCCCCGGCGGCGTTGGCCGCTTCTGCTGCTTTGGCTGCTTTCTCTGCGACGGCAGCGGGCTGCTTTTGCAGCCTTGGCCGTTTCAGCGGCCTTGGCGGCTCTAACCGCGGCGGCGGTCTTGGTGGCGTCGTCGACGCCCGTTTGCGGGGGGTCTGAAGCCATCGTTGTTCTGCTAGATCGGGTATCCACCATGCAAAACTATTCACCGTGAAGGAAAAAGTCGTTTCCCACATACGGCGCCAGCTGATGAATCAGCTTTGTCTTTGGCCCCGACCTGTTCCTGCAAAGACAACGTAAAAGCTTAAGTCACCGGTGTGGTGGCGTGCCAACCACCCTCCGATGCCTAAGTCAGTAGAGAATATGATATTTGGTGAGAGAATTGGGACTTATGAGCGTTAATTGGACGTACCTTAGCTGAACCTCTACCGTCACTCTTATAGGCATTTTGTGGGAGGTTGAGTCCTAGTTGGACTGTGGTTCGGAGATCGATTGGTTATCCGAATGGTGATTGTGGAGTCCGGCCTTAGCTAGGACTCCATACTCACCTAACTTTGGCTGGGAATCATTATCCTGTGTTGGCCGTGATTATCCTTGGGATCATCATATATATCTTATCTGTATTTCCTCCTTTATCCCACATGGGATATCTTCCATATGGATAAGTACACTGCATGAGCGTTACTTGCCCAGCGCTGGCTGGGCTTCTGAGCTGATCCTTGGATCATGGTCCAGTCCTGTACGACGGAGCTGGACCTTTGATTTCAGCTCAGCTCCGCCTTGCGAACTGGGCTGGCTTACTTGATATACTCCCTGATGGTGGCAAGCGAAGCTGACGGTATCACTCCCCTGCTTCGCTTCTTTCTCCAGGCTGGACTCTTCAGGTCTTTCCTACTTATCACTGTAGCTTCCTTGAATCTACCAAAAGCACAAGGTTTTCTAACCCAAAGCACCACGCCAAAATTATACTAGTACTAGATTTCCTAATTTCAATTTATTGTGTGATTTCCATCTCTGTGTAATTTAAATCCACCATATCTTGTTATCGAAGCATATATCTCTAACAGGCGCTTGTGTTCAAAACTTCAAGTAACTAGGTTGATTTATATCCATATAAAAAATTTAATAGAAGACTATCCCTAGTGTTTGTGGTTCTAGCATTGCTCCCTTATTTGTACCTCTCTCCTATATATACACCTGACAGTACGAAAAACTTGCCCACAATGTATTGCCTCGACACATGCAAGAGCCACATAATAACGTGAACTCCGATACATAAAAAAGTACATTCTTGTGGGTCATAGGGAGATGGGGTGGGCCATACCGTAATTGAGTGGTGGCGGCGGCAATAGCGGGGAGGTGGAAGTGGTAAAATTCGAATAGAAGTTAGTGGTAAATTCGAATATGTAATTAACTAAACATTCAGCTAGTTAATTTTGGTATATATTTTACTCCAGTTTACATTTTAAGAACACTTATTAAAATGCTAAGCGATGGACAATACGATTAGTTCGCATGCATCGCTTATCCTCCAGGGCCGTTGTGGACCTATTACAAACCCATAAAAATCATTGATATGGTTATCACTGCCATTGAACGTAGTAGTACTATGCAAGATTTATTTTTTTGAACGGTAAAAAGATTTCATTAATCTTAATATTGTTACAAGATTAATTGGAGCCATGAGACAACATCATGTTCAAGAACAATCAGGTACACAACAGTTCAAAACTAGATGAATGAGGTGAATGGACGGAGAGGGGGAAAGAGAGTTCACAACAAAGATTTAAAAAAAAAAAAGAAGAAAAGATAATTACACTGCTATCACAAATACTTACACGCACAATCACACAAAATCACTCAGGTCAAGTGTGGGGTCTACTTTCATACTTAATATGAGTGAGTTTGTTTGGGTAAATATTTGTGGGCCCCAATGCTGAAGGTGGCCCCACGTTAGTTGCTGCAAAATTAAATACTACCAGAACAAAAACAAAACCCTGCAAAAATTGAATTGTTGAAGAAGGAAAAAATGTGCATGGACAGGACACGCCAAAACAACTCCTTCCACGAGATTATCCATTCGAGCACACGCCAAACAACCCCTGACATGCGTTACCGACATGCAAATGATTCAATCCGAGTACGCCCAACCACCACCACGTGTCACAGCCACGCAACCCACAACATTACTCGTGTCAAAGCCAAATTACACCCCAGAAAACCTGTACTAAAAACCCAACAAATTCTAACCCAACAATAAACAATTTGGACAAAAAAACCATGCGAAAAGAAAATCCAAAAATGTCAATGAGGAAGAGACCCTCTGGAACCAGCCAGCCTCCTCCATGGGAAGTCCTTGTTCTTGTTGCCACCCACCTCGACCCCAAAACCCTGGCACTTTCCTCTTGCGTGTCCAAATCATGGTCTGTTTCCATGTCCTCTGACCATTTATGGGAACCCATTGTCTCCACCCACTTCCCCTCTCTCTCATCCCTCCAGTACCGCTCCCCCTCCCCCTCCCCCGCCGTGCCTTTCCGCCGCCTCTACACCCTCGGTCGCGCCTCAGCCGACCGCCGCCTAAGGAAGCCCCCAAAACCCACCCTTTGTCTCGGCAACCTAGTCTTCTCTGTTAGTGTTCACGACGGGAGTTCTCGCGTTTTTACCGCGGTGAAACCCGGGTCGGAACTGGGTTCCGATCCGAACTTCGGGGTTTTTCGGTTCGATATCGACGTGTGTGGTGGGGATTCGGTTGTGGTTGATGGGTTGAGAGTCACGTGGAATGTGGTGTTGGAAGGGTACAAAGGGGTTTTTACCATGATGGATTGTTGTAAAGGGAAAGGGGGGTTTGTCGTGGGGGGTGATGGGTGGTTTACGGAGGAGCTTCCGCCGCCAGGTGGTTGTTGTTCAGGCGGTGGCAGGACGGGAAGCGGATTGGCGGCGGACTTGAGGTTGGGGTTACGGGGAGTGGAGGGCGGTGGCGGTGGGAAGGTGGTGGTGGAGAAGGTGGGTGTAGGGATGATGAATGTAGTGTGTTGGAGGTATTTGAGTGTTGATGATGCTCTTAGGTACTTGCAGCATTTTCTTATGCCCTCTGATATGTAAATTATGTTGAAGCGGTTGTTCATTTTGGATTTTCAAAGGAAATTTTGGGAGAGAGAGACAGAGAAATATATTAGGGATTGTGCGCAAAAGTTTTAAAATCTCTACACGAACAAGTTCAGAATCATTTTGGAGCAAGGCATGTGGCCTTCCATGTGTGGTTTTGTGTGTATTTTGAGAGACAAAGTGACATGTAATTTATTGCGAGTCTGGTGGAACATTACTCTAAGATCACTCAATATCTCTTTAATTTTTAGTTGTCAAAGAGCATCCAATATCCTCTTAATTTAGTTGCAATAGTGCTATTACCACGTCCAAATTCACACCTCAACACACATCTATCACTCACTACACACTATAGTGTGTGTATGGGACCCACCACTTATGTGAGTGTGGGTGTATGTTTGGATGTGAGTTTGAGTGTGGCACTAGAATTATTGAATTTAGTTGTCCAAGAGCACTCAAATGTCTCCTCATTTAGTTGTGCATAACTTGGCGAGGTTATTACAGTTCCCACCATATCATATCACAAATTACAAATTGGACTTTCTCGTTCGATGCAAAGGCCATTTAGAATTAAATAAATGTAATCTCTAAAGATTATACAGTATGAATTTGTATCCAAAGAAAATTGAATCAAATTAATCCTTTTAATTATATCATCATTTTGGATTTTGCAAGAGTTTTAAGGAGGACGATTAAGAGTGAAGTGACATGTGTGACAATGTGAAGGGCCATTTCCAAAAGATAGAAAAACAATAGAATAGGATAGAGGACTGTATGAGGGAGAGGGGCTGTAACATAAAAAAACGAGAAATCGAACTTATCAAACTATTGTACATGTTTACTGAATTACTCCTGGACGAGGATACATGCATCATATGAGATTGAATAATCCTACCGTGTGAAATTTTTTAATAATCCTCTACGCGAGGGAGAAAACTGATTGATAATGATGGGATAATACTACTAATAGTAGTTCCATCCTAAAACTGCAACCAAACAGGCATCTCCACTATTAGAATTATCTAATACGCTTGTCCACGTCGGTACCGCTCAGTAAGCCCCGACAATTCCTCCCCTCCCTTACTTTTTTTGTGTTGTTTGTTCACAGATAACTCCGAAGGTGGGAAATCGCAAAATAAATAAAATAATGACAATGATGTGAATTATATATTGATACTAATTAAAGAAATTAAGAACATAATATGCTTCCAAGGTGCGAAATCACTAAATAAATAAAATAATGAAAATGGTGTGCAGTTATAAAATAATAACAATGATGTGCATTATATATTGATACTAATTAGAAAAATTAAGAACGCAATACCATTTTCTCTAATGCACAGTTATGCATATATTCTTTGGTCTTGTTATAATTACTATATTTAAATAATATGGTTAAAAACTCTAATTTATGATAGTTGGAATAGTTAATTTATACCGGAGCACTGTAATTGGGCTAGTTGGACGGCCTTTCATACATGAAACATTAAAAGGGCCGGACTTGGTCATATTACGAAGCCCCGATTATTGATGGGCCGGACTTGAGTATGTACAAGTTGGTTACGGGAAAACCGACCTGAATCCGCCGGATTCTACGTATGTGAACCCCACCCCGTTGTACCAAAGAAGAGGATGAGTTTCCTCTGGTCCTTGTCGTGGTGTGAAGTTTGAGACTTGGACTTTGACTTCGGAAGCTTCCTAAACGAAAAGTCCAAGGAAACTGACCGGGAGACCGGCGGTGCATACTGACAGCATGTGGGGTTCACTCCGGATTCCGCTCGAATAATTTGAATTGTTCGATGATTTTAAAAAAATAAATTAAGCAGACTCTGTGAAAAATCAGCTCAGTTCGATATATATAGATGCTCGATCTAATCTTTCATTTTTTCACGAATCTGAAATCTGAATGAAAAAATCGAAGATCGGATCGAACATCTGCACATATCACATTGAACTTTTCACAAGTCCACTCAATTTTTTTCTAAATTATGAAACGAATCGAATTATTTTTGTGGGACTCAAAATAAGCCCCGCATGCCATCGGTATGTACGGTTGGTCTATCTAGTCGGCATACGTAGCAGAATTGCTTCTTGAATGACACGTTTGCGTTGTGTGATGTTTTCCGATGCGATTTTTTTATTTTTTATTTTTTTCAGGGTTACAAACTACCACTAATCATGTTAAAAGTTGGACCCCATTTCAAAAGGGCAAAAAGAGGCGCCAAGGTTACAAACTAAAACTAAAAAAATTTCAATAGAATTCTCGCGCAAGTATGTCGATTTTACCAAACTACATCTAAACTTCGCTCAAAATTACAATTAGCCCTCTTTCCCGCCCACAAATATAAAATAAATAGCTTTGAGGTTCCTTCCACTTTCAAAGCCAAATTCCCCACGTATGGCGCCCAAAAGGATCTCGCCGTCACTTCCATCTCCAATGTCAATCGGTAAGGATTGCCAAAATTCGTTAGAAACCCTAGAATCCTATTGCACGGATAACCAACTTTTCTAGCCCTAATATTTTTCTGATGCGATTTTTTTTTTTAAGGGAACTGCGAGGTTGTTGTTGATGCGAAGAAGTTCACCTCTAAATTGGATGAGAACAGCCTTCAAATCTCTCTCTCCAGATACGCGAAAGTCAGAATATCAGGTACTGGTTTCATGGATTTTCTTTTCGACGGTGATTAATCTGTCATTGTTCTCTGCTTAGTCTCTTTGAAGATGATCGGAAAACGATAATATATATATGTAGAGCACCAGTTTGGTGTCTCATACTTTGGAGCCCCGTCACCAAAGTAATTCCATAATTGCCCCTCTAAAACTATGTATTTATGGCTATTTTAGGAAATTTATAATGTCACTCCCCAAATTTATAATGCCATCTAAAGGGGAGTGCGGTTAATGGTTATCAACTTGGGGAGTGCCATTATCAATCCTGATATGAAATTGATTTTGCCACTCCCTTGGGTAGTGGCATTATCAATGCCCCTATTTTAAGTTGCCATTAAATAATTGTTATGGGAAAAAACAATAATCATTTTAAAACCACATATCATAACCACCACCCCATGATCTCTAGTCATCCTAAAAATGTGCACACGCATAGTGTGTGCCCACCTTCTAGTAATATAGAAAGGGAAAATACCAGATGGTGTGAACAAATTTCTGAAGCTTGTGTCACAAAAGTGATTTCAACATCATTCGTATAAAAAACAAAAATTTTACAGTAAAATCACTCGAGCTTAAGTACCCACTCTATCACCCCACGTATTCACACATAGCACGTATGCAGCACAACTTCTAGTTAAAAGAAAGCCAAACCTTGAGTCCCTTCTCTTTTTGTTTTTTTGAAAGGGCTCCATTGGATTGGTAGTAAATGTTACTGGTCTAAATTTTTTTTCCTTTTCGAAACTACTAAGTTTTAATCTCTCAAAGTTATCCCTGCATATGATTGCATTCACAAGTCAGAATAAATGGGGAATGTTGAACATTTGATATTTTCAATAGGAATGGGAGTGCAATTAAAGAGGACGAAATTCCAAAAGGGACCATCTTTTGCATTAGCTTCTTACTGCTCCACAATGTTTTAGGTTGCTTGTTCTTCCTTTTTTGGTAATGTTAAGTTGATAATATTTGGATATCTTCTGATGTGTCCCCAAACATGGCAGTGACCATATCTGATGATGGTCTATAACATGTGGTTGGTATATTAAGTAGTGTATCAATAATGGATACTTAAGTGGGTGTACTTTTTATTTGTTTATAGGTCAGGCTTTTTCTTGTTTTTGATTCTTTGAATTTGATTTTTTGTTGCAGTAGTAGAGGATAAGGATAAAAAGAGCTTCAATGATCTCCATAATCCTGAGGAAAGTTGTATAGGTAATCAAATGGTTTGTTTGTTTGCTTCTTTTTTTTTTTGGTTGTGATAATTGTTCACTTATATTGTTAAACAAGATCCGATCCTTTTGATGAGTTAATAATTTCAATTAGGGGGTGGTGACTTTGTGCTCGTCAACCCCAAAGATGTAGGTTGCCAATCCAAGTCTCAGCTTCAGGTAAAACTTTCACTCTCCTTTGTTTTTTTTGGACTATGGTTCATTGTTGTTTGTTTGGAATAGCTGAATAGGGAATTGAACTTAATTAATATCATGAACTAAGAAATCAAATAATAGGGATTGGAACTTAACTAATGGGTGGCTGCTGTCTAGTATTTATCATGAACTATGGGAAAGCACCATGCAAAGATATTTTGAAAAGCATTGTGTCCTTTTATTACTTAGATGCTCATATTGGAAGATACAACGTGGTTTAGTTTGTCACTACGGTATGAGGCATTTAGAGCTATGGTCTAAACTAGTCGAGGACTCGAGCTGAGTAGTGTCATAGTGTCATGTAAGCTTGGCTTGAAAAATTAACGGGTTTCAAGAGTATGTTTATGCTTGGGTTTTGTATCTTTCATTCCAATCTCAAACAAACTTCAATCGTCTTGAGGTCAAGTAGCTTGATTTTCTTTATACGGACTTAGAGTATGCACATAAATTATGCTGTCGACTGCTATCCAAGCACAGAAAGCCAATGACCTTCCAAAATTTGTTCTTGTTTGGTGTGCTTTGAAATAAACTCCAAAATAAACTAGCTTTGAGAAAAACAGTCATAGAGCCAAAGTAACTTGGTTTGTTTTACAACCCATTGGAACCAGGAATGCCAACACGGGAGGGTGGTTTGTTTCCCTGCTTGTCACATCCGTGAACCCCGAATATGCCATATGCCCTATCCGTTTTGCAACCTTGAAGGGTATAAGTTTGGTCTACCATCCTGTCCCCACCGGGATTGGGTTGTCCACGACCCAGGCCTGTAGCTTGTAAAATTTTTCGTTATGTTTCATTTTTTGCATAAAATGTTGGGTACAAGGGCACATTACGCCATTACACCAGCCCGTGGTACTTCAGATCTCATGACAAGTTGACGATGCTTGTAGCTTGCAATTTGTACTTCGTAGAGACACAGATCATGTCCTTTCCATGTCGGGAGTAGGTATTTTAAAGAGCATCAATGTCTAAAAAAGGCTGGTTGCCTTCACTATTTGATGATGTATGCCACTTATGCCTGTATCTCTGACCTCTTGGGACCAGATTATTGTTATTGGGTACTTCCGTACTTGTAATTTTGTTGCTAATTTTGGAATGTTTCTTTGATTATACGTACTAAGTATCAAGTTGCTACTTCTATTTGACTTAAGATCCCTTTCCACTTCTTGTTACCTTGTTTCTGTTGCATAAATTCTCTTCTAGTGAGCTCTCATTCTTGATATGTTCTGGTTCATGGTGCTGCAGGAAGTACTTAAGATATATGCGAAAGAGCTACCTGCCATGAATTATGCTGCAAATACTGGAAAGCAATCGATGTTCCTTGAAAGATGTGTTTCAAATGGGTAAAGCCCTCCCTGCAATCGTTTTGTGGCTGCATTCTGACCTCCTCTCTCATCAGTAATAAATCCTTGTCTTTAAACTTTGCCAAATCTCATGGTGACTACCATTAAAATCTCCCCCCCAAAATCTTAGCATGTCAAATGCACAGGTAGAATTTGGCTGACCAATGATTACTAATTCCAGTCACATCTTTGATAAAGAAAGTTTCCCATTGTTTCTCTGCAGTAAATATTGCACATTACTTCTCAAATCCAAGTCTAAAGAAGATTCTGGAGAGGTATGCTTGCTTTGGTCGACATTCATTTTTTATTTCAACATTAGGTATGTGCTCTCAGTTTACTAGAGATTACATGATAGCGGACAGCTGTAGTGGACAGTTCTACAAGCTATGTTGTTGCGAATTTGCGATGGATGTAAGAGTCTAAAAGACAACAGTGAAGTATGTAGCAAGAAAATTGAGTTTGTTGGAAATATGGGGCTGTAAAGCCATGTACATTTATTTATGTAAAGATGAACTGAACTATTTTCTCTTATAATGATGTACTTGTTATTTATCTCTTCACAGGTGGTTGCTGCAATTACTTATCAAATAATTCCCGCCGATACCCAATATGCTGAGGTTCCCCTCACAGCTGTTAGCTCAATCTACCAAAGGAAGGTTCTGTGTTTGTTCCAGTTCTGATACTATTCAACACAGTTGCTATAGTTGGCTTTGTGGCTATTATGCAGTTCTGTATTATTTTCTTATATTGATATCTTAATCTGTATTTTGATGAATGATAATGCTTATTTTGGTTTCTAATAGAAGAATTGGCTTCGCGCATAATTTAAATTATGTTGGCAACACCTGTCAATCAACTTTGTTTTTGGCATGGTCTCATGCTATGAGCTTTATTCGACTCGCTGAAGAGTTTTCTCTATTGAAGTTAGTTGAGAGGATTTAGTAACTTGCAGGGGATTGGAAGCCTCCTGTACAGGGAGCTGAAAAAGAGATTGCAAAGTGTTGGTATTCGTACTATATTTTGTTGGGGGGACAAGGAATCTGAAGGATTTTGGGTTAAACAGGTATGTCATGAATGGTGCTTATTATAAGACTTATTGCAGAAATACTCCGAGTTAGTTGTTTGTTCAATATTTGCACACAATAAAAGTTTTTCAATAGCCATACTATGGCTTTTCTCCTAATCTGAAGTTGCTTTGGAAGAACAATTGAAGTGTGTTATATTGGTACTTAACCATTCAAATTTAGGAATCAGTATTCGTTTTCACTCTAGTGTGTAATATCGGTACTTAACTTTACTGAAGTTGGACTACAAATACAGGGTTTTGTGTCAATAGGTGAGGTTGATACCAAAGGTAAAGCTCGTAGGCTGCCTATTAAGGCTGACATTCGTAGGGCATTATGCTTTCCTGGTGGGTCGACCCTCATGGTTTCTCATCTTAACATGGGCACCTCAGCTAACCCTGAAGAGCTGCCAAAGTTTTGTTCTTCATTGGGGCGTACTGAGCATTCTTTGCCCTCTGCTACCGTTCACAATCCTACTCTTGGAAGTAAGGAAGTATGTTCTGTTCCTCACGAGGCGGTGAATCAGATAACAGCCATAATTGAATACTCTCATCCTCAAGGCCTGGTGAAAGATGGATTTCAAGTGGATGGTAGGTATAATCCCATTATTTGTGTTTGTAATATGTTCACTTATTCTGGAATGAAGAATTATTGCGGCATGTTTTTTTTTAATCACCACAGGGGAGTGAGTGTGTGAGACTATTAGTTCGTTTTCTACCACAACTATCCGTAGATCCATTGTTCAAACATACAGTATCAGTAAAATTAATTGGCTAAATTAATTAATCTTTCCCCATGTTTGGAATCGACCACATTGCAGAATTTCTTGTGTTTTTGTGCCTTATTAATGTTCAAAATGGACCCACTTTGAAAGAGGTAGTAATGAAATAGTCCAAAGGTTGCTAACATGTAGAATTTGCCTCGTAAACTTGTATGTACAAGCATATATTCTGTCCTGTTACAACCTTAATTCTTACCAATGGTTTTTTTTCTCTTGTCATGTTTCCATTTTGTTTTAAGGTAAACATGGCCTGGTTCATTTGGGCATGGATTGCAACAATATGGCTAACTGTTTAGGAGTAACTAAATTGGGAGTCGATACTGATGTGAAACATTGCTCATGTTCTTCAGGAAGTGGAAAAAAGAGGGTTTGGGAATCCTCATGTACATCACTGAAGTCAAAAAAAGTCAAGGGCGGTTATCAAGTTGACTGTGAATTAGATTCGTTGGATTTTGTTTCAGAAAGTCATGGAATATCCAGTGATGGACCTTTGGCTGTAGTGGCTTCTGGGGATCCCTTCAGCAATAGTTTCACGGAAAAGACAACTGAAGAATGCCAACTAAATATTTTCTTACAAGATCATGGCAACCAGGAACCAGTATCAAGACGAAAAAGCTTTAGGATCATGTTGATGAATATTGCTGATGATGCTAAGAAATCAACTCTGTCCAAGGTATGCCCAGCTCTATACTTCATTTACCGTGGATCCCATTTGGATGTCCCAATGAGTATATAGTTTGATGATGTCCACAAGTATAAGCAAAAAAGTACATTGTTGTACCTGTGAGATTCTGGTTTATGTAAAACTCAGAGAGACATTTAGCTTATTTGTAACCGTCTTATTCTTACATTTTTCACGAAAATATGCAATTTATTCTGGTATTTTTCAAACTTGGGTCCTGAGACATATATTCCTAGTAAGGTACAGAGATTTTGACTACATATAGAAGCAAACCTGTATGTCACAACTTATGAAGTAATTTTACCAATATTTCAAAGTTTTTTTTTAACTTTTTAGTTATAATCTCACAAAAGATTCCAAATTCTGCTTGAAGAGTAAGTTAAATCCGTGTTGGTGACCTTTTTTTTAACATTCTTTCTTGTGGTGGTTTTGAAATGATCCATCTTCCTCTTTAAGCTTGGCATAAGTTGTGGGTAATTTGGACTGATAAGAGGTAATGGCGATTGCTTCTTGCATGTTACATTTTTTCAAGCTTGTGACATGGCACACATCATGTGAGCCTCTCCTCATCCTGAACTTAATCTTTACTAACAACCACAAAACTTATGGTTTTAGAAATAATATATGTCAGCCTCTGATTTTGGAAATGTGTATTTTAGCCAATGGATTCAGGCTCCAAATTCTTATATCCACACAGCCATAAATGTCCACAGAATATTCTTAGATGATTTATTGAGTCATAGTTCTCTTCTTGAAGATAAGTTTCATAACTTCCCAATTGCAGCATTTTTTTTTTGGAAAGTAAAATTTTATAAAACCAAAAAATGCGCACGAAGCTACAAGAAATCAACAGGGGCATCCCCTGGCCACCAATACAACAAAAGGTCACAAGGAAACTATGAACAATTATTTATAGAAAAAATCCTAGAATCTAGAAGCCAATCATTGCAAAGCCTCCTGGATATGAAATTCCTGCTTTAATGGATGGAGGGTGTTTGAAAAAGGTGTAACTTTACTTTGTTTTCATTATGCGCCTGATTGTCTTCTAGGAGACAATTTGCTGGCTTAGGTTACATTCTCCCACTAAAAGGTTGAAGTTCAAGTCTGGTTGCAAGTCTGTTTAACTTGCCACGAGTAGATTATTTTGTCCTTATGCATCAGTTGAGACTGTATACATTCTTGTTGTTTATTTCAGTACTTGCTTTATCAGACATTAATCTTTGGTGAAAGCTGTTTTTGGTACCATGATTCATTCGTCGGATCTTTCTTACTGTTGCTTTCATCTTGTGAATAGATTATTGAAGACCTTAATGGAACTGTCACCTCTGATGGAAGTCTCTGCACACATGTAGTCACAGGGAAAGTGAGAAAAACTTTGAATTTCTGCTCTGCTCTCTGTTCAGGGTCAGTTTCTTAGATCTTTCAAATGATATATCGCTGCTTCTACCTCTTTGTTCTTTCATTATTGTTTTTGCATTCTATACTGTCTATTGTATCTTTAGTAAATCAATATTCAACGTGCATGTGTGTAGCCCACTATGCGTTTTCAATCTGGATACTGATCCATGTTTTTGCATTTTTTTCTCCTGATAAATCTATTGTCAGAACCACTATATGTTACCACAGTAAACATATTAGTCTACACTGACACCATAAAAGCTATCAGATGCAGATCTGGCTAGCTCTTGTTCTACTCTGGAAACAAATTCAGTAATAGCAAGGAGTATAAAAGTTGGATTCAATTCTATGAGCTATATATCTAAGTGTTAGATAATCAATTATGCTACTTGATATGGGGGAAGATTGGATAGGATATTTCCCACAGAAGAAGTGCATTTTGCTTGTTGAGTATTTGAAAACAAAAATTCATGACCGCTTTAAGGTCAGCCATGCTTTATTCATGAGTGCTGTGCAGTTCAGGTATGAAAACTCTAGAAAACAAACGTAGACAAAAAGGGGTGCCAAGATTGATCCGTGGTGATGCAACAATGAATGATTCCAGCAAAAGTACCTTTGCAAACAAAGAAAGCAAGACAATGGGTTTGCAAAGGGCAGGTGGAGTATGGGGGGCTTGATTATAGCTACTGGGAGAAAAATTACCACTGATTTTTGGAAGACAATTTTGTGACAGCTTTTTGAAATGATCAGAACATCCTTATATTATTGCAATTTTGTATCCATGAAAATGGGTGAGAACTTGTTAACAATGATGCTGAGCAGAAGAGAAGTTCATATATGGAATTGCACATGGAACACCATTTGGGCTTCATAAAATCTCATCTAAGGTCATTACTCCTTTTCATGTAGTATATTGGTTAGGATGTTGCTAGACAGATTTATTTTCTTTCAGAGAAGAATTTAATAGTTACTGGTACTTTTTTAGTTCAATTTTCTGGACAGTTCTGACTTTGCTAGTTCAGAGCATTTTCATTTTGGGTAATGTATGGAATCTGTGTGATGCTAGTTGATCAGAGTCAAACTGTCTTACTTTCTTGTGAGTCATAATGTCCATAAAATTAGGAAACCCCACCAATACCGTTTACTTGAATTAGGCTCCGGCATATGCTGGTTGTTTTGTTGTAACTGGTAAATGTTACCTGTTTTGCAGAGCTTGGATAATTTCACCTAGTTGGCTAAAAGAAAGTTTCCGGGAGGGCAGATTTGTGGGTGAGTCACAAGCCCCACGTGGCCTTTTTCCTTTATTGCCTACTTGAGCACTTAAATGTATTGTGCCCGTGTAATGGTTTTCCTTTGTAATGGACAGATGAAATGCCTTTTATTTTGAAAGATGAAGACTATGAGTTGAGGTACAGAATTGAGTTGAAGTATGCAGTTCAGAGGGCAAGAGAAAGACCCCGAGCTTTGCTTCATGGCTATAATGTATGCCTTGCAGCTCATCTTCAACCCCCAGTTGGTACCCTATCAGCCATTATAAGGTCTGCTGGTGGAAATGTAAGTTCTTCGGATATGGATGACTTAGATTATTGGCCTATAGAACTGCACCACCACATGGCACATTTGTATTGGCATTAAGGCAGAAAGTACTTTAAAAGCATTAAATTTCTACTATGGAATCAAATTCTTGTTACGTATCAATACAAATGTTGATGATTTAGTCTATAATCCAATTATCAAGTTTAATTGTAAAAATCAACAAAGAGAAGGAAATAAAAGCATGAGTGAGCATGACATAACCAATGCATATGTGGCATTTTTATTGTTGCGTTACTTTTGTACGTTTTTGGCAGTGGCCAAATGCTTTATTAGATCCATTTTCAACTTATCTTGAAAAAAATGCGCCTAATGTTTGACCTGACACCGTGTATACGGACAGCCAAATTGGTTTGTTAGATTGATGTTGGTTGCTTACTTCTGGTTATGTATCTAACAGCTTTCTTGACCACACACTTGTTACAATAACAACATAACATAACCCATCTAGTCCCCAGTCATTGGGGGTATGGGCGGGGATGATTGGAGACAGACCTAACCTTTTGGCAATATATGCACAAAGTGGCTGCTCTCAGAATACCACTGAAATAGTGGCCCCCCTAAACCTCAAAGAATCGAGGAGCTACAAGAACGTTTTGTTGTAGAACTATGCCCCTAAATCAAAGCCAAATGGCATCAGAGAGGGCAGGCCTAGAGGCCCAAATCAATTTATGTGTTTAATCATTCAACCAGTCTCCAGGCTCAATTCAATTGCATGCATTTGTTCTCTATTAGATTCTCATCACCAATCATGTGAGTTTTTGTTTTTTTCCTTGGCAGCTCAAAATTGAATTTCAGTACTATTTTACCACATTTTTATATCTGAAATTCTTACTGGGAGTTGTTCATACGCTGTTTCTTTGAAACCTTCAGTAAGTTTCTTTGAAACCTTCCTGTCTTTTTACAAATTCAGGTAATCCGTGGAGTAGACAAATTAAACCAAGCATCAAAGACCATCTTTTTGGCGTGTGAAGAGGACATGGACGAAGCTCTTTCAGCTGTGAAGAAAGGAATATGGACTTTCAGTAGTGATTGGTTTATGAACTGCATCATGAAGCAAGAACTTGACTTGGACGCCCCACAGTTTGCTGAATCCCTCTAATTGCACTTCAGAAGTAAAGCGTACCCGTTTTAGAGCAACTCATGACAACAGTGGCGCGAATATGTAAAATAATTATTCGTCAACAGGAATAGCAACATAAACTTATGTATCTATTGCTTATAAGGTTATGTTGCAAACTAGAAGGTGTGTAGATAACCAAATGTCGGAATCGGAATGCAAATTTTTGGGAAGAAATAACTTTTTGGTGTCACTTTTGCGCGTCTATTCTCCAGTCGTTTGCGCGTCAATTCTCCAGTCGTGTGCATTCGTGGGTGAATACTTGAATGTAACTTCAGAAGAATGATCAAATTGTCTAATTTGGAAATTATTGTCAGCTTATGATTTTGAATTTGTGGTAGATTATCAGCTCATGCCTTTTGACTTTGCTTGGGTTTGTTCTCCATTCCCGTATGGAAAATACCTTCCTTCCAACCATTTTATACAGAACCCTCGCAATACGTTGGCTGTGGGAGTTTTCTAATGGGTAAATTTCAGTGACCTCCCCCGAGGTTTTTGACAAAAACGGACACCTCCCTTGAGGTTTCTGAAATGCCACTAACCTCCCTTACTTTACCTGACAATATACAAAAACCCCCTTCCATCAAGTTGCCGTTCAAAAACCTAACAGAATCTACTAGTTTCATTTGTGACTTGAAAGGTCAAAAACAGCCCTATCCTCTCTCTCTTCCTCTCCACTATCCAAGCATTTCTGATTTTCCAATATCCAAACATTTTCTGATTTCTCCCTTCTCCCCCATTCGGTTTCACCAAGCCACCACCATGTCCGCTTGTACCATCTCTCTCTCAATATCCGAACATTTTTGATTTTCCAATATCCAAACATTTCTGATTTCTCCCTTCTCCCCCATTCGGTTTCACCAGGCCACCACCATGTCCTCTTGCACCATCTCTCTCTCTCTCTCTCGCATTTTTGTCTCTGTGCTATATGCACATGTATGGATCTAAACCTGAAGATAAATGTCTTTGAAAGTCCTATCACATATTCCAATCAACCTACCAAGAATTTACCAAGAATTGAAACCCAATTTTTTTGAACTCATTCAACAATTGAAACCCTATTTTTTCACAACTCATTCTACGATTGAAACCCAAATTTTCCAAACTCTTTCAGCACATTAAAACCCAAATTCAACATAAAATCGGGCAAAATCAAATTCACCGCAGTACGTGATTTTGTTTACATAAAAAAAGAAAGGTAGAAATTGAAAACCCAATCTCAGGACTGCACACAGGTCATATACCAACCAAAACCCAATTGATGCTCCTCACCATAGCTATACCCAATCAACCATTCCCCATCAATAACCTGATACCGATTGAACAAAAAATTGTCCATCTACATCCCCAAATGCTATTCCTCCATTTAAGACCCTCAGATTCCATTAAGATGGTAACTAATTTGCCGTAATCAACATTTCCAATTGCTATTCCGGTACGTATAGGCAGAGCTTATTAATATGCCCGCATAATAGCAACTACAAGTGTATCTACAACAAACCCACATAAACTGGTCATAATAACAAGAAATAAATACATAGATTTCTCCGACTTTCGGGAAAAAAATATAATTTGTGCTAGATTGCGCACTTAACTCAATCTGATAATGGCGTTAAGATTGGAGTGGTAATTGGGTGGTGGTGTTTGATGGGTTCAGTGGTAGTCAGGTCTCGGTGGGTGGGGAAGAGGAGTTCCAGAAGAGGCGTCCTCTTTAATTTTATTGAGAGAGAGAGAGATTAATGGATATCGTTTGGGGGGGGGGGGGGGGGGTTATATTGGATCTCGTTTTTATGGAGAAGAGTCCAGAGAGAAGAAAGGCCAGAGATATGGAGGGTGGTTTCGTAAATTCGTCATCGAATTTAACACCGTTTGGAGGTAAATAACGGGAAGGGGGTATTTGTATATTGTCAAGTAAAGAAGGGGAGGCTAGTGGCATTTCAGAAACCTCAAGGGAGGTGTCTGCTTTTGTCAGAAACCTTAGGGGAGGTCAGTGAAATTTACCCTTGTTTGTAAACAAACCAAGCACAACTTCGAGTGAGTTTGGATTAAAAAGTTAAGTGACTTATTTTTTTATCTTTATTCAAAATCTTTTTGCATTTGTTTGTTTTGCGTCAAATTTTTGTAATTTATTAATTTGTCTTGACAAGAGGAATCGGAAAAAAAAAAAAATTTTGATCTAAACTCATAATTTTTTAAATAAAGATAAAAATAAGTCAATAAGTCAACTTTTTTTTACTTATTTTTGTCTTTTAGAAAAAAATTATGAATTTCGATCAATTTTTTTTTACTTTTCAGATTCCTCTTGCTGAGATGAATCAATAAGTCACAAAAATTTGACGCAAAACTAACAAATACAATTTTTTTAATAAAGATAAAAAAAAGGTTACTATCCCACTTTTAAAACCAAATGAGGCCAATCATTTTATTATTATTTATATATATTTTATAAAAGAGAGAGCCCTCCCAATGGGCTTTCAATTAGAAAAGGGTAAATCTCACTGACCTCCCCTGAGGTTTCTGAAATCGCAGAGACCTCCCCTGAGGTTTCTGAAATCTCAGAGACCTCCCTTACTTTTGCTGACATTACCAAAAGTCCCCCTTCTGTTACCAGCCGTTACATATGCTAACAGAAGTTGCTGATGATGTCATATTATATGCTTTGAACTGCCAAAAATGCCCTTTGACCTCTCTTGTTCTTCTAAACCCATACCCATATTACAATTCAGTTTCTAATTTTGCCGCAGTTGTTTACATCCTAAAACATACCACCTGTAACGACCCACTCCATCTTTGTACAATATTGTCCGCTTTAGACGCCCAAAGTCCATAGACTTCCCAGTAGGTCACCCATCCTTGGACTACCCCAGGATGAGCACGCTTAACTGTGAAGTTCCTATGCGCTTTGGCCCGCCCTCACGGCTTTAAAAGGCCTCGTACAAGTAGGAGGGATCTTTTCTTATAAACTATAACTTGCCCCCTTCCGTCCGAACGGAGCTTGCCATCCTGCAGTACCGCCGGCCACCGGAAAGCGGGGTGTTACACCACCCAATAAGAAAATTACGCGTGACACTAAATAGTGCATGATCCAACCAAAACACCTTGTAATTAAGCCTAAGATATAGAGAATCAGAAGATTTAATTACGATGTTATTTTAATACTACTATACGGTATCATTTAGATTGGAAACAACCACGTTTGGTCATCGACCGATAATAATGACTATATTAATAAGCTCAAAAAAGAAAAATAACTAATTCTTGAGTTACTTCGTAAAATAAACTAAGGAGTGGTTTGGCATAATAATTCTTTTGGATTTTTTTGAGTCTTTGCTCAAATATTTTTTAAACCCCAACGGGTTAGCCTGACAGCCAAGACTTGAGACTTAGGAGATTGCTCCTTCGTAGAGTCTCAAGTTTGAAATCTCTCAAATGCTATCAACTACTTTCGGACCACCCAGTTCTGCCTTTAGTTGGACTCCCCACAAATGGGCGGTGGGATTCGGCCCCCGGAATTATTCGAGATGCGCTTAAACTAGCCCAAACACCTGAGTTATTTAAAAAAAAAAACCTAAAATGTCTTAAATAAGAAATTCTAGAATATGAACTTGTTGTATTGAGCAAATCTGTCCATTTTTCTTATTCAATACATTAAATGAACTTTCAAAACCTTTAACCCAGCCTAAATTGTAAACCTCCAGAAATCTCTTCCATCACCTTATCACCACCCGTGGATCAAAAAAAAAAACCCTTATCACCACGTAATGCCTCATAGTCAAAATTGCCCAAAACCACCGCACCGAATTTTGCCACAGCGCACCCAATTTTTACCCTTATTTTACCAATTTTCGCATGCTGCTCACTTCATTTGCTGAAATAGAATAAGTCGCCCGATTATACAAAAATGTGTGTATGTCTATTTTATTCAAGCAGTAATTGCGGGTACAAAATAAGAGCACAATTGGATCAAAAAGTTGGAGTAACTTTTTTTTTTCTCTATTCAAATATTTTTTACATTTATTAGTTTGCGTCAAACTTTTGTTACTTATTGATTCGTCTCGGCGAGAAGAAATAAAAAAAGTAAAAACTTTTTATTGCAACTCATAATTTTCTTTAAAAAGACAAAAAAAAAAGTCAAAAAACTTTCTTTCTGACTTTTTTCTTTTTAAGAAAAATTAAGACTTCGACGAATCAATAAGTTACAAAAGTGTGAAGTAAAACTAATAAATGCATTTTTGTAATAAAGACAAAAAAAAAGTCACTTTTGACTTTTTAATCCAAACCCATCCTAAGAGAGGTTTAATTATTTCTCTCCCTTATATTCTTCGCTTATGCCGGCATCCAAATCGGCAATTTCCGTTGGGTTTCACTGCAAAGGGGGAGAATTATTCAGTAGAGGGCAAATGGAGATACAAGAAGAGGGTATATATGTCATTTTGTCACAATAGTTAACGCCTTTTAAGGTTAAATTAACGGAAGGGGGAATCTTGACAATGTCAGCAAAAGTAAGGGAGGTCAGTGATATTTCAAAAACCTCAGGGGAGGTTTCTGTTTGTATCAGAAACCTCAGGAGAGGTTAGTGAAATTTACCTAAAATGGGCTAAACGTATTTCCTTGGCCCCTATAGTCTCGTGGGAAAACTCACCCTTTGTTTGGAACTCAGGGAAAAGAAAGAAAAATTAAAGAATTTTTCCTCCCATTGTTTGGTTAGAAGAGAAAATGAGAAGAAAATAAAGATTTTGAGTCTAGTGAATAATATATTTTTCCTCATATTTTCCTCTCATTTTCCTTCTTTTTTCCTTTTCTTTTCTTTCTTTTCCTTTCTCCAGGTTCCAAACAGAGCCTAAAGTTCATTTGTTGGACGTCGGATTATATTAACTTGCAATAAAGCTAAGGATACCGATCGGTTCCCGAAGGCATGCCGGGCCCACTGTGGCCACTGGACGGCTGATCCGAGCCGTCCAAAAATTCTATAAAAAAAAAAACGAGGGACATCGTGAGAATTAATGACATCCGATGTGTGTAGGCACTCGATCCAAAAACTCTATTTTTTGTATATATAAATTATATATACAAAAAAATAGAATGTTTGAATTGAAAACCTACACACATCAGATGTCATTGATTCTCGTGTAAGTCCACTCGTTTTTTTTATAGAATTTTTGGACGGCTTGGATCAGCCGTCTGATGGCCGGAGTGGGCCCGGCATGCCGTTGGGAACAGGGAACCGTAGCACTGCTGAATAACTTGTTCCTTTCAAATTTTCTTTACTCAGTTATATACTGTAGGTGTATTTCGGGATAATTTTTACGATTGAGCTGCAGTCCAATGCCAAAAGATATGGAGTAACAAGAGGACTGCTTAAAAAAAAAAGTGTTAATGAAATTGTAATCTATGGTTACTATGAATCTGGACCATTGATTATAATTTCATGACCATTTTCATGGATTATTTTCATATATTCTAACATTTTTCATTTTTCATTGGGCTTAATAAGTCAAATGGCTTAATTTTTTGTCCTTATTTAATTCAATTTATTTAGTTTTTCATTGAATTTTTTAAGATTATTATTTCGTCATGACGAGAAAAATCTGAAAAGTAAAAAAATTACGATCGAAATTCCAAATTTGAATAAGACAAAAAAATAGTTTATTGACTTATTTTTATTTTTATTCTAAAAAATTATATTCCAATTGAAATTTTTTACTTTAAATACCTTTCGTTACAACGAACCAATAATCTTTAAAAAAAATAAAAAATTAACAAATATTAAAAAAATTAAATAAAAATAAATAAATAAACCATTTGACTTATTAACCCGAATGCCAATGACAAGTAATTCAACTTAATAATTCAAGGTATATATATAATCACAAATTACACAAAATCAACCGATAATAGCCGTACATATCAGCTTCGGTGGAAAGCCAAGAGCTCTCTCTCTCATGGCTAAAATGGGGGCTGAACCAGTATGCGTACGGACACTTCATTCAAACCCTCGTTTCAGTCGGAAATGGAGGGCTTCAAGAAGGTTGAGATTACATTCTTGCCCACCTCTATCTTTAACAGTTCGAGCTTCTCTGTCTACGGAGGACAAGGACAAGTTCTACAAAGAACTGGGTTTGTCGCCATTTGCTCTCTCATACTGTGTCCTATGTCCATGAGCTTAGATGAGATTCTAATTTCATCCATGTTTTTCCTTCTCTTGTGTGTATGGCCATCTCATATTTAGTCTTTTTTTTATTTATTATCAATTTGTAAATTTTTTTTCCTCGGCGAAAGTCTGTATTGTTATTTGAAGCTAGAGAGGTTTGAACCGAGTTAAATGCATGGTGCCTCCTACTGGTCTACAACTCCATTTGCTTATTATCAATTTGTTTGAGTATAATTTGGTTAAAAGGGTGATTTGATATGAGCCACTTCAGGGGTACTTCCTCAATCTTTTGGAAAAATATTCTCAACTTAATTTAGTAACCCACTTTAATCAGTGGAAATTTCAAAATTTTTTTTTTTATAGAAATTCTACCCTTATTTGCAAAAGGTATTTTCACCAATTTTGGTAATGAACTTGCACCTTCTTTGATTTTATGAAAAATAAGTCCTTTCTAATTTTGATATCCCTTTGGTGAAAACCTCCGTTGGAGCTTACTACCATGTTGATTCCTACCATGTTGATTCCTAAATGCAGTCTGGTTTCTTAATCACGGCGATAAAGTGTCTGATTTCTATCCACTGGTGGGCTAGTTATTTATTTATTTGTAGGTTCTCATAATTTGCAAAAAGGATTTACCCAAACAACCGTGCACTATGGGAACACACCTCGAATGTTGCAAAAAATCCACTTCCAGAAACTGTGTTATGAAATTTGTAATTTGAGTTCTTTGGCACGAAAATGAGTCTGGACAGCCTTTAGCACAGGAGACGAAATAGGATAACTGAATTCTAGGGCTTGCTTTGCTCCATTGTTATGGCCTTTAACGAGGACTACTTCAATTTTGATACGACTAGAATTCGATTTTTTTAATTAAATATCACTGACAACTTTCATTAAAACCTAGTGTACTGAATTTAAAATTCTGCTAAACTCTAAAGAACTCTGTGTGCTACGCAAAACGATTGAGCAGTTCAATAGTTGGTGCTGCTTGAAGCACTAATAGTCTTATTAGATGAAATTCAATTAAATTATCATGATGAGAATGAGTTTTCTTGAGAAACCAAGGCAGTTATGAAGCACCGACACCTCTAGAGGTCGATGCATCGCAATGTCCGGATACGAGGACACGTGGGGGACAGGTGTCCAATAATTTAATTTAAATTTTTGAGAGGGACACGGCTGGGGACACGACAGAGGTCAAATTGCAATTTTAAAAAAAAAAATGGGGGTCAAACTGTAATGTTTTACAAATTTTTGGGGGTCAAACGGTTATTACTTAAATATATATAAGTAAATAAATAAATATACACGTGGCGTGTCCCCTGCCGTGTCCGTGTTTCCATTTTTTTAGAATTCTCGTGTCCCGTGTCCCGTGTCCGTGCATCATAGCAAGGCAGTGTTTAGTTGAACATGGAAGGGAATAATAACTCCCTCTGAATGCTCATTTCATCATTTGGCTCGCTTCAAATATAAGGCAGATTATGAATGCTGTTATCCTTATCCTATTTAGGGGACTGGTCATTCGGAACGATATGTAATGGTCAATATGTAACGGTTTTAAAAATCGGTCGTTACTTAACACAACGGCCGATATGTAATGGTTTTTCAGCATGCTGATACCGTTACACCCCGGTATTTTGGTGGGAGGGCAAAATCGCATGTGTATCGGCCGTTTCCATTACGTAATGCTCTGTTTCTGATTCACGGCCATTACAACCGATACTCAACCGTTATGGGTGATTTCGGCATTTAAAATTTTTCCTCTCAAGATTTTTTTAAAAAAATTCACGACCGGTACAACGGATTCCCGTTACGTATCGTTCGATACTCTCAATACCGTTGCACCTCGACCGTCACCATTACGTGTCCCAATACCATTATTTAAAACCTTGGGGTCATTCCATTAGGGAGCCAAGGAGACCATTCCATTCCTTTCCAAAATCATTCCATAATGTAAATTACATGTGGTATGTGTGAGTTGAAACAGGGCCAGTGTAATGCTAGTCATAAAGTAGTCTAGAAATATAAAGGATGAAACCTCAACCTAATCAAGCCTTCCCCAAATTTGCTTGGATAACTCTTTTGGTTTCTAATATTCATTTGGAAAATAAAGGTCATTGAACTAACTTTATGAGAAGCTATCAAGTTACCAAAGATGCAAATGACCTGGTCAAAAGATTTCAGGACCTAGTGATGCTACCTCCAATCCCCTCTTTTAAGTCCATACTGAGAATTTCAACTTCTGATTTTCAATGTTGCCCTTTAGTCCTTACTTTTGAAAACTTGGCTTTGATTTTCATCATTGCCCCATACTCTTAAGACTACTAATCTGTGAGTGTTAGTTTTGGAAATAGAGATACTTTTTCTGTGACTTGTCGAAGAGGACTATCTGTGTGGGACATCCCAAAATGGAATCTAGGACTAGAACTAAGGGACAGAGGGAGTTTTTTTTTTTTTGCTGCAAGTTTGACACTTAAATGTACTTTACCTGGGGGAGTCTGTTCGTTTTATATCTTTCCATTGAACGGGTACATATGCCAGTACAACAGTTCTCTCTGACTTGAAATTGGTAATAATAATGGAGTTTTGTTCAGGTATGTTTTCTCTAAGAAAGAAGATTGAAGATGTAGTTCTCCGTGCTGAGACGTTGGCACCAGCAGCTTTGGAACTTGAAGAAGCAATACGCATAAAGCATGAGGAAACGATACGTCAATCTATCTTGTGGGATGACCTAGCCAAATCAAATGAAGTTCTCATAAAGTTAGCTGATAGCTCCAGAGTGGTTGATGCTCTCAAAGACTTGCGCTATAAGGTAATGTTCTATGCCTAACATTTTTGCAGGAATTTTATTACTGGTGCATGTTTTCCGCTTATAGATTTAACAAGCTTTGAATGATAAAAAATAAAAAAAATTAAATTAGCAGGCGTTGCATGTGGTCAAGATATGATTACTCCCTTCACCATTCATTCCTTTTTTCTTCAGATAAGATCCCGGAAGAGAACAGTCATTAGTATCTTCTAATTGACACTGCTTTGTGCAGGCCAAAGAAGCTAAGTTGATTACTCAGTTGGCGGAGACGGATGCCATAAACTATAGGCTTTTTAAGCAAGCCTACAGTGCGTCTTTGGATGTAAGCAAATTATTGGACAAGTATGAGATGTGCAAACTTCTTAGAGGGAAATATGACACTGAGGGAGCATGCATGATAATTAAAGCTGGAGTTTCGGGCTTCTACCCTGAGGTTTGATAATCATTGTCCATTCAAATGGGATCTCGAGCGAATTAATTTTGGATCCAGCTCATTCTGAATCTCTGATGTCAAAACATGGAACCTTTCTTTGGTCCATTGTGACATAATATCTTCCCCTTTTATATTAAGTATAAAACTGAACTGGGGACATATTTTAAAATGAAATAGCATGTATTTCAAGGTTTGGAGATCATTTACGACTCTTATTTTTATTATATGATAAAGATGATGCAACAGGCAAAAGCTAAACCTTTATGTAGGCATATGTACGATTCTCCAGTCCTTGTTCTTGGACATTGAACCTTCAATGCGAGGCAGTCTCACTTTGCCACAGCTGCATAAATTGCATTTTGTTAGCATGTCGTCTGCCAAACCTACCAGGCACCAGCTATTATCTTTTTCGTCATTCAATAACTAAATTTTGGACACCTTGTGAGATGGATTGATCCTTTCATTAGTTCATTTGCTGTCAAACTGTACCTAATCTTATAAACTAGTCTTTCTTCTTGTGTTAATGAATTCTTTTTTATAAACTTGCGTTCGGGTTTTCCATTTCATAATTTTTGTTGTACCTTCCATCTTAATTTGTCTTGGGGGGATCATTATACCTCCTGGAGAGTTGATGTGGGTTTGTACTGGAGCGTATCTGTTCACCTCACTGGACTTGTCACTATCTTTTTGGGTTGATTTTTTACCGAAGGTTCTGTTTATATTATTTAGTTGTAAATTTTGGCCCACAAAAAGTCCCACTGATCCATGACGAGGCTTGTGGAGTTTATTGGTTGATACATAGGTGTGTGATTTTTCCTAATAGCCTTTTCTCTGCACTCACTCTACTTATGCAAATTTCCAAACACAGATATGGGCAGAACAGCTACTTCGAATGTATTTGAAATGGGCTGAAAAACAAGGTCATGGAACACGAGTGGTTGAGAAATGTCTTTCCAAGAATGGTGGTATCAACTCTGCAACTATTGAGTTAGAATCCAAGTATGCCTATGGCTATCTTTCTGGGGAAAGAGGTGTTCACTCTATGATTAGCCGCGGTGATGCATCTGTTTCCGATGAGGTATAAATCAATATATTCTGCCTTAAAGCATGATTTTAAGTTTTTAACTTGCTGTCCTCGCTAATTTTGATATCTTGCAGGCTGGCATGGCAGCAGTAGATGTTATACCTCTGTTTCTTGAAACAGCTCCTGACCTAGAAATTGATGACGAGGACTTGTTGATCTCCTCACCCTCATCTTGTGAAGCACAGTGGGGTCAAACTGGCTCTGCAGTATGCATTCAGCATATTCCAACTGGCCTAAGAGCAGAATCTTCGGGTAAACAACTGTTTCAGAACACAGTGCCCAATCGTTTTGGTCTTTGAATCATATCCATTGTTTTTTTTTTTTGATAGGCAGAATCATATCCATTGTTAATATCACAATTATTTTTTGCGAACGATGCCTACGTATTTTGGAAGCAAAGACTGAAGGGAAAATGTTAGTGGAAAACGCAAGCTTGCATTCATGCATGCCCCAGGCACACACACAAAAACAAATAGACACACAACACACGCTCTAAGCAGAGATAGAGAGAGAGTGGCGGACACACGATTTGTATGTAGTGGGGGTTCGAACCCCATGTATTTCTACATTAATATCACAAAGTGTGTTTCATAAATATATATTGCTACTTATCCGAGGACGAGACTAGATTGTTTTTAACTGCCATATGGTAAAGCAAACTGGGAAGTCCTTGGAACAGCATTTTTAGCTGTTAGGAATCAGCTTGAGAAGAATTAAACAATAGATAAATATTCTGCTTGAATTTTTTGGATTCAAGACAGTTTCTCAATCAGCAGTACTTTGCTTAAAAAGGAGTATTCTCAATATTCACTAGGATGTGCATAAAGTATTTGGTTGAGGGCATTCTATATGCACAGTCTAGTGAATATTCATTTTTCCTACAAAAGACATCAGAAATCAGATATGTACAAAATAACACGTGGGATGTATACATCCTCATTTCCCGCGCACCCCATCTCCCCTGTAGTTATTTATAGACTTTTCCTTTTTGTCAGAATCCATTAAGAACTAGCAAACCAAGAACAAGAAGCAAGGGTGTAGCCTTGGGAGTCCAACAAAAGTAGCAAACAGTTGAGGAAAACCTAGAATTTAAGCCAAACAAAGCCAGCAACGACATTTACACAGAGAGAAAAAGAAAGGGAAGCCCAACCAAACCAGCAAGTCAAGGGAAAAACATGTTCTCAGACATACAGAGCGTTACCTCCATCTCAACTTCCATCTTGATTGTTAGTAAATCCTTACGGGTTTTCTTAAAAGTACAGCTATTCCTCTCACCCCAGATATGGTCAATAGCACTAATCCCGTTTGGGCTTCTCTGAAGCCAGCAGTTGGTTAGCATAAGCTTTCAAATCCAGTTCGAAAATGGGCACTTAAAGAAGATGTGGTTATGAGATTCCATTCCATTAGCACAATAGCACATACCCCTCAGTGTTCTACACCCCCCAACTGTATAGTCTCTCTCTTGTAGCTTGCCTCCCTTGGAAAGCCATCCACTGTATGAAAGTCCATCAAGGCACATTAGGAGTGAACCATACGAGGTCTCAAGGGATGATGGGCATAGTTGTTCTTATAGCATGCCAAGCAGAGGAAGAGCTGTATTTCCCAGTAGCACTAGGGGTCCAAATGAGCCTGTCTGAAACTTGACTGTGAGGATTCAGAGTAGCCGGAGTATTAGCAGTGATATACTGGAGTAATTGGGTTCCTCATTCTACACCACCTGCAAGTATCCCCTTGGATAATGGAGGCTACCTTCAGTAGACAGGGACCTCTATGTGTTAAAAGCTGCCCTACCTCCATACCGATACAATGCCCCAAGGAGCGCCAGTTGTCCAGCAAAGGAAACTGGACTGTATCACCCACTAGCTGCATTTACAGACTTAAAGATAAACTATAAGAATCTTGTTCTTGCTCACTAGCGGTAGTCCCCAGATACGAGTTGTTTGATACCATCTCAAAATTAACTGCGGCACTTCTTAATGCCTGAGACACTACTAAAACAAATACATCTTCATACGATATTGAAAGTTTCATACATGGACCTTCTCATATCTTGTCCGTAGACTACAAAGTCCTTTCTCCTTTGCATACCTGAGTCATTTTCTGGTAACTATAACGTGTTTCATTTTTGTAGGAGAAAGAAGCTGCTTTGCAAACAAGATCAAGGCCATTAATCGCTTGAAGGCCAAACTGCTCGTGATTTTGAGAGACCAAGGAATTCCCAATTCAAGGAGCATCAAGAACGATTCTATCATTGATTTGTGGAGCCAACAGACTAGAAGGTACATTTTTAGCCCACACAAGCTTGTACAAGATGTCAAAACCGGCATTCATCTGCCAGATCTAAATTCTGTTTTGGATGGAAATATTGAACCTCTTATCGTGGCTAACATAAACTCCAGACAGGATTGTGATACGGTTGATATGGTTTGAAACTGGATCGGTTACTCTTCTTGTTTATGTGATGTGAAAACCTTAATCATCTGCTTGTTTACCTGTATATGCTTAAATTGTGTACTGAATTCGAGTTCAAATCGGATACTGACTCCTGAAAGTAGGAGATTCATTTGCAATGGATATACTTTAAATTCTTTAGAGGACTTGGTTTCTATTTCCAGGGTAGTTTTGCCAAATACTTTCTAATGGTTGCGGGTCTTTAAAACTTGTTTTCTAGGATTTGGTTTGGAAAAACATAGAATAATGTCTTGAGAAAATGTCGTCAAATTCTCGGAAAGTATTTCCACGGGAAAACAATTTAGATATGAAAATGATGAGTACATTAGTTGCAAAACTATTTTTTTGATAACTTCCAGAAAATTGATACTTATGCAAACTGCAACAGAGTGAGGTTGGTCACAGGGTTTTGTGTTCCCGATTCATTTCATAGAGAACATCAGATTACATGGCCTTAAACCCTAGCAGATATTCCGACCGCCAAAAAATGGTCTGGATCTCTACTAACTGTCTAATTTTATCACAATGTAATAGTTTTTTACATGTAAGAGTTTTGGTGATTTTTTGTGGAATCTACTCTTGCGAGATAAGTAATTCTAGCAAATGCCTGTGACAATTACCGGAGAAGATGATTTTTTTCAATATAATGGTAGCAGAGATAGCATTTTGGGTCTTGGAAACAAAAATAGTGAAAATCTCAATAAATACAGACGCAAGAGGGTATGTTCGGTATTAAGTGTTTGTCGGGGCTTCATCAATCGAACTTGATCACGTTATAACTTGGACAGAGTCGAATTATTCCAAGCCAAATCAAATCAAACCGAGCCTTATGTCCTATTCACTTGGAGTCGGCTAAATGAATCATTTTCCTCTATTGAGTTCTATTAAGGGCCACTTGTTCACATAAACCTATTATACTTATATTTTTGCACATCACAACATCTAATGTCAATTTAGGCCTATCCCCCTGTAGCATTGCTACCCAAAGCTATCATATCCGTTTTCTTAATTACTGCATCTCCTGGTCTACAGTAGATTTGCCCAAACGATCTTAGCCTATTTTTCCTCAACTTCTTTTTTATGGGTGCTACACCTATCATCTCATAAACCATTTTATTTCTAATTCTGTCTCATCTAATTTTACCACACATCCATCTCAACATTCTCGTTTTCACTACACTCATCTTGTTCGCCTGTTGTTTTTTAATAGGCTAACATTCTGTCTCATAAAGTATCGCTGGTCTGATGGCAGTTCTATAAAAAAAATTCTTCAATTTTATGGATATTCTCTTGTCGCACAGTACACTAATAACGCTCATCCACTTGAGCCATCACACTTGGATCCTATGGGTCACATCATTTACAATCTCTCCATCTCTATTAATAATTGAGCCTAAGTACCTAAAATGATCACTCTTAGGTATCTCCTAGTCTTGGATCATCACTCTTTCTTCATGCGCACTGCTGGTACCACTAAACTTGCACATCATGTACTCCGTTTTAATCCTACTTAGCCAAAAACCCTTTGACTCTAATGCTTCCCTCCAAATTTCTAGTTTCGTATTAACACCTCTAGGGGTTTCATCTACGAGAACAATGTCATTTGCAAACGTCATATACCATGAGATATCCTCCTAAAATTGTCTTGTCAATTCATCCATAACTAAGGCAAAGAGGTACAGGCTCAAGGCTGACCCTTGATGCAATCTTACAGTGATTAAAAATTCATTCATTTCCCCTATTGGTGATCGAATGGTAGTGACGGCACATTCATACATATCTCTAATAATCTAGATATATACTTTGGCACTCCCTTTCTCTCCAAAATCCACCATATGATGTCTCTAGGCACCCTATCATAAGAATTTTTTACGTCTATGAAAACCATATAGCGATCCTTCTTCTTTGCTCTATGTTTTTCTACCATTCTCCTTAATTGATAGATAGCTTCCATGGTTGATTTTTCAGGCATGAACCCAAACTGTGTCTCTGACAATATAATCACCATCCTCAAGTGATACTCAATAATTCTTTCCCACAACTTCATCGTATGACTCATCAATTTAATATCTCTATAGTTGTTGAAGTTTTGAATATCCCCTTTATTTTTGTAGATAGTTACTATAGTGCTCTTTCTCCATTCATGAGGCATCTTCCTAGTCATAATAATTTTGTTAAACAACTTTGTCAACCAAGTTACTCCCAGGTCACCTAAACTTTTTCACACTTTAATAGGGATACCATTTGGTCCTAAGGCCTTACCCGGTTTCATCGTTTTCAAAGTTTTAACCACTTCAAACTTTTGTATTTTCCAATAAAATTCATATTCTATGTTCTCGTCAGATACATGCATTTCCCCCCCACCAAAGCCTCTTTCATGTTTCTTATTTAACTTCTCGAAATACGACTTTCATCTATCCCTAATTGCCTCGTTTTTCACCAACATCACCAAATCAATACCTTTTATATACTTAACTTGACAAACGTTTCTAGCTCTCCTTTCTCGCAATTTGGCAAGTTTATGAATAATTTTTTTTCTCCATCTTTACTATTGAGTCTAGCGTAAAAATTCTCATAGGCTAACTTAGTATCCCCTAATGGCTTTCTTAGCTTCCTTGCTAGCTTGCTCATAACCTTGAAATTTATTTTCATTTCGGTCATTTTGTCACTTTTTAAAGCACTCATTCTTGACTTTTACCGTGGTTTGAACTTTGTCATTCTACCACCATGTCTCCTTAGAAATTGGACATTTTCCCTTCGACTCCCCAAGAACTTCTTTCGATATTCTTCTAATACCGTCAGCTATGGTATTCCACATATTATCACTATCGCCTTCCACTTCCCACCGTACTTCTTGAGATATTCTTTCTTTGAATACCTCTAGTTTCTCCCCTCTTATGCCCCACCATTTAGTCTGTGGGCATCTAGTTTCCTTTTTCCTTCTAATATTCCCCTTGAGACAAATATCTAATACCAAAAGTCTCTGCTATGCCACCAGACACTCTTTGGGAATAACCTTATAATTCTTACATGTCAAGTGGTCTGCACCTCTGACAAGAAAATAGTCGATTTGGCTTCTATTGGCTCCGCTCTTAAAGGTAATTAAATTCTCTCCTCGCTTCCTATAGAGAGTATTCCTAACTATAAAGTCAAAAGCTACTGCAAAATTTAAAATCCTCCGACCACCTTTGATCACAAAATCCAAAGCCACCATGCACCTTCTCATACCCTTACTTATGCACTCCCACATGACCATTGAAATCGCCTCCTATAAATAGCTTCTTCCTAAAAGGTATATCCTGAATCACGTCATCCATCTGCTCCCAGAATTGCTCTTTAGTAAGATCATCCAAACCTACTTAGAGTGCGTAAGCACTAATAATATTAACTATGCTCTCTCCGATCACAAGTTTAACTAAAATAATCTGATCTCCTTTTTTCGTGACTGTAACTACCGAATCTTTCAGGTTTTTATCTACTACGATACCTACCCCATTTCAATGTTTATCCTTAACCATATAGTAAAGCTTATAACCTGTGTCCTTTATCTCCCTAGCTTTCTCCCTTACCCACTTAGTCTCCTGAAGACAAACTATACTAATCCTCCTCCTAAGTATGGTGTCAAATAGCTTTCTAGTCTTACCTGTTAATGTCCCTATATTCCTAGTTGCTAAATGAATCGTATAATCCTAGGCTCTATATTCCGAGTTGCTAAATGAATCGTATAATCCTAGGCTAACTTCTTTACCCGTGGTCGTCCAAGTACGCACGAGAACCCTTGCTCATTTATCACCACACCAGGGCGCTGATGTGACGCCCCTTGCTCATTTTTGGAAGCACCCGAAGACAGGCACAACGCATCGCTCAAAGGGAATGCCCTAACATGTCTCGTTATCATATTTGGATTCCTGTCATAAAGATCTTACGGGCTTTTTATGTGCTGACTGTCAGCTACCTAACACATAACCCTTCTCCTTTATCCGAGCTTGAGACCGACTGGGAAATAAATATAAGACTCTAAGCACAAACCAAGCGGAGTTGCAGAGTCGAATTATTAGACTATTCTTATTAGTTAGAATAAGAAATGGATATTTCAAAACTAGTCTCCAAGATGCACCAAATCAATTGGCTCAATCTACTACACTATTTATTTGTCGATTTACTTAATGCACCGGGGCATTAAGGTGGTTGAATTAAGATTTTTATTATTTTTTAAGTACTTATTTTTCGCTTTACGAGATAGGTCATTCTTATATATTTAATTCAAAAAAAGTATTTATTTTTCAAATGAGTACTTATTTTAATTAGTGGAATGGGCCAAGTCTGGTGACCTGTAATTACAAAATAGCCCAAAGTTAAATCAGTGACAATTGGCATCCACACTCGTAGCACATTTATAATTTAAAATCAAGACAAAACATTAAAGAAACCGAAGTCTCTGCTGAAGTATTGGATGCAGTTTCATCTTTGTCACTCTATCTCTTCTTTCATTTTTTCAATTTGAGAAATAAAAGACACAAGACTAGAATTAGTGACAATTTTTTCATTTTTTTAAGTACACGTGAATTTGTGAAAATGTAATCTATAGGGTGAGAATGGGATCCACGTTGAGGATTAAGCCCATAAACTAATCCTGGTAAAAGAGGAGTCTTTACATAGTATCTAGTTTATCATTTGTTCACAAATTTTATTACGACTACGGGTGAGTTTGGCCTAAATAAATTTTTCATAAAGACAATTTGAATTATTTACTTTCCAGTCATTTTTTTTTCCGTTAATTTTTTTTTGGGATCAATTATTGGTCTCAATGAGAGAAATTAGAAGATGATGAAATGAAAATTATATGGACCGAAATCGCAAAAGTTCAGATAGGACAATAAATCAATAATAGAGACAAAATTTTCAAATATATATATTTTTAAAACTTTTTTTTTTTGCTTCTGGTCATATGTTTTTTAGTTGTAACCAACTTTCGTCGAGAAGAATAATGAATGCAAAAAATTTAACGTAAAACTACCAAATATTTAGAAAAGATATTGAAACACTAATTCATTACAATGTGGTCCTAACTCCTAACCCACTGATATATGTTTATAATTTTCTTTTCTTTCTTTCAAAGAAACTACTAACACAATTACTATCAATTAAATGGAGCATTAGTTAAGCTGTCATAGTGTATATTAATGGGGGATTCATTGTCGTATGACTTTGTTATCACCAAAATCCATCAATGCGTTGTTTCAACGAGCATATAAAAATGTATGGATAAGAAATATGAGTGCACGTAACAATGTTCTTAACAATAAAAAGTCGTTCCGTGTGATATGACCGCTATTTTTGTGGGGCTCATTAAAAAAATTATTCATGAATGTTCCTCATAGAACTCAAGAAGGACAACATATTCATCTAGCCAATCCAAATTGTTGAGATCTAGACTCAGTTTGGTTTGGCTACAAACTGCAGTAATTAATATTCGTTGTAAGATCCCCATAAAAATGGACAATTAATAGAAGAAAACGTAAATACAAGGGAGAAATTTTTTACTTCCTAAAATGTGTGTTCATTTTTCTTTTTCTTGATTATAATCATACTACTAAAAGGGATGGGATCCCAAGGGACTGAAAGTTCATGTCAAGGTCGTTTCATGGCCATTTCCGAGTTCATTCTGACGATTGAGATCGTTAATATTTTAGCCTTGTGAACATTAGGGATATCAAAATTCATGTAAATTAGATATCGTCTTATGCGTTTTCGAAACACACTTATCCAGAGAAAAATGGGTTTAGAAAACATTGCAACATTGGATAAAAAATCCATTTTTTTAGGGATAAATAGGTTTCGAGAACATAGCAAATGATATTTGATTCGTATGATTTTTTTGCGTGCCTAATGTTCTTGACAAGGGTTAATGTATCAATGGTTCCGATCATCGAAATGGACTTAGGAAGGACTCAAAAATGACCCGAACAGGAAAGGATCCAATCCCGTGATTAAAAAAATTAACACTTTAAATAGCTTCTCTCGGTTTGTTAGTACGAGATAAAACAAGATTTAACCATTTCTTTTAATTTTCTCGTAATATTCTTAGGTCAACGAAAAGCAGACCCCCCCAAAAAAAAAAAAAAACAGTGGGGCC
Organism: Rhododendron molle; assembly: GCA_025413875.1. Lineage (NCBI taxonomy): Eukaryota > Viridiplantae > Streptophyta > Magnoliopsida > Ericales > Ericaceae > Rhododendron > Rhododendron molle. Next base: position 19,535,799 of record CM046391.1, on the reverse strand, counting down.
CACAAAACCCTAACTGCAAACCTTCGAGAAACCGAAGTAACCTATCATTGACATATGTGACTCATGTGGTTCACTTATTATTAATCAAGATTCGTATGGGGTTGCTGAGCTAAAATTTAAAAACAATGTCAAGTGGGTTGAGCAGTGGGCACCACTAAACAATCACGTTATCCCCGCCGCAAGCAAAGAAACAGAGATAACTATAGAGAGATAAAGTGGCGGTATACACCCAACAGCCATTACATAAACTACACCAGTTCATATTGAGAGAGAGAGAGAGAGAGAGAGAGAGAGAGGCAGACCAACTCCCAATGTCAAGCAACCATAGCTAGAGTAAGTTCCACAATTGTCTACCCAAATATTAGCTTTGAGTATGCTTAATGGTTATTCCCTTGTTTGTTTGTATGTCGGAGTGGGATATCCAGTTATGACCCTTTTGGGTATGGTTTTTCTCCCTAATGAGGTGATATGTTTTCTGGGATCTGTTAATGGGTTCCTTTTGTTTACTGAAGTGATTGACTTCAAAATGTTTTAGTTCAAGCTTGAGAGTTTCAAATCTGTTCAAGTCGAAAGGTTATGTCTTTTGCTATTGTTTGCTAATTTCCCTCCTGCTTATATGTATCCATATGCATATATGTCTCTTTGAGTGCATTTTCTTCAACCAAACGATATGTTTATGCAATTCATTTTGCAATTGAGGGATATTTGTCGTCAGTGTTTTCTCAAAGGATAAGATGTTTGGAGTTAATCAAACAAGCATGCTTGTTGAAGTGGAAGCAGTTTCTTAATTATTTGAAGCTTCTAAGCTCTATGTATTTTCCGCCAATCTTAATGTGGCTTATCATGCTCCCAGAAATTAGCAAGTTAAAACTGTAGACCTGGGTGGGAATGGCGAACAATCTATTTTTATTGTAGACGTGGGTGGGAATGGTGAATATTTGAGAACTAACAGCTACACTATTAGCCTTCCTTACCCTTGCATCTCGTGATCTTCGTTGCATTTGATTAAACCACCTTAGTCAATTTTCTCTTCAACTTATCTTCAATTGGCACTACACCTATCATTTCATTTCTAGTCTATTTCTCCTAGTTTCGCCGCACGTCAATCTTAACAAGTGAACATCCCCATCTCAGCTAAAATCAGGTAATTTACATGTCATTCTTATCTACCGGACATTCTATACTGCTCGTCGTATTTAGTTACCGATCTTTCTATTATTTAATTTGGGGTGGTTTACCTTTTTTTAGTTCTTTTGGTTATCCTCGTGGTGTCCATCACAATTTCCTTTTCAGAACACCTTTGGTCTCTTGTGCTAAACTGCTAATAGGCAACATCTATGCCATTCAGGATGGATGTTATCTAATGATTGTTCAGACGAACACTCATCTGAGGCAGGGAATAGTTGGCGTTACATGCTTCCGTCAAAGGGAACGCCATTATTCCTACAGATTAACATGGACGGTTTCACATTTGCCAGCTTGCCTAGATGCCCTATATCTAACAAGACATAATAAGCTCCATTCTCAAGAAAACATCATACACAAAGGTAAACCTGAATCATATGTGCACTCAAGTTTATGTTCATGTCTTTGACTTGCCAACTTCTTTTGGTGTAATACAGGTTTTAAATATACGAGGATGTCATCTGAAATCATGGATAGACCGGGAAGCAATGTGGTCACCAAAGAAAACTTGAGTGACTTACCTCTTTCATCTGCATATGAAACTGCCATGGAAGCACTTTCCTCTCTCATTACTCGCCAAAAACGTGGTGATAAAACTCCTGTTGGGGGTACATACGGAAAATTGGATAGGATGTTGATGTATATTAAGGTAAAACTGGAGAAATAATCCAACTTTTAGAACTGCTTACAATTGAGAAGAGAATGCATTTAGAAGTCACAGTCTGGATGTATGATTCATCACAAATGTCAGAATTGCCACTGCATGTATAGTTCATTAGTTTGGAACATCTAAGTAAACCAGGGAAGTACAATTCACCACATTCAGGACCTTTACATCCACGATAAACCTATGTTACTTTGTCTATGGATCATGCTGGTGCGAGGAACAAGAACAAGAATTTGACACGTAACATGCTCTAAATAAGATGGTGTAGGAGAAGGGTTGTATTGATCATCTATGAATTCTCCGATGATAAGACATCTTTTGAGTTTATTTTTTTATTCTTCATATTTATAATGTGAAGTAACAATTCTAGGAGCTATGGCTCTTTACTTTAATTTTTCCTAAATCTTGTCATATCAAAGATCCACTCGTTATCCATTAGCTTTTAATCTTGAATGTTTTTACCAAACTTACCAAGTCAATATAAATCTTGACTTGAGAGAGACAGAGAAAAATCAGCTTGGTTGAATATTGCTGGCAAAACTATCTGATTAAAACCTTATTCAATTTGTGTCTGTGTGTGTGTCTGGGGCGGGGTGTTGAAGGTGCAATCCAACTAATATTTGTCTCCCCTTTTTTTGGAGTTCAAAGAGAATCTGGTATGGTTGGTCCGGAAAGTTATGGGAGAGGCAAGGAGTCCTTTTCCAACATGAGATATTGTAGAATGTGGATATGTTCTTATTTTCTCTTCCCTAAAACTGACCCGTTAATGCGTTTGATAAGTTATTGAAGACACTCAATTCTGGAAAAGCTTTGGATATGATCTTCAACATTGTGCCACCCATTTTCCAAACTCCAAAATGTCAAAATGAGTTATTACGCTTTGTACATCGAGGAGGTGACAGAGAGTGTCTTGCATCATTATGTGCAAAAACCGTTTCTTGTATTAGTGAAAAGTATGTCTTTATGTCAAGTTTTTGTGGTTGTTCCACTTGGTAACTGGAATATGATTCGGTTCTGTGGAAAGTTATTTGAGGTCATCGTGATTGGAAAGTGTAAAAAGGAATGCATATTTCCTTCTCAGATTCTTGGCTTGGAGGAACATATTGCTGACCTTAAGATTATCCATGTTGCTGGGACTAAAGGAAAGGTACACTCCTCTTTGTAGCTGTCCTAATTGCATATGGGTGATGGATCGGGTTATCTTCCTATTGTTTTCTTTTTTCTTTGCATTCATTCACATATGGTTGCTTATGTTCTTTACCACATCAGTTGTAGTTTCCCATAAAACATAAGAGTATATACAATGACTGAATATTATGGTGTCTGACTCAGAAACTGTTAGAAGGTAGAACTGATTACCACCTGGTTAAACAGATATAGACTGCAGATGCTGTTGGAAAATGGATACATGGCATCACATGTGGCAAACTAGGTTTCAACTTTGTTCTGCAGCTAGTATGAAAGTGCAACTATTGTCAAGCCTTAACTGACCACTAGTCACTGACTCACTGTGATGCAAGATGTTGGAAGAAACATTGATATTGAGTTTCACTCGAACATTCTGGAAAAAAACAATTACAGATGTACTGTTTTAGTCACGGAAACCTTGAGCGCTGAGCAAGTATATGCATAGTCATTTCCTTTTTCTCTCTAAATTCGTCACGATTATTGACACATTGCAGAACCCGGGATTATTGGCACCCTAAGTTTTTCTTTTCCTCTTCCAACTGAAAAAAAAAAAAAGCAAAGGAAAGGAAAAAGAAAGAACTAGATTTCCTTGAAGTAGTTGCATTTTCTTGCTGCTATCCATTCTCCAGCCTTCAGCAGTGACTTTTGATAGCCAAAAGTCGAAAGGCTGTCAACTATGTTTCCCGAATTGTGAAATACAGAGCTAGCTCTGCTTATCACGGAGAGAGAGAAAGACTCATCTACCATCAGACAATGCAGATTTTCTTGTATTGTTAATCTGATTTTCTATTCACAATGTGATACACATCATAACTTGTCTGGAAATCATTTTTCCACTTAGCAATACTGCACAGGCTTTGTTTGTGCACATCGGAATTGTGTAGGTTTCTCAAAGTTGTTAATTTACATTTCAATTTGTTGCTTTACGGTAAACTCCAGTGACTCGATATAATGCATAGATTTGTCTAAGCTCTTTCCACTCTGCTAATTCAATTTATGTAACAGGGTTCAACATGCACATTCTGTGAAGCAATTTTACGGGAGTGTGGTTTTAGAACTGGACTCTTTACTTCCCCTCACCTAATTGATGTGAGAGAAAGATTCCGTCTGGATGGGTTAGTGTTCAAATGCATCACCTTCTATAAGTGGCCCATGTTTCCTCTTTCTTTTGTGTGCATGTGCTAACCCATCCCCCTCCTCGCCCCCCCCCAAACGCACGCACACAAAAAAAGAAAAGGAAAGAAAGAAAGATGGAAAGTATACGATGCCACAAACTCGATTAAAAGTTATATATAAGTTTGTATTACAATGAGATTCTTCATTAAATATAGATATGTTGTAAAGATTTTTATGGAGACAAGCAAGAAGCTTGACTGCCATCTTTAAACCATTACGAATTAGCCAAGAGTCCAAGACAATTATGCTGTTAACATAGTGGGAGTCAATGTTATCATCAGAGCTCTGCCTTCGATTGGAATTTATGCTGAAACTCCCAATTGAAGGTGGAGCACGTGTCCTGCTTTAGTGATTTTTTTTTTTCATCCTTACTGTTCAAAGATGAGAATTTAGAAATTGCGCTTTGCTAGATTTCTGACTTTCCAGGGAGGATTAGATCCAGTTAATGAGCTTGTTATACATTACTAGAGTCTTCATACGATGTTTCATGACTCAACATTCTGTATTTCTTAGGTGTTGAATAACAACCAAACTGATGCCATTAAGGAATTATGCTCACTGATCAACAACCAGTCAACTGGACAGTTTTTGTGCTCTATCTTGAAGGACATTAACTGGTATTTGATGTCCAAGTGAATTCCACTGAAAGGTTATACCTTGAAATATCTTTTAAAGTGTACTTAGAAGACATGCTCCTACATGGGGAGACTAACCAGAGTAGAGGGATAAAGAATTAAGTTTTTCCATTAATGCCTCTGGAAGTTCGAAAATTTATACGTGGATTGCAACCAGATTATCGTGACAATAAGTATGCACTTGTCAATGGATGATTTTTTTTATTGGTTGAATTGTAGTCCTCAGTTATATGATTTCAATAACTACACTTCCAAAAACAGTTATTTGATATGGTATTTGAATTGGTTGTGTAGGTTAAACATTTCAGAAGATAAATTTTTACTGTATTTTTGGGATTGTTGGAACCAATTGAAGGTAACATTTCATGCTTTTCTGAGACTATAATGTCATATTGTCTTCATTTTCTTTTTGAAACACTACTCTTTTATTTTTGGTAGAGCAGCATTTTGCATGAAAAGTTCGGTTTTCACGCACTGAAACTAGAAACATGTGCATCTCACAGCAGTCCAGTTGCGTTGCCCAATTGGCTTCACTGAGAATACATGGGCTTATTTGTATGGTTTCTACTTTCTAGTTTCCCTTGCAACCTGCTTTTGCTGGTATTTGTACTAGGTTTGGATCTGTCATAGCTAACTTTGTCGATTGGGTCAAGCAAATGAAGGTGCGATACAATGTAAAAAGGCTGAGGTGTGTCCTCCGCTAAAGGAATATTTCCATCTGAATGATTATCCCTTTTTTGTGAAGACTAAAGAGCACAGTGGTTAGCTTGCCTCTTGAAATTATGTCATTTTTTAATCAACAAATTTCTAACTCTAGTGATTTTGTGGGGTTTTAGGTACTCCTAGTGTAAAAAATTTGTCGCCACGTATTATAAGAAAGTAGGATAACAAGTTACTTCTAGCTTCAATTGTCATGTTGTATGTCCTTTCCGCATGAGAAAACACAAAAGAGAGATGGTGAAAAGAGTAGTCTTTTTTTGTTTTGTTTTGTCTTTCTGTTTTTCTAGGTTAGATTAAAATTTACCTTACAAAGATTCAAGAAAGATCTTCAATTTGGGACCAAACCATATTACTTCGAAGGGTCACTTCAATGAAATACCCCAGAATAAAGTCAACAAACTATCCAGTTCATGAGACAGGAAAACTCCTCGTCTTCCTCCTCACAGTAAACAGCAGTGTTGATACAATTCTCATGGTTTATCACAACATTCATGCATAGAAAATATGCTTCTAATATCTCTGCTTATGGCTTTTAATTGGACCTTATCTCAATAGTCGTATTGAGAAGGACAATGTTATGTTAGATCCTCCGATTTTCTTATATTTTTGTTGCTCTACATACCTTGAAGTGTATGCATGATGCTGTTTTAGTGACAAACAAAAGCATACAAGGAAAGAAAACCACTCTCTCTCTTTTCTACTCTTTGTCAGAATCTTCATCTCTTCCTCATTCTGCATACATTATACACAATTCACTTATCCAAATATGATAAACAATGGCGTCAAAAGACTACTGTATTAGCCAGTTTAGGGAAGGATTTCCCTTTCAGCTTCACTCTCATCCAGTTGATGGTATGATTCTCAAGTAGTCCACTGCACATGATTCTTTTTACACCTCTTCTCAAGTTAATTTGTAAAATACCACTAAAAAATAGATGATCACATATTTCCAATTTTTGACAAAATATGCAACCAATGACAAAGTCAACTAGAAATATATGGTCTAGATGGATAGGTTGCATCGCATCCTGTACATTATCCAGCCTGACTATTGGAAGTTGTTAAAGCATCCAACTCAACACCAATTGGCAATGAGTGGAGAGGCCACCCAGGCTCATATACTAGTTTTGGATGAGATAATTAAGCAATGTGGGATAATTTCCAACACCCCCCCTCACACGCAACCTCCGACTCGCACGTGGAGAGGTCAATAAAGGATCCGGAACACATGGATCACAACGAAATAAAGTGCAATTATGGCACAAACAAAGGGGAAAAGACTCCAAAAACCTAGCTCTGATACCATGTTAAAGCATCCAACTCAATACCAATTGGCAATGAGTGGAGAGGCCGCCCGGGCTCATATACTAGTTTTGGATGAGATAATTAACCGATGTGGGATAATTTCCAACAAAAGCTATTTCTATGTTGAAACATCCTTCTTCGATTGATGCCTGCCTGAGCATAACAACCTCAAAATGAATATGCCTTGATTTCAGGAATTTCTATTTGCAGGAAAATATTTCAGAGGACTTGCCAATGCCTCCACTTTTCCAGTTTCTCACTGTATTGGCATTTAAGATATTTATAGCTGAAAAGGTCAGTTGTATACTTTGAACTTCCATGAGATTTATTCTTTGGATGAAATTGGCTTAATTGGTTCGGCCATTGTAGTTTGGTTGGGGCGGTTTTGGGGACACCTAAAAAAACACCCCAAAGTTCCCGATCAAATTTCGATGATCCGAGCCGCTCAATGTAATCAGAACGTGATTTTAAGGGTACCCACGAGAAATCAGGAAAAAAGGACCGGGAAGGGCTTCATCCGAACAGTTTTTTATTGAATGGTTCAATAAAAAAAATGCTCAAATCAAGCCCTTCCCAGTAATTTTTTTTGCCGATTTCTTGCAAGTACCCTTGAAATCACGTTCTGAACACATTGAGCGGCTCGGATCATCAAAATTTGATCGGGAACTATGAGATTGAGATTTGGGGTGTTTTTTTAGGCGTCTCCGGAACCGCCCCGACCGGTAGTTTGGTTGTATATATATTCTTGTTAAATGCACGTGCATAATCAAAGAAGAAGAGCTACATGCCATATTGGCATTTAAAATGTCGGTATTTGGAATAGAGAGTTGTTTACTTGGAATTGGGGTAGTCTACTCCATTTTTGCCATTCCACTCTATAAAGGGCGCAACATTTTTTAGTCCTATGAAGGTACACTTGGAAAGGTTAGAATCCTCCATATGATTTGTGCCTTTGAATCTTATTTCAAATTAACCACCTAAAATTTGGAATAATTGAAAACAATTTGAAGGTGAAATTATAGATACCTTTTTTCTTAAGCAATAAATAGTAAATACAAGCTACGTGAGAAATACTCAAACTTAATTTTTGAAAAGAAAAGTTGATTTCTTTACTGTTAGTGAAAATCACATGTCTATCGATTGTCGTGGATCTTGACTCTTGAACTTAATGAATGCCTCCAATTTCAGTGTCCTCTGGATTAATTGGGTCATTTGGACGAAATTGACTGTTGTAGTTTGGCGCATTCTAGTGTAATATGGAACCAATAAACTGGTATTATGGTATATTTGTGCATTACTAGATTCTTGAGAATTCTCAAATAGCAAAGAGGGCCTAGTAGAAGTGACCCAAAAGTGCATTTTGCTATGTGGTACTGTCTCAGGATCCAGCTCCTCTTGTTGTGAGAAATTTATTTCCATTCAAGTGTCTTTATTTATTTTGCGGGAGTTAATTAACAGGCAATTTTGGGATCATGGATTTTTTCCTCATTTTTTTGGTGCTAAAATTTGTTGATGCTTGATGCCCTGTATGTGTTAATTGCTATAATCAGGGAACCTCAATATTCATAATCAGCAAATGTCATCACTATCAGAGCAATGATAGAGAATGTAGTTTCTGTATATGTCATGTGATAAATACCCTTTTTCCGTTTCCTCTCTTTCTTCCACTTACAATTGTTGTGGACAAAGGAACAATTGTATTTCTGCCTTCTTAGATTTTTCTTGTGTTCTGGCAAAGGATGCAGTTAACTTCTGTTTCATTCTATCATTTTTAATTGGTGGTTTTCCTATCACTTATAAACCTTACTGCGATATTAGACTTGAAAAGTAGGTGGATCAGATAAGATGCACAAATTCGAAATCAAATCCCATACGGCTATACTTGAATCCATGTAACATGACCCTCATATCCTGGTGAATAATCTTGTCCTTAAAGCAGTACTCTAAATTGCTTTTGACAGAACATTTCCTTTAGCCCATCTAGCACCTCTGACTATGGATAAAATATTGGTTCTTATATGGGAATAATATAGGCTCTTGTATAGTTTATGACTTTTTCTTCCAACTTCTTGTTTTGTTATTATTCATCTGTCCGTGAAAGTTATTTTTTGTGCACAGGTGGATGTCGCTATTATTGAGGTTGGTCTTGGAGGGAAAAATGACTCAACAAATGTGGTAATCCATCTTCTACTCAATTCACCTAGACTGACTACTTCCAGAGTTATATGTGTTGTTATGCGGAAAATTTGTTCTTGATGAAAAGCATAGTATCCAACAATTTGTTTTCTCTGAAATGAGTATGGAAACTAAGTCTTTGACATCCATGATAGTAGTTAAAATTTAGTGATAATCTTGCAGATCAAGAAACCTGTTGTTTGTGGCATTACTCCTTTGGGTATGGATCACATTGAAGCATTGGGTATCTCTCCACTTCTGATCGTTTCATCTTCTCAATTTTTGTCTGCACTTGTCTATATATAGTTTCCTCAGAATGGTGCATTCCGATGTAAATCTGATGGCAATGCTGTATTACAGTTACTGCTCTCACATTTTTGCTGTTCGAAAAAGAAAAAAACACTTCTCACATTTTTTGTGCACTTTCGTCTATTTCCCTTGTTTGTTTTTTTCTTCTTATTGTTAATGGAAGTTTTACTACTAAGAACCATGGGGTACACGATATATGGCTGTTCTAACTTGGTAGTAACAGTAAATATGATTTGTAGGAGACACACTTGGAAAGATTGCTTCACACAAAGCTGGAATTTTCAAGGTACATAGCTCTCATGCAAATGCTAGCACAACTAGGGTTTTTCTTAGTTGCTGAGTATTTTAGCTATAGTATTTTTGAGAGTATCCCATTGACAGTTTTATTTTGAAGAATTTTCTGAATTGGGTTGATGTCTTCCCTGCTCCTGAAGCCTCAAATTCCTGCATTCACGGTACCACAACTCTCTGAAGCTATGGATGTTCTTCAGGAGACGGCGTGCAAACAGATGGTAATATGACCTTCCTCGGTGCATGTTGTTTGAGATAGATCATGCTTTGGGCATGTAATCATCTGCACCCATGTAAATTTATGTGATGGTAAAATTAGTCCATATTACTTTTTTGCCCGATATCATGCCATTGCATGCGGAGATCACATGGCTGGGGAGATACCCCATGCCTATCTTCTGTTGCTCTTGAATTTCAATCTGAAGCCAGAATTTAGTCATACAACTTATCATGCAAGTTTGATCAGATGGGGAAAGTGATTTTCTTTATGTATGTTATTCCATTCCATTTCTAAATACAATTATGGATATGTTAATATTTAGTACAGTGTTGTATATGTGTTTGTAGACACAAGTATATCAGATTTCCAGTAGCGAGATGATTGATTCAATCTGCATCACATCGGAAAATTTTAGTATCGAACTTCATTGAGTTGTATGTATTGGGCTATACATTTATGGTCTTGCATGTATATTATATCTTTATCCGTTGAGAGAGGGATAAGCGGAGATCAAAAGGGGAGAACATGAAATCGAAATAGTGTTTTTGGAAGTGATAGTTTATATTTAACCGGGCTATGAGTTTCGTATATATGTATGCACCATTTGTCCCTATTGAAGATGAGATACTTGAAGAGATATCAAGATGGGAGAATATGAAACCTGGTTAAAGTTTTGGGAAGTGATGCTTTATATGTTATGGTGTATGAGTCTGTAAGACTAATGTAGTATATATGTCAGTTTCTTATTGTTATCATTCAGATACAGATAGTATATACATCAAACCTTCATTACGTAACTTCGCAAAAAGGTCTTCTAATTATGTGGCAACATCTCTATTTGATGTATTCTTACCAATTGCAGGTTCCTTTGGAGGTTGTGGCACCCCTCGACCCTAAGACATTGGGTGGCCTAGAGTTAAGCTTGTCTGGTGATCATCAGTTTGTCAATGCTGGGCTTGCTGTTTCCCTTTGCAAAAGCTGGCTTCGAAATACAGGGAACTGGGAAAAACTATTCCAAGATGTTAGATAAACTCTGCACATCCTTGCACCACGTCCCATTTTATTTCTCTTTCTGACATTCATGTTTGAAGTCCCATCTTATGTATTGGGTTGGAAAGTTCTGAACACGAATTTTCCATATTACCTTTTTTGAACTTGAGGTTCTCTTGCCTGGGTGTTGAAAGAGTGGCTTCCGTTGCACTGGTAGAAATGAAATTTATGAGTACGTGCAGTCAGGTATTCTGTTTTCCAAGAGTGGGAGGTACTGTCAGACTGAGGGGTTTCTTTGAACAATCCAAACTCTTGTTCCTAGGAGCGTGGGGCAAATAATTTAGAACTCTGCTTAGAGGAAGAGGGGGATAAAAGGTGTTTGCACAATAAAAGGATTTAATGTGATTTAATGCGTACAATTACTTAGAGATTGCTCCAATGCTATCAAGTGGGTGGATGTACATGAACGACAAGTAACATCTTTGGAAGTCCATTTGGGTAATTCATTGCATCAACCACTCAAAATGGCCACGCTGCTTTGTGTACATGATTTATGCTTTCTTGTTCAACAATTTTCTGCTCTTAAAGTAAATAGCCTTTATCTTTCTTCTTTCCCCCTTATAAAACATAAACAATTTACCTTCTACATGTTATCGAAATCTAAGCATGTGTGTTTCTAATATCATATTTCTTATTTTGTCCATTTTGGTAGTGTATATTTAAATTATCACTTACGCTGCGTTTATCAAATCAGGAAAGCCAGGAAAACAACTTGCCTAATGCATTTCTGAGAGGCCTTTCAACTGCACATCTTTCTGGAAGGGCTCAAACTGTTTATGATCCTGTTCTGACGTCTCACAGTTCTTCAGAAGGGATGGCAAGCTCTTCCGGAGATCTTATTTTCTTCTTGGATGGAGCTCATAGTCCAGAGAGCATGGAGGTTTGTGCCAGATGGTTCTCTAACGCTGTGAAAATGAACAAGAATCTACCTCCGTCATCTTCATTTAAAGTTGGGAAAGTAGAGGAGCTACACAGAAATGTATTCTGTCACCCCGATAACGAGGAAGAATTGGCCAAAATATCGAAACGGGTACAATACACCTCAATCAGTTCAATAGGACATTTCCGTTGTGTTTTATCATTTATGGGTATGCAGAAATAGTATTGGTTCGTCAGCATGGATCCTCATGTACAATGTGCAAACTTGCAGATTCTTTTGTTCAATTGCATGGAGGTGCGAGACCCTCAAATTCTTCTTCCGCAGCTTGTGCATACATGTGCTTCCTCAGGTATTGCTTCTTGTCATACTACAAAATGTCATATGTAAGGCTTTCTCCCTTGAAAAGTTTGTGTTGGTCCCACATATATGGAACTGTCCGAATGTTGAAGTACCTTGGCCTCTTTTGACATCTAAAACTTCACAATACAGAAAAATAGCACAGCTAGTTGCAATTAGACACCGGAATCTTGTTTTTCCATTATGCTTAATGCATCCACATCCTTCTGTTTTCATTCCCAGTCTTTAGTAACTGAAGTGCATCTGTCCATCTGACTGATTTTTTGGTGTCTCTGTTAAAGCACCCAACTCCAAACCAATTGGTAAAGAGTGGAGAGGCCGCCCAGGCTCATATACTAGTTTTGGAGGAGATAATTAACCGATGTGGGACAAATCCCAACAAGCATTATTTGCATTCCTCATGATTTATTTGAGGAATTTTTCTAGCCGTTGGACAAATGAGGAGAAACAGAAAGTCATGTGGCCAATAATAATTCAAGTTGACGATAAAGGAACTATCGTATTTCCAACTTCATGTAGGTGTAGAAAAGCCAGATTGCATACAAGATGCATACCTACTCTGTCTTATTCATGAAAATTTTCAGGGTCCTCAGGTTTTATTTTCGTTTGTAAATTTTGTCTCTAATGTTTTGTCCTGGATAGTTTCCCCATTATTGTGAGTTGTGAGACTTGTGACAATGGAAGCACTGACAGTCTGACACATTGAGGTCTTGGTGTTAACTCGCTCAGGTACTCATTTCTCTAAAGCCATTTTTGTGCCAAGTATGTCAACATACAACAAGGTTACTTCTGGTGCCTCAGTCATTCCCCCAGATATTCATGTCAGGGACTTGTCATGGCAACTCAACCTCCAGAGAATATGGGAGAAGTTAATTCACGGCAAAGGTGATGGCCTCTGTTTAATTGCCTCTTCTTTTTTTTGCCAATTTTGTTTCTGTTTATGAGTTTACGTCATCGTCTTACTGCATTATCATTTTTTTGTATGTGGAGAGCACTAGTAGACATCTCCGTTTCTTTACACCTCATTTAAACTAGCAAAGCACACCAGAATAAACCTACTGAATTTTGAAGAAACAGCTCTATCTTTTCTCCCCAGAGTCCCAGAGCAGAAGTTATCCAAATTTTTGAACTTGTGCACTTACCTTTGGAGTCCTTACCACTCATATGTTTGCTGTAATTATTTCATATTTATACGGAATAGATACAAATGTTTGTATGTATATATAAGCCTATTTGATGTAGGATTATTTTATGAAGATACAACCTTCACAATAACATAAGGAACCCTATAAATGCACACCCAAGGGTTGTAAAGGTATCCAAACCAACTGTAAAGCACTTTACTTCATTGCATTGATAAGCTAAATTCACATGATAGATGGAGAGTTTCTTAAATAGACTACGACAAACCTTGGCTATATGAGAAATCTAGGGCTAAGCAAACAATATTCCCTAACTGATAAATCTAAAATAACAACCTACTCTATAAATCCGACCATCCTACGTGTATCCTCCAAGATCAACCTCCTATGTAATGTAGTAAAATGACACTTTGAGACAATGGTCAGATGTCTGTTCCTGTGTTGATTTTAAAAACAACTGTTATTTGGTAACCATGAATCTGCGCCATATATCTTCTTGAACATAAGCTTTATATTAGCATAATGTCATACCAAATCAAGCTTCGTTCCGAAAAGGGGAAGGAGAGTTAAAATTTTAAGGCTATTTGAAAAGGTGAGCAAAAAACTCTATGGATAGAACTTATTATAAACCAGTGTGTGCGCTGCAGCTTTACTTGGACAGACACTTTCTGTAATGTTGCTAACAGCTAATCATTTGAATATTGACTTGGTCATGCTCTGATTTTCTTTTTCGTTTTTTCCCTTTCGGATGCATAAGCAGATGCTGTGCGTGACATGAGTCCCAAGATATATGGCCCAGAAAACCTGCCACCGCACGAGTTCCTATATGATGATTTTTCTCATTGCAATTCTGCGGCTCGAAATTTTGCTTGCAGTGCAGTGATTCCTTCATTACCACTGGCAATAAATTGGTTAAGGGATTGTGCTAGAAAAAACCCTTCCCTTAGGATTCAGGTAAGAGTACTCTCTCAAAATGTTTAAGCTATCTTTTTTAAACTTCATTAGTTAGCAGTAGCTGTAGGAAAAGTTAAGTGGCTTATATTTAGACATGCTGCCTAGTTTGGGATTGAAACGTGATTTAGCTTGGGATTGAAACGTGATTTAGTGTAGGGGAAATGAAGGGTTAACCCGAAACTTATAGCTTCTGTCTTACGCAAATGAAAACAAGTGAACAGACTCTTATTTAGGCAGCTGACAGCTTGCCTAGCCTTGGGGTTGAATTTTGTCATCTCCTGTATTTGAGGCTGAAATGTGTCCAGGCACCAAAGCAGTGAGCAAATAAAACAGCCAAGGTGAAATTTTCCTTCAGCTTTTTCCCATACTAAACTGCATGTGGGGTTATGAGAAGTCACGAAGAATCGCTACATGGCTCATTTTCTGTGTGCGCGCGCATGTGTCAAAGAAAGAAATATGACTTCCTACGTTCATCACTTGTGCTGGGTTCTGAAGAGTATGTCGTTTTTATTAGATGATGACTGGTCCCAAAAGCTTAAATTCTTAGGAATCTCCGAACAATCATATTGAGCTCTCTAACACACTCTCACGGGCGATGTAATCTTGCAATTAGGGATGCTAACATTTCATCCACAAATTCAAAAACAAGTCAAATGGCTTACCATACAAACAGTGAAACAGAGAGACTTGAATCCAAGAGCTCCCTGAACCCATAATGCAATGCTAATTAGCATACCACTAGGCCCAAAAGCTTAGGCAATTAGGAAAGGGACAAAACATGCATACTGATCTCTCTGAAAATTTATCCATCACTTTTCTTTACCTCATAAGCTTGGATATTGGGATAAAGCTATGTTATATGGATTCATGTGAGGGTACGTTTCTGAACAACCCTAGTTCTTACTTAACCAATCACCAAGGAAAGTTAAGGAACAAAGAATAAACGGAACACCAGATGCGTGGAAAATCCTATGTGGATTCTAGATTGACAGTTTCGACAAACTCGGTCAACCGACTTCGACACTCAGTCGACCGACTTTCCACAAATCCGCGCGAACCAATCTGATCAGTAGGCTTCGATGGATTCTAGATTGACAGTTCGGTTGACTGACTTAACTCCAGAACTTGCATTTCATTTGCCTATCGTCATCTCAACATGAATCGCTCTACTCTCAAATGCAAGAATGAATCCTTCCACCCTAATCCTATGCAGACTCGCTATGCTTAGAGAAGAGAAAGAAATCACAACTTGATAAAGAATGTTATGCAAATAAATGTGTGATTTGTCCATGGAATTGCCAAGCAAAAGGGAGCGCCGCTTTTTAGAGCTAACAATTTCTAAGCATTAGATTCATCTAATTTTCATCTCAAGTACGCGGGAACAAGCCGAAGTATTCATATTTCATATTCTATGCTCTATGTTTCCTTGGACAAATGTGTTTACAAAGCATTTTCTGCATAACACAGTAGAATATGCATAGTTTATGTGGATTCAAATTTCAAGACATGCTCTAGGTGAATGTCAAACTAAACTTAACTGGCATACCATCGTTGTGGCATACTGGCATGGATTGTGTACTAAAATTAGGCTTGACAATTTAGTTGCTTTGCTTGATTCGCTATGTTTATTCGGGATATGCGGTGAGCAGGTTCTTGTTACCGGGTCAATACATTTGGTTGGAGATGTATTAAAGCTGCTGAGGAGATGATACATATTTGATCTTGAAGGTGCTGCAAGTACCCATTTGTTACCCAACTATTATTCTTTGCTCGTTTGCCTCGACTTCTTTTTTTTTTTTTTTCTTCCCTTTTTTGTTTCTTTTCTCCGATTATTATTCATGGTGTAACATTAAGGCCCTGTTCGTGAAAGGGTAATAAGTACTTATTTTTTAAGAAGGCAATTTCAAGCTCAAAAATATGTGCTTACGCAAATAAATTTTCTATTAATATGGATCTTGTTTGATAGATCTCGTTGAGATCTTTTATACGGTGCAAAAAAAATTGAAAAATTATTTGTCATTTACATTATTTTTGAGTTTGAAAATGTGAAATAAATACTTATTTTTTAAGAAGGTGTTCTAGGACGGGGCCTAAGCCTGGTTATACTAATAAACTCTGTTGTTTAATTTCAAAATTAATTGATCTGAAGTGTGCAGACTTAAATTACTTGAGAATCTTGGCCTTTTTTTGTTATTCTCATGTGGGCTTGTTGTAGGTTATTCTCATGCGGCCACCGCTAGCCATCAACACACGCACACACATTGCCACCAACCACACGCACTTCTTTGTACCCTCTCATCGAAACTGTCACCTGTCTTGCTAAAATGATAGTTTAACCAAAGAAGCACAGACATTGATACAAGATATGGACACGACACGATACGGATACGCGAACACGTTATTTCTTTGAAAATTAGGACATGAACATGTCAAATGTAAAATGTGTTTGTATTATAGAGGTATGTTATGAATTCATATAAATCGTATGAAAGCTGGAAACATTACTTTTATCAAATTAAGAACAACACTGAAGAGAAAAATCAATGGTCCACATAAAAGTATGCATGAACTATACATCTATGGAAATTTTCACTCTGAGGTCAGAGCTGAGTTTCAAAATTATATTTTAACCTTTTACTGTTTCCTTAACAAGTTTTAGGAGTGTCACCAACGTGTCCTTGAGTATCGACAATGTGACTGGGTTAAAAAAAAAAACGTAATAAAACAATCGGACAATTATTTAGGCATGTCCGAACATATGTTTGGAGAGTTGTCATGTCGTGTTCATAATCGACATGTGTCAAAGGTAGATGTCTCTTCGCTTCATAGGTTTTAACAAACAGGTTCCAATAAAAACTTCTGCCAAATACATCGTAATAATTGTGACTGCTCCGCACAATTTTCACCTTCTACCGGAGCAGCCACTCAACCCCTCCAGTCTCCCGTTGAACTCGCCGCACACTTCTTTAGTTGTTATCTCAACTATCCTTCACCTCTGTTCAAGCCCCCAACCTTACTCGTTGAAGCTACCCTCCCATCTCTCCGCTCGCGCGCCATCCCCCATCTCGCGCAACTCCCCAAACCCACAAACACCCCATCCTCGCCTGTTGAGAAACAACACGTTGCACGCTTTCCCTACAGACATGGATGAAAACGACAAATACTCCCCACGCAGAGCCTCAACGCCAGCCCTAGAAGACTTTGTCAGTGCTAAAATTTTTGTCGCTAGACAAATTACTAATCCAAAACGTGCAAAGATGCAAGATAATTATACCTTCTACCTTTTGAGCCAACTATTTGCTCCAGAAGTGAAGCATTGTGTCGTCTAACTGATTGCTGTAAGTCAACAATCGCCCAAAAATGAAAAACTCTAATGCTTCAATTGTCCAATATAAGTAGGTACCAAGCAATAACCTCAAAATAACTGCAACCGGAGTTTATACGCAGGGCCGGTCCTGAGATTCTTGGGGCCTAAGTCGAACTTGTAAAACATGGGCCCTATTTTTCTTGGGAGGCTTAATTATTCGTCCTAAAAGCCCTCCAGACTTATGGTTTCGTCCTCCCATTCTAATCTATTTATGATTTCGTCCTCCTACTGTTATTTATACTTATACTGTGAATGCTCTTTTATTGTTGGTGTATATATATATATATATATATAGCGTGGAAATTGGGGATGAAATCATAATCTCTTTCGTCCTCGCGAGAAACCCGTTGCCTCCGGCTACCAGTTCTGCATAATTCTCACGTGCACATCCTGAGATTGTCGTCGTTGATACTAATCGTCCATATCCATCTTAAATGGAGCCTATCAATTCAATTTTGGAGCTCAAAAGTTTCCAAAAACCCTAGTCTATATAAACCCAAACCAGTCAAAGAACCCAATGTCGTTCGTCGTCCGTTTTTTTGAATACCGGCGGCGTACAACGGCGAATGCATTCCCCCATCCTTTCCGAATGGGGATTTTTGCGGAAAAGTTCGCGACGCCCAAAATCAATCAAGTCGTACGTGTTTGAAGCCACCAATGGAGAAGGTGACAAAATTGACATGGCCAGATTCCGTAAGTCTATCCCTTAAACCCCCTTATCTTCTTTGGTTTTTTTGTTTGGATTTGCCGGTTGGACCTATGTTATGCGTATAAAACTGATTTGTTTATGCCCATTGTGCTAAATTTGTTGTTGTGCGTCGCAATAAGGCATGAAATCAATGGAGTAATCGGCTGGATGTCATGATTGAGCGAGATATATTGAACCTGATTTTCATCAAATCATGATTTCGAGTTCCTATTTTAGTTTTTTGCTGAGTGTTCTAATTAAGATTCATGCCGATATTCATGAATTCATGATTTCGTCATGAAGTAGATATGTCATGTTTTCCTAAAAATATCGATTCCTTTATTGTGCGTGTTACATTCCATGATTTCAATATTATATTGTTTATGTCATGTCTTTTTAAACTTGGTTCGAACTAGACTAGGAACGGTAATGTAACGTTGTAATCGTCACGGTAATTTAACCATGTGACGTCATGGTAATTTAACCATTTAATCATGTAACAGTTTGAGTATGTTATTTTTTTGTAATGGTAATTTAGCCATGTTTCGTGAAACAATATACATGAAAAATATGACTTTTGGTTCCTTCGATAGCAAATTTGTTCACCTACGTCCTCGCACACGTCATTCTGGTAATGGGTTTGAATTCTTAAATGAAAAATTATTGGTGAAGTTTTGGGTACCAGTAATTTGTCAGAGAAGCTAAGGTTGATGATAAAGTATGAGTTTTTATTGTACTGGAGACCAGGTTCAGTGGGTTTGGTTTGGGATCTATGTTGGATATATTGTGTCCTCGTTGGCCTACTCAAACAATGAAGAAAACATGCAAATTTATGGTCATCTTATCATGTTATATTCATAAAAATATCGATTCCGAATGCTATATGGTTTATGTCTTTTTTTTTTTTAATCGGTTCGAATCCAGATAAGGAACGGTAAAGTAGCGGTGTAATCGTCATGGTAATGTGACCATGTAACACCATGGTAGTTTAACCATCTATTTAACTATGTAACAGTTTGACTAGGTCATGTTATTTTCGGTTTTGATGGTAATTTAACCATTTTTTTGAAAACAAGATCAGTGGAAAATATGAGTTTTTGTTGTATGGTTGGCCAACTTGATCAATGATATATGTGGTCACGCTATCATGTTATATTCACCAATGACATTTTGGATGCTAGATAAACCGTGTTGCATGAAGTAAATTTGACAACTTGAATTTATTGTCAAGTGATGCTAGTAGGTGGTAAATTTGCCATTTTATATTCGCCAAAGACCAGTCTACCTGAAAAGTAGCCCATAGTTATTTGTTAGTGTTTCATAATATATGGTCACTTCATCATGCACACTATAAACATGGTCACTGTATCATATCTGGTTGGCCAACGTAATCAATTATTGCAAAATAATTCATGTTGCATGAGATAAGCTTGGCCAATACCAGTTTTGAGTGTAAACATTCCATGTTTCATACTTTATCCAGTCTTGTGTGGTCATGAAGCCTTCATGACCAGTCACCAAATTTACCTTACTTTTTCTGACCTAATTGATTGTCCTACATTATTTCAGGAGTTATGCCCAGTAATGTGGAAGGGAGAGCTAGGTTGAAACAAAGAGAAGTGGATCTAGATGATGCAATAGTTGAAGATACGCCACCTTCGAAGATAAAAGGTATGAAACCACAAGAAAATCATGATGTGGAAGGGTCCTGGAAGATTCGCACAAGATTTGGGAGTGTAGCACGAGAGATTAAGGCCAAACAGTCTCAACTTGATGCGGAAGAGTCCGCGCAGAAACGCACAAGATCTAGGAGTGTAGCACGAGGAATTAAGACCAAGCAGTATGGCATGACTTGAACTCGAATTACATGGTGATGGTGCAGATGATGTACCATGAGATTGAAATAAAAGTAAAACTTGTTTAATGGTAAATGATACAAATAAATTATCATGAAACTAAAACCAAAATAACTGCAATTAAATGGACATGAGCGTACCTTGTTACAGAAAATAGGATGAAGAAGGACGAGGATTAAGAAGGACGAAAAGGATGAAGAAGGACAAATTCAATGTAAAATTCAGAAACACGGTCGTTTGGAGTAAGGTGAGACTAAAGGACTAGATGTGGGACTTAAATACAGGGGGAAACTGTTGATATCATCAGAAAATAATGGAAGTGAGCAATCAGTGGGATTTGTTGGAAGTTTAAAAGTTTGAAAATAATCATCTCTTCCTTCCCCCCGTTGTATCTTATTTTGGAAACAAGATTGAGCCGTATATCTAGTAATTAGGAATTCATCCGTCCCCCTCTCTCTATGTATCTCACTCTCTCTCTATTAATATCTATATATAAAATAGAATAAAGGGCAATAAAGGTAATTACATAGAGCAAGGATGAAATCATAAGCATGAAAAAAGAGGGGGATGAATCCTTACATGACATGGATAAATAGGATGAATCTTTAAATATTCCATTTTTCTTTAAAAAAAAAAAAAAAACCTCAAGGAAAACAAATGAAGGGGAAAAAAAGTTAAGAGTTACTTGGGTTGAGAATTGATCCTTGAATCCGTTGGATATCAAGACTTAAATTTACCACTTGGCTACCTATCTCCTCTGATAATTGGAAGCCACTAATTAAATATATATTACGTACTTAAGTATAGGGGCCCTAATTTTTGGCCAAATTTCGAGGGCTTTAGTCCGTCGCGTTACTCGGCTTAGCTCAGAGCCGGCAGTGTTTATACGATTATTAGCTTTGAAGAAACAATTTTGTTTAGGATATCAGCCTAAAGGAATCATGACTACGTTATAACAAGGGCACAAAGCCCCAATTCAAATGTGACCTCTGAAGAGACTCTGTTGATCCTTTTTTTTTTTTTTCATGACAATCAACCTAGAGCAACACAAGATCAATAATTTAAGAGCTCAACTTCGGTCAATTTTAGCAGAGCAGCAATAAAGTACCGAGCAAGGCGGACCCCAATGAAGGAAACAATGACCACCGGTTGTTGAGAGTAATTTAGCACTTAGAATTGAATCAAGAAAGGGTGAATAAGAGAATTCAACACTCTCTTGCTATTACATGCAGGGACCACAGCGGACTACTCCGCAGGTAGGAAAAGAGGGCAAAAAGCCTAACGAGTTAAGCGGCTACCGCTATAGTTGGATCCAACGCTTAGCTAAATTTACTCATAAATCATATTGTAGATTAGCTAGGGTAGTGGAGATTGTGCAATGTATTCTGTATTCACTCAGTAATCACAAAGTCATAGACATGTCTAGATTGATCATCGATGCACGACCAATGTCGTCCGTCATTAGCACAAAAATACTTACAAATCTTCATTACTCTTAAAGTATACCCCATCCATTCCTAACTGAGAGTCCCTTATTCCATTTTGGAATGTTCCAAAATGATTCTCTTCTCAAAAATAGAAGTAGAAATTTAGTAAAATTGCAAAAACGTCCCTCGTATGTGAATACAAATGGTGTAAAATAGGTTGAATATAGGAATAATGGTGGACAGTAGGTGTAATGATTACACATTTCTTCAAAAAGTTGAAATTCTTAAGAGGGACTCTCATTTAGGAATGAATGGAGTAGTTTAAAGAGGTGATTTTTTTTTCGAACCAAAAAAAATTTCTCCACACCCAATTTCTTTTTATACCCACTTCAAAAAAGTTAATTTAACCGTAAAATGCCTCATCTCCTACAAACCCTAACCCAAACTATTCTAAAACTCTCATTCTTCGTAAACAGCTGTTGTACAATTTGCCATGTTTGCCACTCTTAAACTGAATCTAGTTTTCGTATTTGATACAGAATATACAATGGTTAATCCATGCCCACGGCTCCCCTGGAGTCGATATGGTCTATACATAGAAGAGTACTATTGCAAGTGTAACGTGTTTAATGGAAGAAACATTAAAACCACCATATATAGATGATGATCCTTTTTACTCTCTCTAATTGGTTGTTTGAATATTGTTCATCATTAGATCTTGAATGCCCGAGTCGACATAGGACGATTAGTCAGGTTACTTACAAGGAATTGATAAAAAGCGATTTGGCATGCGTATAATGGTTGTGGTTGGTGGGTGGTGTAAAAAATGTGAGTTATAGTAGTTTGGAGAAGATGGCGGCATTCTGAAACTATATTCAATCTTTTAAGCGGCCGGGTGTATATATAGAGAGATTTTTTTTTGGGTCCAAATAGAACCACCTTAAAAAATTTACTACCGATGTCGACGCATAAAAAATTCAAGTAACAAATAGAATCATCCACCAATATCGCCCTTTGCCCTTTCGCCGTTGTAGTAGTTGTGACTATCTAAAAGAAAAAAAAAACAGAAGAAGAATGACTTTAACAAATAGGCGCTGCCACTACGCGAGTACAAATCTATTCGAACATACCTCTCAAACACGCTACACAATAGTTGGACCCCCACAATCTAGTTTGACGATCCCAGATCGTTTATTTTGTAGCTCCCAACGTGTAAATGTAGATTGATCAACTATCGATAAGTGTGTGATCGTTCAAATCAATCAATGAACAGTGATAATCATTACGATCTATATTTTTCTCAAGATAAATGCAAACCTTTCAAATTGCTACCAATGTCCGACCAACCCAATTTTTTGAATGAATAAGTTTTAAAATAAATGATTTGGATCGTAATAATAGTTTTAAAATAAATGATTTGAATGAATAAGTTTCGCTAATAGAGTATTCACTGATAAGGAAAGTGAGAGGAGTGATATTTAGGTTAATTTTGTGCAAATTCAGTCGCAGAATATATATATATATATATATATTAACTAAATATATATGGTAAGTGAATTTTGTTTTGAACATAAAAAGAGAACCACACTTAGATCAATGAAACCCTAAACTTGAAAATCAATCTCAACCTTCAACGATGCCATGCATGTAGGAAATTTTCTCAAAAACGATTGTGTAACGTCACGATCAACCCGATCTTTTAATAAATAAGTCAAAAAATGAACGATTTGAGTTATACTAAAATTGATTTTCCTCTAGAATATGAGTCTATACAAAATATTTCGCTTAATATTTAATAAACCTTTTATTTCTTTAGTCAAAAGGGACCATCCTTATTTTAAGCCCATTACTCTTCCACTATAGTAACCCTCAAAATATTAGTTTAGATGTACCAATTAGGCATTGGTTGAATGACGGGCGGAGCTACACTTAGGCTCCACTAGGATATAGCCCATGTGCAATCCCGAAGAATTTAAAAAAAAAAAAATTATGCGTTAAGTTTTGGTCCAAATGAATTTAGCCCAACCCACCATCCTCCCATTCAGTCTAGCTCAACCCACCATCCGTGTGAATGGCGTGAAGATCTTATTTGTTTGATCATTTTATCTTAAATGGTCATAATTAATTTTTGTCTCTAGAGCTCTTCTAATCAAGTATCTGCTCTTTATTTGGGATCCTATAGGGTAGATACTTGATTATGAGAGATCTAGATGCAAATATTAATTATAATATTTTAGAACAATATGATCAAAAGACATACGATCTTGCAATGATTTAAATGGATTAAAAAATAGAGTACTTGATTTTTTTTAGATAGTTTATATATTTAAAAATATGGTTTAATTTAATTTTAAGCATTTAGAATAATATGATCAGAAAAATAAGATCTTAAACTGATTCAAACGAATGAAAAATTGGAGTACTTAATTTTTTTGAGACTGTTTAATAATATAAGAAAAATCAAGAGAGAGAGGTGAAAAATAATATAAAAGAAACTGTTGATGAACAGTCGTTCAATATATATACCGAAGTATTATAGCGAAATGTATTTTACCTAAGGTTTTATCTAATTGCTGCAGGTGGGTTTTCTCGATTTTAGGTTGCTATAATAGCTAATATTTTATTTTTGCTACTCTATTGTACATACTCTAGTGGAACAACAAAATAAAAAGGGAGGAAAAACTCTTTTGTACTTTTGTTTTGTTTATTTTTAAACATTTATATATTTATATACGAGTTTGCCTTTTTTTTGGTTCACATATGTAAATTTTGGTTAGCCCAGGACGGAATAAATTCCTGGTTCCGCCTTTGACAGACACCTACTAGCTTATTGGACATATCAAGCCAGCAAGATAAGCTTTGAAAGCATTTAAAAGGAAAAATGCTCACACATTGTCTCTTTAATTTATCCCTTTTTAGAATTTCATGTCATTTTCTAACCTAAAAAATATTCTCCAAAATTCGTTTTAGGTCAAAATAGAGTGGAATTGTAAATGTGACAAAAATTATGGGACGGAACGAATTTAAAAAAAAAAGATTAAGAAAATTAAAAGAAAACTAAAATCAATAGACATAAATATCAACACGAGCATGACATCAATTGGAGTGAATTTCACCACAATAGATGATTTATTCAAACTTGCAAGGCACAATTGTATACCTAACATGGGTATATATATATACTAGTGTCACCATTCGTGCGTTGCACGAATCGCGTGCTCATTATAATGTGTCGACTTTGAGTTTTTGCTATGTGTTCGTTTGAAATTTATTAATGGTATAAGAAAGCTAGTATGTTGTAGGCAAAACTCAGCTTGAAAGCCTAACCCAAAGAACTCTCGATTCCAATCACCTTAATCAAAAACCAAAGATTAAGGTCTTTGACTTCTATCTTCCTAATATAAGACTTGTTATAGAGAAAGATACATGACTAAAACAAAACCAATCTCAGAAAACCCAAAATTAAAGAACAAATCTCTATCGCAACCAACTTCATCATCAAAGGTAGAAACCAAGTCTTTGAGCCATGTCTTGCAAGAACAGCTCCCTGGTCTTCAAACATGAAGTATGAACACAACGATGAATAGAACATTCTCTCCCGCACCAAAGGACAAAATATCACAAGCTTTCTTCATATGGCAACAAACAAAAGAATTCCCGATTTTTTCCTTCAAAAAGAAATAATGTTGCATCAAACACAAGAAAAAGAAAGAAGAAACACAAGAAGAAACCTAGTTCAAGGATCTCTATAAAAGAAATACGATTTATATAAAAATGGTGAGGTCTAAAGAAAGCTGCTCATTTATTTCACAATGTAAACTATCAGGAAGCCAATTATGAACAGCACAGGATTCTGATGCAGGTGATTCACAAAAATAGCACCAACCCCTAAAATGACACTAATGCAAACAGAAAGAAATCTCACCAAAATGCTTGCTGACATATGCACGTCACCAGGTTGCAGCTACCGTCCTTTTCCACTGGTTCGTGACACTTTGGACAAGGCTTTGTATATACAGTAATCCAATTAGCTCCTGCATCAAATACGAATAAGGTGAGTGTGCAACTGAAACAGAATTGTAAACCACAAGAACATTCAACCTCGCAAAATTCATCATCTTCAACACGAATCGCATTCCCGCAGTGGGGAGTACTTGGGCACCATATATCCATTTTATTATCCTCAATATACAACTCAAGCAGAAGACGATCAAATTTCCCCTCTCAATTAGGATGCCTCATCCTAACAAGATTTCTGATGATAGCTTTATCACAGATAGTGTTACATTTGTGAGCCATGCACCTAATATGCTTACTCTGACCCTCATTTATCTTCACAATAAAATGCTCCGTCCAACCTAAAAGCAAGAACCCAAATATATGAAAGAAAAAACAAAAACCCCAATATAAATTATAAGTTTCAACATGAGTTTTCCCCAAGAAGTTATATTTCTAAACAACCTAGTAGTAAATATACTTCCCAACAAGAAGTTAAAAACTCCCGAGGAAGGTAATTCCAAAGTATCGAATAGGTAGAACAGTAGCAGGAGCATAAATACAATAACTGGATTCTAAGCGTCATCTAAAATCTGCAAGTTCTGTGGGCCTGTGCATTAAGGTGGCCGTAGGCTAGTCCATGGTTTCGGAAACTTCCTTAGATAACTACTATAAGGTAATAAAGCTAGCAAGCCAACAGACAAAAGAACCAAGCTTACAGTTGTGGCCACACTCCATTTTTGTCACTGCAGTACCAGGTGCATCCTCCATGCAAATATTGCTTGCCACAGTGGCAAACGGAGATGAATCAAGATCATGTTTTTCAACTATAGTCGCACCCACTACATCAAACAAAAAAGAACTTCCTGTTATTTCCTCATCTTCCTATTTATGCCTTTTCCACAAGCACAGCAAACAACTTCTCCACATCCCAGCGATAATGACTGAGTAGAGTCCAGGCGTGAAATTCTCCCAGAGACAGCAAATCCTTTCCCTATGCAAATCTTGCCTCTAAAATAATGCACAGGAGCTAAAATTTCAGTCTTTCACGAAAAAGCTGATATATTCACAACAGCAACACAAAAGGTAAATATGAGGATGTTTCTCTTTTACCTGTGCAGCCAAAAAAGACTCTTTTGTGATTATCTGCAAAAGTTAAAGTACATATCAATGCTGTAAATACAGAACTTTCTTACAAAACTCCCGTATAGAATGATATTGCCCTTCGTGTCCCTTTTTCCTTCAAACCAAACCACCTACCACTGTGGCTCATTAGTTAGAAATGCCACAGCCGCACAACGATGCTCATATACATACCAGGTATACAGGGTACACTAAAGAGTTTAGATACAAGGATAACAACAAAACACATAACAAACAAATCACACATTAACAGTAGACTAAGTCTGTGAAAAAAAATTCAAGCATTATTTGGTACATAATATAAAGAAAACCAAGAAACATCGTAGTTTTCTGATGCAAGATTTGAAATTCAGCAATTAACTATTAGCTATGGGTTCAAAGCAAGTTTACTTCTTTATTTTTAATGGGCCGCACAGACAGCATTTCCATTGGAAGTTATTGTGCACTTCTCTTTGCACTTAAGTCTTTTATTTAATTTCTCAAATCTAGTTTATTATGCCATCATCTTTTCTAATGCTTTCTATAATCCATGGATATGGATAAGTGACACATGTATTACACAGTTAGGATTCGTTTGCTATGTATTTGATACATAATGGTGACTGTATGTAACAAGAAAAAACGAGACCGAGGGAAACACGGTACCTACACCTATATATATACACACACGTAAATTCCTACCTGTGGAGACAACGTTAAACTGGTTGAGAGTGAACTCAAATGGGGTAAATCAATTTCTGAACTGACTCAGTATTCTGGATGATTTCGTGGAGGCCGTGGTTGAGAAACAAAGAGTAACCCAAAACAGAGTGTACCAGAGGGAGTTAGAAAGAAACCCCAAAAATCAAGAAAGAATAGATGCATCGAAGCAAGATTTTGCAAAACTTATCACAAGACTGTATTCGCCAATGCTGGAACGAGCAGATTTCTCGTCCTTAATCCTTATCCAGTTCGAAAATCCAAAACCCAACCCACCCCATGTTCGTCCGACCTCAAAAACCCCGCCCCAGTAGTCTTCTCCCTCTTAAAACCCTAACTGACTTTTGAGTCCCTCCTCTCCCTCTCTCTTCTCCACCGATTTCTGCCTGGTGAATTTTTCTTGCCAAAAACAGAGAGAGAGAGAGAGAGAGAGAGAGAACGTGAATTCCGGCAGCAAAGACAGTGTCTTGAGTAGGCGACTTTACCAAAAAAAAACTCCAACCCAACAGCACTAAAGGACAAAATAGGGTGTAAAAAAAGGATACAGAGGGAAAACATCAAAGTTCGAAAACCCGTTAAAGTAATTTGAAAATAACCTAAATAGTGCATATGGCCCACCACTTTTAAGCACAAAATTACCTAAACGCCCAAAACCAAAAAGGACCAGATTCGGCCCCTGAGTGTACGAAGTCGGGCATTTTCGTCCGTTTCTGCCAAAGTGTAAGCCACACTTTGGAAAGACATTCCTTTCTAGGCGCCTCTGGAAAAAGGACATCACGGGCACACAGCGGTCCATGCAACTGTAAAATAGACTTGCTTGTTGTAAAATAGGAATAAGAACGAACAAGTTTAAAAGAAGGAACTGTCTTTCCATTCATCAATTAATTCTTCCCGGTGAAATAGAAAAATGAAACCATTTTGTTTATCAACCGAATTTTCACCTCAATTATTTATTGTTCCAGGTTAGTACAGAGAACTGAATTTTGAACTCTTCTGCCTTAAGAGGTCAGAGTTCTAGATTTATTAGCCCAAAAACATGGTATGGCATGAATGAAATGACTAAAGTACCCCAATCAATAACCGAAAAGGAAACAAAGGAAAAAGGACTCTCAGGATTTGGTGAGTTTGAAGGAATTGGCGGCTTTGTCGAACAAAGAAGCGGAGCTTCTGCTCAAGGGTCTAAGTTCTAAGTTCACACCACTACCCATGCTAGTATATTCCTTTACCAGATAAGATATGGGTACGCAGGGCAAGGTGTCACCCAATGCACAAGCCAACCATTTTACAGCAAGGTCGAGAGATGTAGCAGATACGAGATAGGCAACCTTTAACCCATTTTTCATGAAGGTTACCCCATTTTGCGGGGTGGAAAAGCTTTTTTTGGGACACATATCCGCACCACGCTACTGCAACAATAGTGCTGCCATCGTATTAGGTCACGAGTCACAACAGCTCCCAACAAACTCCTTCCCTTGGGTGCAAGAATCAATGACGGAACTAAAGATTAGAACTTCTATAGTTCTATGTCCTACTTTTAATAACAAAGACTTTTGTTTTCATGTCCCACGCAAATTAAATACTGCAAATTCACTATTTCCTTCTTTATTGAATTTTATCAGCAAGCAAATGAAGCCTTTTAACGTAACACCCCATAAACAAATTGCATCTTCACCAGTTGAAGCAAGTGAATCAAACTCAATATGTGCACAAAAACAACGTATAAAAGAGATACATACTGGCAGTTTTCGTCCTCTAGGTTGATTTCTCGGCATAGTTCAGCCTCATTGTTTCTGAGCTCGGTAGGGATTGGTTTTCCCTCTGCAAACAGCAAAACACAAGCATAAGAAAGGAATCAAAACATGTACCATATTAGAATACACCAATTTTCGACAAAATTCATCTGTTTCTTCGGCTCCAATTGCAAATACAAGGACATGTAGTCTAGTAGCATAGATAAACGACAACTCACTTCGCAGCAAAACAGAAAATTTCAATTTAT
The DNA here is from genome assembly GCA_025413875.1 of Rhododendron molle. Classification (NCBI taxonomy): domain Eukaryota; kingdom Viridiplantae; phylum Streptophyta; class Magnoliopsida; order Ericales; family Ericaceae; genus Rhododendron; species Rhododendron molle. Next base: position 19,506,370 of record CM046391.1, on the reverse strand, counting down.
GTCAAAAGCAAAATCTTCCCACAAGTTGAATGAAAAAATCAAAAGCATGAACTTGCAAAAGATCAAAACCAAAGCAAACCCTATTGCACGTCCTTGATCCCAACAGCCCCAGCTCCCAAGGTTCCAGCCAATTATAAAATCAAAATCCCTAATATTAACCAGGTAGGTAAAAAATTAAATCAGACCCTAGAAATAAAAATCTGCGCAAAACCCCAGCTGATAATTACCTTGCGCAAGGCACTGGTGAGATCGCCTCAGGTGAGTTTTGGTAATTTAAAGACGGCAGCAGGTGATTAAGGCAAAATACCCCAAGGAGAAGAAGCTTCTGCAACCTCTCGACCTCTACCCTTACATCACAATCTACGGCCACGGACACCACCGATACCACCTTCTCTCTCTCGATCGATTTTCTAGATCTGAACCTAAAGCATTCTCTCGATTTTCTTGATCTGAACCTAAAGCACGAATGCTTCGCCCCTCCCTCTCTCGCCACCCGCCACCACCGTTTGTCTCTCTGACCTGCTCATTGCTTCTCTCTATCACATGATTTCTCCATCCTTGTTCCTCTTCGTTTGATTCACATTGATAATCGGAACCGTTCATCATGTAGATTTCGTCGAGACAAGCCACCACAACAAAAATCAAGTCCATCGGATATGTATTGATAACTGATCGGGACATATAAACTTGCTACCAACGGGTTATATCCATTGTGCCCAATACCATTTTTATCAAATAAATGTGTATCGATCAGGTATCAATTCATATCCGCTGGGCTTTGATTTTTGGTATTGTGGTTTGTCTTGACAAGATCTACATGATGAACGATTCCGATTAAAAATTTGGGCCTCAAATGAGCCCAAAAAACATGAACTGGACAGTAGATTGGAGGAAAGGCAATGGATTGGCTGATTGAATTGGAGACACTGGGCTGAATTTAAGCTGAAATTTTCGCATGCATAGGACAATGGTGATGTGATTTTACCAAAAAGCCCTCAAGCCCAACACTACTAAAGGACGAAATAGTGTATAAAAACCGGGTCACAGAAGGAAAACATCAAAAGCCCGAAAACCCATTAAAGTAATCTGTAAATAACCTAAATGGTGTCTATGGCCCACCACTTTTGAGTATGAAATTACTAAAATGCCCAAAACCCAAAAGGAGTAGATTCAGCCAGCTAGTTTCCGAACTCAGGGGCATTTTCGTTCGGAGCTGGCGAAAGTGTAAGCCATTCCTTGAATCTATGTTCCTTTATAGGCCCCTTTGTGGAAACACTTTCCACATACCCACAATATACCTCACTCTCTTCCTCTCATCTTATCGTTCATTTCTCTACTATGCGTTGCAACCCCTTTACCGAACCAGTTCCCCCTCTCCCGAATTCCTCCCTCCCCTTTCCAAACCCAATTTCTTTTTATTTCCCCCCTCTAACTGAAGTGTTAAAGAGTATATAAGGTAAAATCATGCAAAATATCCCACAGCTCACCCTCACCATTAAGTTCCACATGCACACACGCACCCCCAAAGAAGTCCACGTGCACACCAGCACATACCTCTTTCGTTATCTTGCTATCAACTCCCATTATTTAAGGAAATCTCACAGAAGGCCCACATAAAAAAAAATATAACTTTTAATACGATAAATTCTTTTCATCTCTTTCGTTTAAATAATAGTTGGGTCTTACAAGTTACTCTTCCTTGATGTAAAAAACAAAATGAAAACCAATGAATGGTCGCATGACTAATATCCTGAGAGATGGGACCTGCTTTACACTTCCTGGCGATCCATTTTTTATTAGGGACCAGCCTTTTATCTTTAAATTCAACAATTTGAAAAGAATGATAGCAAAGCAGGCATAAAATTGACCTGCAAGCTAATTTCTACATCATCTCATTTAAAAAAGAAGTCATTTACTTTTAGACATACAACCCATACATTCCTGATCCCTATTATGGATCTTAGGTGCTACCATTCAAGGAAACTGAAAGGATATAGTGTGCTTGTTTGCTCAAATGCATACAAGTCATGCAAAAATAATAGACTACCAAATACACTAAAAATCTGACCAATCTCCTGTGTTTGGGTCATCGACTGTCACGCCCCGCCCCGCAACGGCACCCAAAGTGGGTCTGAGACAGCGCGGCCACGTGGCATTCCCCACAGAAGACCAACCACACGACACAACCTAACAGAATAAACATCCAGCGGAAGACTTAACACAATAAAATAGAATCGAGTCAACATACTGACCAATCAATCATAAGCTCGCACAACTAAGTGACCATAACCTATATTACAAAACTTAATAAGTTCTAAACTTTAACACATCCACCAACGACATGATTACAACTTGTGAAAATCAATTCATTCAACAACTACCTATAACAAGCTCGACCACCAACATCTCCCAAAGTTAACACTCGAGTACACCTCAACACGTTGACCGATATTGGACCCACTCTAAGCCACCTGCTATCTGGCAATCGAAAAAGGAAAACCAGAGTGTGTGAGACATAGAAGTGCTCAAGAAGATATCACAATACCCGAAGGAATATCAACATAAATATAAAACTCCAACATAACTGAAACACTCGAATATAGATAACAGTTATATCCATCACATGCTATAAACATAGCAGTATCATCCAATAAACAACCATATAACAATAACTGAACCAACAATAGCATGAATGTAAATCACATAAGCATGCAGTGGCACATCTGCCACTTCGCATGTACCCAAGACGAGGTGTCCCACATACCATGCTCCCATCCACCGACAATTAGCCGGCATGGCATACGACATGGTATGCCTCACACGCTAACCTTTGGCTGTTCAACCAACACTCATCAGCATGCATATTCATCTAACACGCATATCATAACCAAATCTCGTGTCCCACACACCATGCTCCCAACCATCGTTCATTGAACGATATGACTTACGACATGGTGTGCCTCACACGCACACATTCACAACATATCAAAGCTAAACCACAATAGCATGATATACAACTCACCACGGCAACAATATCAAAGATAATCATATCGAGAGCTAACCACAATTAGCAAGATATATACTCACCATTACAACAATATTATATGGAGAAGAACCATATCAAACACACTCACCTTCGATTCGACTGAAGTATGTCAAACTTTCGACACCTCCCATTTGACCAGCTCGCTACCTAGTCATAGGCTAACTCATAGCAAACGTCTCCATTGGAATGATCAAATGAATATAGGATAACACCCCATAACATTTTACCAAGCTAACACATGCCCAAAGGTCACCAAGGTCACCAAACGTCCCTTAATCCATTTTACAACCATATGACATCAAGTTATAGAGCTAACAAGGTATTAAACGATGTCTAACTAACTTAAACATGTAATCTCAAAGACCTCCAAGGGTCCCCAAGCAAGTATAGCGCTTAAACATAACATAACCCAAAAATCGATAACAAATCCAATAACTATTCCACCGTATTCTGACCATAACTTCTTATTGATTTATAATTAGATAATGAAACCACCACTATTGGAAAGTACGCTTTTAGTACATTAATTTTGATACATAATTTGTCCAAAACGGAGTCCGGATGAAAAAGTTATGCTTGTTCGAAGTTCATCTGTCAAACTAGTACTGGTACCACATAAAATTTGGTACTGGTACCAACTGGGCAGAACTAAAATCCAGCGATTTGGGTACCGGTACCACTCCAAACTTGGTACTGGTACCACCTGGGTTTTCCAGCAAAATCAGTTCGTTCTTCCTCCGATTTTCAACTCAAAACACACCTAAAACTCATCAAAACCACACCAAATCATGCTCAAACTCATGTATCACAAAAGCTTCGCAAAAACTATCAAATACAAGATTCAATTCACGTTCTACGCATTAAACTCATCAGATTCAAGTATAGGTTCTTGATTTCTCTAAGAACTTCCACACATACCCAATTCAACTCGAACCCAACTACTCTAGGCACGAATTCAACCTCCAAACACATGAAATTCAACATATAAAATATGAAACCAAGTAAGAGAAAACATGAATTACCAAGTCTAGACTTCAATCCAATCAAAGAAGGATCACTCTTAGTTATTCCATTTTTCTCCTCTCTTCTCCTTCCTTTTTCTCTTCTTCAGGCCCCCCCCCCCTCTCTCTCTCTCTCTCTCGTAAGTAATAAGAGTGAGGGAGAAAATATCCCCCAGGATATTTGTAAAGGTTTTAAGAAAAATTATCAAGTGTAAGTGGAACCATTTGCAACTTATGCTCCAACTCACACACAAGACCCTCAAACTTCCATCATATACAAATCAACCCCGAAAACATATAATTCAATTAAAATAAGAGTTTAAAATGCTAAATATCAGGGACGGGTATTACATCGACCAATTTACATTCTAAAACAGTAAGAGTTACTTTTCACATTGATACCAAACCATGTAGCTCATGAGTCAATATTACACACATACAAGTTCTAAAGATTATCATACTTATTGTCCTGACCTACAATGGAAAATCTCCTAGCCTCATCCCTTTTGCTAACCCATTCTCAATTCTCTTCTTGAAATTCCCTTTTGTGTTTGTTGAACTTTAGGATTAGGATTTCTACGCATCTCATTGTTTCACGGTTACCAAATCCATTAAAATGGTATCGGGTATCACAATAGGGGGAGATAATTCCTCTTCTAACTCAATACTCGGTGTCTTCAAGATTACATTATGGAAAATAATATCAGAACAGTATATGAGACAACAATCAAGAAATTCATTGTATAGAAGTGATTTGAATGAGCAAGAACAACGGTAAGCCTGCAAATAACCAAAAATCTTTAACGCCTAGCTTGAATTTTTGCAAGTGAATAGATATTAGTTCGATATCCATTCTAGGCCACAAACCGCGAAAAATCATATGATTTTCAGAAAAAAAAATTGGAACAAATCCAAATCTGAGACCAATTTCATAGACCCTTAAATATCAACAACAAAAAAAGAAGAAGAATAAGAAGGATAAAACCCAACCTAAAATATCAACAAAAAAAAAAAAAGAAGAATAAGAAGGATAAAACCCAACCTAAAATATCAACAAAAATGATTTTTAAAATGCATGCTATTTCTTTTTATTTAACGATTGTTTGCACTGACTTGATTCTCTCTCTCGCTCTCTCTCTCTGGTTGAAGATGATCAAACCCAACCTAGAAAAGAACATATGCATACATGAATCAACCGATCAAACCCTTGCAGGTAACCATAACAAAGCAGAGAGAGAGTTGAGAGGCAGACCTGAGATGTGAAGGCACGGCCGGACGCCTCCGTGCTTGAATTCACTTCTTCTCTTTCGGGATTCGAAGCTTGAACTACGACGGAGCTGTTAAACGCAACCCATCCCATGTTCGTCCGACCTCGAAAACCCTACCCCAGTATTTGTCTCCCTCCTGAAACCCTAGCCGACCTCTGAAACTCCTGAATCGTCTCTCTCTCTCTCCTCCATCGATTTATGCCTTGATTTCTTCGTGCGACCGATTTCTGCCAAACCTTCATGCACTCTTTCGAGAAACAAAACGGAATTCCTCTCTCTCTCCCTCTCTCTGGATGAACTAATCAGAACCCAAGCCCGATCGATAATCTAATCAAGCATCTTTATTGCCGTGGCCGCTGGAATTGAAGAAATCTTATTGTAGGGAGAAGAAAATTGCTGATTTCGTTTGAGAGAGAGAAAGAGAGAGACACTGGTTGATTTTGAGAGACAACCTTCCTGAATCCCGGCCGAAATTTTCGTGGTAACAGTGATGTGCACACGAATTTACCATAAAACCCTCTGGCCCAGCAGCACTAAACGACAAAATAGTGTATATAAAAAAGGACACAGAGGGAAAACATCGAAAGTTCGAAAACCCGTTAAAGTAATCTGTAAATAACCCAAATAGTAGCCATGGCCCACCAATTTTAAGCGTGAATTTACCTAAATGCCCAAAACAAAGAAGTACTAGATTCAACTCCCAAGTACATGGAGTCAGGGGCATTTTCATCCAAAAGTGGCAAAGTGTAAGCTACATTTTGGAACTTGGTTCCATTATAGGCGCTTGTGGAGAATTAGATTACGAAGTTCATGTTTTCGAATTTCCTATATTTTCAACCTTTATATTTAGATTTTGGTTGAGAACAATTTTGGAATGATTTGATAATTTTATTCGTTCAATTACCATTTGATTCGTTCAACTTACTGTGTTTATTCCGATCAACAAAAAAAAATACCATGCATTAATAAAGTATTCACATCAATGAAAGAATAGATTTGAGCTGGGTTATTACTGTGCCTTAGGTTGCTGTGAGCTTAGAACGGATTCTAGTTTTTGTTAAAATATTGAACAGAGCTCAATGAATAGAATAAATCAAGCTAATCGGACGTTGATTACTATGTGGCCGAAGTATGTATCCCCGATAAAATGAATGACAAACATAATTTTGAGATTGCACTTCAATTGAAATTCATCTTACGTAAATATTAATATCAAGTCGACTAAAATTTAATGCACTTTTTTCCTTGTCCAACTCTATAAGTCAACGATGAACAAATTTTTTAAGACCAGGGTGAACACCATTTTCAGTAAATAGATCAATTATCAGTATTTGGAAATTTCAAATATTGTTGCAATGCTATTGATGTCCAATGCACAATTTGTTTCTGTTGCCTATCAAATGAATGATCGACTTGAATCGTTGAAAATAAATTTCTTCGTAAATACACATTTTGTTTGTATAGTCAACTGAGTACATCTGACTTTAAATATGCCGTTGAAACATAAATCAAACTCCCAAACTTGAAGGTTTGTTTGGAACTTGAGAATAAAAGAGTGAAAAAAAATAAAGAAAATATCCTCTCTATTATTATTGTTATTATTATTATTATTATTATTATTATTATTATTTGATCCGAATATATTCTCTATTTGATTCCTAAATATAAACAAGGGAGGAAAAATATCAATTATATAAAAGTCAAAATCAACTTCTTTTCTTTCTCTATCTTTTTCAATATATTTCTCTTAACTACCTCGATCTTTAGGTTGGATTTGAGTACCCAAAACAAACAAAACAAAAATTTATTATGGATTTATGTTTTCGTAAATCCAAAAATAAAATAAAATAAAGCCTTTTTTTCCCTCATGATGTTTTTCGGAATTTGTTGAAACAAAAGAAACAAGTAAAATGTAAAAGAAACAAGTTCTAACCCGGTTCTAAAGAGAGTCTAAGAACCGGGATAGTTTGCCCAATGGTTGTATATATGTTCTTAAGTGCAATGGGATTGTGGATATTTTTCCTTTCTTTATAGTTTTTCAGTACAATTTTTCTCAACTTCCTCTTTATGTTTTCATAAACCCAAACTAAAAATAAAATGAAACAATTCCCTTATGCTTTTTTGGAACAGGAAAGCAAAAAAATAAGTAAAATGAAAAAATTCTCTTTCATTATGTGTTTTAAAAAGAATAACAAAAAATAAAAAATAAAAATAAAAATTTATTAACGATAGTTAGAGTATCATTTTAGACACTCTTTCCTCACCTCCGTTTCCCCCCACAAGGTCCCTCTTGCTTGCCCAGGTTCCCCACCCTCCTATTTCCCTTTCTTTCCTTTCCCTCGCAACTACCGTCATTTTCATTCTCTCTCTCTCTCTCTCTCTCTCTCTCTGCGAAGACTCCCTAGTCTGCCCAATACCCATTACATGAACCGATCACCACATTCTCACTGATTCCCAATGGCGGGTGGTCTGCACCCATCCCTCAGACCCACCCCACCCTCCTCCTCATCATCATTCACTTCCAGGCTCCTCTTGATGCTCACAATCCTTCCCTTAACCCTCGCCGCCTTCGCATTCGTCCTCCAGTGGCGCGGCGGCCTCACCGACCCGACCACCCGCTGGTCGCCCGACCCGTTGTTCCCGGGCATGGACCCCTCCGGAACAGTCCGCTCCTCCGCGGCCGCGGCCTCCGACTGCGTGGATCTTCTGGGTCGGAGCCGGTCCGCTTCGTTTCCGTACTACAGGGACTGGAAGTTCAGTTACGGGTCTGATCTGAGACCCAAAGTAAGTTTTAAGTTTCCTTTGGCTTTTGTTTTGTTTTCTTGGGGTTTTTGAGTTATTGATTTGTGAAAACCTTGGGTTTTGGGGCGTGAGGTCTAGGGCTCGATTCCTGTGGACAGGAGGTTGCCCCCGTAGTAATCTGACTTGTACTAACAACTAACATCCGATCGTTTGGCGAAAAAAGAAGAAGAAAAGAATGGGGATCTAGTACTATCTGGGTTGTGTTGATTATTGTAACATAAATGTGCGTGTACGATGGATGCAATGGTGGCGAAGAGGTTAACCAAACCCCGAAGATTATTTGAAGTCAATGCATCATGCTAATGGACTTCAAGGTGATAAGGAAATTCTGAGATTTGGAGGCCTGGGGGCCACCCTAAGTCACCTAATGTGCGTCACTTAATGTGCTTGTGTGAGTTCGAGCGCGAACGTAAAAGCGTCTTCTAATAATACAAAGTATGAGCAAGAGTGAAAGTGTCTTCTATGATGTAGCTTTATCGTCTGATGTAGTGATTCTTCTATAGGCGGAGGCTAGTGAACACGGGGACAGAAGGGGACCCTTATCCCTTCTCCCGCTTCTGCCCTTTGACCCTACCTTACCTATTCATTTCGACTGTATTCATTATCCATATGGACAGCTCACATGCATCAATGTCGCAGTCCCTGATTGCTTTCGGTTCATTTCACTGCTGGATCATTCGCTCTTGGTTCTGTTCTGCTTATTCAAAATTCTCTCCCAACACAAGCTTATACCGCTCGTGACCCATACCCATTGGTCACTTCACTCACTTGAGAGTAGGTTAACAACAAAGGAATACCTAATCTCATATCGTGTAACCCGACCTGCGCAACTCTGTTAAAAATTCATGGTGGAGTTTGTTCCTTCACGAGTTCCATAAAATATTCACTCGGGCATGCCCTCGTCATAGTGAACCTTTTGGCAAACTTCCCCTCCGCCTCATGTGGAGGGATCCACCATACCCGCTGTATCTCTGCAAGCTTCATGCTTCCCCTGGGTAGTGTCTTTGTCATCATATTTGCACCATTCTGGTCAACATGGATTTTCTCAAGCTCTAATTTAGGCCGTGCCTAAATCATTCCAAGCGCTGCTTTGGAGTTCCGTTAGGGGCAAAAGGATCTAAGTAAGCAAGGATTAAGAGTGTTAGGGCAAAGCGAGGATTGGGAGTGAAGGTTCCTATTAAAGGATTATGTGAAGGGCGACCACACCCAAAAGTTATTTGATATCCATGTATTATAGTAGTAAATCATTTGATGATTGGGGAATTTTGAGGTTTCTTGCCCCAAATTAGAAGTGTTCACCCCGTCGTGTACATGTGTGCTGGGTTATTTCCTTCGGGTTTTTGGGTTATTGATTTGTGAAACTTGGGGTTTGGCACAATGGTTGTGTAGCATTCCTTTGGGGCGTGAGGTCTAGGGTTCGATTCCTATGGATAGGAGCAGGAGGTTGCCCCCGTGCTAATATAGCTTATACTAACAACTAACATCCTATCGTTGGTAAAAAAAAAAAATGAAGCAGAAAGAAAGATTTGTGGATCTGGTACTATCTGGGTTGTGTTGATTATTGGTACAAAATTGTGCATGTATGATGGATCCACCAGTGGCGTAGAGGTCGACCTCGCCCCGAAAATTATTTGAAGTCATTGCGTTATGCTAATGAACTTCAAGGTAATAAGGAAAGTCTGAGGTTTGGGGGCATGGGGGCGACCCTAACTCACCCATAATGCGCTTGCGTTAGCGAGAGCGTAAAAGCATCTTCGGAAAATACAATGTGTGCGCGATTGTAAAAGTGACTTCGAAAAGTATCCCAAGTACTAAAATTCACAAGAGCGAGGATTGAAAGTGTGAGCGCAGAGCGAGGATTAGGAGCAGGAGAAAAGTTTCCTAATAAAGATTATGTGAGGGCACTGAGGGGCAAACGCACCTCAGAGGTTGTTTGATATCCATGGATTATACTAGTAAATCGTTGGTTGATCGTGGAGTTGTGAGGTTTCTTGCCCCAAATTAGGAGTGTGACATACTAACAATGTTCTAAAAGTTGCTAGGCGCTAGTCGGGCGGTCGGCCACCTTCGAGCTTCGAGGCCTAGTAATTGACGATTAATTGGCCCATAGCAATGCCGATTAGTAATCGGCGATTAATTGGCGCATTACAATTGTCTGGATCTAGTTGGATAGGCCCCGCTAGCGATTAATTGCCGATTAATTCCTATTTTCTTAGAACACTGGATACTAACCCAACTTAACAAAGACATGGAGAACTGAAGAAGAGGAAAATAAAGTTTCAAGGATATAACATTCCACTTGTTTTATTGGAGTTTTTCTTCTGAAACCAAAAAAGGGGAAGGAAGTTTTTCGATTTTCCATTCCGCTCGATACTCCCATACGTTTCAAACGCACCTGAACTCTTTGATCTTGATTGTTTATCTCGAGTTATTGTTTGCTGGATCTTCCTCCTATTGCAGTGATTATCACGTTGGGTGTGGATGTATGTATCGGTTTATAGGTATATGGATGTGAAAGATTTATTGGGAAAGATCATTAAATCACATTGGTTCTGCATTGTTTCGCTTGAGAACTTTTTGTCCAATTCTAGCATGTTGGGTTTGGGTAAGAGTCTTGTGTTTGGTGGTGTCTCACCGGAAGTCCGTTGGTTTTAATTAATTGTCCTGTGTTCCTTGGGTTCTTTTCTGGATCTTGCATTTGCTGTAGTGATGATTACGATGAGTATATGTGTGTACAGTGTATTATAGCAATATACGTTTAGAATCGCTTATGGTAAATCTGGAAAGATCATCAAGCTACGTAGGTTCTGTATTGCTTCACTTGAGGATGTTTTGTTGAAGTGGGGAAAAGTCTTGGGTTCTGTGCACCAATTAAGAAGCATGCTAGTCCTTGAGGTTCTCCTGTCCAATACTTCTTTGGTTAGTGCCATGCAAATGGTGTCGGCCTCTCAAAATCGAGGGTTTTATGACTCCACTTTGTTTAACCAATAGAAGTGAATCAAAGCTATGCATCCTGCAATGACGACAAATATATTGTTTAGTTGCCATAGAGTGCACAGATGCAAATTCTATGTTATGTAATTAAAAAAAATGTGATTTGTGACCTACCAGAAAGACATAGCATTTTGTATGTTGTGGTTGTTACCACATAAAATACATTATGCAACCATTTTGAATGAGATAAATGAGCTCCAGCTATCCTTGACTCACTGCTTTTTCACCCTTGATCTATGCTGTATGATCTCAGGTATTAAATGTCGGGTATATGTCAATGTCTAAGTTTCTAATTCCCATACCAATGATTCTATGATAAGATTTCATTTCAGATTTCTTCTATAGATCTATATTATGTGATTGTAAAATGATGGTCAGTTGGTCAAAAATAGAGCACTTTCTGAAGAAAATCAAAGTCAATCTGACTCATATCCCGCACCCTTTCAGATGTCTGAGCCAAGTAGTCTATGTAAGTTATGTAACCTATTCCTTGCTGAATCCCATCAAGGTGGCAGCTGTAATGTGGTTATTTAAAAGGTCCCAAGCATAAGCAGTCACATGTTTGCCTTCATTATTTTGTCTCTGTTAAAGGTGACACTGGTGCCGCCTACTGGAGTGTATGTTACTTGAATATTTGGGCAACAGTATTTCTACTGTTGAAATCGCTGTACAAGGTTATTTTGATGAACCCTTCAAATTTCCTTTGCGTCTCATTACTATGGATATTCAGTGCTTCCCTTGAACCCTTTTTTCTTGGCGAGCAATTTTATTACCATGGAGGTTCTTTGATTCTGGATGGTAAAAAATCACTGGCCATCATAATGAGCTTTTAAATATTTGGCTGCGATTAGCTATTTATTGGTGTTTTCCCCTTTCAAGGGTTTTAATGGGTGCATAGACTCTTTATGTACGTCTGCCAAAAATCAATACTATTAATTCTTTCAATGTTTAGTCAGGCTCTCCCACTTGTGTACATTTATATTCATGAATCATTATAGCAATTTATGTATTCTTCTGTTCTGAATCTTTGCTGGGTTCCAGTTATGTATTACTACAAGCACTTCAGCTGGCTTAGAGCAGACTCTACCTTGGCTATTCTATCATAAGGTTATTGGGGTTACAAACTTCTTCCTGTTTGTAGAAGGGAAAGCTGCAACCCCTAGTGTATCAAAAGTCCTAGAGTCCATTCCAGTGAGTCTGAATCATTCATTCTCTACTACTCTCTACTCCTTTCAATTGTTTTGATTTTCTGGTTCAGATCTTCCAATTATGGTCTTTAAATTTCTCTGACAGGGAGTAAAAGTTATATACAGAACAAAAGAATTGGAGGAGCAACAAGCTAGAAGGTGGTTCTCTTTGCTACTTGGTTTGATACATGCATTATTCTTAATTTTAGGCACATACTGCGCACAATGTCTGTTATGTCGTTTGATGTACACTGGCCCATTTTCTAGCGGTTCAAGCCCTTAGGACAATTGGTGATCTAAAATATTATTAATATTATTTGTTTATTTCTTTCCCTGCAATACAAGAATCCTTAGCCCCTTGAATCCAGTTTAGAACCCTCAACATTTGTCGAGTGCGGTTTCTTATCGTTATTCCGTCCCCCCTTCTACGAAACTAACAAATAATTAGTAATTTCGAACCTAGGTAAAAAGAAGGCTAAGCCCTTTCTCTTGAAGTTTCGTAATTAATAATGAAAGTTCTCGTTATTGTAGTATAGGACACCTTGCTAATGGGTACATGGAGATTGGTTGGATAAAAGGTGATGAGATTGTTGGTTTCTAGTCGCGCATCTTTTTTTTATTTCATGGACATTCAACAGTGACATTAAACACTGAATGGAGTAATAACAAAGGATATGAGAAACACAATGCCAGAACATTGTTGTAACTAAGTCATTTGTCCTAATAGGCTTTGAAACGGCTATGGAACTGAACATAAGAATGCCGTTTCCAATTCGCCATTCAACATGAGAATGGCCAGCCATGGAGATGGCATTAATATAGCCTGTCATGGAGAGAGAATAACCACTATGATGTACTCTTGGTGCTACATTATCTTTGTAAGTTGTATCTTGAGCTATAACCTTTCATAGACAATCCTTATTAAGGTCGTACTCCTAGTATTGAGTGTAATGCATTCCCACAGTATTTTTCAGCTTGTGGAATTTTCAATTATAGACGGATTGTCTGGCTCTTTGCTTTATTCTGACAGCAAACTTTTCTCGTGTAGCATATCCCTTTTTCATATTTTGGGTTGATGGGTTGATAAACCTCTACTGTACTGGAGATATCAGTTAATCAAGAAGTTAGTATCCCCTCCTAAGTTTTCCTTGTCTTCTTTTTCTTGTGTTGTTTAGTCGGATCTGGAATGAGACTTGGTTGGCAAGCTTTTTCTACAAACCTTGCAACTACGAGTTATTTGTCAAGCAATCCCTCAATATGGAAATGGCTATCGTCATGGCAAGGGTACAATGTTGTCTTATCATTTATGACATTTTGCAATTTATGCTGTATTATGCAAACAATACTTTTGTTTTCCACTCACTATTTGTGAGCAAGTCCTGATATGTCCTTTATGTTTTTGATTTGTTTTCAAGGAAGCAGGCATGGATTGGATCATACATCTCGACACTGATGAGCTAATTCATCCAGCGGGTGCTCGTGAGTACTCTATGAGACAACTGCTAGCAGAAGTGCCTGGAAATGTGGATATGGTTATCTTTCCAAATTACGTGAGTGGATTGGTTTCTTTTTTGTATTTATTGTGTATGGAATACTGTGGTCTCTGTACAACTTTTAAATCAAAGTTACGTCATTTTGTCTTTGTGCAGCGTCTTTCCGTTCTATCATATCACTTATAAGTATATAATCTTTGTGAGTGGTTCTGAAATGATAATCACTTGCTTCTTTTTTCTTTCTAATATTTCAGGAGAGCAGCGTTGAGAGAGATGACATTAAGGAACCTTTCAGCGAGGTAAGATCTGTTTTCTCCTTTTAGCACTTATAGTTACCCATACAAATGAAGCTGTCCTTTAATTCTATTTCACTTCCATTTTGTTGTCCCCCAACAAATCCAAGCTCCAAAGATAGCCATAGTCATATTCAGATGGGGAGAAGCCCAAATTGATTTATTGTGTTAGCTCAGTTTCTTGGTATTAATGGACAAAGGCGTGTTGCTTTATCTTGTTTCTGTTTTACTCATGATAATTTTGATCATATATAATTGTTACTGACACAAATTGAAGTATCATATTTGAATCAAGGACGGAAGATGCCACCTCAGGTTGCAATGTCTTGCACAGTTGGGATCCCATACATCCTAATCTAGAGTATTGTTCATGTTACTGCAGGTGTCAATGTTTAAGAAGAATTATGACCACCTTCCGAAAGACACATACTTTGGTAATTACAAAGAAGCAACGCGTGGTAACCCTAACTACTTTTTGACTTATGGAAATGGGAAATCAGCTGCCCGCATCCAAGATCATCTTCGTCCTAATGGTGCACACAGATGGCACAACTATATGAAGACCCCGAAGTATGTGATTCTTTGGTGTTTAGTTGAGTTATAAGTGCTTTTATAAAGGTCTTATTAAAAGGTGGAACTCCCATGTTTTTAATTGCAAAATTCTCAGCTAGACATTTCCTATGTTTATGCATCCTTCTTTTTAGTGCTTAACAGTGTGTGTGTTTTTGGTAGTGAGATCAAATTGGATGAGGCTGCTGTTTTGCATTATACATATCCGAAGTTCTCTGATTTGACCTCAAGACGTGATCGTTGCCGTTGTAAGCCTACAAAGGAAGACGTTAAGAGATGCTTCATGTTAGAGTTTGACCGAGCTGTAAGTTCTCATTCTTGTTTTTTCAAATTTTGTTTTACGCATTTTCTTTCATTTTGAGCCTGTGCCAATGGTTTACCTTGTATTTTATGGCAGTCTTATACTCTTATTCTAGTTTCTCTTTTTCTTTCGGGCAAAGAGGAATAAATCTCAATTAGTTGGCTGCTGTCAATTTACTTCCAAGGCTTTAATCTACATTTATAGATTCCATCAACGTATATTTCAAGAAATTCCCGAAATCTATTGCCTTGGATTTTATGCCTATTCTACCCATAACATTGGCTTCCGTCCTTTGAAACAGAACCCTTTGTACTAATTACTAGCCATTACTCAGCCGCAAATAAAATTAACCGTTGGCGACATTCTAATTTAGTATGTTATTCTGATCTACTCCCTGATTATAAATTTATACCCTTGGAGTGAGTGGCAGGTTTCGCCAGAAATATTTAAACACGTGCTATGAAACAACGATTCTATGTCCCATGTGGTTTGTGTAACTAGGCTGAAACCTGGGCAACCACCTGGAGATCCATGGCTAAACTCATTGGCAAATTCAATTATTGCATTACTACAGTATACCCAATTATATGTATTCTATCTACTGGGTGATGTATGAATTTAGGCTGACAATTGCAAGAGGGAATTTTCCACAAAGCTGGAAATGCAGTTCCCTGTTAAATCCTGGCTGGCTTAACTGAAGCCTCTCGTCAATTTGACTCGATTTTTGCATATTGTGACGTTGCATTTGAGTGAATGTGTGAAGTCATGATACCTTATCATCTTGTCTTGCGCGTGCCTGGATGAGCACGGGTAAAGAAGCTAGCCCAGGACTATAGGACTCGCTTAGCAACTTGGAATATAGGGACTTTAACGGGTAAGACTAGGGAGCTAGTTGACACCATGCTTAGGAGGAGGATTAGTATAGGTTGCCTTCAGGAGACTAAGTGGGTAGGGGAGAAAGCTAGGGAGATTGATGACACAGGTTATAAGCTTTACTATACGGGTAAGGATAGACATAGAAATGGGGTAGGTATCGTAATAGATAAACACCTAAAAGATTTGGAAGTTACAGTCACGAGGAAAGGAGATCGGATTATTTTAGTGAAGCTTGTGATTAGAGAGAGCAAAGTTAATATTATTAGTGCTTACCAAGAAGGCTTGGATGATCTTACTAAAGATTAGTTTTGGGAGTAGATAGATGACGTGGTTCAAGGGATACCTTTTGGGGAGAAGCTAGAGGCAATTTCAATGGTCATGTGGGAGTGCATAAGCAAGGGTATGAGAAGGTGCATGGTGGCTTTAGATTTGGTGACCTTAACGAAGGTGGTAGGAGGATTTTGGATTTCGCAGTAGCTTTTAACCTTATAGTTGGGAATACTCTCTATAGGAAGCGAGAGGAGCATTTAATTACCTTTAAGAGCGGAGCCAATAGAAGCCAAAGCGACTATTTTCTTGTTAGAGGTGTAGGCTGCTTTGACATGTAGGGATTGTAAGGTTATTTCCGGAGAGTGTCTATTGGCACAACATATACTTTTAGTGTTAGATATTTGTCTCAAGGGGAATAATAGGAGGAGAAAAGAAACTAGATGCCTACGGACTAAATGGTGGGGCCTAAGAGCAAAACTTCTATGGTGCTCCCTAGTGGTATGGGAGCACCATACTCCCAATAACCTTGCTACAAAAATAGGTGTTGTATACCATTGACTAAGGCAACACTTACTATCCTAGAAGGCTAAACTTACTATAGACTATGACAACACTTACTATCTTAAATAGGTAAATCACAACCCTTGGATCAAAACCATCAACAAAAGGTAGAGTGGTTTTGTGAACTTTTGAGTTTTGACCAAAAAAATGTAGGATTACTTAACACAGAAACAAGTTTTATATAACATTGACTAAGGCAACACGTACTATCTTATAAGGCTAAACTTACCATAGAGACAACACTTACCATCTTATAAGGCTCTACCAATGGTTAAGATGAAACCAATTAGATCCAACGGTTTAGGAACAATGGGAGTATGGTGCTCCCAAATTGCTTGGGAGCACCACAGCCGTTGCCGGCCTAAGAGAGGAGAAACTAGAGGCATTCAAGGAAAGAATGTTTCAAGAAGTACGTTGGGGAGTGAAATGAGATAGTGACAATATGTGGAATACCATTGCTGACGCCTGACGATATTAGAAGAATATCGAAAGAAGTTCTTAGGGAGTCGAAGGGAAAATGTCCAATTTCTAAGGAGACATGGTGGTGGAATGATGAGGTTCAAACCATGGTAAAAGCCAAGGAGTGCTTTAAAAAGTGGCAAAAGGATCAGAATGAGAAAAATTTTCAGGGTTATAAGCAAGCTAGCAAAGAAGCTAAGAAAGCTGTTAGGGATGCTAAGTTGAAAGCCTATGAGGATTTTTACGCTAGACTCGATAGTAAAGATTATTTATAAACTTGCCAAGTTGCGAGAAAGGAAAGCTAGAGACATTCTCAAGTTAAGTGTATAAAAGGTATTGATTCCGTAGTGTAGGTGAAAGACGAGGCGATCAGGGATAGATGGAAGTCGTATTTCGAGAAGTTGCTAAACAAAAAACATGAAGGCGGCTTTGGTGGGAGGAAGTTTATGTACCTGGGGAGAACATAGAATATGAGTTTTATCGGGGAATACAAAAGTCCGAAGTGGTTAAAGCTTTGAAAAAGATGAAATTGGGTAAGGCTTAGGACCAGATGGTATCTCTAATGAAGTGTGGAAAACTCTAGGTGACTTGGGGGTGACCTGGTTGATGAAGTTGTTCAACAAGATTATTATGACTAGGAAGATGTCCAACGAATGGAGAAGGAGCATCTTGGTACCTATCTATAAGAATAAAGGGGATATTCAAAGCTGCAACAACTATCGAGGTATTAAATTGATGAGTCATACGATGAAGTCGTGGAAAAGAGTTATTGAGTATCGCTTGAGGATGGTGACTGCGGTGTTAGAGAAACAGTTTGGGTTCATGTCTCATGCCTGGAAGATCAACATGGAAGCTATCTACCTATTAAGGAGATTGGTAAAAAAACACAGAGCAAAGAAGAAGGATCTCCATATGGTTTTCATAAACTTAGAAAAGGCTTATGATGGGGTGCCTAGAGACATCATATGGTGGGTTCTGGAGAGAAAGCGAGTGACCAAAGGGTATATTGAGGTGATCAGAGACATGTATAAAGGTGTCATTACTATCATTAGATCACCAGTAGGGAACCGAGTGAATTTCCAATCCCAGTAGGATTGCATAGCCTTGAGCCCATACCTCTTTGCTTTAGTTATGGATGAATTGACTAGACATTTTCAGGAGGACATCCCGTGGTGCATGATGTTTGCAGATGACATTGTCCTCGTAGATGAAATCGGTAGAGGTGTTAATACAAAACTAGAAATTTGGAGGGAAGCATTAGAGTCAAAGGGTTTTCGGATAAGTCAGAATAAAATTGAGTATATAGTGTGCAAGTTTAGTGGTACTAGCAATGCGCATGAAGAAAGAGTGATGATCCAAGACCAGGAGATATCAAAGAGTGATCATTTTAAGTATTTAGGCTCAATTGTTCGTAAAGATGGAGAGATTGCCGATGATGTGACTCATAGGATCTAAGTGGGGTGGCTCAAGTGGAGCGCTATTGGTGTACTATGTGACAATAGGGTACCCACAAAATTGAAGGGAAAATTCTATATAGCTGCCATAAGTCCAGCAATGCTTTACGGGATAGAATGTTGGCTTATTAAGAAACAACAGGTGAGCAAAATGAGTGTTAACGGAAATAAGAATATTGTCTTGTCTAGTCTTACCACACATCCACCTTTTTTTTCCCGTTCAACGGGAAAAAAAAGGTGGATGTGTGGTAAGACTAGACAAGACAGGATTAGAAATGAAACGGTTTGTGAGATAGTAGGTGTAGCACCTATAGAGGAGAAGTTGAGAGAAAATAGGCTAAGGTTGCTTCGGCATGTCTACCGTAAACCAGGAGATACAGTAGTAAAGAGAGCGGATAGGATAGCTTTGGGTAGCAATGCTATGGGGAGGGGTAGACCTAAATTGACTTTAGATGTTGTTGTGCGTAAAGAGTATAATGGGTTTGAGTGAACAAGTGGCCATTGATAGAGCTCAATGGAGGAAAATGATTCATGTTGCCAACCCCAAGTGATTGGGACATAAGGCTTGGTTTGGTTATGTATATATACCTTGTTTTGTGTGGATATATAATCATAAGTTTACATCCCAAATTAAACAATAGATAAAATACAATAAGTTACGAAAAATCTAGAATGGCATGGGACTCGAGAGATCCTTAAAAATTAGCCCAATGGCATGTCTTTGAATCCTCAGAAAATCTGTAAACTCAATACAAGTTTTAAGTGGATTTAAACATTATCAGTTGTAGCCGTTACTATATTTTCAACTTTGCATATCAGACTAACATGTCAAATTCCAAAATTTCTGGTGATCACATGTTAACGAGTGTCTAACAAGTCTCGGTTACGTATTTATTTCATTGTCCTAGACACCAAATTAGTGGCGGAGACATGGCAAAAAGAGTATCAGACACATGACAAGAATATTGGACACCAGAGGCGGACACAAGGGGGTGCAAGTGGGGGCTTGGGTCCCCGAAAACACCCCAATTATTGTAACATTTCTACTACATTTGAAGTTTTGTGTGTAAAAATTATGAAGAAAGGTTCCCTCAAAATTGTGTAGTTATTTTATGAGGATGATATAAGTATGATTTGGTTCCCCCCCATCACGAATCCTGCGTCCACCACTGTTGGACACACGTCCGAGAATGTTCAAGTACACTTGTTGTGTCAGACCCAGACATGTCACCTTCTTTTATCTGTAATTTATTTTGCTTACTGTGCCTTACTGAGATTCCACATTGCAGGCATTTATAATTGCTTCAACCGCAACTGAAGAGGAGATGCTTCACTGGTAATGGTTTCATGTAGACTAAACTTTGTTAAATCTGTGCATGTTCTTTCATTTGTGCATGTTCTTTCATGGTTTGCCGGTTATAAATAAAATTTCATTTGCACTTATCATCTCATGCTTAAGTTGTGGTCCATGAATTTAATCGGGATTGACTTTACTAGGCTTAAGCTTCGTTTATCTCGGCGTGATTTAGATTTATGGTGAAAAAAGTTTATCCAGAATTAGTGAAACATCAAATTCAAGGGCCTCTCATATTGTCTTACTAGTGTATTTTCTAGTCTGTACATTACTACATTCGATACTCATTCAGATCATTTTATGCTTGCATCTATTGATTAGATTTTTGCTCCATTGATTGAAAGGAAGAGAGAGGATAGTGTTGCTTTAATTGAAATTCAAATGAGCACAGCTCTTATTTTGTTTCCATTAAAGAAATGCAATCACTGTAGTGAAGGCACTTGCAAATCTTTAGAAAGGTGATCCAATGGAGAGTACTTAACCATCTCTAAAGCTAGGCAACGAATTTTTTTCTACATTTTGGGTTTGGTAGTATGGAATAAGTTAATTTACTGGGGATGTTTGTAGTGATGATACCACTCATAATTTTTTTTTTTTTTTGTAGTGATGATACCCAAATATGGCATTGAATCTGTGCCCCAAGCATAAGAAAAGGACCCTTATGTATGTGCTACTTGTTCTGTTAACTAGTATGGAATGTAGTTGCTAGGCTCCTTTCTGAAGTTTCTAAATAGAATATGACAACCTAGATCCAACTATTCAATTGGCTCCACCTTTGAAGGCCCATTTTGCCAAATGAAATGTCACGGCTTTTTTGTTGAGGACCAAAGAAGCTGTAGTGCTTTATAATCGCAGGTCGATGGCTCTCAATAGATAACGAGAAACCCATCTGACCGTTGCTCCCCATTTCTGTTGTCCCATTAAAATGATCACCTCACTTTGTCAAGTTTACATGTGATTGTAGGATTTCTAGCATATCATTTTCATTGTACTGCAAGCATACAGGTGAATTAAATTGTTCCAGATGTCATTTATGTTTACTTTTGCTTTTCTTCTCTTTCTTTAGGTACCGGGAACATATCGTGTGGACTGACAAAGCAGTAAATGCAAAACTTTTAAAGAAAGGAATCTTGACTCGCATTTATGCTCCCATGGTTAGTTTTATTCTTGAAATTTCTCAATTGGGATGTTCTCATCTTTATTCTTTTTATATTAGTAAAAGAATGTCGCGCTCAGGAGTCATATCAAAATTCTGAGTCGTTTTGTCTCAATTTGTAGGTCATTGTACAAGAGTTGAGAGAATCCGGCGCTTTCACTTCTGTTGTTGCGGCTGCACATACAAATCTATCAAAGGATGAATTCTTGTCATCTATTGAGGGTAGTAATACCTCTAGAGGCGTTGAATCTAGAGGGATTTCTTCAAGAAAGATTGGCAATAGCGGAGAGTCCCAAGCAACTGCAAGGAAGGTTTTGGAAACTGCATTAACTGATTCTTATGCAGTGCCGCCATTATCTCCTCCGAATATGACGGACATCCACCTTGATATATAGTACCCCCTTTTATTTACAGCGACTCTCTTCCTTTTGTCCCTTCCATCACTATCGTATGACTGGAAAAATAGTTTGCTTCGAAGAGTGAAAATGGATGAAGTTTCAGATGGTGGTGGAGAAGAGAAGCGGCAAAATAAGGTAGTAGATGGATCACGGATTTGTACAGGGGTTTATCTTAGGGAAAAGAATCACCAAAGAAGTAAGTTTGCATTCTTCATCCAACTATCCTCTTCACTTTTCCTTGTTAAACTCTTCATTTCCTTCATAAATCCCTCTACCAACTCATGATTCAAACACTGCCTGAAGGAGCCGGTTTGCTCAAGGGGCTTCTTTGGTGTTCAGTTTCGTTGGGATGTTCCCGATCATTAACCAAGCGTTGGTGTTCATATTCAGGCTTAGATTGTAGATTTTAGATCAAGAGATATAGAGCGGGATACTTGTTGTGATCCGTGTTTTTCCTCCTATTATTCTTTCGGGTGCTTTGGAGTCATCGCCAGGGTTTTCCCAATGTTACACAGAGATTCAATTCGAAACAATAATGTCAAGAGGACCTCTCTCTGGAGAAAAAGAATGATGGCACATCTTGTTTTGCTCTGCATACTGTATATGAACCAGAAGTAAGATGATATACCCTTTGTGAATTTACCTTTCTTCAGTTTCTTTCTCGTACCGTTGTCTATCATGTAGAGATTCCTCTTTTGGTACCTATTTCGTCTTTGGTTTATAATTCTTTTATTTTCTTAACGATGGCAATTAAATGGTTACACTTCATACTTCGCAAAGTAAGCTTCTTTGAGGGGTTTGAATTAAGTGCTCGTATGAGAAAGTAAATAAGTGCTTGTGCTCTATGAGTTAGCATGTTTGAATCCTACGGAAGTCAAACATTGGGGCCACTGGAGGGTTTATCCAATTGATAAGAGTCTTGGAATAAGTCGAGGTGCGCGCAATTTGATCCAGACATCTGGTTATTAGAAAGAAAAAAAAGAAGCTTCATTGCAAAGCGAATGTCTTTCAGTTCATCATATGTACACTTTTGTAGGTTCTTTCTAACCTTTTGTACCGAAACTCTCGCTCTAGTAGGATTTCCTAAAACTTCCAATCCCCTAAACAGAAATACTAATAAGTTTTCCTAAAACAGTTATTCTTTTGATCTCTTTGCTTCATCATACATTTGAACCATTGAAAATCTACGCAACGGGAAGCTAATGAAAATCAGATGAGAAAGAAGAAAGGTAAATGAATTAATGTTAGTATTAAAAAGTAATCCAAGAATACTCTTTCCAACCCACCAAAAGCAATTACTTATTAGAAAACAATTTCCAAAATGGCTCTCTATACCAAAAATGTTTTCGAAAACAGTTTAGTATAGTACAAAAGCAAAAAAGAAGCAGAAACTACTCTCTGTCAAAGAGACCCAGACTTTTGTATGAATCTGGTGGAAATTCAATTCCAAAGAAGGCTGAAATTTCCACTTCTGAAAGTGTTTTGTTTTCCAAGAGGACGGACGGCAAGTGCATTTTTGGTCTTTACATTTGATGGACAAATTTGGTCTGTCACATGACATGCTTTGCCAAAAAGCTTTTGCGCACTTAAGTATTGGATAATGTTATTGTTTTTTTTTTCTTAAAAAACACCCTCTCATGCGACTATTATTTTAGTGAATGAAGTAAATAATGTTGGTGTTTTAAGTATTTTAATATTAAAGTACACTCTTGCTATTTATAATATCAATTTTTTTGTAACTATTGAAAATCGTTTCACTGTGATTCATAGGAGGTTTTTAAGAGTACAGAGTGGAAAGAGATAGATAGAAAAAATGTATCGGAGACCGTGCGCAAGAGTTTTGGATACCCAAAACGAACAAGTCTTGTTGGCCAGATTTTTCAAGGGGTTTCGTCCTTATGTTTTGTGCAAATAGTGAAGTGGTTTTGAAACTTTATTAACTTGTTTTCCACACCTATATTATGCTGGGGAGTTATGGATGAGGGACAAGTGTTTGGGTGACAAGCCATCTGAGCTATTTGCTCACTGTGATCAATTATTGTTAGCTTCTGCATCTGTTTTGAAGGCAGAAGAAGCATAATTAAGCCGCCTAAAGGCTTTAGAGCCGAAGGCAGTGAAATTTGTCTTTAGCAAATGAACGTTCAGAAGATAGAACCGCATATTGCTCCATTGAGTTATAGGAATAGGAATATACACTTTTTTATTGGGGGATGTCCAAAAAATATATGATCACTTCGAAAAATCAAAGCAGAAATCTGTGTAATTCCAAAAATTTCATTTATAAGGGGTGTGATCACTTTAAAATTGGAATAGAGGTACAATTTTAATTATACGTTAGTTAGGCGGGCGTTTGGTGCTTTGATTATTTTGTAAGGTGCATTTTAGGAGAATCCACTTTTAGAATTCGCACCAAATTATTTAGAAATGCAAAATTCGAATTCAGGATTTAGAGTCACTCTAAAAAAACTGCAGCAAAATCCAACTCTAAAATCTTAAATCTCTATCCACAGCTTTCGAAAAAACCCTTTTAATTTTTGTGACCAATGAAGGAAATTCTAAAAATCCACATCGGCATTGGGCCCACACAATCCACTGACGTGGAGAATTGCGATTGGAGAATTTCGTCATACTCCATCATGAAGAGGGGAGGGAGTCCGCGCCAAACAACAAGGAACACACGCACAGAGAGAGAGAGAGAGAGAGAGAGAGAGAGAGAATGGGAGCTCGAAAGAGGGCCACACCGGAGGCCGCCACGAAACCTCCTCCGCCAACCACCGCCGCCGCCACCACCACGAACTCAACTACCGACCCTCCGATCGCTCCTCCAAAGGCGGGCCAAATCCTGACAACCTCTCTCATCTTCTTCGTCCCCTACGCCTACCTCATCTTCTCTCACTACAACATCGAGCCAGACCTCAAGCGATCGATCCTCATCAACGCCGTCCTTAGCTCCGTCGCCTTTTTGGTAACCCTAAGCATGATCCCCGTGGCCTCTAGGTACGTCTTGAGGCGCAATTTGTTCGGCTACGACATCAATAAGAAGGGCACGCCTCAAGGTTCCGTCAAAGTGTGAGTGTTTCTCTTTTTAATTTTTGATTTTATAGTAAGGGCTTAAAGTTACTTCATTAACGGGGAGTGTGCTAGGTGTCAATTCACTTTGAAGATGAAATATTGAGCACATTGCTCATATGATTTGTTATGTGAAAATGGGGCTAAGTTGATTTGGTGGCAATGCGTGGAGAGGCCTCACAGGCTTATTTTTATTCTAGTTTTGGAGGTGGTAATTAACCAATGTGGGTCAGGCTTTAACAAAGATCAACATTTATTGAGAATATGCTAGATCAACATTAAAGTGGTATGTTTAATTTTTGATGTTGTGGGAGAGGATTTGAATTTACTTCATGAACTGAGGGTGTGCTTGGTTTTAATTCTCTCAAGGGTGGAAATATTGAGCTCATTGGTTATACAAGATGTTTAAGTGAAAATAGGGCTAAGTTGATTTGGTGGCATGATTGTTGTTAAAGCTTGTCTCACATGGGTTAATTATCACCTTCAAAACTCATACGAGTCTCTGTGTGGACTCTTCACTCATTGCAATTGGTTTTGAGTTGGAAGCTTTAGCAATCTTAATACTGGGGGAGTAGGGGGCTGTTATTACAGTCGTAAAACTTTCATAGAGCAGTCACTTTGTGCATATTTTACCCAAGGTTCTCTCTCCCATAACCCCGCTGAATTGGGTTTATATGGGTACTGTTATTTTGGTTGTTAATAATTATGGGGGAGGATTAAAGGGATGTTATGGTGAAAAAAGATACCAATTTATTGAAATTAGTTGATTATATATCCCATGATAGGTCTGAATCATTATGTGTGGGTACTATACTACCTATATGGACTCGGACTGAAGTTTGTCATGCATTTTTCCAAGTCTTCTAGGAGCCGATTAGTTTCTTACATTTGTGAGTAGTTGTGGACCTCAATAGTAGACTTCTTTGTTTTCATTTTCATCTTTTTGCTGTTTTGCAGGCCTGAGTCACTGGGGATTGTTGTTGGGATTGTTTTCTTGGTGTTTGCAATCTTATTTCAGCATTTCAACTTCACATCAGATTCAATTGTAAGCTTATTCAGTTTCAACAGTTGTTTATCTGATGGTTTCTTTTGATAATCTGGTTAGATTTTCAATTTATATGTTTTCCCTTTTGTATTTGGGCGGCGTCACCTTTTGATGCCTAACTAACATATAGAAAAGCCGCCGGGTCAGCAGGGTCTGGGAGAAGTTATACCTTGCCAGCATTCCTCCCTTTTTATTTGTGATGATTCTGATTATCTTGGCTGAACTCATGCCCTAATGCTGGGAATGGATAGCACTAACCGTCCCCTGTGAACATAGATAAAATATTCCAGGACTCTTGGTTTGGAGGGTCAATGGGGTGTTCAACTGAGTTTAGCCGCCACTCTTTATTATCTTTGGAGGTAAAGGAATTGTCGGATCTTTCAGCAGAAGGGATTGGATTCTGATGCTGTGGTGAGGAGGATTTGGGAGGAGGTGAGAGCTTGTGTCCGTCGTTGGAGGACAATTTGTAGGACTGCAGCAAATCAAGAGCTTTGTTTGGCATGGGGGATTCCTTTGTATGTGCTCCAACAAGCTTACTTGGGTTCTTCATAGTAGTTAGGACTTAGGATGTCTTGGTCTTCATTTTCTTTCTGTTACTTGTCTGTGCGCTTGGTGGTTGTTGGTTTTTTGTTGTCCATAGCTGTTGTGCTTGGCTGTGTTTCCTTGTTGTGTATTGTTCAAGGCCATCCCCTTGATTCTTTGGGCTAGTTCCATAAGAAAAAAAACTTTTCAAAAAAAAGAAAAAAAAGAAACTTCGAGTTTGAACGATTTTATGCTGTACTTAACTGTATAAAGGTGAACATTTTCTCTTTTCACTTTGTCAGTTGTCCCCATTGGAAGGCACTTGAGAAAGCAAGAGTATAAGCTATGTTTTTTCTTGACATGAATGCGGGCATCAAAAGACAATTATGATTAGCTCTAAAAATCCTGGTAGTCCCCACCAGTCATTATGTTGTCCCGTTTAGATGGGGAGGATATGGACTCTGTCCTGCACTACTTGAATATTGTCCCATTAGATTTGGCTTAAGAATCTTGAAGGCGGCCTGCGGGAGGAGGATACTTTTAAGACATAATGTCATTTCATACTTCTAATCCTTGATTATATCTTATCTTTGCAACCTTTGGTTTGCTTTTATTGGTTTCAAAACTCTCTTTCTTTTGCACCGTTATGTGGCAATGATAGAATACTATGTGCTCCTACTGATGATATACTCAACTGTTGATTATTAATCCGTTGCAGTGGCTTGTCGAGTATAATGCAGCTTTGGCATCCATATGCTTCATGATTTTGCTTGGATTTGTAGATGATGTTCTTGATGTCCCTTGGAGAGTGTGAGTATAATATTTTGGGATTGAGAAGTGTACTTGTTTCCAAAGAACTGTTTTCTCTTTGGACTGTGTTCAGATTCAATGCTAAACCAGATCTTTCTGACTTTGAAGAACAGGAAATTAGTATTGCCGTCAATTGCTGCTCTTCCTCTATTGATGGCCTATGCTGGACATACAACTATTGTTATACCAAAGCCTCTCGTGCCGTATCTTGGGCTTGAGATTTTGGATCTAGGTATGAATTCTACTACCGGAGCCAGCCCCCTATGGCTACACTATGAGGTTTACTATGATATTATGGCTATCACGGCCATTCCTGTTCCCTGCAACGACAACCAGTCATGACTTTGGTAGTCTCTTCTTACCCATACCATGCACTTGTGCAATTGACATCGCTTTCCTGTGTTCTTGACACAGTTGCATTTAGTGTTTTATAGTTTGCCCCCATTAAAAAGTAGCAAAACAAAGACTAAATTTATTACGAGTATTACTAAAGAAAAATATGGGACATTTCCCATCCCTCTTTTTGGATTTCTCTAATGGAGATGAACACAAAACACAAACATAAAATCTTCGAAGGACGACAAAAGTTCAATCAACGACCAAAAACTTTCAGAAATTAATATGAATTAAATTGGAATTTTAGACAAAGATCTAATTATGAGGAACCAATACTTACAAGGATCTGACCCGGATTACCATCTTTCTTCGATTGAGCATCTTGAGACTTCTTACAGTGTTTGCATTGTACCTAATCCGCATACAATGTGCAAAAATGAATTCAAATTGAGCAAAAATTTCCAAATCAAGAATTTCATAGGCAATAACAAGAAGTCAACCGAGTGTGAATAAGAAGACTTAAGAACGTTCATGTTGAGTACTAATAAGCACATTCGGATATTTCTTCTTCTTCTCTCCCTCTATATGTGTGTATAGTGCAGTCAAGAATGATTCAAATTTCCTTAATTCGGAGTTGTAAACCTAGTTACCTAGACACGCAAAGGGTGCATGTATGTGATATCTTCTGGTACATGCATCAATGTATTGATGTAAAAAGTGAAAAGGTAAAGGAATAAAAAGAAATTGGATTGATAAAAGATGACAAAGAATTACTAACAAGTTACCTTCACAACAAAACTTATGGCTTGATCCAACTCTATTCGACTTGAGAAGAATATGGTAAAGACTCTTCATGGTATGTGATGATGATGATGGTATACACCAATGTGAATGCTAGAGAGATAATGCTTGGTAGGAAGTCATAGAAGAGAGATGCTTGGTCAGGTCACGTATATATAGTTTTGCATGGGTTTCCTTTTCTTGTTTACTGTTAAAATAATAACAGAAAAGGAAACCCATGCAAAACTATATATACGTGACCTGATCAAGCATCTCTCTATTATCTCTCTAGCATTCACATTAGGTGTATACCCTCATAATTCATCATCATTAGAGGTGTCCACGGTCCGGATCGGATCGGATTCGTATGAATCCGATCCTAATCCGTATCTCACGGTTTTTAGAAAATACAATCCAATCCTAATCCAAAGGTCTCACGGTTCGGTTTGGATTTCGAACCGTGAGTCACGGTTCGGTTCCGGTTTTATCCACGAATTTCCTTCCATAAACATTAAACACTAAAAAACGCAAAATTACTTCAACTACTGTATTAATCATTTCAAATTTCTAGTTCAAAATTCAGTCCAAAATTCTATCCAGGTTTCATCAGCCATTGTTACATTCACGGAGCAGCAGGAGGTTCTATTTACGCAGTGGTAGTAGCTAACTACAAGTTATAAATCAGAGAGGGAAGGCAGGTGAAGTAAAAGTAAGGAATTTCAGATAAGGAGCAGATTTCCTTCGGTCATTGGTATGAACTTAAAATTGTTAAAAAAAATTCATAACAAGTAGTAGAATT
This sequence comes from Rhododendron molle, assembly GCA_025413875.1. NCBI lineage: Eukaryota > Viridiplantae > Streptophyta > Magnoliopsida > Ericales > Ericaceae > Rhododendron > Rhododendron molle. The sequence goes on along the minus strand of CM046391.1, from coordinate 19,477,526 downwards.
ATAATTATTTATAAATATTACACACACACACATATATATATATATATTTTAATTTTTTAAATATCTCACGGTTCGGTTCGGTTAATCCACGGATTTGAAATAAAAATCCAATCCTAATCCGTATCCCACGGTTTTTTAATTTTCAAATCCGTGTCCGGACCATTAATCCGCGGACAAAATCCAAAAAGCACGGATCGGTTCGGTCCGGACCGGTTTCATGGTTCTCGGTTTTTCTTGGACAGCCCATCATTATCACGTACCATGAAGAGTCTTTACCATATTCTTCTCAAAGTTGAATCGAGTCAAGGTTTTTTCGGAGGGCTTGAATCAATGAATGGTTGGAACGATCAAGCCATAAGTTTTGGCGTGAAGGTAACTTGTTAATAATTCTTTGTCATCTTTTATCAATCCAATTTCTTATTATTCCTTTCCTTTTTTGTCTTTTTACATCAATACATTCTTGCATATACGAGAAGATACTACCTACACATGCCTTTTGCGTGTCTAAGTAACTAGGTCTACAACTTTGAATTAAGGAAATTTGAATCGTTCTCGACATGCACTACAGAGAGAGAGAGAGTGTGCGTGCTTATTAGTACTCAATGTGAACGTTCTTTAGTCTTGTTCGTACTCGGTTGACTTCTTGTCTTTGCCTTTGAAATTCTTTGGATCAGGTACAATACAGACACTGTACATAGTCTGACGATGCTTAGTTGAAGAAAGATGGTAATCAGTGTCAGATCCTTGTAAGTATTGGTCCACGTAGTTAGGTCCATGTCTAAAATCCCAGTTTAATTCGTATTAATTTCTAAAAGTTTTTTGTCGTTGATTGAACTTTTGTCGTCTTTCAAAGGTTTTATGTTTGCATTTTGTGTTCATCTCCATAAGAGAAATTCGAAAAGAGGGATGGGAAATGTCCCATATTTTTCTTTAGTAATCCTAGTAATAAATTTAGTCCTTGTTTTGCTACTTTTTAACGAAGGCAAACTATATAACTTTGTTTCTTTGTCTTTTTTTTTCAATACAAGTTTTCAGTGCAATTGTGTCGAAAACAGAGGAAAACAATGTCAATTTCCTAATTGCATGGTATGGGTAAGAAGAGACTTCCAAAGTCATGTTGCAGGGGACGGGACGGGAATTCTATTTTGGCTACACTCTGAGGCAGTTCATTTCCCCCCATGATTGCCAAGTTTATATGATACCTACTTGAACTAAAGGTATCCTGGCTCTCTTACATTGCAAATCAGCATTGAAGAGAAGAGAAAATGAGGCCTGTTCTCTTTATTTCACACCACCATGTTTCTCTGGGTGTAAATCTTGATTTTTCTTTAGCATTCATTCTTGTTTCTTATCCTCGGACTCGATCTAGTGAATAGGTTCAATAATTAATACTCCCTTCATCCTTAGGCGTGCAAACCTAGGCCTCTAAAAAGGTGCATTTTTTTTCATTAAAAAATTCAAATTTTTTTCACAACTTAAGAATTCATTGATATCTATTGCTTGTGAATTTTTTTTTTTTAACGAAAAAATGCATTTTTTTAAAGGCCTAGGTTTGCGCGTTGGACATCATTTAGGGACGGAGGGAGTATAAACTATAAAGTCATGAGAACCAATGGAGTTAGAGCTATGGTAGTTGGTAAAATGTTCATTAGAAGTTTTGCATTCGTGACTAGGTTCACCAATTAGTACTCCATAAAGTTCTGAGAACTGATGGAGTTACGTCTATGGTACAATATGCAATAGGAGTTTTTGTATTCGTGTATCGTTTGCAAAATATCGTATCTATGGTACTCTTACAAATGTCTTTTGAAAAGGTCTATGTTGAGGCGTCAAAACCGAAAGCTAACCCCCCCCCCCCCCGATGCAACCTCCATTCCTCAAGGCTGCTCAAATGAAAAATCCAAAAGTTCCTCCATTGTTCACTCCACTTATATAGTCGATATGAACAATGGAGCTAATTCCATGTCTCTCTTTTATCCTTGCCAACATGTAGACCTTTCCAGCATTGAATGAGCTCTCACAATATGGTTGTAGTTGCTATCATGGGACCAAATTCCTTTCTTAATTCTCTGCAATTTTTCTTGTGGCCAGGGTGGATATACAAGCTATATATGTGGCTTCTGGCTATATTTTGCACGAACTCTATCAATATACACGCTGGTATAAATGGCCTTGAAGTTGGGCAGACAATTGTTATTGCGTGTGCTGTAAGCTCCAAACCTTATACAACTGTAGAATGGAATTTCATTGTGGTATCTGACATACTTTTTATTTACAGATTCTAGTACATAATGTAATGCAAATTGGAGTATCTTCCGACCCAGAGTATAAACAGGCTCATGCATTCTCTATTTACCTTGTTCAACCATTGCTTGCTACGTCTATGGCTTTATTTTCTTACAACTGGTAATGGTATTGTCATTTTATTTTCAACAAGATGGTTTTACAAAAAATTATTAGTCCATAATAAAGTCAATTGTGAATTTATCATGAATTTAGGTATCCTTCATCAGTTTTTGTTGGTGACACCTACACATACTTCGCTGGAATGACTATGGCTGTAGCTGGCATTCTAGGCCACTTTAGGTATGTCTTCTATTCCTAACCTTTTACTACTAGAGCTGGTAATTTTCAGATAATTTGGTCACTATATCATAATTCATGGCACCTTGTTTTGTAGCGTTGATATATTTATAATCATGTCAATTTGTAAAATATGGAGCAAATTATAAGATCAATGACAAACTTCTTATTATTATGTCATTGATTTGATAACACGGAAAATTGAAATAAAATTCATGCAAACTCTGAAACAATCTTGTCTAGCTAACCCGGGGGACATGATTGAGAAAGAAACAATGTTAAGTGAACTGTTCTCCATTATGTGCTTGGTGGAGTTTTTTATTCCATTTTATTCTCTTCTTTTGACTTTGGGGCGAGTAATTTCCCAGCACAATTTCAGGCTCCTCTTAGAATCCGTCAAGCTTTCATCTTTTACTTGCTTTATCTCATGGACAATGGTAGTTTCATCATGTAGAAACTTTTTGTTAACTCATCATGCCTTGAGAAATAGGTTCCAGTTCCTTCTACTAATGAAAACAGATGAAGGAGATCTGGCTCATGAATAATTGGCTTCAGACAGAACATTTATGCATACAGTCGACCTCAAACCTTGCACCATAATCATGACATGTAAAATTGATTATTACTTAATAAATTATTACAGCCCTCTATGAAGGGCCCTATCTGCATGTAGTGAAACCTATGGCCACTGAAAAGCACACCTTCCTCAATAAAAAGATGCTGATCCAATTGTTAGCAGATGTAAGCCAAATAAGTGTCTCCCTCCTAATCTTGTTTTGTACGAGTTAAAGTCTCTTTGGTAGCTGACCATTTTTGGCTTCTTAATCTTTAAAATAGGTTAACTTTTATATCCCTCCTTCAATCCGCATACATGATGCATCGTTATGTACTGACATTGAACTCATATCCCCTGTTCTATTTCTACCTTTGATTCCTCGTTAGTGATCGTTCTATCTTCTTCTTCTTTTTTTTTTTCTAAAATTGTGATCTTCCTACTTTCATAAACGTGCCTCATGTTCTGCATGGTTTTGATGCAGACATAAGCATCATTACCTAGTAGAGCACATTCTTAGGCATCTTACTTGCAGGGTGATGAGTCTTAAAAATATTAACTCAAAAATCAAAATATACAGGATGTGGAAGTTGAACATGGAAAAGGCAGACTCTAGAATTTATTCAGCTGAAACTATAATTTTCGTAATTTCTGTAGGCTATAGCTTCTTAGTGAGACAAATCTTCACTAGAAACAGTTATTAAGCAATGAGCACACAAAATGAGTTTGGATCGTGTTAGGGGGCTTTACTTGTTGACAGTGGGGTGTCGAACTCAAGCAGGCTAAACTGCAATGGGATTGACTGCTTCACAAATTCAGTCTTTCTTCGTGCATATTGTTTAATATTTATAGTTGATAATCTGTAAGCGGAAGGTAAAAGCATCCCTTCCCTGCCTCTGCGTAATCAGCTGTGATAAGCTGTTTTCAGAATCTGTACCGAACAGGAGGGCACAGTCTCCTAAACTTAACTAAAAAAAGCTATAAGCAGCCCCAAATAGCTGCACCAAATGCCAGCAAGCATGGAACTTTTGTGCTTTTCAGTTATTAGTGTTGAACTATTTCATTTGTTTGTCTGTTGGTTCTCAAGCAGTGGATGTTTTGTGAATGATTTTTACGGCGAAACACTGTTAAGCAGCCAATAAAAAAGGTACACGCATACCCTAAAAGCTGCACCAAACGCCCATAACCATTGAAAGTTTATCTTAGCTTTTAATTCGCGTTGAACTGTTTCATTTGTTTCTCTCTTAATTCTGAGTGTGAGATGAGTTTTTGAATGATTTGTCACAGTGAAACACTTCTGATATTCTTCATTCCTCAAGTTTTGAACTTCCTTTTATCCCTCCCTCAGGTTTGACCAAAGCATCTCTCTCTCTCTCTCTCTCTCTCTCTCTGTCTTTCTCTCCCATGCTCTTCTTCAATGTTCTGATTCCTTTTCTACTCTTATAGCTTTCTGGCTATATTCCTTGTCCACGACATCGGCTGCCCAGGTAGTTTCTGATGCAATTGTTATTTCTAACTGTTGCTGGAGGATTAGTGGATCTTACTCAAGTAGTTAATATCCTTGAACCTTCAGGTTTGACCCTCAGACCGGACTGCTAACTGGGACAAATGATGGGACACTTGTAAACTTGTTCTTAAGACAATTTGGCAGGAAGTCAGAAAATTCGCTTTGCATCCTTCTACTTGTCTTCCAGGTAACAGATTCATGGTTTCTCATCTTAATAATATTTCAACTTTGGCATTGCATCGCTAAAAAAATTCTTGAACCCGTGTACTCACAGGCCTTGCATGGTTCATGAACATGTTTTTCACTAAATCGTCAATGATATTACATAATAAATGGTTGTGGACCTTTGACATTTTCCATACACGCTCGAGATATAATGATCTATCTGTGTATGTCAAAGCACCTTGAAAAAGCATTTTAATGATCTACATAACAGGTTTTATGGGTTACTGATATACCAATGCTATATTTGATGAAGTGGGCACTGACCCCCTTGCATGTGCAAGATTCACTATCAGTCTGTCCTGATTGTGCTCAGTTTTTCACTTCATATCAACGTGTGTTTGAGTTTGTTTATTGCACAGGCCATCTGTTGCTGCTTCTGTTTCTTGCTGAGGTGGTTCCTGGCTGGTTGGTACAAATGAGGTGGCAGCTTAAGAGGAAACAATCTTTAGTGTGGTCACATTCCTGCGGTATTACCTCACCGGATAGGCTTTTTGTACTTTATTTTCTTCCCTCTCTGGGAATCAGAGAAACTTAGTTAAACCTTTTGGGAGAACACGGACGTCCTATAGCTGAGATCAAGAAAAACCACGACACACTGAAATGGTGGATACGATTTTTATTTTGCTCACTAATGCTGGGAGATTTTTTTTTCGAACACTGAGAAAGTCAGAAGTGGGAGAGTTTTTGACATGATGACAGACAATAGTTTTTATCTGTAGTTATCCAAGTTAAGGATTGTACACTCATACTTGAAATGAGCATGGTTATGAATCCAATCCTGACTTCAAAAATGGGTATATATATCGAAGTTTTTTAGGCTGCTATGGCAGATTCGTATATAGAAATTTGATATCTTCCCATACTCCGACCAATATGTCAAACTTATATATGGTTTAAGTTCTACTTACAATTTATCAAATTTTGACCAAGAGGGAAGGTTTCATGCACTCAATAAATAATAAAGAAACAAGATTTGATGTAAATTATTAGTATTTACTGTTAGCTGGCATATAATTAGTTAGTACTGTTTGGATTAAGACGTTTGTAAAATAAGTCTTGGGTGTACTTGTAGCTATGGAAGAAAGACATGTCACAATCGTGTGAATAGTAAACTATAATAATATGAGGCAGTAGTATGGACTAGCAACAATAGTTTGGCAGGTTACCAATTATGTATGGATACTGTTTGTATGCGTGATGTCCCTCCTCCTTACGCCTATAAAAGGAGGAGGCCTCCACCGATGTAAAGGCAGACTTTAGTAATATATCCAGTAATAGATCTCTTGTGTTGTGTACTCTCTATTTCTCTCTTGATCCTAACCTACTTTGTGTTTGTATCCACTTCGTGTCTGTAAATTTGGTATCAGAGCCATGTTTTCCATTTTAGCTTAAACACCCCACTGGGAACTTCGTATTTCAAAATTATTTCAAATCTTTTTCTAAAAAGAAAAAATTGAAGTGTATGCTCTGTGGTTGCCTCTTAAGTATCCTCCACATCAGAAACTTCACTAACTATTTTGATTAAAAAACTTTTGTATCAGTGGGTTAAAAGTACCTTGAGACTTTGGCTATTGAGCGGTGTGTCTCGATTTATCTACCCTAGTATACCTAATTTTATTAATAAAATTGGTTCAAGTTCTCACATTAAAAAGAAAAAGATCTGTTTGTATGAGGAGACGAAAAACCCAGACTTTTACCTACCAAAAATGAATCGTTTGTTTTCCACTTATTCCTCTGCTACTTCATCCCTCGTCCCTTCCAGTTCATCTACCAGTAGAACTTCCTCTGCTTCTTCTAATCTTGAGTATTTGTATGAGTTTGAATATCTACCTGATGACAGTAAGGTTCTCCTTACTGATTTCCCTTTTCTAAATCTATATAATGTCTTTGTCCGTCCACAAACCTCTGTAAAAAAGACAGTCACCTAACTTTTTTCTACCAAGCGTCCAACCTCAGTAAAAGAGTATGTCCAAGCCTCCAAATTTGATTAGTGTTTCATAGCAGCTACAGAGGCTAAACAATTTTTATCCCTAGAAATTCCGGTTGATTTGCCTCGCATCTGGCAACAACAAGGATTTATCCATCTTCATTTTGGAGCAATCAGATTAGCTGTCACTTTCCATGGCAGAAAAGGTTTACCTGTTACTTCCAGACTTGCTCTGGTAGATACCAGGTTCGTACAGTACCATCATGCGTGTATCGCCACAGTCCAAACCACTTTGAATGCTGAAACCGTGATTTTCACCTTTTATCCTAATTTCAACATGCCACTAGTAGATCCTCATCTGCTAACAGCCCTGAAAGTTCAAGTTCAAATTGGTGGTGCCCCCCAAATCTCACCACATATGCAGCAACCCTCCACTACCAAATGCCCTATCGCCTTCAAAACCATGCCTTTGACATGTCCTTACCTTCTTCCACAGATGAAACCCTTTTCCTAACCGTAAACGCACCTCACCAAGCTTCTTGTGTCCATGTCCCACGTCAAATTTTTCGACCTGAGCTTCTCAAGCTTCTCCCAGAATCTTGAGTTACAGCTTACGAGAAGAACCAACAAAAGCCCATACCTGTTCAATTCTCAAATCCACTTTTATCTCCAAACCTGATGGTACAGTGGAAATTTCTTTCCGAAAAGAAGCTTCTGCCTCATCTTCCACCCATTCGGTTATCTTTCCTTCAAGGATTGACATATTTGTTGATGGCTCTAGGCCTGAACGTCCAATTAAATACTTTCAATCCAGTGGTCTTCCAGTTTTCTATTTCAAAGATCCAGAAACAGATCATTGTTATTTTGTTGCCTGTAACTGTGATGAGTGTCTTGAAGATAGTCTTCTAGAAGATGATGAAGACTTTGAAGAACCACGTTCACTAAGCTCACGTTCACTAAGCTCTTCTTTACCTCCTACTCCTTATAAATCCCCACTTTCTCCTCAACCTCCATCTAAAAATGACCCTTCAGCACAACCCAGTGAATGTTTTATGTTCACTGAAGCAGATTTTTCTCCCTTGGAGTTCCATAACCCTCAAGAAAGGACAACCCACCGTCATAAAGTTCCAGACCCAACTATCATTCTCCTTGATGGTAGTACCAAAGCAGTATTAGCAGCGGAAGCAGCAATAAATTGGCAGTCAGCAAACTCTCTGGTTCAGAACAAAATTCTTCAAAGAATTGTTAACTCTCAGCAAAATTTGGAGAATGCTGTCCATAAGAAGTTGTCATCTTTGGAACTTCTTATCAGATATTTGCAGCAGAAAATTCAACATGTTCACCAAGAATTTCTTTAGATGGCATATGCTAACCAAGCATTTTCAGCAGCTTTTTACCAAAAAGATGCTGAAATGAAGCATTTGAAGAATCAGCTTCAATCCCTTCAAGCTCAGCAGTATTCTCAGCAGAAAAACCCGTTTGACATGTTCACATCCTACACTCAACAAAGTTTTTCTGGGTATCCTCAGATGTCTCAACCCTTACCTATAACTCATACCTCAGGATTTGGCGAGTCAAGCTCCAATATTTTTGGAAGCTCGTCAGCTTTCCTTCGTCCACCAAAAAGACCATCTCCACCAAAACTTCTTTTCCCAAAACCCCAGATAAAATCTATCCAAGTTCCTTCAGCTCTATCTCCACCATCCACTTCTACCTCAGCTCCAACTACCTCTGCTCCTCCTAAACCATCTGACCCAAATTTAAAATGTAGAGACCCGTATTTTTGAGGCCGTATTTTTTTTTATTTTATTATTTTTCTTTTGTTAACGTACGGCCCGTCGAGATAGACGGTACGGATATTCGGTGTGACGTCTTCGTGGGAGGATATAAGGGTAATTGTGTGAGAGGTGCACGTGTGTGTGTGTGGGGTGGGAGCATGAGATTACTCCCCATGCCAATAATTTCCCCAGGAGACTACTTTCTCCCATTTCTTTCTTTCTCACTCTCTCGGCTCTCTCTCTTCTCCGTTCCAACCGAAAACTCCTCTCCCCCTTCTCTCTTCGATTTCATCAACCTAGGTCGCGATTCCGGACAAGGTTCGAGAATTAAAGTTGCTATACGGAGCACGGGCTTTCCGAATATCCAAGAAAATTCATGATCGACCTCGTTGGAGCTCGGTTGACTTGGTCAAAGGTTCGGGTTTTGCTCAAAACCCATGAGGTAGGGATTTTTTACTCTCGTTATGCGTTTATACGGTGTTTATGTACTTAGATCGTGCCTTGTTTCGTTTCTTGAAGTTGTTTCTTCCATTTCTGACAATCAGCAGAACAGGGCCTGCGTTTTTGGGGTTTTACGCCCTCTTAAGCTCAGATTTGAATTTTCGTTCCTTCGTATGAAATAGAGTAGACTTAGAGCTCGTTTTAATGCCGCAAGAATCACCCGAAACCGTTGAGAATTGAATTTATGGTGATTTTTAGAAAACTGGTCTGCAATCTGTCTCGTGTTCTGGATTTCAGCCCACTTCGAACGGACATAACTTCCTTGTCCGATGTCCGTTTCGTGAAAATTTGATATCGATTCGAAGGTCTTGAAGTCAGCTTTGTATTGCCACTGGAATCGCCTTAAAACTCTTAGTACACCGAAAGTTATGATCATTTGAGTGGAGGTGTGTCAATCTGTCACGTTGATTGTGTTGCTTCAGTTAATGCCTGTTTAACCATCCTTGGAGTGCAGATTTGACTAGAGTTCCTTCATCCCTTTTAAGCTTCGTTCAATCGCGCAACTTTTGGGACTAGAATCGTTCAAAAGTATTGAGAACTCGATTTATAGTGATTTATAGAAGATTGAGCTGTAATCTGGAAATCCAGGCAGCAAACAGCGCTGCATTTTTCATCGTTTGTTGTGGTTAAAGACCCTATTGGTTATGGGTCCTTATGGGTTTGAAAGATTGGTAAGTTGGTGACGTTTTGGCGTTGGAATCGTTGAAGAATATTGACTATACAATTTTTGATGGGTCGTCGAACACTGATTGCTTTCTGGGACAGTTTTGGTCCGTTAGTTCTCGTTCGTCTGTTTTGATTCCCGATCACTTTTAATCCCTATTAAACATCGTTAGACCATCCCTAAACTTGGTAACTCGAGTTCAATGATTCATTGATCATTCAAATTTCTTCGATACTCGTCAGGTGTAATCTTAGTGTCGTTGTAAATAGAATACGTGATGTAAGGTGGTTTAGGAGTACCGAAGGTTATGTGGGACGTTGTGGGAAGTATAGTTGGTAGACGTGAGCTTTTCTAATGAATCGAGTGGTAGCATAGTAATGCGTGTTCGCGTGACACACTTATCCTTCAAACTCTTTTGGCGCTCGTTCCATGAAATCTAAATGTCAATATTAGCGGATAGTCTGTTGTAGAGCTACTATGGGATTGGTACGACATTGTGATATACTAAGAGAAAAAGGCGTGTACTCATTTACCAGTTGATGTTCTGTTATGATTGATCGTTTGGAATACATTGAAACGTGATTGTCGATGCGTGTTTGATCTGTAAGTCGGTTTGATTGACGTGCTTTATTGTGTCATGAGATTGGAGAAGTGTTTGTCGAATGAGTTGTATGATTATGGGGATTCGAGTGACTGTAATTAAGAATTAGAATGAGGAAGTGGTTGCATCGCAAGGGGTGGTAATGCAGACTTCAACGCAAGGGGTGGTAATGCAGTGACTCAGATAATGGGTGATATTGATTGCAACGCAAGGGGTGGTAATGCAGACTGCAACGCAAGGGGTGGAAATGCAGAGTGTTGAGATTATGAGGAGTATTGAAATGGTTTCGAATCTATTGTGAGTACGTTTTGATTGATGTGGTTTTAATAATATTTCTACATGACATGTGAACGGTTAGGAATACTTACAAGCTGTTTGGAACTCTTTGGCCGTAGTCTGTCCTCCGTTGTGATAAACTCGTGTTCTCATGTTCACTTGTCAAATTCTTTCACTCTTTGTGCATACTTCATCGCATTTTCATATAGCTTGAGTATAGATTTCTCTACTGGGCTAGTGTAGCTCAACCTATCATTTTTCAGGTACACCACATGGACACAGTCTGGGAGGATGTGGAGTGCATGCAAACATCAAGCTAAAGATATTTTCTGAAGTATTTGTCTTTCTTCATAAATCAACTGCGTTGTACTATTTTCTCTATTTTGGAATACTGTATCAATTAACAGATTTGTGAGATTACAAAAATTGTATTGTAATTTGGGGTACCGCATGTACTATTGTGAGGATTTATATTTAAAATAGTATCGTTATTTATGTGAAAAATCGAGAGCGTGACATAAAATCACCCCAGTTAATGGTCCAACTAACTCCTAGCCCTTCCAATAATCCAATCTCCACTCTTTTCAATACCCTAGCCACTATACCTGAAACCCCATCTCCATCTTTTGAACCAACCATTGAGTCTGATTCAGATTCTGAATCTACTCACTCTTTGTCAATTCCTCATGTTTTCATGATGAATCCTAAAAACCCAGAAGAAAATGTTGAGGACCCTATCATTGAAGAAAGTCCTGAGTTTGAAACACCTCCTGATATTCTAACCTTTGATTCCTTCTCACATTCCAATATCCATACCCAAGGTTTCTCATTTGATAACATTCCCCCATCAAAATGGTTGGATAAACTCTATGAGATTCATGCTTGGTGTACTGCTGCTATGCTTACCCCTAATACTACGCTTAGTACTGTCATTACTAAGTGTACAGCAAAATTCCTTGGTCGTCTTCGTCAGTGGTATATGGCTCTCGGTGAATACCGACAGCTACAGCTTAAGCAACTGCCAACTCTTGATCAATTCATCTCAGTCTTGCATACTGAGTTTCTTGGAGATCACAACAACACGAAAGAGTTCGTTCGAGAAGAATACCTCAGCATGAGGTGCTGTTCATTCAAAAGAAAAGATCTGGAGATCCATTATGACCGTATGTCCCAATGGTTTTATCTTCTCAACGGCATGGATGATGTCAATCTCAAGAAAGCTTTTCTCAATTCCCTTCCTGAACCATTGGAAAATGAGACAACAAGGTTACTTCAAACAAAAGGATTGACGTTGAATGCAACATCTCTTGGCGGTATTTATCAGCACTCATTGATTGCCCTGGAGAAATTGTGCAATCACCAGAAATTCCTCAGAACTCTTGAAGAATAGGGAAAACTTCTTGGCAAAGCTTGTGACCGGCCAGACTTATCTATCAAGTGTAAAGACAAGAAGTGCACTTGCCGGCCCTCATATCGAAAATTCAAACACTTTCAGAAATGGAAGTTCAGATCTCCTGGCAAGTTTTCAAAGTTTCCTAAATCTGGCAAATTCTCACGCCAGAAAAAATGAAAGTTTTTCAAGAAGAAAAAGTTCAGAAGACAGCGAAAGTCTGATCGCTGTTACATATGCGGGAAAAAAGGGCACTATGCAAAGCAGTGTCTAAATAGAGCAACAAGAGACAAAATGGTGAATTCTCTTGCTCTCATTGATGATGATCTTGAAAATGCCAATGTAGAATCCCTCTTTTCAGTTGATGATGAATCAACAGATGAAGCAGTCCTAGCATTCACCTTTGATGATTCCCCATCAGACTCAGATGATTCTTCTGATGAGTCTGATTCATTTCCTTATGAAATCCAAACGTTTGGGCTCTCGGACATCATGTTGAGTCAACCCTTAGCCAAGGTTAAAATCTTGCTTGAAAAATATGAGAAACCCATACCAGTTATCGCCTTCTTTGGTACTGGTGCTGCAGCTTCCATCCTCAACCCGGCAATTCTCCCCAGGTCTTACTGGTAGTCCTGTTTCAGACCCTTTATAGCAGCCAATGGAGAAACTTTTATCATCACTCTGATCAGCAGGCCTATTATCATCCAGCTTTTCCCTGGATACATCATAAAACACCAAGTTTATGGTTCTGATCTTCCAGGAAAAGATTTATTATTAGGCTTTGATATTCTCCAAAATCTCAGCAAAGTCTCCTGACTCAAAAAAGGCTTGAAATACAAAAATTACCTGTTACTCTGGACCACTCAACCAAATCACTTTTCCATAGAAAACTTCTCCTCCATAAAAGAAGCCATCATCCAAACCTCTTGTGCTTAATCCCATTCCCAGTTCCTTACCAAATGTTCCAACCCACTTTGGAAAAACTCAGATTTCTTCATTTCTCTTCCCTTTAAGAAAAATGAAGACATTAACCCCACCAAAGCTACCCATCATGGAATGAACCCAGAACACTACCAGCTTGCTCTCCAAGAGCTCCAATAACTCCAGTCAGAAGGATTGATCGAGCCCACAACCTCTCAGTGGGCATGTGAAGCATTTTATGTGAATAAAAGGTCAAAGCAGATAAGAGAAAAATTGCGTCTGATTATCAATTACCAGCCTCTTAATTATTTTCTGCAGGATAACAAATTCTCTCTTCCTCGGTGAAGTGTTCTTTTTGCAAATTTGCCCAAAGCGCAAATTTTCTCAAACTTTGACTTGAAGGTAGGTTTCTGGCAACTGGGCATCCATCTAGATGATCGTCCCAAAACTGGTTTCTGCATTTCAGATCACCATTATCAGTGGTCAGTCATGCCTTTTGGATTGAAAACAGCTCCATCTCTATTTCAAAAGGCCATGATTCGGATATTTGCTCCCATCCTATCTTCAGCCCTTGTCTATATTGATGACATCCTACTTTTTTCCCCAGATATTGAATCACATGCTATTTTACTACAAACCTTCGATTTCCTGGTTCAAACCCATGGCATTATGCTCTCAGAGAAAAAGATGCTCCTTGCCCAACCAGAAATTGATTTTTTAGGGATGCATATCTCTAAAGGTCAATACATCCTCCAGCCTCATATAGCCTCTCAACTTGACCATTTTCCTGATGAAAATCTCACAGTCAAACAAGTTCAACATTTCCTTGGAATTGTTAACTATATAGCTGATTTCATCCTCAACCTTGCCCAATATCGTACTCCTCTCTCAGCTCTACTAAAGAAAAACCCTTTTTCTTGGTCAACCCATTGTACCCAAGCCGTCAAAGACCTCAAAACCATAGCCAAAATCATTCCTCCACTAACCATACCTTTAGATGGGAAAAGAGTACTTCAGACAGATGCCTCTGATCTGTATTGGGGAGCAGTTCTTTTGGAAACAAATACAGAACAAAAGCACAGAATTTGTGGATACAAGAGTGGTGCATTCTCTCGAGCAGAACTTCATTACCACTATACTTACAAAGAAATTCTGGCAATCAAAAGGAGCATTGAGAAGTTTGAATTTCATCTAATCGGTCATCATTTCCTAATTGAGACTGATATGATGAGTTTTCCCAGCATGCTCAAGTTCAAACAGAAACACCTTCCGAAGGCACAATTGCTCAGATGGGCAAATTGGTTTTCCAATTAGAGTTTTGCTGCTGTTCACATAAAGGGAAAAACAAATGTCCTCCCTGATTTTCTGTCTAGGCTCAAAAAAGAAACCAGTTTGTTTTCAACACCAAAACCATACTCAGTTGTCCCTGGTTGTTTTCCTATGATATCTTGTTTCCACCCAGTTCACCTTCCTGTCCACCTCCAGTGTCATCTTTTAGAGTTAACCCTTCTTTCCAGGTGTGTACAAATGTGTCAAAACCTTCAACATCTCTGTATTTTCAAGTATGGTCTTGATGAAGGTCCCATAAAAGGTTTACCTTTCCATCCTGTCTATCCCTTCCTCACCCAGTTTGAAGTGTCTTACCATAATGTCTTTTATTTCAAAAAAGAAGCCTATCTCCTATTATAGTATTTAGTAGATGTTTATACCATTAGTGTCTGTTTTAATAAATCAGCAGTATTGGTGTATTTGGCACATGCGGCGTTCAATCAGGTCCATCCTCCAAAAGATTTCTTTTTGAAATTTCTCTTACTCTTTGGAAGCATACCCTACTGGCAACAAAAAATAAGACAAATCCCCAGCAATGCAGATGAAGATCTCCAATTTGCTTTTTGGACAAGTCGTAACAATAGGAGTCTTCCTAATCCAGATGGTTCTATCACTTGGCGAAAGGAGTATCACACTATATTCTCTCGGCATATACAGAGTCTCAGAGACCTCAAATCAACAGTGAAAATTATCTTGTCATGACTCAAACGCTGTGTTCACTCAATGGATTGACACCGGCAGAAGTACCCTCATCTCTCCTCCATTATGAGTCTGCAAACTGAAAATTCAATGATACTTATCCGGAAAAATGGCGCCAAAATATTCGCTATCTTTTGGAACAATATCATTTAACTGACAGAACTGAAGACTATTCTGGAGAGGGCGGTTCAGACGACTCAGAAGCAACAATCAATTATTCAGAGTGATATCCATGTGTTCAGGCCAGCTGTCTTTCTTATGTGGTGTACCCTTTCTTTTCAGGAGGGGGAAAATTATTAGTATTTACTGTTAGCTGGCATATAATTAGTTAGTACTGTTTGAATTAAGACGTCTGTAAAATAAGTCTTGGGTGTACTTGTAGCTATGGAAGAAAGACATGTCACAATCGTGTGAATAGTAAACTATAATAATATGAGGCAGTAGTGTGGACTAGCAACAGTAGTATGGCAGGTTACCAATTATGTATGGATACTGTTTGTATGCATGATGTCCCTCCTCCTTACGCCTATAAAAGGAGGAGGCCTCCACCGATGTAAAGGCAGACTTCAGTAATATATCCAGTAATATATCCCTTGTGTTGTGTACTCTTTATTGCTCTCTCGATCCTAACCTACTTTGTGTTTGTACCCACTTCGTGTCTGTAAATTTGTACCAAAAAAGAAGAAAGAGATTTGACACATCTGACTGTTCATGCTTTCTTGGGTGAATGAGAATAACCTGACCCGATTACTGTTAGGCTCGTTTCGAGGGGTGTTGAGAAAGGGGTATTAGTTTTTTCCCCTCCTAAGACTATGGGCCCAGGTTTATCACGTGGTTTGGCAACTCAAAAATGTATCACGTGGTTTGGCAACTCAAAAATGTAGGGGTATTAGGTTTCTCCACTCTTCTCTTGTACCGGCTAGTGCCCCTTGCTGGAGGATTATTTATAGATGGATTTTGGAGTGTTATTAGTTGATACTCCGGATAAAGCCGAAATAATACCCCCTCCTTTTCTATTTTAACTACAAAATAACCTTATTCTTTCATTTTATCCTACATCCAAATTAAGTACTATTTTATCCCCCTATTTTTAATACCTCATTCAAACCAACTATGATTTAATTCTTCTCCATTAACATCACATCAATGTGGGCCATCTCATATTAACTAATATCCCTTATTATTTTATCTCCACTTTATAAATAATACCTCCAGTCGTTATTCCGCATCCAAATGAACCTTTATATATACTGATAGACTAGCATTGTGGTATTTATTAATGGAAATGAGTTATTGCTAGTAGAAATTAAGGTTCACGGACATTGTGAGATTATATAGCTCTTAGATATTCGTCAAACAGAGAGGAGATATATCAAGATATCATGTCACACTGTCCTCAACAGTATGAAAAGTTCTGAAATGTAGGTGCTCACTACAAGAACTAAAAGACGAGAATACCCAGTTAAATTAAATTTCCCTATTTTCACATAAGGAAAAAACTGGTGACACATACATACAAAGGGTAAAATAATATGTACTTGTCTCTTTAACAACCCAATTTTTATTTACTTAGTCCTTTACCTACCAATTGAACACTCATACTTGTTTAACTTGTACAAATGCAATGTACTCGATCCAATTACCATCTCCCATCCAAAAACATGGACCAAAGGTCTTGTACAATGGAGACCAAAGGTCTTGTACACAAGCACATATTGCCACGTGAAAAACATCTATACCACACATATTTACTCGCACCCAACTCTTGCACCACAACTTTTTCAAGTTAAACTCCCATCACATGTGAATGATGTTCGGATTAGGTTTGACCCAACAAGAGGCTCAAAAGTCAAAATTGGGTCTTGTCCAACCAAGTCCGAGTTTCTCCCACTAAACCAATGAGTCCTTGTTATGCTCATCATCTTCTTCTTGTTGCATATCAGAGTGAACGGACCTTGTTGCTAGTCAAATCTATGGACCCTAACCTTCTTGCTTTTTCTAGGAAACGGACTAGAAACTCTGTCCATCACACTGCATTCTGAAAGTCGGTCAACTAAAAATACAAAGGCTGTAAGGATACAAGCGGGATTTTCTGCCTTCTACAAATGCCGATTCTAAGGATATCGAGGCACTCTATACACCTTAAGACACAGCCAGTTCTTTAGAGAAAGTAAAATCTATGGTGCCGTAGATTTCATATTCGGGGATAAGACACTCTATACACCTTAAGACACAACCAATTCTTTAGAGAATGTAAAATCTATGGTGCCATAGATTTCATATTCGGGGATTTGGCAGTGGATTTTCAAAATTGTATGATTTACGTACTCAAATCTCATGACTCCAAAAAAAAACACAATAACAGCCCAAAAAAGAGTCTGAAGATGGAAAAACTGATATCATAATCCAAAATTGTACGATAGAAGCTGCACCTGACCTACGTCGACAAATTTCAAATTTCCACACAATTTTAGGTAGGCCGTGGGGTTTTTTTTTTTTTTTTCCCAGAATAGTCATAATAAACACCTTTCTTGATGGTTTAATTGAATCGGCGAGCGGGCTAGAATGGGTGGTCGGGGTCCAAATAAATTAGATAAAGTATTTTATGTGGAGTATAAAGGGCCAGGAGCTAATACGAAAGATAGAGTTCCATGGGCCCGACTAATAAATAGTTCCACTGAAGCAGAGCCGAGTTTAAAGTCATGAATTTTGGATTCCTTCGACTATTCCGTTTTTTCCTGATCTAATGTAAATTGCATTGTAATTTTGATACCTCCTAGTGGAACTTTCTTCGAACAAACAAGAGAACACACAATCAAACATGCATATTGCTTAAAGCACATGTGGTTTCCGAGAACTATGCAGTAACGTATGAAGTCGATCATACTACTCTCCAGTGACCCCAATGTGCAACGTGTATACATGCTCCGTTTCTTTCTTCCGTTTGGGTTGCCAGTGGTGGCATGGTGGTGTTATGGAGGTCTGTTTCGGTGGTGGTGGTGGTGGTGGTTTTGATCTGTCTGATGTGGTGGGTGTTGGCAGTTGGGGCGCGGTGCTTGACGAATGTGCAGACGATTAGGGTTTAGGTTTTGGATTTTCTTGGGATGGGCCTAGCCCTTTGGGTTAGGTATTGGGCTGTTATTGTTAAATCTAAGTAGTTGTAGGCCTTTTTTTGTTTTTGTGCTTATAGTAGCTAGGTTTATACTAATTTAAACTCTTTGTGGTGGTTGTTTGTAAATAGGTTGTTGCAGTTGATGATAGTGGCAATAAACCATCCACATACTGGGGCAAAAGTACACACAACCATGCCAATGTATTGAATTATTAAAATAAATGGGGTAGACCAACGGTAACTTGAAACTGTCGCCGTGAAATCATTCTTCTAAAGCTTCGTTAGAATCTCTACTCTAATTAAAGAAAGTGCAGAGACCAGAAAGATTAGACCTGAAGTAGTTGAGGCCACAGAACGAGCCATCAAAAATTGAGGGCTTCCTGTTTCTGCCATCACGCAGTATTTCTCCACCACTTTTTTTAGTTTCTAATGTGTTTGCTTGCCTGTTTTCTCTAACCCCCCTCCCCCCAAGTAGTTTCGTGCAACTCATCATTATACTTCAATTCCATATATCTTTTAGCAGGGGGAACAGTTCAGTGTTAACAAAGAACAAAAGCATGGAAATGTTATCGAATTTTATATATAACTTGAACACATCGTCGCCTTGAATATCTCCCCAAGTATGCATTTGAATACAATTATTTACCATAATAGTGATCAACAGAATACCGAAAGCCACAATGCTCATGAAAATTTCATTATTCTTCATAGATGCAAAAGAGATTAGAAAGTTACCCATTACAGTAATTATGAAAATGTTGTTGCTAAGCTTCGCATGCCTGTGGTAAGACCCACTGGGAGCTTCATTGCCACAGCTAATATAGTGAAGGAAGCAGCATTCATGGTGAAATACTTGCAGGGGAACCAAACCTAGCTTTTTTCGGTGGATTTTGTGAATTAACATCTCCAGCCATGGCAACAAAACTAACTGGAGATGCTGTTGCAATATACATGCCGATCCATGGCATAGAAGATTCAAGAGATGCATTACTGTTCTGTCATTTTTACCACCCTTTGATTGCTGTTTTGGCTGTACAAATGTCCAATATTGTATCTCTCCCTTTCTCTTTGTGTTTTTAGCTAACTTATGCCTTTCATGCCGATAGTTACAGCAATGGTGATCAACAATATACTCAAGGCCATGATGCTCCTAAAAGTTTCATTTATAGCCATAGATGTAAAAGAAATTAGAAGATACCCATCAAAATCATGATTATGAAAACACTAATGCTAAGCTTTGCAATGCCAATGGTAAGATCCACTTAGAGCTTCATTGCCACAGTTTACACAATCAACACAATCAGGGGAAGCAACATTCATGGGGAACTACTTGCATGGGAACCAAAGTTTTTCCTGGCGGAATCCGTGAATGAAACCTCCAGCGATGGGGACAGATTAGACTAGAGATGCTACTGCAACATACTCCAACATGGCTATCCATGGTGTTGGAGAATCAAAATGCTCAAATCTATTAAAAAACCTCTTGTTCATCCATGTCCCACCACCCTTTGATTGCAATTTCCGTGTTGGTTTTGCGATGGTGAAATATTGTAGCTCTCCATACAGCTTCTGTGTCCGTTAACTGATATGAAAAGAGTGTGAAATCACTACTCTTTCTCTGTGCAGTTTCCGTGCTGGTTGTACTGACATGAAAAAACTGCTCTCTGGGCAATTTTCGTGTTAGAATATCATGTATTTATGGTGTATTTTTAGTAAATTGATCTCTAAAAGTTTAGATATAGTAATTTTAGTCCCCTCCAAATTCAACGGACTTTACCTTGCTCTTTGAATTTTTCCTTCAAATTACATTTACTCAGTTATAGGAAAAAGAGTGTGAAATCACTTCCTTTGTTATTAACAATTTTGAAATATCATGTATTCAACAGAGAAAACATCTTGTTATTGAAGTGACAGGCAAGTTTTAATATTTCCAAATTCTAGCTTGCTTGTTCCACGATTTAAAGCTTCTTCTACATCTCCTTGAGCTTCTTCAATATTTGGCAGCCTGCCCATCCATAGGTTGGTGAATTCTCTCAAGCTTCTTTGGTAATCTTCAAACATTAAGGGTGGGAGAGCCACTGACTTTGGGTCCCAATCCCAAATAATATTATCGGAGATTAGAAACGTAAGAGGTTGAATCAGTTGGTTGATCTGCCCCCTTGGAGTGGAGCAAATCTGTTCTTTAGGCTGACTTAAAATCGCGCTACGATCAATACACACCACCTTAAGTTCACGACGCATGGTGAATTTTGGCCTAATTCCTTCGTTTAGGCATTCAATTTATGTTATTTGCCGTTTTAGAAAAAAATTAAAACATTAATAACTCTTAGCGTGTATTTCCATAGAAGTTGATTCTTGTAGAGAAATTAAAGTCTTATTTTTCTTTCTATTTTCCAATTTTCTGTACTTTATATTTTTCAGCATTATTTTTAGGGTTCCTAGGGTTAAGCTATATAAAAGGGGTTGTAACCTAATTTCGTATTTAGTTCTTTTTCATTAATAATATTCAGAGTTTTCTCTCTCTTCCTTGTGCGCAAAGTTTACTCGTGGATTCGAGTATTTATCTAGTTTGGAATAGTACGCTAACTATTCTCTTATGAATTCTGATGCGTCAGAGTACATACATATCCCGCTTGCATACACTTTTGTAAATTCCGTTGCGTCAAGACTTTTTCTTTCATCATTGGTTCATACTTTCTTACTTTTCTGATTCGTTTCGTTGAGACAAATGATAAACACCAAAAATTATGACGGAAAGCTAAACAAAAAGTTAAGAAAAATAAGAAATTAATACTGAAATAAGTTTAGTACAAATATGTATACAAGAACGCTGCCTTAGTACCAATATATATAGTTTAGGACACCTAATTAGTAATTCTGGTGTATATTCTTATCAGTACAGTTTGTTTTCAAGGTTCTACTCATGTACCAATCAAAAACGACATAGGGCCGGGGATCGAGGACCAGTCTTCCAAATAGACTATTCCATTGGCAAAGAAACAAAAAAATTCGGGTTGAATTTACTTTGGTAATTAAGGATGCCATGGCTGGTTTTCTTACTATAACTAAGCTGCTGGGAGTAGCAGTTGTTGCATAAAATTATTGGAATTTATCAGTAATGTAAGTCACGAGCTTTAGATCAATTGAATGCGTACCATGAGCAAGATTTCCATCACCCGTACATTAAGGCTTCCAAAAGTATAATTTTCCTTTCCCCTAGACAATTACCCAATATGTACTGAAATTCTGCAGTTGTCTGGACCATAATGAGGATGATTGATGATAATAATATGCAGAAATCAGCCAAAATCGATCGATAGCAACGGGCATGTGCAGCCAATAAACATGGAATATATAAAAATTACAGCATTGCATTTGAGAAAAACTGGGAGCTTTCAGTCAATTATCATCATCAATATTCTGAGGCCAATATGATGGCTATCGCTCACCTTCACTTCCCATGGAGGCCTCTGAGAGGCAAAAAGAGAGGCCCAAAATTATTCAAAAGAGGGCAGGGCACATACGATGCACATGTAAGTCGAGTTTTGTATATTTTTGTCAAAATTCAATCAAACAAACAATAAACGGGATGCTATCGTGCATATTAGGGCAAAATCAATTACACAAGCATCACGTGTGTCTCCACCTCTGGTGATGTTGTACAGTATATAGTCATTGAATCATTGAAGGATACCTTAAATAGGAGCACTTCTTTTCTGTCTCGGTGTCTCCTGTATTTATTGTACGGAACAAAGCCCTCACTCAATTTTGGGTAAAAAAAAGTTCACGCAGTTTCAATTTTGGGTTGAGTCCAAGATTCCAAGTTCTCTATAGATGCTTTTAAGTTTTAACAACTATTAGCCTATTGCAATTCACAACAACAAATTCCATTTTGGCCCATAGCATGTAATGCAGTCAATCCGGTCCTCCATTTTGGCAATGAACGTCTTGGATTTTAATTTGAGCAATGAACGGTTCAGAACTGTAGGAGCTCGGATTAAATTTGAGCTGTTCATGCCGAAATGGATGACCAGATTGGCCGCACTGTATGATGTAGGGCGGTGGGTACGTTTTAATTTCCGATGGTCCTTTTTGCTTTGGTTGGCGTCTTGCCTTCCAGTTTTGGATCTTGGGAGGCTATTGCAGATGTGCCCTTTATCTGTTTAATTCTTTTTATTCTTTTTCAAAGATTAATAAATTCTCTTGCGGAGTTAAAAATGAAAAAAAATAGCAAGCCCCTAAGATACTGACAGGCAAGCTGGTAACAAATTGTGATTGGTCTAATCCTTCGCGACCTGCCTAGAGTGCACATGTAGTGGAGGGGCCAGTATTTAAATTCGGGAGTGGCACTTGTCGATGAGGGCCTACTTATAGTTGTTGTGTTTCATCTGTTTAAGTGTGAATAATAAGGTGACATGTATGGGGGCGGATCCGCTAACATCAATTTTGACAACTTCTATTTTTAGAGTTCTAATAAATGATTAGAGCCGTTCAATGTGTTTAAAACATGTTTTTAAGAGCTCCCAGAAAAAAACTAGCTCATTTTGATATCGGCAAAGCCTTGATCGACCCATTCATTTTTATTCTATGAAATTTGACAGGAATCAGGTAAAATGAACCGATCAAGGCCTTACCGATATCAGAAAGAGCTGATTTTCTACCGAGAGCTCTTAAAAATATGTTTTAAACACATTAAACGGCTCCGATCATTTGGTGGGACTTTAGAGAAAAAAAGGTGTCAAAATTGGTTTTAGGGGATCCGTGCCACATGTATATTCATGTTCATGTAGTTAAATTTTGTCCTGGCCTTTTTCTTTGTTAAAAGAATAAAAATTTACTCCAACTCTTTTAAGTTCTTCAAATACTAGCCATTGAAATATCATTATTATGATACAAACTATTCATTTGTTTTAAAATAACATTACACTATCTGTGTAAAATGCAAATTGTCCAAAAACTAATTAATATAGGTGTCATCTAATTGAATTTAGCCTAGCGTAAAAAAAAAAGAAAAAAAGAAAAAAAAGAGAGGCTTGAAATTGAAGGTGCGGTCGCGGGTGGCACCCACCCAACCGCCCAACTAGTTAGCTCCACCCATGTGCACATACATACTGGCCTTGTTGACACAGATGGTGATGTCTTACATTTGTAATTTTCTAAGTGTTTTGAAACCTTTTCAAATCTTTTCTTATTACCTTAGGCAACATTTGTTTTTTTTTTTTTTTTCCTTAATCATTAATATTAAAAAACTCTTTAGTATAAGGCTAACGAATGTGGCTAGACCCAAGTGAAGGCTGCGACTCCTAACCACTCCAAGTATTACAATTCGGAAACTCGTTAACTGAGTGTGCGTCGCAAGCCTTGTGCGCATGTGGCTGCAAATCTCCGAATTTGAGTCTCACATGCATATGACAGCCTCCTGTTCTAAAAGTTTTTTTCCACAATTATTATACATTTAAAAAATGTGTGCTTAATACACCGAAAAAATTCTTATCGTGTACAGACTTCTAAAGAGTACGAAAGTCGAATGTGTTTCGCGAATTATCTTTATTAGAGCTGATGCAGAGGCTACTTCCTTGATGCCATAGTAAGCAGCCAAAGGAGGTGATTGACCTTGCATCAGTCTCTCCTCTCTTGGCATCAAATTAACATTTGCTACAGTCCGTCGTGGAAAACGAAGATGACCTGTTCACAGGTCAAAACACTAGTTTAATGTTTTCAATTCAAACATTGTTCAAACTTTTCATATTTGGTTTTAGGACTCTCTTAGGGAGCTCGTTGAAAGTTTTAGAGCCAAAAGTTCACTATGACTATTTAGGATAAAAGAATTAGAAAAATAAAATTTTTGCACATATTCAAACAGATTAAAAATATTTGAGAAGAGAGTGAGAGTAAAAAGTCTGATGCAGTTGACATTGTAAAAATGGCTAGCTAAAGTTATAAAGTGGATTTTTAATGTGTAATTTGGTTCAAAATTTAAAGAGTCTTGTGCAGATGCCTTTACCCTTTTATTGCAATATCTATATCAATATAAATTTATTATAGCAATGGACGGCTAGAGATTGGTTGAGTGTTGTGTTTTACACAACGTTGTGTGTGTAGCACTTTTGAATAGATATATTCACATTTATTATTTCATAAATTCATGGGAGGTTTATTAATTGTTTCCTAATTAGGTGGGATCGATGTGTTTTGAGATTTTATTTAATTGTAGTTACGTAAATGATGAGATTTGATTATATCCATGCCTAAAACAATAGGATTTGAATATATACATACCTAAAATATTCTCAGAATTTCAAATGATCAATAGAAGACTTGTAAAAATTCTGATGAACGATGAAATACTTCATAAACTATGCTTTATAGACTACACCACGACGAAATACACTATGAAACAGAATACACCACGATGAAATATACCATGAAATTTGCAATATGCTTCATAGAATACACCATGAAATATGCTTAATAAAATATACCATAAAGTATGCTTAAACCATGAAATATAGATAATAAAATTAATGTACGACGAAGTAGCAATAGACAGGCACAAGACAAATGGGTCTCAGTGGCAATAGCAGTAGCTATTGAGAATCCTACAACGGCACCCATTTTGCCAAACTCAAAAATACACACCCACACAATTATGCGTGCGGATATATATTTAAGTGTGCGAAATGGATGTGGTTATAACATTTTTGATTGAGAATATAAAAACCAAACAAAAGAGAAAGTATTCGGTCCAACATGGGGCCCAATCAGTACCATACAGCCACCAATAAGCATATCTCAATACACATGCGAGAAACATAGGAGAGTGGGAGAGGCGCGTGAGAGAAGAGTTTGTCCAATCAAGAACTTTAAACGGTAAGACTTTTAAATATTTTTTTTTTTACCCAAAAAGAGAAGATATTATCATTTCAAAGAGTCAAAAGGCATTTATAGATTTCCATCCCAATACAAAGATAAAGAAACACAATCAAGCCCTAAGAGCCTTTTGTAAGTTATTCAATCATTAAGGTTTTTACATAAAAAATATTCAGAGTTTCTCTCTCTTTTCCTTGTGTGCAAGGTTTGCTCGTAGATTCGAATTGTATATTGTGTTTGGACTAGTACGCTAACCAGTCTCTAGTGAGTTCCGTTGCGTTAGCTCTCCCCCCTACAATCGAGTCCAGGGACGGATTCAGAAAATCCCAATAGTGGGGGCACCAATTTTAAAGATTCAATATCCGTAACCGAAGTGAGTTAGAAAGTAGAGCTAACACTTCCCAAGAATCATCTTATTAGGCTTCGTTAGTTGAAGTAGCAGAAGCCAAACTTAGGTAAAATCTGGGCACAGAAAAGGAAAAAAACAGACAAGGATGTATCACTAACAGCAGTCATAGACAAGCTTCCGTACTACTATAAACAAAAATTTATCGTCAAGCACAATAATATTAAACCAGACTTCGCAAAATGTTCTATAATAATTGCACGTTTCCAAAAGTTCGTAGACAAAAGCACAATGCTTTCAAAAGTTCCTAAACATAAAAGCACAATACTTCCAAAAATTCCTAAACATATATAAGCACAAAAACTAACATATTCATCCGTAAGTAGTTCCATTTTTCCATTTGCATTCTCACAGTTGTCCCCGCCGAGTTTTCATATCTTGTAAGTGTTGCATGATTATTTCATTAGGAATTCCATCAAAAACATCTCTCTCTATGTAGACCACCAAGCTATCATTCAACCATTGATCACTCATCTTGTTCCGCAACCGAAAATCAGTATAAAAAAGCCCTAATTGAAAATCCCTAAAATCAGTACGAAAAAACCCTAATTGAAATCGCACATATATCAAAAAAGCCCTAATTGGAAAGCTTGAAAATTGAAGCAAAAAGCCCTAATTAGAAAGCTTGAAAACTAGAAGCAAAAGCCCTAAATTCATTGTCTATAAACATCTGAATTAAAAATTCCTATGTAAATGGGCCATGTGCGTATATACTATAATATAAGAATCACAAATTCACATCACTTCATCAGTCAATTATAGACTTGTATTTCATATTCACGAAATTCACGACATCACCATCCAACCGTCCGACACATAGCATACATATGATATGTATATATATTATATATAAATACATACAAAATCTGGTCCAGAGATAGTGAGAGTCAGAGGGACTGAGAGAGAGAGGGGGAGAGAGAGACCTCAGTGGTGGCTTCCTGCTGCTTGGTGGGTTGGGTCGGCGACGGACGACGGCGATCGGTGACGGTGAGTCTTGGGTTGGATTAGTCGCCGACCGTTCTCCTTTTCTTTGTCGACCGAACCAGAGAAAAGCGTACAAACTTTTTGCTTGCTTTTTGCCTTTTGTTCGCTTTCTGTAAATTTTTTTTTTTTTTTTTTAACTTGACTGGGGGCACGTGCCCCGGTGTCCCTCCGTCCCTGATCGAGTCGGAGTGACAAGGAGGGCACTCTATTTTTCTCCAATAAGAACCATAGGTTCATAACTATTCGAAACCATGAAGAAGTTCATCAGCCCAAAGGCCCCAAGAGAATCAGAACCAACGAATCCAATCTAGGTTACCTCTAACGAATTGGACTTACTCCTATCGACATTTCCTCCGATCGTCTCGAGATTCCCACCAAAACAGCACAAAACCCATTGCCCTCCTCTCCAAAACTCCTACTCTGGACTCTACAAGCAAGAGACTCTCCCATTTTTCGACTCTCACGAAACCAGATGGTATATGGACATCGTTTTCTCAACCGTCACCAAATCTTACTCCATGTCAGGCGACTGGAAGAAATTCGTTTCCACCCACGGTTTGCAAGATAGTGATACCATTCGGTTCATCAAGATTATTAGAGAAGAGGAGGGAAATTGAAATGAAATGATGGGAAATTATCTGTTGTTAGATATTTTCAAAATAAAAGAGTCGTCGTTTTGGTTTTACAAAATTTTCTTGTTTACTTAGAATGCTTGTTTTCCTCTTTGTGAGTTTTGTCCCACATTGGATAGTTGAGAGATATTGGAGTGATATATATTAGGGAACATTCCTAATGTGAATAACTAATAATCTAGTGTGGTACAGCACCTATGGTGCTTCGCACCATACCAGCGGAGTCGGTGCTTCGCACCAGGACACACCCACACGCGCGCGCGGCGTGGGCAGTGTGGTGTGGGCTGTGGCGCTTTAGCGGCGCACTTTGCACTTAGCACGTCAACGCAAGGCCCATTTTCTTATTGCGAATTGGCAGTACGGTGGCGCTGACGTGGATGCCGCGTGCCACACGCGTGGCGGGTGAGTCACACGGAGCGGTTCCGATCGGGTGCAACTCGAGCCAGCGGGTGCACCGGTTCGTGGGTTGCAATCCCAGCCGTCGGCCGCGAAGGGTCACGATCCAACGGATCGGATTGAATCCAATTGGGTGTGAGTGAAACAGTGCACCGGTTCGGTGTGACTGATCGATCAAGACCGTAGGATCCGATCCAACGGTCGAAATAGATCGGGTACGTACCTATTCACAATGGGTGCGTAGTGGCCTATAAATTGACCACTACCTGTCAGAATTCGTACAGACACACACATACATTATGCCGAAATTCTCCTACATCTCTCTCTATATTTTCTAGCATTCATTCTGCATTCTGTTTTGTGCGTAGTGGCCTATAAATGATTCTCGGTTCTTATATTCACACAGCGGGTATTCTGTCCGTTTCGTTAGTGCAAACGAAAATGGAAAGAATTTAGAGTTCGGGCTTCGATTTATCTTGAAGGCAGGTTTGCTGTAACCCTTTGCATACCATTATTGGTGGGGGCAAATACTGTCTTTAGGAAAGCGACATCGCGACTCGAAGTGTTTTTCAGATTTTGTGGAGGTTTCGCCAACAGCACAAAATTTGTAGCAAGGTTTTTCCAACATCTGTTTGACTCGAAGTGATCTGAGAGAGCTCTGTATTCCTAAAGGAGTTGCGTTAAGGCATTACCCGTGCATTGAGACGAGTCCGGGAAATTATAAGGCGGAGATTTTGTGGTTTTGTTACGGTGAGGAAGAGATTTGGGAAATGGAATTCAGTAAGGCCTCGAGAACAGGTGGGTATAGGATTGTTGGAAACTGGAGCAAGTTTGTGAAACTGAATCCGTTTTGAAAATATTAAAGGATATAATCATTATTTTTTATTTTACGTGTGAATGGAAATTGATTTGTGAAGAAACACGGGTTGGAAGTTAAAGACGTGGTTGTGTTTTGTGAAGCTGAACACAGTTCAGATGATAGTCGGTGTAGCTTTTCAATAAGATTAATTGAGAAAGAGAAATAAAAGGGACACGGGGCTTTTTTATTTTTTTGCCATTCCTTAATTCTAATCTACTATGTTCTAGGGGACTTGGAGAAGAGGACACCGGACTTGAGAAGTTTTTGTTGTGATTCAATCTTGGAGCAAGAATTTTGAATAGAAAAACAAGCAGAAAATGAGATGGATGGAGTGGCTTTTGGGTAGTGTTTTCGGGCATGTAATTTGACTTTGGGATTCAATTTTTTCTCCTTGTGTACATTCATTAACAAATAAGAAAGGGGAAACATTGTTGCACTTTTACTGATTTTTCTTACTCACTGTTGTGGAGCTGATGATGCAATTTTTTCCCTTTTTCCCTTTTTTTTTTTGTAAACCAGAACCGTTTGTAAACCAGAACCGATCATACCAACCGTAAGCTGATCAGGTCATCGAGTCACACCAAAAATGATACTCACACAACAATCTAAACACAACAACTTACACGTGAGAGGTTGTGTAAGTTGTTGTGTTTGGATTGTTGTGTGAGTAGCATTGTCCACTGCAAACCGAAGCCTCCTTCTATGGTTATGTGCAATTTTGCTTGTAATTCATTGAAGCGTAAGGGAAGGTTCTAATTCCAAATTTCTCGTGCTGACGTGGTCTCCAACGTGAAGAACCGCTTCAATTTGCAATGTAAAGAGGTTTCAGAAAGATTAAATCCAAACCGCCCATGGCCTTGATATGAAGAAGAACCAACAAGAGGGAGAAATAAAGCACACGTAAATCAAGATTTACGTAGTTCAGCACAAGCTATGTCCAAGAGCAATTACACAAGAAACAAGGATACCACGAAATCAAATGCTCCAAAGAAGTAAATGATGAACAAGGAAGCTCTCACAAAACTAAGGAGACTTTCAAAAGAAACAAAAATAAAAAATAAAAACTCACAAGTCTCCAAGTTTTTCGCGTAAGAAGTGAGAGAAAAGACCTATATCTATTTCCTTCCTCCTATCTCCTCTCTCCTAAATAATAAGAACTGGTTTGAGGGATGGCAATTTTGGCTTGATTTTTCCAATTAAGTCCCTCGATTGGGCAGCCTCAAGGCTGGAGGCTGAGGGTATTTCCGTCCATTTGCTTGATTCTATTTTCGAAATTACAAGTGTTTTGGGGGGCAAATGAAAATGCGGCCTTGGCTTGTTGTGATTTTCTTTGTGGAGTACACGTGGCTCTCATGCATCCAAGTATTCCCCCCACTCCTCCGTATGCATCCCCGAAAACCACACCACCGCCATCCTCTTCAACACCCTCTCCCCCCTGTCTTTGTCTTTGTCTCTCTCTCTCTCTCTCTCTCTCAACCCCTTCTTTCTCTCTCAAGACCATCAGACGACTGAAATCTCACCGGTGTAACTCACCAAAACCATTCATTGGCAAGCGCCACGGACAGCCTCCTAGTTGGAGAAAAAGACTAACCCACTGCATTGACGATCGGGAATCCGAACGCCGCACGCGACTATGTCTTCATCATCTGGTTTATTTTCCTATATCCGTTTGATAGATCTCCAATATCCCTCTTATTTTGCTTTTTGTTTGATAGATCTCCAATATACCCCTTATTTTCTTGCGTTTTCGATTCACATCTCTGTTTCTTGTTAGTCTAATTCTGGTAGGGTTTTGATATCTACAGGTCCTTGTAAGAACGGTTCTACACAATCCGAATGTAAGTATTTTGATTTGTTTAATTCATTCATTTTAGTTTAGTTTAGTTGATTGAGAGGGGTTTTTCCTAATGAAGTATTGAACGTCTGGATTTCGGTATTGGATGTATTCATATAGTTTGTAGGTATTTTATTCTTTCCCGGGGTGCTTCTCTGGTTATGCATGGGTGATGCCATATCCAGGGTTGTGGAGTGGACTTTTTCTCCTATTGAATATTCTACTTGTAGTAATTTGTATTTATCGTATGGCTAAGGTTAATTTTCGGGGTGCTTCAGGTTTTAACAGTTATGTTGCTACTGAGTTTATTTGGTGGGCTGGTATTTGCGATTTTCCACCGGTAATTCCGGACTGGGACTGTTCGGTGTTAACTGGGAGGAGAAAAGACTTGAAGTGAGTCCCACGGCTGGGCTTTATTTCATTGAAATATCATTCCCACTGGCCGTTGTGTGAGAAGTTGTGTCCCTATGCATTATCTGCTTAGGTTTTTTTTTTTTTTTTGCAATAGAAATTTAATCTGTTGTTGAGCCTTAATATACAAACTAGGGATCAATTTTTTAAGTTTCATTTTTAGATTTAGATGTGATTGAGCTGGAATGTGCTCTATCTTTTCTATAGTTTGCATTGGGGCTTTTGTTGGGGTTGGATTGTGCCAACTGATTATTGTAAATAGATTTTTTTGTAGCCCTTATCTGCTGCTGTTGTTTATCATGGACGGATACAGCTCTGGATGCTTCAAGTAATCGTAGTTTTCTATTTAGGAAGAGAAGCTTTTTCCCAAATTTCCGAATTAACCAAATAAAAAAAGAAAGAGAAGCTTTTCCGAAAAAATAAATTTGATTTTCCAATCAGTATTATTTCCATTGTATTTTATTTTTTTTTTACAGATTCTTAGTTATGCAGTCTTCAGAGTTCTTCGATTTATAGTTTCAATTCTATAGTGCGATTGTTTGATTTAGGGTTCTTATTATGCTCTTCTATTGTCTTGTTCGATATAGGGTTCTTTAACTCACACAAAATCCAAACCCTGAGTCTGTGGCCCCATCGCTTTGGGCATGTATTAACTCGATCAGGTGCGGTGTCCTCTCTCTAGATCTCTTGGAGAAGATATTTAGAAAAGTGAAATTTCCATCGGTAATATGTTACTTTTAAGATTAATCAATGTATGTTCGATTTTAGTGCAAAGATCTTTTACGTGGTGTTCTTCTATCTTTCTAGCTTTTTAACCTTTTGTGTTGAAGTAAAATTTGGATTGGGATGATGATTGTGTTTTTCATTTGCTTTGAACTTAGGACCAATAAGGTTTGTGATTTCGTAATTTTGTTTAATATGCAAGAGTATGGACTTGGTAGAAATTACATAGATGTGCTCTATTCATATGTTCTTCCATTCGTTTACTGATCTTGTATTCCCATCTCTGATTTTTGTGTATGTGTTAGTTAAAACTATATTGCTTATGCCATGGACTAGACGAGCTGTATGTGTTGCTTTTATGCTTTTAGGTTTTGTGGGCTCTCGTGCCCTCTTTTTTTTGAAAGAGTCGCCACCCGGATTTTTAAGATGGATAATCCGAGAAACCGAGAACTCGCTTGTAAAAGGCTTTTGATCTAGCAAAAACGTTGAGATTTTGGGTTTGGGAGCCACATTACGAATGGGGAAGGTTTTTCTTTAAAAAGCACCCCACTCGCCCGGTAAAAACTGGTCTCTACTTAATGTTTGCAAAAAGGGGAAAATCTTCGATATTATTTGGAATATCAAGCTCTTTAATAAAACAAATAGCGGGGAAGGGACATGGGAAATATATCACATTGACGTGCATGTAGTGCTGTTTGTACAGTGGTGATAAAATGGCGTGAACAAATGGAATAAAAATCATCCGGAAAACTGTCTGATCCTCAGCCACACTGTTCACGGCACCTTGAGATGCCGCGCGCGGCGTCTCAACATGCCGTGCGTGGTAGTTGCTTCGCTGTCAGACTGTTGCAGACTTTCAAAACGTTGTCTAGCTCATTGTTTTCTCTGTACATCTTTTGGAAAACTCATCAGAAACCTCACGGCAGTCAGATCATCCCAAAAATGTTGTTTTCTTAAAACAAGGTTTTAAAATAGTTTTTGACATATTTGATCATTCTGGGTGATCTAGAAAGCCTTTTTCAAATAGCCAAGACATGGCTTGTAGATATAGTCTTATTTTAAAAGCCACAGAAACAGTAAACAGCAGATACAGACAACCACAACAGATGAAAACTCAGATCCAGACAGTTTGCCAACAATGATACCAACATACATAGGTACCATGCGCTGAGAGTCGAGGTGCCGCGCGCCTGATCAACAGGCCGCGCGGTTTCCCAACCTCAGAACAGTACTGTTTTTATTTTATGAAAATGGGTTTTGAGTCAGGATCTAACCAAAAAAAGGGGTTAGACCTATTGACAGAAGAGTCCCCTCAGGACTGGAACGGAGTCTAGTCCGAGGAAACTAGTTTTTACCTTTGGTTTCGAGCTTGATAAAGGGCTGTGGATGCAAGGATGTGGATGGATCGTCACGGATGTAGGTGGATGAGGTTGGATGAGACAAAAGGGGTATGGGTATGAGTGAAGGTTAGATATTTTGGGTGATGGGGCTTTGAAGTTAATGAAAGATCAACTTCAATGATGAGAAGGAAGTGAGTGAAAGCACTTAAAGAATGTCTTTTGGGAATGACATCCTTTAAGACTTGGAAATGAAAATGGAAGTAGGGAAGTGAGTGTGAAACTAGAGAGAGAAAGCTTATGGAATAAGAGAGCCAAAAGAAAGGCCAAAGAGGGACCCAAAAGAAGGGGGGGGGGGTGGTCAATTTATAGGCAAAGGCCAAGGATTTTGAATTTCAAATGGTGGAGGTATTTTCTGGGCGGGTCAGAAGTGTATTTTCGGCTGAGCCAGTCATCAGTTGTGGCTCAAACTGGCGTGGCCGACAGCTTTCTGAGCCAGTCAGCCGTTTGCTCAAGGTGCCGTGCGGTGAAGGTTTGCCACGCACGGTCCCTTGAATTTCAAGGTGTCGTGTGCTCCAGTGCTACTCCGCACGGTGCCTCTTTCTTCGGTCCAGGGTCTTTTGGGCTTTGTCTGGGCTTTATCTGGGCCTTTTTGAGTTTTTGGGTTTTATTTGGGCTTAGGGAGATCCATTTTCAAGCTCGTAAAGGTATCGTTTTCTCTATTTCATCATCGGGGCGGACAAAGACTCTCCAAGGTCCAGATTGGGGTGTCTACAGTAGTCTCTCTTTAACGTAACTCGGATACCATTGGTTGGTACGAGTGACGCTTAAAGAATAGGCATCCCAATCCGTTGCTCTAGTGCCTTTGAACAGAGACAAAATGAAAAATGCAAGTAAGTAACGATGGTGGTCGCGCTCGGGGAGCTGCCTACGTACCCCGTTGTAGGGATCAGACCAGCGTAGTTCAATTGGGACAATGCAATGCGAGAAAATAAGTCCCGGAGGACAAAATCGTGCAGAGAAGAAGTAATAGAGTGCTAGTGGTGTCATGTGCCGAGCCTTCGGGAGGCGAAAATCGAGACGAGCCCTCAGGAGGCAAAAATCGAGGCGAGAAGATACTTTAGGTTGGTTATGTCGTAGTTTGAGAAATGAAGAGACCTCAGGTCCGTCAGACCGAGGCTCGAGAGACGAAGAGGCGTTAGGTCCGTTAGACCGTGGCTCGAGAGACGAAGAAACGTTAGGTCCGTTAGACCGTGGCTCGAGAGACGAAGAGACGTTAGGTTCGTTAGACCGTGGCTCGGGAGACGAAGAGACGTTAGGTCCGTTAGACCGTGGCTCGGGAGACGAAGAGATGTTAGATCCGTTAGACTGTGGCTCGGGAGACGAAGAGACGTTAGGTCCGTTAGACCGTGGCTCAAGAGACGAAAAAGCGAGATGAGCCCTCGGAAGGCGAGAATTGAATTCTGAATTTTTGAGACGAGCCCTCGGAAGGCGAAAAATGGAATTCTGAATTTTTGAGCCGAGCCCTCGGAAGGCGAAAATTGAATTTTGAATTTTTGAGATGAGCCCTCGAAAGACGAAAATTGATTTTTTTTGAGTTTTTGACCTGCTGGGGAAAATATATCGAATCCAAAAACCAGTCACGGCGAGTCCCGGAGGACGAATACCGAGGAAAAGGCGAATATGGCGAATTCTCAGGGGATTAAATGGTGCCATGACCAATGCACAACATCCTAAGGGGTTTTTACTGCAAAACGGCTGAAAATTAAGCTTCCAAGAGGATTTTGGTGGCTGATTGGATCAATTCATTTAATCTTTTGGCGCCAGGGTGCCGTGCGGGCCGTGTAGAAGGCATGCGGCACCTCGTTTTTCCAGGCACCCCTTCGATTTTCAAGAACAGTTGGCAAGTTTAAGGGTACCCATTAATTCGGGCGTGCCCTTTCGTCTGCTGGAACGGCTTTATAAGCATGGGGGGGGGGGGGGGTGCCATAATCCATGCACTACAATCAAAACCTTTCAACATATCTCAAGCAAACCGCATTCGTCATGGCAGGCAACGACTTGACCGAACGGGTGGCGTCTCTCGAGGCCGTAATGGCCTTTTACCGGGGGGAAATCAAATAGCTTAATGAGCAAATCGAGCGACTTATCTCCACCATCCATACCCTTCGTCGTGCCGTCTCCAACTTGCAAGACTTCGCCTTCGACCAACAGGATGACAAACACGACCCTGAGTACGCTCCGGGGCGTGAGTCAGATGAGACGACGGAGGACTCCAAGGGTAATCCGAATGGCTCAGACGACCATTCGGACGGGGGGAGCGACTGAAGAAAGGGGAGAGATGAAGAAGAAAAAAGTAGGATTAAGAAGGAGAAGAAGAAAGGGCAGTAGGCCAATTTTCTGTTTTTGTTTTTTTGTTTTGTTTTGTTTTTTTGTTTTTTTTTGAAATGTAATGGCAAATCCCGGGGGTTACCCTGGGTTTTATTTAATGAAAAACCCCTTTTCTTCTTCCATTCTCTGCATTCAAACTTCTTTTCTTGAACAAACTCGAATTGCACGTAGATTGCCACAAACTGTCTTCAGAAAGTAGAACAGTCGAAGTAACTCAGCATGCCGTGCGCAGTGAGTCTAGAAACGCGCGGTAACTTAAACCAAAAGTACTCCATGTTCATTCAACTTGCCGTGCGCTCTGTCCAGGGGTGCCGTGCGGCTAGGCTGACTGTGAACCCGGTCCAAAGTTGGTTTCCAAGTGAACCGGTTCGGGGGATTATATATATACGCGGGGCGTACACAGTACGCCCCACTCGTTTCGAATTTCCCTCTCTCTCTCTCTCGATCATCTCTCTCTCCCGACTGCTCTCTCTCTCCCTCTCTTGATCACTCACTCTCTCTCGCTGCTCTCTCTCTTGCTGTTCTTTATCTCTCTCGCTACTCTCTCTCTCCCTCTCTCATACATCACGATCATGGAGTCCAGGGACGCACCCGGTGACGGTCATTCATCACGGGTCGAGGTTACCTCGCCTCCGATCATCCCGGAGGATGTTACGATGGCCGAGGGTGTGCCAGAGACCACGGGAGTCTCGGACCAGGCGGCATTGGCCGAGGAGGTCACGGCCCCGGCCGCTGCGGTGGTCAGTAGTGGCGGTAATGATGGTGGCAGTGTGGTATTGGCCGGGTACGGCCAGGGGCGAGACTCAGTGCGGTGGAGTCGAGGGACAGCGCCGAGGTTTCGGGCCGATTGGAGGCGGCGACGGGTGTGGAGGAGAGGACCACGGAGGGTCCCAGCGGTGGTAGTTTAGACCAGGTGGTAGAGGAGATGGAGACTTCTCCTGTGAGAGAGCCCCGGACTGACTTAGGGAAGGCCCCCATTGTTGCGGATGAGCCGATGGTGGAGCCGGTAGCGGAGCTGGTAGTGGAGGATACGCCGCCCATGTTTGTGAAGCGTGGCCTTGAGTGCAAGGTCGTCACGCCCTATAGGCATGGGCGACTACTTAGCGACGGCGTCCATGGAGGATGTGCTGGAGCTAGTGCGGGGGTTTCCTAGGTTAGCGGACGCTTTACTGGCGTCGCGCGAGGCAGAGCTGGAAGCCGAGCTCGGGACTGGGGGTGTTAGAGAGCCGGAGGCTGCGGAGGAGCGGGTTGACGAGGAGGCCGGAGGGGTGATGGCTCCTCGCTGTACTGTGGTGGGCGAGGCGACGCTAGCCCTGCAGAGACGAGGGGCTTATGACGAGGCGACCTACGTGCCCTTCCAGCACGTGGTGGTGCCCTCGCTTTTTAACCCTTACACACCGGGGAGGCCGGCTTACGACGAGACTCTAGTTTTGAGGGACCCTCAGCAGCACCTTTCCTTGCGCCGAGACGAGGTATACTTTAAATATTTGTATTTCAACTTCTAATGCGTTGTATTTTCATTCCTTTACATCCAAGTATACCATTGTATTGCGTGCCATGCTTGTTTACTAAATGCTGCTGATTTGTTGCAACAGGCGATCTCGCTCTCGTGCTACGAAGGGTCGGCGGCTGTGCCGACATTCTGGGAGAGGTTGCCCGAGACTGTACAGGGGATAGTGAGGCAGGCAGGCTTCGGGGAGTTTGTCGGGGTACTGGCAAGGGGCGTGTGCAATGACCGTCCGGTGGTGAGGGCTTTGGCTGAGAGGTGGTGGGTCACGACGAACACCCTCCACTTCTCCTTTAGCGAGCTGACCGTGACGCCGTTGGACTTTGCGGCGATCACTGGTCTCAGGGTCGGAGGTGACCCTATTCCTTTTGACGCTGCCACAGGGAGGCAGGCGGCGTTCCAGCGGGTTATGTTGGGGTATGAGTGAGGCGGAGGTCGACGATCACAGTATGCTCGGCTCCACGGGTTTTAGACGAGAGGGCTTCGACCGACAGATGGAGGAGGAGCAGATGGCGAGTGCTTCTTGTTGTACTTACTTTGTGCGTCTCTGTTTCCCAACAAAGCAACCAGTACACCTTTCTCTTCTCCGGCCTTGAGGACGTCGTGGAGATCGCCCTTGAGGAGGTGCGGCCTTTGGGGCGTGCTATGCCTTCATGGGCTCTCTTTCTCGTGGGGCAGGAGTGAGCCTTGGTGGCTACTAGAGGGTCTGGGAGGTATATCTCATTTCCTTTCTTGTGAATAGCTAGCTTTCCATTCATTGTTCATTCAATGTATGTCTTGTGCTAACTTTCAATGTCTCGAATTGCAGCTCTGGACATACGAGGTGATAGGGATGTACCCTCCCGAGACCATGTGTCCCGACGACACGATACTCCCTCGGGCCTTACGCTGGTCGACAGAGTACAAGGGCGTGAAGAGGGGAAGAGGCAAGCTGGATGCCTTCCGTCTTTACTTGGACGAGCTGCGTCCGGATCAGGTACTCAAGCATTTCCATATCTATTTCATGGTTTTCCTGTTCATTTCCATTAAAACGGTACCTTGATATTACTCACTTTCGGTGACAGGTTCGCTGGCGGGTCTGGGATAGCTTCGAGATCCCCTACGTTGCGTAGAGTAGGGAGGTTACCAAGGGGAGAGTGCTTCTCGAGTCCTCTTACGGTTGGCAGTGGTACTTGGGTGACCGAGTGTCACGCCAGTCGCTGAGGCTGGACGTTTTTCGAGTCCCTGGGCCGCTTCCTGCTTTGGTGCAGAGGACGGACCAGTATACACGGAGGGACGTCAGGCGGTTCACACGGCCAGACCTCGAGTTAGAGCCGTTCTTTCAGGCAGGTGCTAGTCTCGCTGCTGACTACGCGGAGTACCGTACTCGGTACTTGATGCCGAGCTTAGGGATACGCGCTGCTTGGGTAGCGGCGCAGGTGGCACGAGGCGGTGCTGGAAGAGGAAGGGAGCGGAAGCGAGATAGAGGCGATGAAGGCAGTAGGGGCCGCGGTGATAGCGGTCGCAGCGAGGGTGCGGGCCCGAGT
This sequence comes from Rhododendron molle, assembly GCA_025413875.1. Classification (NCBI taxonomy): domain Eukaryota; kingdom Viridiplantae; phylum Streptophyta; class Magnoliopsida; order Ericales; family Ericaceae; genus Rhododendron; species Rhododendron molle. Next base: position 19,439,584 of record CM046391.1, on the reverse strand, counting down.
GGTACCAGCCTCCCTGCCCTTTCTTGGACAGTGGATGTGACGACCCCTCAGGGAGCCCCTGGCCTGGTCGTGGTGCCATGCCCTCCAGCTGAGGCTCCAGAGTTCCTTGCCCAGGTATGACATGCTTTCATTTCGTAAATTCGTCCCTTTTGCACGTTCTGATCGATTTCTTCATTGTAGGCTCCTCCAGGGTACGTGAAGGAGATGGCAGAGGCCATGATAGGCCTAGAGCAGCTGGTGAGACAGTACGCCATGGGCCACCCTCCGAAGGTGTTGCCTCGCGCTGGTGGGACGATGGTAAACTCTCGGACCCTAGCTATTTGCTTTATTTCTATTGCTTATATCATGATTATGATGCAAATGTTATATGAATATTTTACCATTGCAGGCTAGAGGAAGGGCTTCGCGAGGATTACAGCAGAAGTCTGTCCGTCCTTTAGTACGACAGGTCTCCTCTGCCGGCTCACGGGAGGAGCCGCCATCGAAGAGGACACGGCACTTGGTAGGGACCGAGGATGAGACTATTGACGTCTCTGAGGACGAGACTCCTGAGCCTACGGACGTTGACCTGTAGGTTACCTCAGGAGGCCCCGTGCCAAGAGCGACTGGCACCCAGGAGGCGAGCAGCTCTCCAGCGGACGAGGAGGTCTCTGAGGAGGACGATGTGGAGGGCGAGGATGGGGATGACGAGAGTTGAGCTCCTCTTTTGTTTTGTTTTGTTTTTTTTTTTTGATGGAGCCTGCGTGCTTCCTTTGTAGGGCGCTTGTTTGCTTCCGGTAGATAGGATTTTGATCATTGGGCCATTATGCCCCTTTTGTACTTCGACTCATGGACGCCTTTGGGATTTATATACAGAGTTTTTGTTCCTTTATTGTTTATGCCATTCAATCTTCTTACGTTTGCATGAAGAAAATTGAATAACTAAAACATCAACTGGAATGTGCAACTAGCCGTTGATTCGAGAGATTGAGCTGAATGTGAGGTTTGCGAGGAGTGATACATTAACAACCAAAGCATATTGACAATGGAATAGAAAACAAAGAAAGCAATTAGGTAAACCTTTGTAAAATCAACTCCGCATACGAAAATTTACATAGACACCTTCGTAACCGACTCCGGACATAGCTATTGGACAATAACGACGTTCAAATCTTGATATGAGACTCGGAAATTCCACTTGGCTTTTGGAATATACTCGAAAAGTAGGAAAATGTTGATTTTAACATGTGACATTCTCGAGTTTTGACTCTGGACGCGAACCGGAACTTAGGCTAAGTCACTTTTGACCATTATGACCTGTGGGATTTGAAAGAACGGCTTGAAACTACTCGAAACGGATTTAGACACCTTGACATAGCTCAAGAAATGGATTTTATCGAGTTTTCATGCCATGATGACGGATCCCGGGACTTATCTCGAAACAAAACATCCCTGAAGTCCGAAATTAGAGTGTGTTTAGGTGCCTGCTGGTGCTTCATAGTGCCCCAATTTCATCTTGATGTGTTGCTGCCAGAGACTGTAGAAATGCAGAGTCAAGATGCCGTGCGGATACTTCACGATGCCGTGCGGGCCTAAATATGTCACACGGTACCTTAATCACTCTGCCGTGGGATTTCCTTGGTTTTAACATGCCGTGCGACGCGTCAAGGTGCCGTGCGAGATGTCTTTCCTGACAGATCCCGATTTTGCTGTTTTCCGAGGCAGATTGCTCGGGGGTTGAGGTTTGACCCATGCAATGGCATTTCTGAACCAGTGCATGTCTGTTTTGAACCTTTTAGGACTTGACCAAGCTCTTCCCCATGTAGAACTCATGGAAAATGTGCACTTTTGGAACCCAAGGCTCTTTGAAAGTTGAAGTTGTCCTCTCCACTCTTCCTATAAATTCAAGCTCTCTCATACCACATTCTCCTCACTTCTTGCAATGGCTCTTTCCCTCACCGGCTCACTCCGTCCATGGTTGGCTTCCATGGAAGGCGTCGATTGGCTCAACTTCCGAGCCCACGGTCTCTATTCTATGCGGTACCTCCGCAACATTAGTATTCGTAAAGTTCTTTTGAGGGCAGCCGTGAGTTTCTGGGATTCGGAGGTCCATGTGTTCCGGTTTGGCGATCAGGAGTTCTGTCCTACCGTCGAGAAGTTCCGTGCGTACCTCGGGGGTTTTGGTTCAGGGGAGGTCATTATTCCCCCTGTGCGCGAGAGTGCTCACAGAGTCTTGGCCGCGGCCCTTGGATTGAGCGATGGTGCTGCTCGCTACTTGGTTAGAGATGACCATTTCAATGTCATGCGCCTCATTGAGCTGTTTTCTCCTCCCGGCGATCTTGGAGACATGACTTATCAGACTCGACGCATGACTGCTCTCTGCATGTGTTTGCTCGCGGCCTATCTCTTGGTTCCTTCTGCGGGTCATGCTAGCTCGGCGCTGGTCGGCGTCGCCGTTCAGGTTGAAGCCCGAAAAGACGTGGTCCCGATGGTTCTGGCCGAGACTCTGATTGGTTTGGACAAGGTTCGTTTTGGAGGGACCGAGACTTTCGGGGGTAGCCCTCTCCTCCTACAGGTTGGCTTCTCACTCAGCTCTCCTTTTTCGAGTTTCTCCCACGTTCTCATTTTACCTCAACATTCGGCTCGGCTTTCTATGGTTTCTTACTTGTTTTCTCTCTCTTCTCACAGATTTGGCTTTGCGACAAGGTGAATGTGCTGACCATTCCTCCTGGCAACTGGTCATATGAGGCAAGGTTACTTTCTCAGTGATGTTTCGAGTTTGTGGAGAAGAGTAGGGCCGAGTGGGTTGACTTCCTCAGGCACCGGCGAGCGGAGACTATTGCTTGGAGGTGTCGATGGCTAGATCTCCCCCCGATGACAGTGCACTATATGGACCCTCAGCGTGTTGTTCTTGCTGGTTTGGGAGCCTTCACCTTCTACATCCCTTATCGTATCCAGCGTCAGCTCGGTTTGAGGCAGGAGGCCCCTGTAGAGGTTCTCGTGGACGTGGTTCTGTCTCTCTTTAGCCATTCAGTCCTTTGCCATTACCAGCGCTCCTGGAGGACGCGTGAGGTGACCGACGCACATCCCTATCCTTCTGTGGCGATACGCGGGAGCTATCGAAAGTGGCTTAGGAGGGACATTGTTGCAAGGGCTGGAGCTCAAGGAAACTGACTCGATCCTACCATCCTGACCGTTGAATAAATTGTGGACCCATTTTCATTATGTTGTACTTCTTTTCGTTTTGAAAGCTTTGCTCAACCTTATGTAGTAGAAGTAATCGTGTCAATAAAAACTAGTTTTGGAGGGTTTCCCCTTCCTTGACTCTTGTTCTTCAAGCCTTCTCAACTTGTTTTTTATTTTGATGGATCGTGACCGGGCCTCGATGTGAGACTGCCTACGTATCCTTCTGGCGAAGGAATCAGGTCATGACGTAGTTCAGGGTAGGGTTCGCTCTGGTTTTAACTCTCTCCTTTTGCGCTCTAGCTTTTTGCCTGGAACCGCCCTTTCGGATTTTCGGTCTAGCGCGCTCATTTATCGTATGCCTTAACTTTTGCCTAGGATGCCCTGACGGGTTTTCTTCCTAGCAGGCTTTGCTCTAATTTTTGCCTACGTCTGCCCGCCCTTGCGGTTTTCAGCCTAGCGAGCTTCTCTAAGGGGTAATAGCGCTTGAGTTGATCCAAATTAACCAGGGTTGAGAATTCGTTTCCATCCAAGTCGATGAGTTGCGTAGCTCCTCCAGATAGGATAGCCTTGATAATGTACGGCCCGGACCACTTTGGTCGAAACTTTCCTCGTGGGTCGTAAACCGGAGCCCGGATTTCCTTCAAAACCATGTCACTTTCTGCCAAATTTCTGGGTTTCACTTTCATGTTGAATGCCCGTGCAATCCTTCGTTGATACCCTTGGATGTGGTAAAGAGCCCTTAACCGGCGTTCATCAAACAACATAAGTTCTTCAAATCGATTACTCAACCATTCTACCTCTTGAACTTCACACTCAATCATTGTCCGAACAGATGGGACTTCTAATTCGATAGGAAGCACTGCTTCCATTCCATAAACCAAAGAATATGGGGTTGCTCCCGTTGGTGTTCGCACAGATGTGCGATACCCCCACAAAGCCAGGGGTAGATGTTCATGCCAGTCCCTTGCAGATTGAATAGTCTTCTCCAGATTGGCTTTTATCGTTTTGTTAGCTGCTTCCACAGCCCCATTGGTCTGCGGCCGATAGGTCGTCGACTTGTGCACTTGGATTTGGAACTCATCCAATACTTCTCGAGCTCGTCCTTTGAAATGAACTCCATTATCGGACACAAAAGCCTGGGGGACCCCGTATCGGTAAATGACGTTTTGCCTGATGAAGTGCGCAACTTGAACTGCAGTCAAAGTGGTGTAGGAAGCAGCTTCTACCCATTTCGTAAAGTAATCGATGGCTACCAAAATAAACTTGTGACCATTGGAAGCTGCTGGCACTATCCTTCTGATGACGTCGATTCCCCATGTCGAGATAGGCCATGGTGAGGTCATTTGTTGCAGCTCATGCGGTAGGACATGCGTGAGGTTGGCGTGAATTTGGCATTTTCTACACCTTCGCACATACTCTACACATTCCGTTTCCATGGTGGTCTAGAAGTATCATTGCCTAAGGATTTTCTTGGCAAACATTATGCCATTCATATGGGGACCACAGACACCTTCGTGAACTTCTTCCATTATTCTTTTCGCATCTTCTCTATGGATGCAGAGCTTATGCATGCCACAGGGCGATCTTCGGTATAGGTTTCCCCCACAGATGACATATTGAGCTGCCATCCTCTGGAGAGCGATTCGGTCCTTCTTGCTTACTCCCATGGGGTATTCTCCTCTTTCCACATACCTCCAAATGTCATAATACCATGGATGGCCATCATCGGGTTCGTCGACCACCATGACATGCTGGTGTACTGGAGTATCCCTTTGTTCTATCACAATCGGTCTTAACTTTACGCCAACGAGGATTTCAACCATTGATGCCAGCGTTGCCAAAGCGTCTGCAAATTGATTTTTGAGCCTCGGGACATGAGAGAATGTCACCTTGCTGAAGTGAGGGATAAGGTCTTCGAGATCCTGATGATATGGTTCCAGCTTTTCTTCTTTGACTTTCCAGTCGCCATTCGCCTGGGATACAACCAAGTTCGAATCCCCTACAACCTCCAGCTTTTCTATGCCAATCTCGATGGCTGCCTCCATACCCACAATGCAGGCTTCGTATTCCGCTTGATTATTGGTGACCTCAAAGTTAAGCTTGAATGCCAATGGGATGTGCGATCCATCAGGCGAAATAAGCAGTACACCGATTCCGAACCCTTTCTGGTTGGCTACTCCATCAAAGTACAACTGCCAGACTTCTTCGGTCATCGTCATTATGTCTTCGTCGGGGAAATTGAATTCGGCATCTTCTTCCCCTTTGACTGGACAATCAGCTAGGAATTCCGCAACAGCTCTTCCTTTTACTAACTTTCGGGTGACATACTTTAACTCAAATTCAGCCAACATCAGCAGCCATCGTGCCATCCTACCTGTGAGAGCTGGTTTCTCAAATAGATACTTTAGGGGATCCATTCGAGATATCAACTTCACCGTGTAGGCCAGCATATAATGCCTCAACTTCCTGGAAGCCCATACGAGTGCCCAGCAAGTCTTTTCTAAAGGGGTATAGCGTTCCTCGGGACCAACCATCTTTTTACTGAGGTAGTAAACTACCCTTTCAACCCCATCGTCTCCTTCCTGTGCTAACATGCACCCCATCGAGGACGGAGTAACTGACAGGTATAGGATCAAAAGTTTTCCCATTACGGGCGGCGTCAACACTGGCGACTTGTGTAGGTAGGCTTTGATAGCTTCCAAAGCTTTCTGGCACCTATCATCCCAAATGAAGGGCACTCCTTTCTTGAGTAGGCAGAACAGAGGTTCGCAAGTCGAGATTAGCTTTGCGATGAATCTACTGATAAACTGCACCTTGCCAACAAAACTCCTTACATCCTTCTCAGATCGCGGTGGCTCCATTTCTAGGATGGCTTTGATCTTTGATGGATCGACTTCGATGCCTCGGGTGGTGATCATGAATCCGAGCATTTTCCCTACAGTGACCCCAAACGTGCATTTGGCGGGATTGAGACGCATCTTGTACTTCCTGATTCTTTCAAAGAACTTTCTGAGCGCTGGCAGATGCCCTTATCGCTCTTTGGCTTTGACGATCATATCATCAACGTAGACTTCCACTTCTTTGTGAATCATGTCATTTAGTAATGCCGTGGCGGCCCACTGGTAAGTAGATCCTGCGTTCTTTAGTCCAAAGGGCATGACTCGATAACAATACGTCCCCCATTCAGTGACGAACGTAGTTTTTTCCCGATCCTCTGGAGCCATAAGAATTTGATTGTACCCCGAGAAACCATCCATGAAAGAGAGCAAGGCATGGCCGACAGTATTGTCAATCAACACATCAATGTGTGGTAACGGGAAGTCATCTTTAGGGCTAGCTTTGTTAAGGTCCCTGAAATCGACACAGACCCTTATCTTACCATCTTTCTTTGGCACGGGGACAATGTTTGCTACCCATTGAGGGTACTCGGTTACCATTAAGAATCAAGCGTTAATCTGTTTGGTGACTTATTCCTTTATCTTAAGCACCCAGTCAGATCTCATGCGTCTTAATTTTTGTTTTACTGGCTTTGCGATAGGATAAAGGGGAATCCAGTGTTCCATAATTTCAGGATCGATTCCGGGCATATCTGCGTGTGACCATGCAAACACATCTTCGAATTCCTTGAGCAAGTTTACAAGGGCTTCGCGCTCTCCAGCAGATAGCGCGGAACCGATCTGAGTCATCCGGGGATTCCCTTCATCTCTCAAATTTATTAAAACGATTTCTTCCTTTACAGGTTAAGCATGCCTTTCATCTTCCCTGTCGATTAGGGATCGAATTTCTTTGGGGATGTCCCCGTCGAAATCAATCTCTTCATCGTCAGGGTCGACACAATTTATTTCAAAGTCAGGGAAGTAAGCAGAATCAGATTCATTCATTTTATTGCTAACGGAGGCCTCGGGGGCACCATACACACGGGTGGATTCGAACTCGAAATACAGACTCTGAGAGTTTGGGCCGAGAGGCACCAACTCGGACTCGACAGACTCAGAAGACTCAGAAGACTTGACAGACTCAGATTCAGACTCAAGCTCTGACTCATGGTGAGTCGCACTTGGTATGAAGGTCCAGTTCTTGTACTCCCCAGCAGCATCCATGATGAACAAAGTTGGATCCTCAAGAGCATCTTGTTCCATCATCAGCACTTCCGCTTCTACAGCTGTACCCATTGGTTCGTCTTCTCTGAACTGAGTTGCGAGACTACCCATGGCAAAAACCTCAATCCAGTCAGCGGGCTTTTTCTGTCCTTCCTCCACTTCAGATTCTTCCTCACTTTACGGCCAGACATCGTTCGCAAATATTTCAAATCCCGGTAGGAAGGTATTGGTTTCCTCATCCCAAAATGGTTCCGACTGCCCTTGGTAAATCTGTTTTGCTTCTTCTTTGATAAAATAATCCTCTAGCCTGTTCCCCTTCTTCACCTTGCTGTTGCTTGCGGGTGAGTAACCAAGGCCAGTCGTACGCATTAGAGTGCCCTGGGCTTCAAACTTTGTAGGGCCCTGGAGGTTCTTTCCCAGTCCCAACCTTGGCATGTACGACATCTTCTTCATTATCTTGATGGCAACATTGCTAATTACGAAGTCTTCATCAATTCTGACTGAATAGACAGATTTAGAGATATCCAGAGAGAAACCTCCCAAGGCAATATCTTATTCTCCGTGTTGAATTTTCAAGAGTGGGGCATTGTCCTCAACAGGGATATGAATCCCAGAGTCTCCATGGATAGTGAGCATTCCCGTTTCCAGTCCCAGCCGAATTTTCTGATGGAGCGTAGAGGGTACAGCCATGATGTCCGGCCGATGTAGCCAAGGCCTTCCCAGTAGCAGGTTAAAAGAGGTAGGAATATTCACCACGTGAAACTCTACCTCTGTCTGATACGGTCCGAAAGTCATAGGAAGCATAAAGGTCCCGACCACATCTCTCCGGGTGTTGTCGTACGCTCGGACCTTGACTTCTGACGAGGAGAAGTCCTTATTTTTGTACCCCAAGCAGTAAGCAACGTGGAGTGGACAGACATTAATTGCTGAGCCGTTGTCAACCAAGATTACAGGTATTGACTTGCCACGGCATTTCAGAGTGATGTGCAGCGGCTGATTGTGATCAGTTCTTTCGGCAGGTAAGTCTCGATCAGTGAAAGTAATGGCATGCTTAATAGATATGGTTTTGATCAGTGCCACGAGCTCATCGGGGGTTATGGCGAAGGGAACTTTCAGTTGAGACAGTGCTTGAATGAGCCCCTCACGATGGAGTGTGAAATGGACCAGCACGTCCCAAACGGACATCTTGGCATGGGTTTGCTCGAGTTGCTGCTTGATCATTCCTTCGGGATTCTTCTCTGGCCGGGAAGGCTCCTTGGCTGGTGGATCAAAGGGTCGGAAAGTGTTTTTAACTGGGGTGGAAAAGGGATCCGAGGGCCCTGGGGCTGCAGAGTTGGAGGATTCTCCGACTTGAAGGTTTGGAGGTTGGTAAACACGGCCGCTTCTGGTCAGGTGGTCAATCTGACGATACTTTGATTCTTCGCTCCATAGATCGGCCAGGGCTTTACGCTTGTTTTCGATAGTCGTGTCCTGCAGATTGGCGGCCAAATCAGCAATGACCAAATCATCCCACAGATCTTCGGGTTTCCACTTTTCAGCCTCCTTTACTGTCTTGTTAACGGTCCACTCTTCGTTTCGCACTTTTATGTTAACTACCTCAGTGTTAGCCTATAAGTTTGTTCCAGCCCTTGGCTCATCTTCCCATATGTTCATCATAGCAACATCAGCGTTTTTCGGATAAGTAGCCGATGGTTCGGATTCCGTCCCGTCTACAAGGTAGTCCATTGGGTCAAACCCATTGCTAGCGACTTCTTCTTCGAATTCGGGAAGGTTCGGGTACGGGGTGAGGTCCACATTACCGTACAAATTATTGATGACAAAATCATTAAAATGAGAGAAATCCGGACGAAGTGGAGCGAGCTCGGGCCAGTTGTACGTCATCACCGCTGATATTCCTCACCAAACAGTGCTGGCAAGGAGAAGGTGTCCAGAGGGTCGTTCCAAGCCAAAAGCTGGTATTCGTCTGGCGTTGGGTCCCATCCCCACTTAGGTAGGTCTTGGAAAACTTGGTATTCTTCTCCTTGATTTTCAAACAGCGCATACAACGAGTATCCATCAAGAGGATCGGCATGGATGTTTTGCCAGTTAACCTCTCATCCGACCTCGAATCAAGGTTCGTTATTCCTTTGGAAGTTGGAGGCTTCAAACTCTTCCCAATCAGCAATCAGTTCTCCCCACGTGTCTTCTCATCCCCATATAGAGTGAAGGGCAGTCTCTCTGGGAATTTCACCAACAGGCACTGGTTCGGTATCGGGGATAATGAACAGGGTAGGGTCAAATTCTGGGATGTTTTGGTTTTCAGCTATGGTGATCTGGTTGATACGGAAGGGAGTGTTGTGTTGTGGTAGAGGGTTTGAGACGGTGTTTGGTTTATCGGCAGGTGGAGTGTCGACAACCTTGTTATCGATGAGATTCTGGATTTCATGACGGAGGCGAATGCAATTGTCGGTGGTATGGCCGGGCATTTGGTGGAAGTCACAGTAGACACTCTGGTTTAGGTTTGGTGGAATGGTTTGTGGCGGCGGAAGGCTTCAACACTCCGATTTCTGTGAGTTTCTTAAGAAGAGTGGATCGGGGAGTGCTAAATTGGGTGAAAGTTCGGTTTTGGGACTTTGGTTTCTCGGAGATTTGGTTGACTTCTACAGGTTTAGTGGATGAGGTTCCCGCCTGGTTGGCGTTCCCGAAGAGAACGTTGCTGTTTCCCGAATATGCCCTTTGGGATTTTGACCCGGATCCCGATTCTTTCTTCACCAAAGTTCCATCCCGTAAAGCTTCCTCTACAGCCAGTCCAAAGTCATAAAAGGTCTCAAAATTTGGAGCAGCTTGAGAAAGAACCATGTAAGGAGCAAAGGAGCTAGGCAAGTTCTTGGTTAGTATCTGTATTTGTTCTTTCAAGTCAGGCTTATTCTGCATCTGGGCAGCCTTAGCCCTCCAACGCTTCACAAAGTCCGCAAAACTTTCCTTCTCACTCATCTTAGTGCTTTCCAGCTCCCTCGTGGTCATCTTCAAGTCAACGTTGAAATCGTACTGAGCCACGAAAGCTGTCCTGATATCTTCCCAAGTCCTTTTCTTGGATGGTTCGAGAGTGAGGAACCATTGCAGGGCTGGACCAGACAAGGACTCGTGGAAGAGTTGGGCCATAGCTTCTTTTTCGATGCCACGCATAGTGAGGGATCCGACATATCCTTGAAGATGGGCCCTTGGATCGCCGGTACCATCGAACTTCGCAAAGTCCACCCCTTTAAACTTTTCCGGCAACTTGGCGTTCGGAAAGAGACGTAGCTTGTTCATGTCAATTTCTCCTTTTCCAAGTCGTTTAGTTTCTTGGACAGATTCCTCTAACTTGCCAATCTTATCCATGAGAGCGACTAGGTTGGGGTCAGCTGCTGGTATCTCAACTTTGGGTGGTTGTTCGAGTTGTAAGGAGGTCTTAGTTAGGAGCTTGTCAGTGATTTCCTGCATGCTTTCCATTAGCATGTTCATGTCGTTCTTCATAGAGATTACGGCGGCCTTAAGCTGCGCATCGACACCGGCAATGGACTGCTTAAACTGAATATCCATGTTAGCCATGTTCTGCCTGAGCTCTTCTATTCCGTCTCCCTGATCAGCCATGGGTAAAGGATTTTCGGGCAGGATTGAGACTATAGATTCTCTTACGGGTTCTCCTAACGACGATTGTTCTTCCTGCGCAACTTGGACTTCGAACAGTGAGGTTTCTTCCAGGGTGTCCACACGAACTAGTCTTTGGGACATACGAAACCAATTGGGTACAGCCTCTTTTCTCCGCAGGCGATCAATGTTGGCGGTACTGGCAGCAAGTCAAAAGGGAGCAACTCATAACTGATCCAAATATTCGCCCTACTTCTACCCATCTCCTAGAGACAAGGCCTAAGACCTACCGTGGCTTGAATCTCACTTAAGACGTTTGTACAGAAGATTTTCGATAGTCCGAGTAGGTGCCGTCAGGCAGGTTGAATTCCGAGCGGGTCGGAACCAGAGCCAATCTCCTTATCGTGACCATCCGAGACAGAGCAATGTGACTACCGGAATCCAGATACGCACGCGCTTAAGGCTAGATTCGAACCAAGGGAGCCGTTCGGGCACGGCAAACATCGGAGGTATCGCAAACTCCATGGATTTAAGGTCTCCTAGACCGTCCTAGTAGACCTACCGTGGTTCGAATCTCACTTAAGGCGCTTGCACAGAAGATTTCCGATAGTCCGGGTAGGTACTGTCAGGCAGGTTAAGTTCCGAGCGGGTCGGAACCAGAGCCAATCTCCTTACCATGACCATCCGAGACAGAGCAATGTGACTACCGGAATCCAGATACGCACGCACCTAAGGCTAGATTCGAATCAAGGGAGCCGTTCGGGCACGGCAAACACCGGAGGTATCGCAAACTCCATGGATTTAAGGTCTCCTAGACCGACCCGGGGGGAGGGGCCCTAAAGAATTCTAAGGGAGCCTAATCCTCTAGCCCGCAAGATGCGATGATGCATGAATGATGTGCGTGTACAGGAATAAAAAGCACGTAAACATGATATAACACATAAGTCTTAGCCATGGGTTCCTGTCCTAGTTGGGAAGGTTCTATGGCTATGTACAAGTGCAAAGGCTGGTTTTGGTCTTAGAAGGGTTCCCCGGACTAGAGCCAAGAAGTACTACCCCATGTCGAGTGTGTTGCAAGACAATGATCGAACAGCACGATGGCTCATCATAGTCGAGGGTTGCTAAGCATTCCGAGAGAGCTTGTCACCGGTAAACCGGGTAAGGTAGCCGAAACACGCTAGCGAGGCTTGTGCGGTGCAAGGTGTACAGGATAAAAGAGCTTAATCTTCCAAAAAATATTTGAAAATCCCCTTTTTGAAAACACCATACCACAGTTGAATCTAAAGAAATTGAAAGAGGAGTCCCAAAAGGCTAGGGTAGCTTGAATTAAAGGTGGATTCTGGGGAATCCCCCTTCGAAGGAGAACAATGATTGTGGGCAGCATGCCCTGGAATTTCCGGATTCCAAATAAAAGGGCCCAGCTCGAGGGAGCACGAGTGGAAAAGAGGCAAGCGCTCGGAATACTGAGTCGCCACTCGGGTTTGAAGGTCCGACACCCAAGGAACCGTATTTCGAAGCACCTGCCGCGCTGTTTGATTTGAAAAAGTGAACCATCCGTCATAACCATATCTGGTTCGGGAGCCAAGTTACGAGAGGGAAGGGTTTTAAGGCACCCTCTCGCCCAATCCGAGATCGGTCTCTACTTAGATATTTTGTGAAAACTTTGTGATTCTTCTTCTTCTTTAATCATTTTTAGCCATTAGGGCGGGGGAACAGTTATCGGGGATTAAAACCGTAACAAGTTTGCAAGATGTGATCTAAACATGGCATGGATGGATGGCAAAATATGAAATGGAATAAAACCTAACCCCTTGATGAAAGATGAACCAAGCTGCTCAAGAATGAGTGTAACACATGATAGCCACCTTTGCATGCATGGATCTACGTGCATGCAAAGACAACCATCGCGCGATACACTTACTCCCTCGCGCGAGGGTTCATACCTCACCACAGGTTGAATTTTATCCCCTTCTGGGCTCTGGAAGGACCAGTGCACACCCAGGGGGCAAACCAAGCAGTTTATATAGACTGAAAGTAAATAATTAAGACTAATTATTACAAACAGGAACTAAACAAATTGAAATACAACCCCTAAACAGTGGGGGTATCAAAACAAAGGCCAAGGGCCAAGCTGCTCATGCAAGGGCAGCTACTGGAAATCAGAGGACCGTCGCGCGAGACAGTGAGTCCCTCGCGCGAGTGTCCTGACTGGATTTCCAGGAATTGCTTTGCATGTTCTGAGCTCTGGCACAGATCCAGATACAACCCAGAAGCATTCCAACAAAGTAAATAAGCAAGAAAAGCTAGTCTATGTGTTTTAACATGCTGAGCAGTGAGCTAAAAGGCCTATCATACTTCAAAACAATGAATAACATGATAAAACAAGAATAACCAGCACCCCCAAACCCCACGAGGACTGTCGCGCGAGACAGTGGACTGTCGCGCGCGTATGTGAGTCTATCGCGCGAGGGAGTGCTTGGCACAGATTCTTGTATTTCTGCTGACTTTAGGGCCAGGACTGGTATTGATTACCAGCCTTGGCCCTGCCAGTTCCCCTCAGAGATCAGAACAGAGAGCAAAACAAAGGTAAGCTATACCTTCGGCTTTTGGTTTGAAAAGTGTTTGAACTTTGAGTTGAGTTGAGATGAAAAGGGGGATTTGAGTGATGGAGGAGGAAGAACAAGCTTTGTTCTTGAGGTGTAAGCCTTTGAATGCCAATTTTTGTTAACCCTTTGAAAGTGAACAAATGGGGGTATTTATAGGGGAAGCCAAGGGCCAAAGGTGGTGGCAAACACCCCAGGACCAAACTTGGTGACTAAGCTTGGTGAAAAGGTGATGGGAAGGGTTGTGTGAGGTTGTGTTCCCAAGGCCCTGCACTGTACAGTACCTATGGGGAAAAGCTGGGTTCGAAGCCTGTAGCCCCCACGGCAAGCAACCAAGTGGCTGGCAAAGGTGAAAGGGACAGCCCAGGACCATCGCGCGAGCAGTTGTGTCTCGCGCGAGGGTTCCACCTGTCGCGCGTGGGTCAACAGTCAAATGTTTGACTTTGACCACACCTGGCAAAGCAGACTCTCGCGCGAGGCAATCACTCCCTCGCGCGAGGGTCAACTCTAGACCCAGTGTTGACCATCTTTAATTTCTTGGTTTAAGGGTTCAAAGGGTTCAAAGGGTTTCAAACACTCAAAGCTCAAACACTCGACATTCCCGATGTGTTCTTGATCCGTTTCATCATCGGGGAATCAAATACCGAAAGTAAAGTAATTTGGAAGCCCAGATTGGGGTGTCTACAGTAGCCCCTCTTTGACGGCACTTGAAGCACCATTGACTTGGTACAAGTAACGTCAAAGAATTCTACACACCCCTCAAGGCAATCTAGAGCAGAACATCGTAAAGTAGACAAGCATACTTACAGACCCTGATCGGTTTGAAAGGACGGACGGACCGTCACTGGGGATGGAAGTAGAAGTGGACGATTGCATCGCCGCTTGTTGATCGAATTTGGACAGGACAGGCTGTCGCTGCAGATTTGGACGGGACAGGCCGTCGTTGCTGGGGATCAAGCTATCCTCGGCACAAAGTATTCCAACAAACACGGGTAGGTCGTGTCAGGCAGGTTAAATTCCATCTGTTGGGAATCAGAGCCAATCTCCTTATCAAAGACCATCCGAGACAGAGCAATAAGCCTGCTGGAAGATGCACTTGCGGCTAGACTGAGGGTGATTGTCGTTAGGGACAGGCCAAGACGGACTCTCCTGGGGAACAATCAGTTGCGGATGAACAGACCATTGGACGATAATCTGATCGTCGTTGTGGCTGAATGCGGACGATACAATGATCGCCATCGATGGATTTGACAGGACTGGCTGCCATGAAGGCGGACGGGAAGATCAATGTGCTGATTGATCAAACCGCTGGGGAACTTTGACAGGATCGGCTGTCGTTGAAACGGCTCCGCAGGATAGCATCCTTTGGTTTACGAACCGAGAATTGGACAGGAGAGATTTCCATCGCATCCGCTGACCAATGATAACAAAACCGCAGGAGATCGCATCGCATCCTTCGGCAAACCAAATCGAGAGTTAGGGAGATTTCCATCGCATCCACTAACCAACGATAACAAAACCGCAGGAGATTGCATCGCATCCTTCGGCAAACCAAATCGAGAGTTAGGGAGATTTCCATCGCATCCACTAACCAACGATAACAAAACCGCAGGAGATTGCATCGCATCCTTCGGCAAACAAATCATATGACGGCAACCATGCTGGCCATCTTCCTGCTTCAACATTTAATATACACAATATGCAATGATGTATACGAAATTGAAAATGCAGATGCAAGCTAAGGGCGGCTCCTAGGAGGACAACGACGCCTAAGGACTACCACTGAGCCTCATTATTGTACTGTCTGTTACTTCTGAGATGCGCACCCAGATAGATAGACGCTGAATGGACCGGCATGCCCCAGTTGACGAATTTGGGCTTGTGTGCCCTCTCTTCAATGCTTGGGCGGACGTGCCCTAGAAATGCTTTGTTTGGCCTTGGGCCGAGATACCCTTGCTGCTTATGAGATTTCCACAGCTTGTGGATTACAGGAGCTAGGGTAGCACATGTAAAAATTGCACTTTCTAGCTGCTAATATCTGATTTGCATTGACAAGTGACCTGAATTGGCACAGACATGCGCACATGTACAGACTCGCCTAGCTCAAACGAAAAGGGAGAAAGAGTCCCAGGGTACAATGCGAACCCTTAGGCACATAGAACACAATGAAATTTTGGGCATTAAGCGGCCAAAACTCACAACATTCCTGAACAGATGAAACTGACACTTACGAAAGCGCAAAAAGTACAAAGACCTGTACAAACAAAACCGAGAAAAGCATCCCGGTATTACAATTGATTGAAAAACTAGAAAAATGCCACAAAGATGGACATAAGACGCAAAAGATGACTCATATAGGCCCGGACTGAAACCGACACCCCCGTGCAGTCACATTAAGTCCATATGACTTGCATGGTATGACAAGACTAGGCAAAAGCCCTTGGAACGTCATTCGAGGGCAGTAGCAGGCTACCGCTGGAGTTGAAAAAGCACGCACGCGAGGCTGCAGCTGCTCATACCAGACCTCACTGAACTTAGAATAAACTGTGAGCCATTAGGCTTCTAGCATTTCGTTCTGTTTTTGATGCTTCAAATATTTTTAAGACTTATGCTCAGCCTGTAAATTTGAAGAAGCAGTTTGCAATAAAATTGAAAGGCAAAGGTTTTCCCCCTTCTGATTCCTTTATTGCAGCTTGATCTTCGATCCTCCTCGACCTTTGATGTGTACTAAAATGTCAACCATAGATCCAATTGATAGATTTGTGACCGAGTCTCAAAGAGAGACTGCCTACGTATCCCAAGCTAGGGAATCAGGTCAAAACGTAGTTCAGGCTAAGGTTCACTCGTGTGTTTACCTCTCCTTTTGTGCTCTAACTTTTGCCTAGACCGCCCGTTCGGGTCTTCGGTCTAGCGAGCTTTCGAATATTGCCTATCACTTTTGCCTAGACCCCCTTCATAGGTTTTCGGGCTAGCAGGCTGCTCTAACTTTTGCTTGGAACTGCCCACCCTCGGGGTTTTCAGCCCAACGAGCTTCTCTCAGGGAAAAGTTGCTTTTGAATTGATCCAGGTTGACCAAGGTATTGAATTTGTTGCCATCGAGGTCGTCGATCTTTGACCACAGCCCCAAATAGAATGACTTTGATAATGCAAGGTCCAGCGCACTTCGGTTGGAAATGCCTCGCTCCGGGCCATGTTTATACTTTCTCATTTGTACTTGACGGAACGTCACTGTTGCTGTTTTTAAACATAATGAGAGGCCCAAAGCCTTCCGCGCTTCTACTTTCTGGCTTGGCACCCGGTAGCAGGAGGATTTGATACTTCTTTTTCTCAGGATCAACGCCAGGTGCGTCTTTTGTGAGACCACGCCAAGACGTCGATGAATTCTTGAGCCTGTTTGACCGGGCGCAATGCTCCTCTGGGGCACTGTTTGGACCAACTTTGAACCTCTCAGGAGGTTATACTTGCCTTTCAAGTTTATTGAAAATTACTTCTTCTTTTAATAGGCTGAGCATGCCTTTTATCTTCCCTTTCGGCGAGGGAACACATTTCCTTGGGGATGATCCCATCGAAATCTATCCCTTCGTCGTCAGGGTCGACACAGTTTATATAAAAGCCAGCGAAGTACTAAGAAACAAGACAATGCATATCATAAAAACCCTCGGGGTTTGCCAAGTACAGCAGACTCAAGACTTGAAACAAAAGCTACGACGTGGAGGGCCAAGAGGCACGAACTCCGACTCAGAGCTAGTTTTTAGACAAACGCAAAAGACTCTGTGTCAGACTCAGACATATCGCCAATGCAAACTAGACGCGGTTTTGAAAACGCAATATTTAAAAAGCTACCCATAGCTTTTACAAAAGAGGTAGGATCCAGCGGGCGTCAGGCCCAAGCAACAGCACTTCGGCTTCCTTTGGCTTCTCGACCAAACCTACTCGATGCTCCTTTGATCAATGGACCTCAGCTAGTCAATCTTCTCATTTGTAAGCCCCGCATCACTATCAAACCAGATGTCGGCAGTGAAAACCTCTATTGCCCAACTTACAGCCATCATGTTAACCTCCGGCTCAGACGGGATGGATATGATGGGTTTGGGTTGATTTACTGGGATGATATAGTGGCTAGGGTTGAATATGGTGGAGTTCGGGTTGATTCGAGTGGAGTTGATAGATACCTGACCAACCAGAGGGTCAGACCCGTGTTGAGGCAAGGAGTTGGAAATAATGTTGGGCTTTGGCGGAACTTGGACCGTGCCATCATCAATAAGATCTTGAATCTCATGTCGAAGACGATAGCACTTGTCAGTGTGATGGCCAGGCATTTGGTGGAAGGCACAGAAGAGGTTAGAATTATAACCAGCAGGTAAGACTTTGGGAGGGGAAGTTGGGGTCAAAGGTTTGAGATGCCCAGACTTGACAAGTTTCTCCATCACCGCGGATAGAGATGCCTCAAAAGCAGAGAAACTCCGAGGTTGGGTTCGGGCCCGGTAGCTTTGGGTGTTCTGAACCTGATTGACATCGGTTGTATGATTAGGGGAAGCAGCAGCGTTATCCCCACTTGTAGCCGTGCTGGCGTAGTTGCTAGTGCCAAACAGTGCACTACTATTTCCAGAGTAAGCCCTCGACTTTGATTTCTGGGGATTGGAAGAAGAGGATTCCCCTCTTGGCAAAATCCCACTTTGCAGCGCATCCTCGATGGCCAGGCCAGATTCAAAGAAAGTCTCGAAGTTGGCAGATGCTTGAACCAGCACGAGATGCTTAGCATAGTCGAGATGCAGGTTGCGGGAGATAATGCGGAGTTGATCCCTCTCGCTCGGGCGCTCAATCATTAGAGCGGCTTTGGCTCTCCACCTTTTAACAAAATCCGCAAAAGACTCTTTGGCTTCCATCTTCGTGGATTCTAACTCTCGAATAGTCATCTTGAGCTGGGAGTTGTAGTTGTATTGAGCGATGAAGGCAGCCCCAATGTCTTCCCAAGTCTTTCTCTTGGAAATGTCGAGCGACAGAAACCAGTGGAAGGCAGGCCCTGAGAGAGTTTGAGGGAAAAGCTGAGACATGGCCTCACTTTCTACTTTGAGTAGCTTCATAGCGGCATGATAGCCATAGAGATGAGTCTTGGGATCACCGCTCCCATCGAACTTGACCAAGTCAGGCATTTTGAATTTGTCTGGCAGTTTAGCATTAGGGTACAGGCAAAGACGATCCAAGTCTATTCCGCCCGTGTTGATCTTTTCAGATTTGGTGACGGATTCCTCTAGCTTTGCCATCTTGGCCATAAGAGCAGCTATGTCAGGGTTTTGAACAAGTTTCCTACCCGCAAGATTCGGGTTTGCAGCAGGCGCACGAGCCTTCCTAGGGTTGGGCTGAACAATGAGACGCCCCTCGTGATTCGGATCTGGGACCAAGACAGGCTGCTCCTGGTCGTCCTCATCGTCCTCGCCTTCCTCTTCGAGTGGTGGTGGAAGACGAGTGTTGATAAGGTCATTGAGACGAGTGATGTTAGCATCGGTTTGGATGGCCTCTTGCTGCATCGCAGTGATACTGTTCTGGAGGTTCATGAGCATGTCTTCCAGAGAAAGTGGTTGAACCTCTGGCTGACCTGACATGGTAGGTGATTCAGAAGTGATGCTGGTTGCCCTTCCTGTATAACCGTTGGTGATCCTGAAGCAGCCAATAAAGAGCGCGGAGAGCCTTCCGTTGTGACTGATTGGTTGTAACCTGACCAACCTTTGACTCGGATTCCGGAGGCGTTCCCAAGTAGGTTTGGCTCTTCCTTTCGGTACTCTCTTGCTCGGTGCAATGGCTATGAACTAGACAGTAAAATAAGTGAAAGCTCAGTGGTGTTCCTACAACAGCAATTAGAATGCAATGCACACATCGTTGTCGGTGTCAACCCTAGACTCTAAAACTAGAGACGATTATGTCTCATGATGTTCGAACATTGCCAAAATCCTCAGATTTCTTTTCGAGGGTGTATCCTTTGAAAGGATCAAACTGATCCTAAGAGATGTCAAAACAGACTAAGTCTTCGACTAGTACCTTTTGAAGTTTCAACTTTGAACTTGGAACAACTCGGTATTGATGGCGTGATACCTTTACCGGGGTGGCTTCAGCGACAACGCGCGTTAGCCAGGCGGTGTACGTGCTTAGCACGATAACCAAAATGACATCAATATCACGACATCGATACTTTGTGGTTCCTTATCTTTGGTTGAATCTTCAACCGGGCATGAGCCGAGGATTTAATAAAGTTTGATTTCCCAAAGTCTCGTTGACCTAAGGACTTTAAGAATTAACAACATGCACCATCGAGATGCACGACTCTTCATTGGGTCTAGCAGCGTCCAAATTAGCATAAGACAGACTCGAAAGCGAGTGACAACCTAGAAGCCGCCCTAAACATGCTCTTATGCAAAATAACATGTATGTATGTAGTTCGAGAGGCAATTTGCCTCACGAATTTCAGACGTTGCCGGAATCCTCAGAATTCTTTTCGGCGATGTGTCCCCATGTAGATCGACAGATCCTAAAAGATGTCAAAATAGACTAAATCTTTGTCTAGTCCCTTTTGAAGATTTAACTTTGAATTAGAAACAACTCGGCATTGATGACATGGCACCTTAACCTTGAACAACGTGGTGTATAGTGACAACGCACTTCAACCTAGGTGGCGCCAGTGACACAGCATCAATACTTTGTTGTTCCTTATTGTCGGTTGAATCCTCAATCAGGCATGAGTTGAGGATTTAGCAAATTTTGATTTCTCAAAGTCTCATTGAACTAAGGACTTTGAAATGCCAACGAACATTCGACAGAATGAACGACTCCTCATCGGGTCCAACAACGTTTTAGACAGCGCAAGACAAACTCGAAAGAAAGAACTGCCTTAAGCATGCTCCTATGCAAAACAATGTATGTACAGTGCATGCGAAAGGGAAAGCAGTAACACATAAGCGATTCTGAGGGGTTAGATGCAAATAGATCTTACCCTGTAGGTACCTGTCCTAGTTTGGAGAGTTCTAGTGCTTTGTATATGCAAAGGCCGGTTTTGGTTCGTAACAGGTTCCTCGGACTAGGGCCACAGATATACCTCCCGTTGCCCGTGATATCGCTGAGCAATAGTCAAACGGTAGCATGACCCATCATCATCGAAGGTTGTTGGTCATTCGGGGTCCCCGGGCTCCGGTAAACCGTGCCGGATTGCCAAAACGATCCAACGAGGCTTATCCCACATCGATGCAAATGAGATGCTAGAAATTGATTAAGAAGAAGAAGAATCACAAAATCACAAAATACCTTTTCAAGCTCGGCTCACTTTATTTAGTCCATCTTTAGAGGAAACTACGCAAGTGAACAATCGAAAAAGTCCCATATTAGATTGGCCGGACACGGGGTCCTGTTAAATCACCATTCCAGCCTTTGGCAGCGCGAAACTTACCGTTTTGACAGACTTTTAAGGAATTGTTCACAAGTGTATTAAACTCTAAGTATGGATTAATATCGGTTCGATTATCCCCAGCAGAGTCGCCACTGTGGGCAGCATGCCCTGGAATTTCCGGATTCCAAAATGCAAGGGCCCAGATCGAGGGAGCGCGAGCGGAAAAGAGGCAAGCGCTCGGAATACAGAGTCGCCACTCGGGTTTGAAGGTCCGACACCCAAGGAACCGTATTTCGAAGCACCTGCCGCGCTGTTTGATTTGAAAAAGTGTAGGCACCAGTCCGTCATAACCATATCTGGGTTCGGGAGCCAGGTTACGAGAGGGGAAGGGTTTTAAGGCACCCCTCTCGCCCAATCCGGAGATCGGTCTCTACTTAGATATTTTGTGAAAACTTTGTGATTCTTCTTCTTCTTTAATCATTTTTTAGCCAGTTAGGGCGGGAGAACAGTTAATCGGGGATTAAAACTGTAACAAGTTTGCAAGATGTGATCTAAACATGGCATGGATGGATGGCAAAATATGAAATGGAATAAAACCTAACCCCTTGATGAAAGATGAACCAAGCTGCTCAAGAATGAGTGTAACACATGATAGCCACCTTTGCATGCATGGATCTACGTGCATGCAAAGACAACCATCGCGCGATACACTTACTCCCTCGCGCGAGGGTTCATACCTCACCACCGGTTGAATTTTATCCCCTTCTGGGCTCTGGAAGGACCAGTGCACACCCAGGGGGCAAACCAAGCAGTTTATATAGACTGAAAGTAAATAATTAAGACTAATTATTACAAACAGGAACTAAACAAATTGAAATACAACCCCTTAAACAGTGGGGGTATCAAAACAAAGGCCAAGGGCCAAGCTGCTCATGCAAGGGCGATCACTGGAATCAAGAGGACCGTCGCGCGAGACAGTGAGTCCCTCGCGCGAGTGTCCTGACTGGATTTTCAGGAATTGCTTTGCATGTTCTGAGCTCTGGCACAGATCCAGATACAACCCAGAAGCATTCCAACAAAGTAAATAAACGAGAAAAGCTAGTCTATGTGTTTTAACATGCTGAGCAGTGAGCTAAAAGGCCTATCATACTTCAAAACAATGAATAACATGATAAAACAAGAATAACCAGCATCCCCAAACCCCACGAGGGTATGCTTGAACCAGTTTCCTGACACGACACCCGTTTGATAGGAGTGCTTCGTGTATTTCTGCTGACTTTAGGGCCAGGACTGGTATTGATTACCAGCCTTGGCCCTGCCAGTTCCCCTCAGAGATCAGAACAGAGAGCAAAACAAAGGTAAGCTATACCTTCGGCTTTTGGTTTGAAAAGTGTTTGAACTTTGAGTTGAGTTGAGATGAAAAGGGGGATTTGAGTGATGGAGGAGGAAGAACAAGCTTTGTTCTTGAGGTGTAAGCCTTTGAATGCCAATTTTTGTTAACCCTTTGAAAGTGAACAAATGGGGAGTATTTATAGGGGAAGCCAAGGGCCAAAGGTGGTGGCAAACACCCCCTTAGGACCAAACTTGGTGACTAAGCTTGGTGAAAAGGTGATGGGAAGGGTTGTGTGAGGGTGTATTCCCAAGGGCCTGCACTGTACGGTACCTATGGGGAAAAACGGGGTTCAGAAGCCCTGTAGCCCCCCCTGGCAAGCAACCAAGTGGCTGGCAAAAGGTGAAAGGGACAGCCCAGGACCATCGCGCGAGACAGTGAGACTCTCGCGCGAGGGTTCCACCTGTCGCGCGTGGGTCAACAGTCAAATGTTTGACTTTGACCACACTTGGCAAGGAGTCTCGCGCGAGGCAATCACTCCCTCGCGCGAGGGTCAACTCCAGACCCAGTGTTGACCATCTTTAATTTCTTGGTTTAAGGGTTCAAAGGGTTCAAAGGGTTTCAAACACTCAAAGCTCAAACACTCGACATTCCCGAGGTGTTCTTGATCCGTTTCATCATCGGGGAATCAAATACCGAAAGTAAAGTAATCTGGAAGCCCAGATTGGGGTGTCTACACCACTGTGGGCTCCCGTGCCCTCTTTTTTTTGAAAGAGTTGCCACCCGGATTTTTAAGATGGATAATCCGAGAAACCGAGAACTCGCTTGTAAAAGGCTTTTGATCTAGCGAAAACGTTGAGATTTTGGGTTCGGGAGCCACATTACGAATGGGGAAGGTTTTTCTTTAAAAACACCCCACTCGCCCGGTAAAAACCGGTCTCTACTTAATGTTAGCAAAAAGGGGGAAATCTTCGATATTATTTGGAATATCAAGCTCTTTAATAAAACAAATAGCGGGGAAGGGACATGGAAAATATATTACATTGACGTGCATGTAGTGCTGTTTGTACAGTGGTGATAAAATGGCGTGAACAAATGGAATAAAAATCATCCGGCAAACTGTCTGATCCTCAGCCAGACTATTCACGGCACCTTGAGATGCCGCGCGCGGCGTCTCAACATGCCGTGTGTGGTAGTTGCTCCGCTGTCAGACTGTTGCAGACTTTCAAAATGTTGTCTAGCTCATTGTTTTCTCTGTATATCTTTTGGAAAACTCATCAGAAACCTCACGGCAGTCAGATCATCCCAAAAATGTTGTTGTTTTCTTAAAACAAGGTTTTAAAATAGTTTTCGACATATTTGATCATTCGGGGTGATCTAGAAAGCCTTTTTCAAATAGCCAAGACATGGCTTATAGATATAGTCTTATTTTAAAAGCCACAGAAACAGTAAACAGCAGATACAGACAACCACAACAGATGAAAACTCAGATCCAGACAGCCTGCCAACAATGATACCAACATACACAGGTACCGTGCGCTGAGAGTCGAGGTGCCGCGCGCCTGATCAACAGGCCACGCGGTTTCCCAACCTCAGCACAGTACTGTTTTTATTTTATGAAAATGGGTTTTGAGTCAGGATCTAACCAAAAAAAGGGGTTAGACCTACTGACAGAAGAGTCCCCTCAGGACTGGAACGGAGTCTAGTCCGAGGAAACTAGTTTTTACCTTTGGTTTCGAGCTTGATCAAGGGCCGTGGATGCAAGGATGTGGATGGATCGTCACGGATGTAGGTGGAGGAGGTTGGATGAGACAAAAGGGGTATGGGTATGAGTGAAGGTTAGGTATTTTGGGTGATGGGGCTTTGAAGTTAATGAAAGATCAACTTCAATGATGAGAAGGAAGTGAGTGAAAGCACTTAAAGAATGTCTTTTGGGAATGACATCCTTTAAGACTTGGAAATGAAAATGGAAGTAGGGAAGTGGGTGTGAAACTAGAGAGAGAAAGCTTATGGAATAAGAGAGCCAAAAGAAAGACCAAAGAGGGACCCAAAAGAAGGGAGGAGGGGGGGGGGGGGGGGGTAAATTTATATACAAAGGCCAAGGATTTTGAATTTAAAATGGTGGGGGTATTTTAGGCGGGTCGAAGTGTATTTTAATTTGAGCAGTCATCGATTGTGGCTCAATGGCGTGGCAGCGACTTTCAGCGATCGACCTTTTGCTTAAGGTGCCGTGCGGTGAAGGTTTGCTGCGCACGGTCCCTTGGATTTCAAGGTGTCGTGCGCTCCAGTGCTACTCCGCACGGTGCCTCTTTCTTCGGTCCAGGGTCTTTTGGGCTTTGTCTGGGCTTTATCTGGGCCTTTTTGGGTTTTTGGGTTTTATTTGGGCTTAGGGAGATCCTTTTTCAAGCTCGCAAAGGTATCGTTTCCTCTATTTCATCATTGGGGCGGACAAAGACTCTCCGAGGTCCGGATTGGGGTGTCTACAGGTTTATTGTGGTCATACTTGATTTCTTTAGCTATGGGTTATATTTTACGCTTTGTTTCTGTATGTGACCTATTTTATTTGAACTATTGAGAGAATAATTGAGTTTAGGGAAAGAAGACTAAAGTTTTGGAGATCGAAAGAAAGTTTTTTATCAAACCAATTTGAGCTAAAGTTTCTGTATACCCGTGTATGTATATTGAACTTTGCCCATCACGAGACACATTTTCTTTGGTTTGTTTATTACACATGTGGGATATATTTTCTTACTCTGATGTCATGTCCTAATTGGCTTCTTTAGCTTTCAATACAGAATTTGGGCTAGAATAAATGAAGCTCCAAGCAGCAGTTGCCCTCGCTCGTCTCATATGCTTGACCTGGATTCAACAAATTATTTGTGGTTAGTGGGGAGGATAGGAAATGATAACGAATCAGTCCGGTAGAAAGTAATTGGTACCAAGACTTTGCTTCTAATGCAGGTAAGCAGAAGCGAACTCGAAAATCTTTGTGGAGTTAACGTTGACCCAGTGCACTCCACTAAGCAATTTTGTATTGATTGTGTAGAAGTCAAAAGCCCCTCAGCTTCTTTACCGTACGCAAGAAAATCTGGTTCTGAGAGAGAGAGAACATCTTTATGCGCATAGCACCTATCTTGGTTTTGTCAAGTTCTATATTCTGGATTCTGCATTTACAAATATATTTTTCCCCCTTTGGAAGATGAAGTTTCTAATACATCCAAGATGAACAAGTGGACTTGTACATGTTCTTCAGCATATCAGGGGAACCAGGGCTTTCCTATTGAAACCAACTGCTCTAGCTCACGTGACTGTAGTCCTGGTACGCCAACAATTCCATCGAGAATAATAACATTATAGAAGCATAGCATCATTTTTGGTCCCTAATAAATCGCACTATCAGGGATGAAAACTGCTGCACTGCACGTGTTTTAGTAGGATGCCAGAAACTTTGATTGGCCGGAAGCTTAGAAGCTTGGTGTGTACCCTGCCTACTCTTTCTAAGTAACATAGATTGATGGGACCAGCCTTAGGGAATGCCCCAGAATGGTGATATTTCAATTTGGTATATCATTTGAATGGTAGAAAGTTTTATAGATGTACTTAGTTACTCCATCCTTGGTACTTGGAAGTACATTAAAGACAATGTAGGTTTGTCACTTCTCCCATAGTTGAGATTGGGAGAATGATGGTAAACTTTTCTGGTCCTGCTTTAACTGTAGTTGGAGGTAATGAGTTAGCGGAAAATGAAACAGTCAAGAGTATGTGCTCTACTGATGACTAGTGAGTGCTTCTGTCAGGTCTGTACTTTTCATGTTGCAATAAACCTTTAAAACATTCTCTTTGTATGGGGTTATGAACCTAACCTACTAACAAATGATTCCACTTGATGGAAAGCATGAGAGAACATCCTTTAACCCTTAGGGTTGGGCACATAGCATGCCTCCTCGATTCTAAAGCCAACATCATTAGCTGCGCACACTTTAGAATAGCTCCCTTTTATGATTGGCATGTCGTTACCTTACTTAAGGTAACCTTCTTATATGTAGAGATGAACCCTATTTGATTTTTGCTCTGATACCATCATACCAACAGTTACATAGCGGACTGAAAGAACCAGGTCTTCATGTGTTGTGGGAGGAATCAGATCTAGCACATAACTATTTAGGATTGTAATGGTTGGTTTCTGATTAACGCACTATCAGAGGACAGAATTTCTGATTGGTTGATCTGTTGATATGTTGATGCACATAAATATTTAGGATTTTTGTAGTATTCTGATAAACGTACAATCTACAAGGGACAAAATTTCTGATTGGTAGATCCCTAGATGCATTGATTCATGTCATATAGTACTGAGCGATGGTCATTTTTCTTAAATTTTGATCATTTAAGTTTGTTGATCTTTTATCTGGCTGCGGAGGGAGCAAGTAAAGATAATTGGACTTGCTGATTATTTAAGTTTGCTGATCTTTTATTCTTTTATGCTAATAGGTGCACCATGGCTCCTACTAAGGATGGATTGTGTGAGTTGTGTCGCAAACAAACATCAATAGCTTGGTTTTGGGTGCTTATACAACTTGTATGTTCTATGTGTCACAGCAAGCCTTTTGCTATGTACAACTTCCAGTCCAATTTATTTATAGCTTGATGCAGACGATTGTTTTCGAGTCGTGTATTGATTTTTACTTCCATATATGTGTTGTAAACAACTGGACATAAGTAAGCTCATACTTTTACGGATTGATTTACTTGTAATTTTGGCATGAGAAAAAACAAACCAGCAGATCTCTACTTATATATATCAGACAAACTTATGTAGCCTTCTTTTGTTGGGCCTTTCGTAATCATAAATACGGCGCACTTATGTATATGAAACTTTACATCAAACTTATGCAACCTAGCTTTCAAAAATGCTCAACACCGTTCAATTCAACGGGCATGACTCAACGGGCAGGACGGACGTGCCTTGCACGTCGCAATGTACCTAGTAATGAAAAGACCTCAACAGCCCTCCAGTCTTCCACGAAATTGATTTGGTTTTCACGAATGATGATAGAGAAGCCAAACATCACAAATCTCAAACTTAGGGTGCTAAATCAAGCCGAAACATCACAAATCTAAACCTTAGCGAGATCACCATGCGAAAGAATAGGTACCAAATCAGAACAAAACTGCATATCATAAATCTCCTTGTCGAGGAAATCATTAACTGTTGTACCAGAACAACCGCATCTGCAAGATGCAAATAGCGCCAGATTTCACATACGCATATACGCTAGGATACCTGGTTATACCGCCAATTGTAGTGTTTATCGAGTCAATCTTCGAAGTAGAATGGAAAAAATCACAACCGTTTAAGGGCATGTACCATGTGGGGAGTCCACAATGACAAGCAGGTACATTGTGCTTAATTTTAATAGTGTGCTCTTGATACTTTCCATGGATTGACTTGTGTTGGGATTAAATGCGGAAACACCCAAGAACCAAGATTCAAATACAACCACACTCGCAACCAATAGAAGTACGATGAAAAATAAACCAGAGAGAGACACGCAAGAATTACGTGATTCGGCAATAACACGCCTTAAGAAGGTATTCCTCAGGCAAAGAGAAAGAGGAGAAAATGCTAAGAAGCTGGATAATTGGATACAGCTCCTACAAATCTGCAATAGAAGCCAGCAGTTCAAAAAAGAATAGAGACTGTCACCAGACGCAAAGTCATGACAACCAGACTAGACTAATAACGTTACAAGCAGCGCAAGTCTTTTCAAATTGGAAACGGGATGAAGATTCTAGCAGAAAGTCGTTTTCTTAACAAATAATGGAAAAAAAAAAAGAACAAAAAAAAAAAAGATGGACCACAATATGCATATTAACCAATATAGTTATAGGCTGTAACGATTTCCACTCTCATTTTCAATAAATGCACTTCATTTTTTTTCGTTTAGTGGAACTTTTGTGTTATATTTTCACTAAAAGACAAGAAGTAGAGTGCTTACCACAAAGAAGGGTGAATTTTTTTTTCCCAAATTATGACGAATGATGATTGTCATATGCACGTACAATACCAATAAAGAGTAATTTTAATTTAATGTATATATTAAAGTGAAGGTCTTTCTCAGCGTATGTATTCTTCCCGACTTTGAAGAAAGTTTCATTGTAACGAAAAAGCTGCAGCATTAGAAAATATAATACATCATACTAATGCGGTTTCCCCGGTCCAGCAGAAAACACAAACTTCATCCAGCAATGGCTGCAGATGTTCAGGAAAGCTGGCAAAAGAAATTTGATTCACCAATGCCATTAATCGGGTCTATATTGCAGCAGCGTCTCTATTCTGCTCCCTTGCAATGGCTGCAGATGTCATACATGGAATCCGCGGAAAAAAGCTCTGGTTTCCATGCAAGTTCTTCACTATAAATGCTGCTTCCCTTGCGATATTAACCGTGGCAATGAAGCTCCCTGTAGGTGTTAACTCCGGCATGTGGAGCAAAACAGAGCATCTTGCACATCTTAGCAGCAATGTTTTCATGACTATCGCAATGGGTAACTTTCTGACTTCTTTGGCATCCATGGGCGATAATGCAATTTTCCTGAACATCATTGCCTTGGGTATTCTTGTGGTCACCATAATTGTGAATGTTTGTATAGAAATCCAGAATGACGTACTTGACTGGTACATATGGGCTGAAGAAAAATTTATCATCATTTCTATGCTTGTTTTGTTTCTGATATCTATTTCCTCAGCTTTGTCGATCCCCACAACCAAAAGTTATTTGGAGTTGAAATTTAGTGAATTAACCCAAAAAGCTTCTAATGGGGTTGAAATGGATGAAACTGGGAAGCTGACGAATCACAAACTGAAAGAAGTGGTGGAAAAAAATTGGGTGATGGCAGAAACCGGTAGCCCCCAATTTGTGATGGCACGTTCTGTCAACACAGCTACGTCGGGGGTAATCAGCCTTCTGAGTGCACTCACTCTAGTCAAAGCATTGATCCAAATTCGTTACTATGGAGTGGATCCCCTTATGGAATCACCTTACAAATGGTCAACCTCATGGATTCTATGGATTCAGTTTATGGGGGTGGGGGTGGGGGTGGCGGTGGCTACTGTTGTCCCATTGTTTAGATGGTTTAGTCTCATCAGCTTGAATTTCTCTGAGCGAGATAGCAACAAGCACCAAAACAAATCGAAACTAGTAGAAAACTACTGGATACAGAGGCAGGTTGAGTGGAAAGGAAGACCCTTGCCTATACAAGCCCGTAGTTTGAAGTGTAGAAAATTCATCCACTTCACAAAAAAGATCGTATTGGACTTGTGTATAGGTTTCCAGTTTGGAATTGTGGTAACTAGCAAAGTTGTTCGGTTCATCTCCGTTATCTTGGTAAGGCCGTTCTTTTCGTTTTGCTACTATTGCAAGACAATGAAGTTGAGTCTCCTATTTGAATCTCAGGCCCCTTCTCCAGTTGAACCAGGAAATGTAGAACCAGAAACTTTTGTTACAGAGCTGAATCTTGGTGATTATGTTCTGCAACTTGAAGGGGAGGCCTTCAAGGCAAAGCTGCCCAAAATACATCGTGATATGAACCAGATGATTCAGAAGGGTAAAAGGCAACAATCGAAAAATATGATGGAGCTTCTACGGAAATCAAATCATAGCTTCAAAGGGGTAGCAGAATTTGACAGTAGCCGGGTTCCAAATAGACTTCATCTAGAACCTCCTAATTGCTGGACCCTACCTGTGGTGACCTTAACCAGCCTTGCCCTTGCACTTCCAAACATCAGAAACCAAATGGCGGACAAGTTGCTACGTAGTGTAAGTGAATGCCTTGTGTACGCCAAGCATGTGGAGAAAAGCTTCAGTTCCAAAGGAGATGATTTCTTGAATGCGGTAAAGAAAGCCACAGATGTCATATGGGTAGAAGTTGAACATGATCGCAAGTGGCTGAGCGAGGATCTCCAAAAACTGGCTGTCGAAAGGAAAACCTCGAAAGAGACTCTTCAAAGTCTAGTTGATATAGCCGAACAGACCATCCTTGAGTTCCAGAAGAACAAGTTAGCTGGGATTCTAATGGAGAACCCCCTTAGTTGGCCAGTTAAGGTTATAGCTCCTAATTCGGTGTACAGAATTTGCCGGACCATACTGAAGAACTACGAAGGGGTTACCCTCCAAACGGATGAAAGTTTGTTCGAGCATTTGTGCAGCATTATCGCGGACATTTTGGGTGCTTGCCTTATGTAGTAGGCCGAACACAGAACGCTCGGCTACTAGCCGAAGGGCGACGAGCCCACGCGGCTATATCAGAGACGGCCCTAGCCGACGATGTTCACGCACGGCGGACCTTGCCGACGATTCTCAACAAATGGTGTCTGCACATGGTCTGCGCTAGGCTCGGCCCATAGCGGGCTCGGACTCTTGTTGGGCTCGGCCTCAGGCAAGCCCCGCCACCCACGGAGACACGTCTGTCCCCCACGTGCTGAAACGGTTACAAAGATAATGATGGAAGCACATGGGAAAGGACAGCTCACGCTCGAACGGTTACAAATATCTAATCTAGTGACATCACAACAACGTCACTCGACTCGTGCAGAGCACGTGACAGTACTTGGAGAGCAAGCTAAGGAGGTTCTATAAATACAGAAGACCCACAACCCTAAAAGGTACACAACATTCCAGACCCAAAACCCTAGCTCTCTCTCTCTTTCTCTGCACTATACTCATCCTTGCGCCGGAGGGCCATACCGGGGGCTCCTCCGGTGTGGTCTTTAGTCGTGCTTCGTGGTGCAGGCTAGGCGAAGAGAGCTTGATCAACCCTGATCCAGAGGAAGGACTTGGACCAGAGATCACGGGCCACACAATTGGTGAACCCGACGTGAACTTACTTCTGATCCAAACGGCTCACTCCTCTCCCAACACCAACCTCCCTTCCTCCACAAACAACCTCAAATCCAACCACAATGGGCGGTGATCTCACGAACGCAGCCATCTCTGGGGCCAAGGACGCCAGTGGAAACATCATCCTTCCACCCCCGGAGAGACACATGTCAATCTCAATCCCCGCCAGCTCCGGGCTATCACCAGCCGCGGAGGAAGTCACGGCGTCCTACATCCGCCTGTTACAACGTCGAGACGACGAACGAGATAACGAGCTGGCCGCGTTGAGGGCGGAGGTGGCCCAAATGAAGCAGCACATTCAGCAAACAGCAATCCCTGCCACGTCGAGATCTGGTGGAAGCAGGAGGCGGCGGGGACAAACGCCACCTCCACCGCCACCTCAGGAGCAACAAGAGTTGGGCCAACGCGGATCTGTGAAGGACAGACTTGGCTTCACCCCTGCGCCTGGTGACGCACGAGAGATCATCCTCTACAGACAGCCAAACGCTTCTGGAGCACATCGTTCCAGAAGCCACCAAGAACGCACCAGAACGCGGGACACCGAGTCGTTCACAAGCACGTACTCGACTGGTCGTGCGGAATTCTCTCGCACCACGGTCTCGCACCATAGCCGAGATTCCGTACAAACCAGGTGCCACGTGTCTGAACGCCTCGGCGAGATCCCACCCGAGAACCAGGATGATGAGATCCGCCGACGACGCGGAAAGGATTTGGTGACGAAGGTACCCATGATAACAAAACTCGTCGTGAACGAGAAAAGTCCATCGACGGCCCACGGCGAGCAACAACAGACCTGAGGGATAAACTCAGGCACAGGAACGATGGGAAGACAACCACTAAGGACCCCAAGGGAAGGGACCCCAAACGAACGAAGATAGATGAGTTCGGCAAGCCGCCGCGCCCTGGGTTCGAGAGGCAGTTGAAGGATCTCGGCGTTTCACCCTTCATTTCCCATATCATCAACACTTCACCCGAATCCACGTTTCACTTGCCTAAGTTCACCAAATTCGACCCATCAACATGTGAAGCCTACACCCATCTCATCCACTTCCGCCAAACAATAGAGCTCTGTACCCAGAAGGATGAGATCAAGTGCAAAGCGTTCCCCTCCAGCCTCGGCTCCCTTGGACTCCAGTGGTTTAACAAGTTGCCCGCTGGATCCATTCGGAATCTTGCCGACCTCGAGCGAGCATTCAATACCCGCTTCATCACTAGCAACAAGACTGCCAAGTAGCCTGAGTCCTTGTCCCAGATGAGGAAGCTCCCGACCGAGACCCTCAGGCAATACGCCGAACGTTACTGGCAACTCTTCAACGAAATACCTGGGATCGACGAATACTGGGCTGCGCGTACATTCAAGAATGGCCTGGAAACGGGCAGCAAGATACTTGACGAACTCGCCATCCGCCCGCCCCACGGCATGGGCGAACTAATGCGTGTCGTCGAACGATTTTGCGCACTAGAGGAATTCTACGCTGACAGGGCGGCGCAGGGCATGCCGAGCGCATATACAACAACCCCAGCTGTCACCCAACAGCTGCCCGCACCTGCCCTCACCCAGCAACAACATTCGAAGAAACATGTGAACAATATCAAGGACGGCAAGAAGCGTCAGCCGAAGGTACATGACTACGTTGCCGAGACTACATACTTCAAGGAACCTATCTGGTCCTTCTTGAAAGAAATCATGCGACAGCCATGGTTTGAGTGGCCGACTGGGAAGCTCGGCACCGATACTGGTCAACCAGATCAGAATCCAAGGAAGAAATGCTCCTACCACAACGAGCTCGGCCATTACACCACAGCCTGCGCACCATACAAAGCACTCCTTGAGAGACTTGCCGCCCAGGGCCGTCTCGATCAATACATCGACCGATCAAAAACACCAGCACGACAGCCAACCGGCAATCCCAATCCCGACGAACAAAGGCCGATGATACACGTTATCCACGGTCCAGTAACAAAGGAACTCGAAGGTAGTCTCCGAGCCGACATCATTCAAGCCTCGTCCTCCAAGCAGGTACTCTCTGTCGGCTGTGGATCCAAACGCCCATATCCGCACGATGTTCCCAAATGGACGATTACTTTTACCGAGCGTGACCTTGAGCACGTGCAAACTCCCCACTCTGATGCACTTGTTGTCACGGTTCAAATTGGTGTCCATGACGTCAAACGTGTCCTCATCGACCAGGGCAGCTCGGCAGAAGTCATGTACTATGACCTTTTCAAAAAGCTTGATCTCCCAGAGTCGGCACTACAAGACACAGAGCTTCCTCTCATCGGATTCAACGGAGCTCCCGTCTGGCCAATTGGCAAAATCCATCTTCCTGTCATCGTCGGCTCAAGGACCGTCTCCGTCGAGTTCATCGTCGTCAATGCTCCAAGTCCGTACAACGCCATCCTTGGCCGAGCCTGGTTGCATAGTATGCAGGCCATTGCCTCCACTTACCACCAGGTCGTACGCTTCATTGGCACCAGCGGCCGACAAGAGGATCTGAGAGGCGACCAGGTTGCCTCCAAAAAATGCTACGTCTCAGCTATACACACGTCCTCCAAAGCAAAACAAGTCCAATGGGTTGAAGTCCCGGACATGGCTGTCATCGAAAACGTCGGCCATAAGGCCGAAGATAAAGCTGAAGAAGAATTGGTTCAAATGCCCATAAATGAGGACGGATCTCGTTTCTTCTTGCTTGGCTCTTCCCTGAGCGACGCCGAGCGTGAAGAAATGTTTCAATTTCTAAAAGAAAACATGGAGGTCTTCGCTTGGACGCCCAACGAGATGCCTGGTGTCGACCCTAACTTCATCTGCCACTCACTCAACATCAAGAAGGACTCCAAGCCGGTAGTCCAGAAGGCTCGACGTTCAGCTCCCGAGCATGCCGACGCCGTCATTGAGGAAGTCAATCGCTTACTCGAAGCCAATGCAATCCAGAAGGTACAGTACCCCACTTGGCTTTCTAACACAGTTGTAGTCAAAAAGAAAAACGGCAAGTGGCGAGTCTGCGTCGACTACACCAACCTCAACGATGCTTGTCCTAAAGATTGGTTCCCACTGGCAAAAATCGATCAGTTAGTCGACGCAACCGCCGGTCACGCTCGGTTCAGCTTCCTCGACGCCTACCGTGGTTATCATCAGATAGCCATGGACCCCGATGACATGGAAAAAACCGCCTTCATCACTCCGCACGGCATCTTTTGCTACCGAGTCATGCCATTTGGGCTCAAAAACTCAGGCGCCACGTTCAACCGAGCAATCTACAAAATGCTCCACGAACAGATTGGCCATATTTTGGAGGCATATATTGACGACCTCGTCGTCAAGAGCCAGAAGGAAGGGAACCATCTTGCCGAGCTGAAAGAGGTATTCGACGTCCTCAAACTCCACAAGCTCCG
Source organism: Rhododendron molle (assembly GCA_025413875.1). Classification (NCBI taxonomy): domain Eukaryota; kingdom Viridiplantae; phylum Streptophyta; class Magnoliopsida; order Ericales; family Ericaceae; genus Rhododendron; species Rhododendron molle. Next base: position 19,405,112 of record CM046391.1, on the reverse strand, counting down.
CCTTAACCCAGAGAAGTGTGCCTTCGGTGTGAGCGCCGGTAAGTTTCTTGGACATCTTGTCAACCGACGAGGTATTGAAGCCGACCCCAACCAGATCAAAGTCAGTGACAGACTTACGGCCACCACGCACAATCAAAGAAGTTCAGAAACTCACCGGTAAGGCGGCTGCTCTCAACCGCTTCATCAGCAAGTCATTCGACAAATGCCATGCCTTCTTTCACAAAGCACTGGCTGAAGTTTTGAATGGACGGAAGAATGCGACAAGGCGCTCGCCGAGCTCAAGAGTTACCTGTGTTCCGCACCTCTATTAGTAAAGCCGGCAAAATTTGAAACGCTCTATCTATATTTGGCAGTCTCAGCCCATGCCGTCAGTTCCGCTCTCGTCCGACGACAGGGAGCCGATGACATGCCCATCTACTTTACCAACAAGACACTCCTTCCCGCACAAACGCGCTATCTCCCTCTCGAGCTCTAGCTCTCGTCTCGGCCGCAAGGAAGCTACTTCCCTATTTTCAATCCCACACTATCACGGTCTTAACAGAGTACCCCCTTAAAGCTCTCTTTCGAAAGGCCGACCTCTCCAATCGAATTTCCAAGTGGGCCGTCGAACTTGCTAATTTCGACATCCACTTTGAGCCTCGTACAGCAATCAAGGGCCAAGTTCTCGCCGACTTCATTGCCGAACTCACCCCTGAAGATGCCGCAGCATCCACTTTACCAGCTATGGCTGAACCAATGGAAGCTAAGAAACCCTGGCTACTTTTTCAGGGCGACTCCTGGAGACTGCACGTCGACGGCGCCTCAAACAGTAACGGAGCAGGTGCGGGTGTAGTCCTAGTCTCCCCATGTGGGACAATGCATGAAAGTTCTATCATCATTGACTTCCCCGCCACTAACAATGAGGCCGAGTATGAAGCCCTCCTAGCAGGTCTACATTCAGTTTCAGCAATGCAAGCCGATAACCTTATTGTTTACTGCGATTCTCAACTGATTGTGCATCAAGTGTTAGGGGACTACGAGGCCAGGGATCCAAGAATGATGCAGTATCAGACGACGGTAGCAGAGCTTATCACCAAGTTCAAAAGTTTCAAAATCGAGCAGATAAGCCGGGAACACAACGCCCACGCCGACGCTCTCGCTGGTTTGGCATCGGCCTCCAAGGTTTCAGGAGTCGACTACCACCACCGCAACATCGATCAACCAAGCTTTGACATTCCCCAGAAGTGCTGAACATCGAGCTCGGCCCGGTGGATGGATGAGATCGTGGACTTCCTCAGAACCAACACTCTACCTGATGACAAAAAGGAAGCATACCGAATCCGGAATAAGGCTGCATACTACTGGTTATCCGACAGCGGCCAACTCTATCGAAAGTCCATCTCTGGGCCGTACCTACTCGTCGTCCACCCTACACAGGTACCAACGATCCTCAACGAGCTTCACTCAGGCAGCTGCGGCTGCCATTCTGGCGGACGTTCCTTATGCCAGAGGGCGCTAAGTCAAGGCTATTTCTGGAAGAATATAAAGAAAGATTGCGAAGTGGTTGTCCGCAAATGCCGACCATGCCAACTGTTCTCCCCAATACCCAAGCAACCCGCTCAAAACCTTTCCCCCATAACAAGTCCTTGGCCATTCGCCCAATGGGGGCTTGACATCGTTGGGAAGTTGCCAACTGCCCCTGGGGGCTTCAAGTTCCTCATCACAGCTACAGATTACTTCTCCAAATGGGTGGAGGCTGAACCTTTGATAACTACTACCGAGGCTGACGTTCGGCGGTTTGTTTGGAGGAACATTATTACAAGGTTCGGCGTTCCGTACGCAATTGTTTCTGACAACGGCACACAATTTGTTGGCAACGGCTTGTCAAGTCTCCTTGCAGAGTTCGGCATCCGATTCTTTAATTCTACTCCAGCGTACCCTCAGGGGAACGGCCAGGCCGAGGCCTCAAACAAAACTGTGTGCTGGGATTAAACGTCGCTTAACATCAAAACGGGGCAAATGGGCAGAGGAGCTGCCAAGGGTTCTCTGGGCCTACCGCTCTACACCTCGCCGTTCTACAGGCCAAACCCCATTCTCCATGGCGTTCGGCATGGAAGCCGTCATCCCTTTGGAGTCTAAGTTTCCCACCCTCCGGACTGAGACGTTCGATCCAGTCACCAATGACGAGGCTGTTGCCCAGGCGCTCATCCTTGCCGAAGAAAAGCGTGATGACGCTCGGCTGAAGCTTGCAGACTATCAACAGCAAGTGGCCAAGGGGTATAACCGCAGTGTCCGCGTGAAGAAATTCAAGCCTGACGACTTAGTTTGGCGAAAGGTGGTCCAGGCGACTAAGAAAAAGAAATTCATGCCGAACTGGGAAGGTCCCTTCCGCATCGTCAAGATTACTGGCGAAGGAGCATACATACTGGAGGACATGAATGGGAAGGTGCTGACCAACCCTTGGAACGCCCAGAACCTCAAGAAAGCGTACATGTGATCCTCAAATCCATGCTCGGCTATATTGCCTGTTTTCATAGACATTTCACTACATCATTTACTCGTCCATCTCTGTTTTTAAGTCTTTTCATTTCACAGCATGGTCTAGGCCACTGACTGCTTGTCTTTTCGTCTCGGTAACTTAATGGGAATCACTTTTTGTTTGGCAATCATTCATCTCCAGTTATGTAACTTAGCATTTTTTCGAAATCTCGCTTACATTTTTTACTCTCGGCAAACTCTGCCACCCACAAACGCTGACTTCGGTCACACCCGCATACGGCCCTCAGGGTCTGCTTCGGCCATACTGCCCAAAGAAGCAAAACAGGACATATTATCCACCGAGCCCATAACACACAATTCGGCTGAAATGTGGGCTTCGGTTTGACTTGGCAAGACAGTAAGGTCGGCCACAGTCAGGTTACACTCACATTTTGGTGAGCAAACCACCCACTAAACAGTTGTATCCTAAAATAGCTAAACCATCCTACTTTGGTCAAGGCTCGACTACAACCACCCTACGTCAAGCAAACACTATCACACCGAACCCAGACCAAAGTGGGGGCTACGGATATCTACCAATCCAAACATGCAAGGCTACAAAACAAATTTTCACAAGGCCAAAACACATATTGATCAGGCACGGAAAAAACAAAGGTCATCGAAACAAAGGAAAGCACACATTCATTCATTCAAAGAAAAGTGTAGCAGAAACTCCTAACAGAAGGTACGGCGTGGTAAATCGTTCGATGCCGACCCCCAACAACTATTACATCTGGAACAGCAAACACCGGTGTTCGGCGCCGTCCAGTCCAAAATAGTTCAAAAAATTCAAAACTAAAACTCATGATGATCAAACTTGAGCAGTGGCATCCGCAGTAGTATCAGCAGCGTGCTCGGCAACAGCATTATCAGCCTCCCCACCATCCGCCACCTTCTCTTTTTCCTTCTCGACGTCCTTACCGGCATCGGCAGCAATTTCATCGCCATCGCCCTTTTTCTTGCCATTATCATCCTCAGATAAATCAACAACAGTGAGGTCTTCGAGATCCTCCTCGCTCTCAGAAAATTCCTCGTCCGGCAACGGGGCGCACTCCTCCTCAGTATAAGGGAGTTCAAGCTCAGGAACAGTTGGCTCTGGGATTCGGCTCAGGTCAAGCTCCAGCTGCATTCCTTCGTCGACGGCCGCAACACCGGCCTTATATCCCGCCTTGTAAGCAATGGGCAATTTTTCTTGGAGATGGTCATTAACCATTGACCGAGCGTCCCTCATGTACTCTTGGCCGGCACGGTCATAACCTGCTTGGTACGCCTTCTGGTCAACCTCCTTCATCTTCCTCTTCTCCCTCCTAACCACTTGACCGAGCTCGCGCTCGGCCTTCTTCAGCTTCTCGGCCATCTCCTCCTTCTCCCTCTCGAGCTCTGCAATCTGGGTCTTCGCCGTCTGCAGGCTCCCCTTATAGCTCCTTGATTTTTCACGCTCGACCTTCAGATCGGCGTGGTAGCGTTTACGGCAGCAAGGAGGTTGGCTTGGTTGTACGCACGGAGAATCGCCTGGCCAGCCTACATAACAGCAAAAATACAAGCTCATAAATTTGTCCGAAGGATGGAAAAATGAAACCGGGTTTAGGAAAGTACCTGAACAACATACGCACTGGCGTGAACCAGGCTCGGCTGAAGCTCTTCGGGTACCTTCATCATGTCGTTTGGCAAGGCCAAACCTTGAAGCATTGTTGGGGCAAGGCCAGGCTCCAGCTTCACGCTGTCGCTGACGGATATAATCCTGCCTTCGGCCATGGCAAACGAGGGAGCGAACTCCTGTGCAGCCGCCTGGCTACCCGAGCCGGTCGCCCTCTCCAAGACTTTGGAGCCACCTGCAGCCGATGACTCCGTCTGGTCCCTCCCCTTGGCAAGTGCCCCTGGGGGCTTGGCAGGGAGAAGGTCGTGGGAAGTTTTTTGTCGCTTGGCCGCGCGCTCGGCCTCGGCGGCTGCTTTTTGTCTGTCCAGGGCGCCGTCCCTGATGTTCATCTTCACGACATTTCTCCGGCCCATGTCGTCGGCAAACTGGGGGATGAGGGTTCGAAGGGGCTCGATATCAATACCTTCAAACGTTGAAGGCTGGCTCTGCTGAAACCAGAAATCTGCCGACTTCTTCAAAGACGGGAACTTCACCCTCTCGCCCTTCGCTACCTTGCTCGGCTTAGGGTCCTTTTCCTTTTTTCCGTCGGCAGCGTTCTTCTTACCCTTCGCCCGCTTGCTCGAACCAGTCTTCTTTTCTCTTCTCTTCAACTTACCCTTGTAAGAAGGGTCGTAACCCAAAATCGTTGGCGCGTCGTGACAGGGAAGAGCTTTCAACCGATCGATATGACTTTCGTCGGCTAAATCCTGCTCTCTCTTTGCAATAGATCGGTGATCTGCAAAAGAATTAGCCATGCAAGACATCATTAGTATTCTGTGAAGAAGTCATGTATGGCAAAAAAGAAAGGATTAAACAACCTCGGAAGTTTTTTATCCTCGGAACTGAATACAACCGCGTGGCCTGGTCGCCGAACTCGAAATTACCACTAACTTCAACATAAAAGTTAGCCCATTTGTCGGTGTCGGGAAGCCCTATAATCAGGGGTTCCTTGCCACTGCGCGTCGACAAGTACCTGCGGTTAGTCTTGCCGTGCCTGGACATTTGGTACGTATGAAAGAGGTCGGCAACGGAAAACTCAAGATTATGGAGTTCTTTCAGCTTGATGATGGTCATCACTATTCTGTAACTGTTGACAGCAAAATAGTGAGGGACAAGCCCGAATTTGGCCAGTAACTCCCTCAGGAACGGATGAAGAGGGAAACGAAGCCCAGCTTCACAGATGGCCATGAGGGGGACAGTTATATGCTCGGGATGGTGCTCTACCTTATCCCTAATTCTGTTACTGGCTACTTGGCAAACGACAACATCGGCAGGGATGTTGAAGGTGCGACAGAAGTCTTCATACTCGTTCGGCTGCCCGCTGAAATAATGTGCATGTGGGCAGACCTGACCCCTCTCGTACAGATCAGCGATCTCTCTGTCCTCGGATGCTGTTCCATCCGGCCTCGAGCGTGATGACGTTGTGGCCTCGGCTTGAGAATGGAACCTAGATTCAGCCTCAGGGCCGAGTTCGGGTTCAGCATCAGAGCGTGTGGATAAAGTAAAAGAAATCTCGGGCTCGGTGTTGAACCCGCCGTCGTACTCATGATCACGCTCGGCATTGGAATCACTGCTGTCTGACATATTGGATGCTATAGAGGATGTCTGGCGTCGGCTGCATCGCCTCTCCAAATATTCTCGGATGAAGAGTTCCTCGGAGCCGTCTCCTGAGCTCTCAGAGTCGGATGATATCACTATCACCTGGTGAGCCAGACCTAAACAAGACAAGCGAAAATGGAATGAGAAGCCTCGTCGTCGGCCAGAAGGCAAGGATCTCTACGCTCGGCTACCTATTGGCCCACCATTTCTATCCTATGAAGACTCAAGCTCAGGAAACTCCGGGACTCAGCGGGGGCTCGGCTTAAACAACCATAAAATGGGGCTCGGCCAAGCCCACCGTCGGCCAAACCCTTTATTACCTACATGGGGCTCGGCCAACCTAAAACATCAGCCAAGCACAAGATCATTGAGAGGACCTGTGCTCGGAAGAACAGGTTGAAGGCGAAGATGAACAGTTCGTTCATCTCCAGGCTTCGTACTGTTCACACAGAACAAAAAACACCAAAAATCCAGGAAAAAGGCAGAAAAAGCACGCAAAAACTGTAAAAACGCATAGAGGGGTAAAAGGCGAACCCATACCTGTGATTTTCTACGAGATCTGATGGAAGATCTGCTGCAAACTGAAACCAGAAGATGAACGGGCGCGGCAGAAGCTCTGGCAATGGAGGTTTAGAGAGAGAAAGCAACGGTAGCTTCTCTCTCCTCATGAGACCCCATTATATAGAGCTAGGGTTTGGGATTCGAAGTTCCCGCCCATCATTACATCACCGAACAGTCGTCCATTCAACGTGTGACACGTGGCGTTGAAATGACAGCCTGCAGAGTCCCTCGCCCACGCCAACCGTCCTCTCACCAGCCGTACCCATCTGCGCAGTGACACTTGGTGTTCTCGCATTGAGGGACGCCCCTGACGGTTACCCTGTGCAGATGAAAAGACGGGTTAAGTCCAGCTCGATCTCATTTTCATCATCAATAATCCATCCTCGGCGCTCTCCACGTTCGGCCAGAGCTAGGTATCGATCCCTACCCCGCGCTCGGCGTCGGCAGAGATCGAGGGGCTATTGTAGCAGTCCGAACATAGCTACGGCTACTAGCCGAAGGGCGACGAGCCCACGCGGCTATATCGTAGACGGCCCTAGCCGACGATGTTCACGCACCGGCGGACCTTGCCGACGATTCTCAACAAATGGTGTCTGCACATGTGCTGGGCTCGGCCCATAGCGGGCTCGGGCTCTTGTTGGGCTCGGCCTCAGGCAAGCCCGCCACCCACGGAGACACGTCTATCCCCCCGTGCTAAAGCGGTTACAAAGATAATGATGGAAGCACATGGGAAAGGACGGCTCACGCCGAACGATTTACAAATATCTAATCTAGTGACGTCACAACAACGTCACTCGGCTCGTGCAGTGACAGTACTTGGAGAGCAAGCTAAGGAGGTTCTATAAATACAGAAGACCCACAACCCTAAAAGGTACACAACATTCCAGACCCAAAACCCTAGCTCTCTCTCTCTTTCTCTGCACTATACTCATCCTTGCGCCGGAGGGCCATACCGGGGGCTCCTCCGGTGTGGTCTTTAGTCGTGCTTCGTGGTGCAGGCTAGGCGAAGAGAGCTTGATCAACCCTGATCCAGAGGAAGGACTTGGACCAGAGATCACGGGCCACACACCTTACCAATTTACCCCATGTTATAATTCGAAAATGTTATTGTAGTGCCATACAGGAAAGAGAGAGGAGTGTCAGAGAAGCTGCTTGTCTTCTCGGGGAAACTGAAGAGATTTTGGAATTCCTTCGTGACCATGACGTTCTTCCTAGTCTGGAAGGTGATCGAGCGGCATTCACTGATGCGTGGCGCGCTTGCATGGAGCTCGAAAACCCCCCAGCTTGTGTTGGTTTATCAAACAAGGAGGAGATTGCTGCTGCTTGTTCTGGTGAGTTGCATATAACTATGGATGAATAGAGCTTTGAAACATGTGATAAGCTATCTATAGCTAATTTCCCTCTATATTTGTCATTTCTATTTCAACTAGTGTGTAAACAAGACAAGTAAAATTAGAATAATCATATGTATGACTATCTTTGATTAAGTGGTAGTTGTTATATCTTTTACCTGCTGGTTGTACCTATTTAGCTTTTCTGTTGCATATTAGATTACAGCTTGGAGTGTTCTTTCTCCTCTATGCCTTTGTATTCGTGTGGTTCAGGAAAAGAGGTATTGTTCTTGGAAAATGGTGTAGAACCATAATTTCGGTAAATATATTTAAAAAAAAAAAAAAACTGTTTACTAGAGATATGGTGGTGAAATCTTCGTAACTTAAATCTATTCGAGTACATGGTTTAATTAAAGTGGTAGCTAGGTTCATGATTCAACCATATCACTTCACTCATGCCATGTCTTTTAATACTTTTTTTTTTCCTGTTTTATAGAATTATCCAAACTTTTTTATGTTCTGTGTACCACTAACTAAAATAAGTACTTATTTTTTGAATCAAAGGCGAAATATTGCAAGAGAATGACATGTTTCGTAAAATGGAAAATAAGTACTTGAAAAATAAGAACTTTAGAAAAAAGGATCAAGCAATCGTATGCAAACAGAAATTTAACATAAATGTTTGGCTAGCTTTTACAGTACGTTTTTCATTTCAAACCTGCAAAACACAATAATACTGTTGTAGCACATAATTCTGGAGTTGTTTTTTGTATCGAAAATATGGTTTTATGTTTTGAACTTCTTTGCTATGTGTTGCATACAATCTTTCTTTTTCTTTTGTTTCTTGGGTATGTGTTGCATACAATCAGTCTTAGCAGAATGTTGTGTTGTCAGGTTTTAGCCTGTGTTAAATCCTTCGGTAGGTATTCTGATATTTATCCAGTGGTAAATTGCATATATCCTAATCATCTTCACCAGTGGGTAAGCCATGAATTAATGATAGTGGGGGCACCTTTTAAACAGACTTCAACCAAAAAAAAAAAAAATCATAATAAGCAACACCAAAATAATAAAAGAATGTTTGTGCTAAAAATAATTTTAAAAAAAAGCTATCATATTTACTAAGAAAGGTAGTAATTTCATAAACGATCAAAATAAATCAATTGTTTGAATTGTCTCAACGGATCAAGTCTAATAGCAGTTAGATACACAATAACTAAAATGTCAATATTCAACAATCTTGATCCAATTATTTTTCTTTTCAAATATTATGCTTAAACCTCTAATTTCGTCACGCGTTGTGGGTTTTATCGACAAAAACAAGACTACTTTGAAAATTGTGAATAATTAACGAAGTATAATGCATATAACTCATGGTTTAGCCATTTACAAATTTGGACATTATGCATTGGAGAGTTTCAAATGGTGAAAGGTGACTCTTTCTTCATTAAACATCTCACTTTGCGCACAAGTGTAGTGGAATTGTTGTCATATTGGAAACAAAAAAATTGAGAATGAAATATATACTCCTACAAAATGTATTAAAGTTATTAAACAAAGAACAATTTAAGAAGCCAATTATAGGGAAAAATATAAAATTTGAAGGGAAACAAAGTATTCAATGGGGGCGCGTGCCCTCACTCGTCCTCAAGTGGCTGCGCCACTGCATGCACGGTGCACCCGCATGGATTCTGGTGCTGCACTTGAACTCCAAGAAACATCCCAATTTCTTTCTTCAGGTACTACACTTCTTGAATCAGCAGTAATTAACCTCCACACCTAAACGCATGCAAGATAGCTGAAGCCTGAATAGAAGATCTAACTTGCTAAATAACGGCCATAGTGTCAGCTACCGAGCCAATATGCGCATCAAATTGCGCCTTGTTCCTATGAATCCAAAGCCCCCATATCACAGCAATTCCAGGAAAAAAAAAAAAAAAAAAAGAAGATGGATCGACTACAAGAAAATATGTAAGTCAAAGGGTTAGATTTCGTCCCCAAATAAATTGGCGACGAAAAAATTCATTGGCCAAATTCGTCAGCAAAGGTTGGTTGCGGCGACGAAAAAAATAAATTCATTGCCAATTATTCCTTTTGGCGACGAAAAAAATTCGTCGCCAAAAGTTGACCATTGGGGATGAAATTATTTTTGTATGGGAAAAAAATCCAATTCCTGTGCCTCCTGGGCTTCAAACTTGGTCCTTTCAACTAACCACCCCCCTTTGACCAACTGCACTAGACATACTTTCAAAATGTATATATTTAACATATATGTTCAATATTTATTTTTAGTACTTTTTGATTTCATTACTATCAAATGTGATTACTAAGAGGAGATCTATTATTCTTTTATTTGTTATGTTTATAATTAACTTTAAAACATAAAATTTATTTATTAAACCTCATTATCTTATTGGTACAAAATTAGTATTGGTATTTGGTGCAATACACGTTAGGAAAAAAAATAAACATTATACAAAAAAAATTAAATTACAATAAATTGTTTTTGACTAAATAATCAGAAATCCATCTATATTTGGACTTGGATTTGAAAAAATGAGAAGAAATTGACCCATTAAAAGCTGAGTACTATTTTCTTTTGTTCTTTTCTATTTGTTTCGATGGGTATAGGTCTATGGGGATCACTGTGTCTCTTAACTTGTATTAACTTTTTATATGTAACCTTTCAATAAATTTTGCGGTCAAATTATATGTATTCATGAATAACATGGTAAACTAATGGTGTCGCAAATAGTACACATTGGTGAAAAAAATTAATTTGGTGTAACATAATTGACGACGAAAAATAATTTCTTCGCCAATTTGGTTACCAAAGGAGACAAAATTGTAATTTTGTCGCCAATTTTTTTTAAATGGCAATAATTTCGTCGCCAAGTTTGTTAAAATGACGTCGAAATTAGTTTTTCGTCGCCAATGAGTACTATTTGCGACGGAAATCAATTTCGTCACAATTTTCCGTCACCTATCACCTGATTTCTTGTAGTTATCATCAGGCTTTTGTTTTCTGGGATGGGGAACAACTTTTGTTGGGGGCAATGACTCGGTAATTAGGATGTCGATTTGGTAGAACCAGCCCAAAGTGCTTCCCGAATTCCTGAGCATGTGTCTGATTTTCAAGAAATATGGCACATATTTAGGATTCTATGGGACTTCTAGCTAGAATTCCTCTTTAACATGCTGAATCAAAATTAAGCTGTCAAGCACCACAGCACAAGAACCACCAATTTTGTTACTGTTCTTTCTAAAAACGTTAATTTGCAGAGTTGGAACTAACAAACACATTTAGATTCTTCACTTCTTTGTCTTTCTATTTGTTCTTAATTTGGCCTTCTCCTTTCCTTCTTTTCCCTTCACAAACACGACTATTGAAGCACAGCCTTCTGCACCATGCTACGGCCCTTTATGAGCCCATGCCGTACTGACTTTAATGATTGATACCGAACATTTGTAGAACTCGTTAAGAACATCAATCATGTCAATTATATGAATCGGATACAAATCAATATCTAGCTGATCGAATATATTTATCTCTTAAAAGGAGGCTGCTGAGAAGCTTGCCATTTCCCCGTTTATTGTGAGAACAACTTCATAAAAAGAGACCGACTTCCAAGTGGGATCTTCTGTCCTAAAAAATCACATCACCCACTTTTTCATGCTCTTCCACGCATTACGGCAAAAAGCTCTTTGTAGGACAACGAAAACGATCCAAAAATTGAATCTTTGGGTCTTTTTTTCGTTGTCTTGCATGGATTTTTTTCAACTTTTGTCTAAGTTTTATATTTTACCGATTCGTCTCGCCGAGACAAAAAAAAAAAATATGAGGTAAAAATTTGACCCGAATCTTGTAAAGATTAAGAGAAAACAACCAAAAAAATTGTTCCAAAAAAACCCCTGAAAAGTTAGGCCAAAGAGGCCCTTAGCTTATCTGGAGAAGTGTGAAAGACATATATAGTGTCTGGTCCCTTTTCGATCCTCCTGGAAAATACCTACCAAGGAAATGCAAGAAGGTCCATTTTCTCGAAGTGAAAATGGGAAATTTTCAGACTTCCATAGATGTGGTAGAAGACGAGAAGGTGGATATGCTTCACCATCACTAAGGGTTGTGACTTGTGAGAAAGTGAGTGCTTCAGAGGTGGGGTCCTTCTTAAGCTTAATTTCCAGTGAGTGACTGACTCTGGCGATATGATATTTGAGTTGAATGGGTGTGATGCCGTCCACAAGGACATGAGTTGTAGGGTTGCTGCCTATAGTTGGGTATATGGATCAAGTTAATCATAAGTAAATCTTATGATAGTAAATGGAATTTAAAAATCACAGAATTGATGTGAAGTTTCACCTTTGTTGCAACAAACATGCCGATCCATGCCATAGGAGATTCACGAGCTGCTTGAATCCATTCTTTGTAGTTGTTGTAGTCATCGGTGTAGTCTTGTCCGGCCATTTTCCACCATCGTTTGATTGCAGTTTCTGCACTGGCCGGTTGGCCAAAGGGGCAATATTGCATGTATCTCTAGCTCCCTTTGTGTTTTCAGCTAACTGATAATGCAGAATAAAATGTGAAGAAGGTGGTTTCTGGTTCCTTTTTCTTGGAAGATATCCACCAAGGTTATCGAAAGGCCTATTGCCTTGCAAGGTCCATTATTAACTCTTCCCTCGCAATGAGAACAAAAGAAGTATATACATACAAGAACAACAGCGTAATGGTCATGATCATGGACACGGTTTTCTGGGAAAGATGTGATGTGATGTGGTTCCAGTGGTGGGCCGGGGTTCTTGTTAAGCTTTATTCTAAAACGGCAACATTTGGCTAAAGAAAAAGGGAACTCTATTTTGGACCACTAGATCTGTTCATTAATGTGTTGGCATGTCCCCATTAAAAACCTCGTACGATCATCACACGCAAATTCTCACAGAGGATCCGAATCCGTCAAGAGCCACCGATCTTCTTCGGTAATAGCCGCTATACTTGTGATTCAACTACCGATCAAGAATGAGGGAAAGCATTTTGAGGCTGTTTAATAAAAAAATTTAATTTTAATTAGGAAAGATTTTTTGGATAATATGTAGAGAAAACGATAAAACAAAATCTATTCTTCTTTCTAGTAATATGCAAAGAGGGAGCACCACTTTGGGAGTCTTCCTTTTATGAAGCTCTGTCTTGTATTTTCCTTTTCTACAAGTGCAAAACTTTTGTGATGCTCCCAAGTGGAATGGGAGCATCATACTCTCAATGAATTAGAGCCCTTGGAATGAAAATAGATAAATCACAGTCCTTGGATTGAAACCAAAAACTAAAACTAGGGTGGTTTTGTTGAAAACGAGGTGGTTTTGACCAAAAATACGGAGGATTACTTACCACAGAATAAGCAACTTATACCGTTTACTAAGGCAACACTTACCACTGTATAAGGTAACACTTACCACACAAACAAGCAACACTTACTAGAACCAGTTGGTCAAGGAACAAGTTGCCATTAAGTAAAAAAAAAAAAAAAAGAGTACCTTATTTTTTGGCGGGAAAATATGCAGATTTTAGGGATTTATATATTAGAAGAATTATCTAAAAAATAGTGTTCATTTATAAATCTAGTTTAAAATTTTAATTGGTTATGAAAATATAAAAATTTGAAAAATATTTTCCATAATTTTCAAATGACATTATAAATGTATTTAATTGATTAATTTTTAAATATTCATTTATTATAAATATATTTAAGTAACTTAGTTTTAAATATTATGAAAAAACAAGATATTTATTAATATTTTGATAGCTTACAAATTTAGTTAATATATATTATAAAATGATGCTACAAGTTGATTGTTACAACAACACTGTACGATAAATATATTTTTGTTTAATAGCGATTGAATAATTTTGTAGAATTCCCTAGTATTTAATGAAATTAGGCTATTCAAATTCATTAATATAGTTTATAGTGATCAATATGATATATTTTACAAATCTAACAACTAATAGTGTTGATACTAATATATTTAGCAGCGATCAATCAACGAGAATTGATTCATTTATACTTGATTGATCTGGTTATATGTTCAGCCAATTGATCAAACAATTTGAATCGATTAAAATTATATTTGGCAGATGTGATAGTTAACAATGATCTTGAATGATAGTGATTAGTGAACATTAATATAATTGGCTAAAGTAGGCTGACTAATTTGTTTAATTGTTTAACCACAAACTTTTCTATTATCATTCAAGTTACACAATTAGCATTTCAAAAATGGTTATTTGATGGTTAACATTGATCACTTAACAAATGAAGAAGTAACAGTCTTTGAGGTTAACATTGATCACTTTGCTAATGTAAGAATAACCACTAGTGAACCAGTAAATTGAAATATCTCATTTATTTGATCATTTTTTAAAAGTAATTTTATTAATAAGACTGCTTTTATTTAATTTATCATAAAAGTAATACAATATATCCAAATAAAATTTAATGTGGTAAGTAATAAGACATTAATGGTGATATACATTAATGTATATCTACCCATCATTAATGTCATACTTACAAAAGAATAAAGTTTACTTACCAAAGAATATGGCTAGAGATACCACAAAATTGAATTTTTACGACGGACTAATATTCGTTGATAAAACTTATCACGTGGTTGACAATACTTACCGTGAAATAAGGGAACAACGACTATATCCTTAGACCAGTTTTACCACACAAACTTATTCACGTTTTGCCAATTGCCTTGTTCACCTACCACCAATTATGACATTAATGGTACTAGGTTTCTCTATACCTACCTTAAACCCTGCAAACTTATCCACTCTAACTCCTCTAGCTCCAATTCATCTCTCCTCTTGTCCAAAAAGCTCCCATTCATCTCTTCTCTTGTCCAAAAAAATGAAGATTTAAGAAGGAGCTCCATAACAAGTTAAAAAAACTCACCAAGTAAGTTTTTTGAAGAATAAATTGAAATTAGTTGTGATGGTCACCTCATACCAACTTACCAAATGATCATAAGTTGAAAAATCTTGAATAAGTGTTTCACAATAATCTAATGAAGCTTCTCAGATTTTTACGTATTTTATGGTTATACTTACCATTTACTATAGTTTTTTTTACCTCTTTTAACGGTATTTTTATTACGGATGAAAACCGTATTTAGGAAGTATCAGGAGAATCTGTTCTTTATATTCATGGTAAGTATATCCAGAATTTAGTAAAAAACTTTTTTCTTATGGTAACTGTGATTATGAAAATGGTAGGTAATTTTCATAGGTAACATAATTTTGCTTGCCATACCATAGATAATATAGTATTTGTGGTTAACATATCTATGTTAGTTTTTACCATTAATTGAGAACCTATTTGTCTAGATCAGATTTTGATAGATGGATGACAACGTTCAGAGGAATGGAAAGAATGTAGTGATTTACATTTGTGACGACTCTACCAATGATGACGAAAATGACGAAAAACGGTTGGATGAATTAATGGAAGAAGAAGTTTATCAAATGACATTTGACATGCATGAGGATGGAGAAACATTCTATAATACATATGCCAAAGTGAACAGCTTTAGTATTCGGAACTATAATATGCACAAGCACAATGCTAGTATCGTGAAGTCAAGAAAATGGGTATGCTCAAAAGAATTATATAGAGACACTAAATACTTGGAGAGAGAAGATTGAATAAGAGGGCTGCAGACACTTACTAGAGTTTACTAGAGTTGGATGTCTTACTGTATTTAGTGTCACATTTGAGAGAAGTTTTGGCAAGTATTTGGTTAATAATTTTGTGAGCGTCCACAACCATCCCATGATAGGGCCTTGTGGTGTCCCTTTTCTCCGCTCCCACAGGAAGGTTAGTAGTTCTGATAAAGCCTTGGTCAATACTATGCATAAAGTAGGTATTAAAACAAGTCATATAATGGATTTTGCATCGCAACAATCCGGTGGATATGAGTATGTCAAATTCACGCAAAAAGATCTTTACAATTATTTTACAGCTCAGCGCAATATAGAGGTTTCGGACGGTGATGCGGAAGGTGTCTTAGCCTACTTGTGTGCGAAAGCCAAAAATGTCCCCTTGTTCTATTACAAATATGACATGGATGAGTAAAATTGGCTAAATAATCTGTTTTGGAGAGATGTAACATGTAGGACAGCTTATATGTGCTTTGGAGATGTGCTAATATTTAATTCAACTTATCGGACGAATGCGTATCGGAAGCCATTGGTGATACTAGCTGGAGTTAATAGTCACTTTCAAACAGCAATTTTTGGTTGTGCATTGTTGACTGCTGAGACTGTTGAGGCTCATACATGTGTGTTGAAAAGATTTCTTGATTCCATGAACCACAAGAAGCCTATGTCGGTAATGACCGATGGGGATAAGGCTATGCGAAGAGTAATAAAAACTGTGTTACCTGATGTTAATCATCGTTTATGCAAATGGCATCTTAAAAAAATGCTGTCAGTAATGTCCATGTTCTCGGATTCTTAATTGAATTTGAGAAATTCATCTCAATGTTAATTGAAGAAGAGTTTGAAGTTGCATGGAAGAATCTTTTAGACGACTATAGCCTTCACCAAAACAAGTGGAAGGTAGATGTTTATAAAAAGAAGGCCTTATGGGCAGAGGCATACCTACTCGGTATATTTTTTGCGGGTGCAAAAAGCATACAATGTGTAGACACCCCAATCCGGACCTCGGAGAGTCTGTGTCCACCCCGATGATGAAATAGAGAAAACGGTACCTTTGCGAGCTTGAAAAAGGATCTCCTTTAAAACCAAAGACCCAACAAACCCAGCCAAACCCAGCCGAGCCCAGCCAAGCCCAATAAAAAGCCCAAAAAATTCTGGACCACAGGAGGAGGCACCGTGCGGAGACAAACTCAAGCGCACGGCACCTTGAGAAATTCAAGAAACCGTGCGCGACCAAACTCCTCCGCACGGCACCCTGAGCAAAAAGCTGGCTGGCTCAGAAAGCTGTCGGCCACACCAGTGTGAGCCACAGCTGATGACTAGCTCAGCCGAAAATGCACTTCTGGCCCGCCCAGAAAATACCTCCACCATTTGAATTCAAAATCCTTGGCCATTTGCCTATAAATTGACCCCTCCACTCAAGGGAAAGGGGTCCCTCTTAGCCCTTCTTTTGAGTCCCTTCTCTTGCCTTTCTCTTGTCTCTCTCACTCTACTTTCTCTCTCTAAGTTCTCAAACCCCCTTTCCATTACCACTTCCATTTCCAAGCCTTAAAGGATGTCATTCCCAAAAGACATTCTTTAAGAGCTTTCACTCACTCCCTTTCTCATCATTAAAGTTGATCACTCGTTGACTTCAAGACCCCATCACCCAAAACACCTAACCTTCACTCACACCCATACTCCCTTTGTCTCATTTAACCTCCACATCCACATCCGTGACGATCCATCCACATCCTTGCATCCGCGACCCTTGATCAAGCTCGAAACCAAAGGTATAAACTAGTTTCCTCGGACTAGATTCCGTTCTGGTCCTGAGGGGACCTTTCTGTCAGCAGATCTAACCCCTTTTGGTTAGATCCTAACTCAAAACATATTTTCATAAAATAAAACCAACACTGTGCTGAGGTTGGAGAACCGCGCTGGTCGTTGATCGACGCCGGCACCTTGACTCTCATATGACGGCATGATGCACACTAATGCTATTGTGAACAGGCTGCCTGGATCTGAGTTTTCCTCCGCTGTGGTTACCTGTTTTTGCTGTTTACTTTTTCTGTAGCTCTTAAAATAAGACCATATCTACAAGCCATGTTCGGCTCTTCTAAAATCTTTTCAAGATCATTCCAAATGATCAAAACGTTGAAAACTACTTTAAGACTACGTTTTGAGAAGGATAATGACGTTCTTGGGATGATCTGCCACCGTGAGGCTATTCGTGAGTTTTCAAAAGATCTACAGAGAAACTAGCGAGTCAAATGATGTTTTGAAAGATTGCAAATACCGACAAAGAGAGCAGTGCCACGCACGGCATGCCGAGATGCCTCGCCACGGCATCGCAGGTGCCGTGATGGTATTCTCGAGGCCCAAATGATCCGGCCAAAGCGGGTGCCACGCCGCGGCATGCTTTGAGATGCCTCGCGCGGCATCTTAGGGTGCCGTGAGCGGTGCTCGGAGGTCCAAACAATCTGTTGAATGTTATTTACTTCCATTCATTCATATCATTTTAGCACGACACAGATGGCACCACTTGCACGCCAATGTGATATATTTCCCATGTCCCTTTCCGTTTCGTGCTTTATTAAAGAGCTTGATACTCCGAAGGATACCGAACCCCTCCCTTTTTGAAAACATCAAGTAGAGACCGGTCTTACGAAAGAACGGGTGCTTTTTAACGAAAAAGGTTCCTCATTCGTAATGTGGCTCCCGAACCCATTATCTCAACGTTTTCGCTAGACTTAAAGCCTTTTTCAAGCAAACTCTCGGTTTCTCGGATCATCCATCTCGAAAATCCGGGTGGCGACTCTTCGAGCGAAGCGCTCATTCTCGGGCGCGGGAGCCCACAGTGGCGACTCTGCTGGGGATCAACTTTTATTCAATACTTTTAAAAAAAAAAAAAAAAGAATGTACAAAAAGTATTGGATAAACAAGAGGGCCAAACTTGAAAGGTGTTTTCTAAAAGGGGATTTTCGAATATTTTCCGGAAGATCAAACTCTTTTACCCTGTACACTTTGCACTGCACAAGCCTCGCTATGCGTGTTTCGGCTATCTTGCCCGGTTTACCGGTGACAAGCTCTCCCGGAATGCCTAGCAACCCTCGACTATGATGAGCCATCGTGCTGTACGACCGTTGTCTTGCAATACACTCGACACGGGGTAGCACATCTTGGCTCTAGTCCAGGGAACCCTCTTGAGACCAAAACCAGCCTTTGCACTTGTACATAGCCATAGAACCTTCCCAACTAGGACAGGGACCCATGTCTAGGACTTATGTGTTATATTCTGCTTACGTGCTTTTATTCCTGTACACACGCATCATTCGCACACCATTGCATCTTGTGGGCTAGAGGAATAGGCCTCCTTAGAATTCTTTAGGACCCTCCGGTCAGTCAAGGAGACTGTAAATCCATGGAGTTTGAGATACCTCCGGTGTTTGCCGTGCCCGAACGGCTCCCTTGGCTTGAGTCTAACCTTAAGCGCGTCTGTATCTGGATTCCGGTGGTCATATTGCTCTGTCTCGGATGGTCACGATAAGGAGATTGGCTCGGGTTCCGACCCGTTGAATTTAACCTGCCCGACGGCACCTACCCGGACTATCGGAAATCTTCTCTAGTACGGACGCCTTAAGTGAGATTTGAACCACGGTAGGTCCACTCGGGCGTCCAAGAGACTTTAAATCCATGGAGTTTGTGATACCTCCGGTGTTTGCCGTGCGAACGGCTCCCTTGGTTTGGGCCTAGCCTTAAGCATGTCCCGTATCTGGATTCCGGGAGCCACATTGCTCTGTCTCGGATGGTCACGATAAGGAGATTGGCTCGGGTTCCGACCCGTTCAATTCAACCTGCCTGACGGCATCTACCCGGGCTATCGGAAATCTTCTGTACGGATGTCTTAAGTGAGATTCGAGCCACGGTAGGTCTTAGGCCTTGTTTCTAGGAGATGGGTAGAAGTAGGGCGAGTATTCGGATTGGTTATGAGTTGCTCCTTTTGGCTTGTTACCAGTGTTGCCAACATTGATCGCCTGCGGAGAAAAGAAGCTGTACCCAATTGGTTCCGTCTGTCCCAAAGACTAGTTCGCGTAGACACCCTGGAAGGACCCCCGCTGTTTGAGGTCCAAATTGAGGAAGAGGAAGAACCTGTGGTAGAAGAATCCGTGGTCTCATTCCCGACCGAAAACCCCTTACCTATGGCTGATCAGGGAGACGGAATGGAGGAACTCAGGCAGAACGTGGCCAACATGGATGTTCAGTTTAAGCAGTCCCTCGCTGGTGTTGACGCACAGCTTAAGGCTGCCATAGTCTCTATGAAAAATGACATGAATATGATAATGGAAAGCATGCAGGAAATCACTGACAAGCTCCTAATCAGACTTCCCTGCAATCTGAGCAACCACCTAAAGTTGAGGTACCGGTGATCGACCCTAACCTGGCCGCTATCATGGATAAGATTGGCAAATTGGAGGAATCTGTCTAGGAAACCAAACGGCTTGGAAAAGGAGAAATTGACATGAAGAAACTATGCCTCTTTCCAAATGCCAAGCTGCCAGAAAAGTTCAAAGGAGTGGATTTGCAAAATTCGATGGAACTGGTGACCCAAAAGCCCACCTTCAGGGGTACGTCGGATCCCTCACATGCGTGGCATCGAAGGAGAAGCTATGGCCCAACTCTTCCATGAATCCTTGTCCGGTCCAGCCCTGCAATGGTTCCTTTCTCTCGAACCATCCAAGAAAAGGACTTGGGAAGACATCGGGACAGCTTTCGTGGCCCAATATGATTTCAATGTTGACCTAAAAATGACCACAAGAGAGTTGGAAAGCACCAAGATGGGTGAGAAGGAAAGTTTTGCCGACTTTGTGAAACGTTGGAGGGCTAAGGCTGCCCAGATGCAAAATAAACCTGACTTAAAGGAACAAATACGGATAATAACCAAGAACTTGCCAAGCTCTTTTGCACCTTACATGGTTCCTTCTCAGGCTGCCCCAAATTTTGAAACTTTTTACGATTCTGGATTGGCTGTAGAGGAGGCTCTGCGAGACGGAACTTCGGAGAAGAAAGAATCAGGATCCGGGTCCAAATCCAAACCAATGTATTCAGAAACAAAGCAATATTCTCTTCGAATGCCAATCAGCAGAACCTCATCCACAAAACTCAGCAGAAGTTAACCAGATTTCCGAAAAGCCAAAATCCCAGAACCGAACCTTCACCCAATTCAGCACTCCAAGGTCCACTCTCCTTAAGAAGCTCACAGACATTGGGGTACTGAAACCTCTTCCGCCACCACAAACCATTCCGCCAAACCTAAACCAAAACGTCTACTGTGACTTCCACCAAATGCCTGGCCATACCACCGACAACTGCATCCGCCTCCGTCATGAAATCCAGAACCTCATCGACAACAAGGTTGTCGATGCTCCACCCACAGATAAACCAAACACCGTCTCAAACCCCCTGCCACAGCATAATACCCCCTTCCGTATCAACCAAATCACCCTAGCCGAAGATCCAAGCCTCCCAGAACCTGATTCTACCCTATTCCCTGAGGCTGAACCAATGCCTGTCGATGGAATTCCCGGAGGGGTTGCCGTCCCTTCTATCTGGGAATGGGAAGACACGTGGGGAGAACTGATTGCTGACTGGGAAGAATTTGAAGCTGCCAATTTCCAAAGAAACGACGAACCTCTGTTCGAGGCCGGATGGGAGGTTGATTGGCAAAACATCCAGGCAGATCCTCTTGATGGATTCTCTTTGAGTACACTATTCGAAAATCAAGGGGAAGAATACTTGGTCTTCCAAGATGCACCCGAATGGGATTGGGACCCGGCCCCGGATGAGTATCAGCTTTTGGCATGGAACGACCCATTGGATACCTTCTCCCTGCCGACGCTATTCGGTGAAGAATACCAGCTTGGATACCCACTTGAGATGGCGACATACAACTGGCCGGAACTCGCCCCGCTCCGCCCAGATTTCTCTCATTTTAATGACTTTGTCGTCAACAATCTGTATGAAAACGTGAACCTCACCCCGTACCCAAACCTTCCTGGATTCAAGGAGGAAGTCGCTAGCAACGGGTTTGACCCAATGGACTACCTCGTGGACGGAGCTGAATCTGAGCCGTCAGTCACTTTCCCGGAAGACGCCGAAGTTGCCATGATAAACTTATGGGAGGATGAACCGGCAAACTTGTGGGCCAACACTGAAGTGGTTAACGTAAAAGTGGGAAACGAAAAATGGACTGTTAACAAAGCCATGATGGAGGCTGAAAAGTGGACACCCGAAGATCTGTGGGATGATTTGGTTATCGCCGATCTGGCCGCCAATCTACAAGATACAACTATTGGAAACAAGCGTAAAGCCCTGGCCGACCTATGGAACGAGGAATCAAAGTACCGCCAGGTTGATCATCTAACCAGAAGCGGCCGTATTTATCAACCTCCGAACCTCCAAGTTGGGGAACCTTCTAACCCTGCGGCCGCAGAACCATCTGATCCCTTCACCACCCCGGTCAAAAGCACCTTCCGACCCTTTGACCCGCCAGTTAAAGAGTCTTCTCGACCTGAAAAGAACCCCGAAGGAATGATTAAGCGTCAACTCGAGCAGACCAATGCCAAGATGTCTGTCTGGGATGTGCTGGTTCACTCCACACGCCATCGCGAAGGTCTCATCCAAGCGCTCTCCCGACTCAAAGTTCCTTCCGCTATAACTCCCGATGAGCTTGTGGCATTAATCAAGACCATACCTATCAAACATGCCATCACCTTTACTGATCGAGACTTACCCGCCGAGGGAACTGATCACAATCGTCCGCTGCACATCACCTTGAAGTGCCATGGCAAGTCGGTTCCAGCAATCTTGGTCGATAATGGATCAGCCATTAATGTCTGTCCGCTCCGCGTTGCTTACTGTTTGGGATACAAGAATAAGGACTTCTCCCCATCAGAAGTCAAAGTCCGAGCATATGACAACACTCGGAGGGATGTGGTTGGAACTCTCATGATTCCTATGACCTTCGGACCATATCAGACGGACGTAGAATTCCACGTGGTGAATATCCCCGCCTCCTTCAATCTGCTTCTGGGTAGGCCCTGGCTGCATCGGCCAGACATCATGGCTGTGCCCTCCACACTCCATCAGAAAATTCGGCTGGGACTGGAAACAGGAATGCTTACTATCCACGGAGACTCAGGGATTCATGCCCCTGTTGAGGACAATGCTCCACTCTTGGAAATTCAACACGGGGAAGAAGACATCGCTTTGGGAGGCTTCTCTCTAGACACCTCTCGGTCTATCTACTCCGTTAGAATCGACGACGACTTTGTCATTAGCAACGTCGCCATCAAGATCATGAAAAAGATGTCCTACATGCCAGGATTGGGACTGGGAAAAAACCTCCAAGGCCCTGCGAGTTCGAAGCCCAGGGCACTCTGATGCGTACAACAGGCCTTGGTTACTCACCTTGGTTACTCACCCTCAAGAAGCAGCAAGGTGAAAAGGGGAAACAGGCTAGAGGACTACTTTGTCAAAGAAGAAGCAAAGCAGATTTACCAAGGACAGCCGGAACCATTTTGGGACAAGGAAACCAATACCTTCCTGCCAGGATTTGAGATATTCGCCAACGACGTCTGGTCGGATAGCGATGAAGAAACTGAGGTTGAGGAAAAGCAGAAAGAGCCCGCTGACTGGATTGAGGTTTTCGGCATGGGTAGTCTCCGACTCTGTTTAGGGAAGACGAATCAATGGGTACAGCTAGGAAGTGTTGATGATGGAACAAGATACCCCAGGATCCGACTTTGTTTATCATGGATGTTGCTATTGAAGAGTACAAGAACTGGATTTTCATGCCGAGTGCAACCTACCACGAATCGGAGTCTGAATCTGAGTCTGTTACGTCTATCGAGTCTTCTGCGTCTTCTGAGTCTTCGTCTGTCCAATCCGAGTTGGTGCCTCTCGGTCCAAACTCCCAGAGTCTCATGCCAATCGAATCCACCCGTGTGTATGGTGCCCCCGAGGCCGCCGTTGATCATGAAATAAATGAATCTGATTCTGCTTGCTTCCCTGACTTTGAAATAAATTGCGTCGCCCCTGGTGATGAAGAGATTGATTTCGATGGGGATATTCCCAAAGAAATTCAATCCCTAATCGACAGGGAAGATGAAAAGCGTGCTCAGCCTGTAAAAGAAGAAATTGTTTTAATAAATCTGAGAGATGGAGAGAATCCCCGGATGACCCAGATCGGTTCTGCATTATCCGCTGAAGAACGCGAAACTCTTGTAAACCTGCTTAAAGAATTCGAAGATGTGTTTGCATGGTCACATGCCGATATGCCCGGGATCGATCCCGAAATCGTGGAGCATCGGATTCCCCTTTATCCTGATGCAAAGCCGGTAAAACAGAAACTAAGACGCATGAGGCCCGACTGGGTGCTTAAGATAAAAGAAGAAGTCACTAAACAGATTAACGCTGGGTTCTTAATGGTAACTGAGTACCCTCAGTGGGTTGCAAACATCGTCCCCGTGCCAAAGAAGGATGGTAAAATAAGGGTCTGCGTCGATTTCAGGGACCTTGACAAAGCCAGCCCTAAAGATGATTTCCCACTACCACACATCGATGTGTTAGTTGATAACACTGCTGGTCATGCTCTACTCTCTTTCATGGATGGTTTCTCGGGATACAACCAAATCCTCATGGCCCCAGAGGATCGGGAAAAGACTACGTTTGTCACTGAATGGGGGACGTATTGTTATAGAGTCATGCCCTTCGGGTTAAAGAACGCAGGATCCACTTACCAACGGGCCGCCACGGCATTACTACACGACATGATTCACAAAGAAGTGGAAGTCTACGTTGACGATATGATTGTTAAGGCCAAGGAACGAGAGGGGCATCTCCTCGCGCTCAGGAAGTTTTTCGAAAGAATCAGGAAGTACAAGATGCGTCTCAACCCCGCCAAATGTACGTTCGGAGTCACTGCAGGAAAGATGCTTGGATTCATGATCACCACCCGAGGCATCAAAGTCGACCCATCGAAAATCAAAGCCATCCTAGAAATGGAGCCGCCAAGATCTGAGAAGGATGTAAGAAGCTTCCTCGGCAAGGTGCAATTTATCAGTAGATCCATTGCGAGACTGACCTCAACCTGCGAACCATTGTTCCGCTTACTCAAGAAAGGAGTGCCATTCGTTTGGGATGATAGGTGTCATAAAGCTTTCGAAGCCATCAAGGCCTACCTGCACAAGCCACCGGTATTGACACCGCCTGTAACAGGAAAACCTTTGATCCTATACCTGTCAGTCACTCCATCCGCAATGGGATGCATGTTGGCGCAGGAAGGAGATGATGGGGTAGAAAGGGCCGTTTATTACCTTAGTAAAAAGATGGTCGGGCCTGAAGAGCGTTACACTCCCCTAGAAAAGACATGTTGGGCGCTTGTATGGGTTTCCAAGAAGTTGAGACACTACATGTTAGCCTACCCGGTCAGGCTAATATCTC
This sequence comes from Rhododendron molle, assembly GCA_025413875.1. Classification (NCBI taxonomy): domain Eukaryota; kingdom Viridiplantae; phylum Streptophyta; class Magnoliopsida; order Ericales; family Ericaceae; genus Rhododendron; species Rhododendron molle. The sequence goes on along the minus strand of CM046391.1, from coordinate 19,380,274 downwards.
GAATGGATCCCCTAAAGTATCTATTCGAAAAACCGGCCCTCACGGGTAGGATGGCACGGTGGTTGCTAATGTTGGCCGAGTTTGAACTAAAGTATGTCACCCGAAAGTCGGTAAAAGGAAGGGCCGTCGCAGAATTCCTAGCCGATTGCCCAGTCAAAGGAGAGGAGGATGCCGAGTTCAATTTCCCTGACGAAGACATAATGACGGTAACCGAGGACATTTGACAGCTGTACTTTGATGGAGCAGCCAACCAGAAAGGATTTGAAATCGGTGTATTGCTCATTTCGCCCGATGGATCGCACATCCCATTGGCGTTCAAACTTAACTTTGAAGTCACCAATAACCAGACCGAGTATGAGGCTTGCATCGTAGGCATGGAGGCAGCCATCGAAATTGGCGTAGAAAAATTGGAAGTTGTGGGGGATTCGAACTTAGTTGTGTCTCAAGCGAATGGTGACTGGAAGGTCAAAGAAGAAAAGCTGAAACCGTATCACCAGGACCTCAAAGATCTCATTCCTCACTTCACCAAAGTGACATTCACTCATGTCCCAAGGTTCAAAAATCAATTTGCAGACGCTTTGGCAACTTTGGCATCAATGGTCGAGATCCCTGTTGGCGTAAAGTTAAGACCAATTGTGATAGAACAAAGGGATATTCCAGTACACCAGCACGTCATGGCAGTCGACGAGCCCGATGATGGCCACCCATGGTATTATGACATTTGGAGGTACGTGGAAAGGGGAGAATACCCCGTGGGAGCAAACAAGGGAGACCGAATCGCCCTCCAGAGGATGGCAACTCAGTACCTCCTATGTGGAGGAAACCTATATCGAAGATCGCCCTGTGGCACACATAAGCTCTGCATCCATGGAGAAGATGCGAAAAGGGTAATGGAAGAAGTTCACGAGGGTGTATGCGGTCCTCACATGAGCGGCATAATGCTTGCAAAGAAAATTCTTAGGCAGGGATACTTCTGGTCCACCATGGAAACAGAATGTGTAGAGTACGTGCGAAGGTGTAAAAAGTGCCAAATTCACGCTAACCTCATGCATGTCCCACCGCACGAGCTGCAACAAATGACCTCGCCATGGCCCTTCTCGACGTGGGGAATCGATGTCATCGGAAGGATAGTACCGGCAGCATCCAACGGTCACAAGTTCATTTTGGTAGCCGTCGATTATTTCACGAAATGGGTAGAAGCTGCTTCCTACACCACTTTGACTGCGGTTCAAGTTGCACATTTCATCAAGCAAAACGTCATTTATCGATACAGGGTCCTCAAGCTTTCGTATTCGATAATGGGGTTCATTTCAAAGGATGGGCCCGGAAGTTCTGGAGAAATTCCAAATCCAGGTGCACAAGTCGACGACATATCGGCCACGCAGACCAATGGCGCTGTGGAAGCGACAAACAAGACGATCAAGGTCATTCGGAGAAAACTATTCAATCAACAAGGGACTGGCATGAGCTACCCCTAGCCTTATGGGGTACCGCACGTCGGTGCGAAACCAACGGGAGCAACCCCTACTCTTTGGTTTACGGGATGGAGGCGGTACTTCCTATTGAGTTGGAAGTCCCATCTCTTCGGACAATGATCGAATGTGAAGTCCAAGAGGCTGAATGGCAGAGTAACCGATTTGAAGAACTTATGCTATTTGATGAACGCCGGTTGAGGGCTCTTTACCATATCCAAGGGTATCAACGAAGGATCGCACGGGCATTCAACAAGAAAGTGAAACCCAGGAATTTGGTAGAAGGCGACATGGTTTTAAAGGAAATCCGAGCTCCAGTCTACGACCCACGAGGAAAGTTTCGACCAAAGTGGTCCGGGCCGTACATCATCAAGACCATCCTTTCCGGGGGAGCTACGCAACTCATCGACTTGGACGGAAATGAATTCTCAACCTTGGTTAACCTGGATCAACTCAAGCGCTATTACCCCTGAGAGAAGCTCGCTAGGCTGAAAAACCGCAAGGGCGGGCAGTCCTAGGCAAAAGTTAGAGCAAAGCCTGCTAGGATGGAAACCCGTCAGGGCATCCTAGGCAAAAGTTAAGGCAAACAATAAATGAGCTCGCTGGACCGAAAACCGAAAGGGCGGTTCTAGGCAAAAGTTAGAGCGCAAAGGAGAGTGTTAAAACCAGAGCGAACCCTACCCTGAACTACGTCATGACTTGATTCCTTCGCTAGGAGGATACGCAGTCTCACGCTGAGACCCGGTCACGATCCATCAAAATATAAATCAGGTTAAGAAAACTTGAAGAACAAAAGTCAAGAAGGGGGAAAACCCTCCAAGACTCGTTTTTATTAATACGATTACTTCTACTACATAAGGTTGAGCAAAGCTTTCATAACAAAAGAAGTGCAACATAATGAAAAGGGTCCTCAATTTATTCAACGGTCGGGGTGGTAGGGTTGAGTCAGTTTCCTTGAGCTCCAACTCTCGCCGCAATGTCCCTCCTAAGCCACTTTCGATAGCTCCCGCATACCGCCACAGAAGGGTAGGGATGTGCATCGGTCACCTCGCGTGTCATCCAAAAGCGGTAATGGCAAAGAACTGAATGATTGAAAAGAGGCAGAACCACGTCCACGAGAACCTCGGCAGGGGCCTCTGTCTCAAACCGAGCATTTGGATACGGTAAGGAATATAGAAGGTGAAAGCTCCCAAGCCAGCGAGAACAACCCACCGAGAGCCCATATAGTGCCGTCATGGGAGGAAGATCCAGCCATCGACACCTCCAAGCAATGGTCTCCGCTCGCGCGTCCGAGAAAATCGACCCACTCGGCCCTGCTCCTATCCTCAAACTCAAAGCATCGTTGAGAGAGTAACCTCGCCTCGTATGCCCGGTTGCCAGGAGGAATGGTCAGCACGTTCACCTTATCACAAAGCCAAATCTGTGGAAAGAGAGAAAACAAGTAAGAAGCCTTAGATAACCAAGCCGAGCGTTGAGGTAAAAGATAACGTGGGAGAAACCCGAAAAGGAGAGAGTGAGAAGCCGACTGTGGAAGTACCCCCAAAGGTCTCGGTCTCTCCAGAGCGAACCTTGTCCAAACCAATTAGTGTCTCGGCCAGAAACCATCGGAATCACATCCTTCCGAGCCTCGATCGAACCGCGACACTCGCCAACGCCGAGCTAGCATGACCGGCAAAGGACCAAGAGATAGGCTGCGAGCAAGCACATGCAGAGCGATCATCCGCCAGTTTGATAAGTCGTGTCCCCTAGATCACCCGGAGGAGAAAATAGCTCAATGAGGCGCATGACATTGAGATGGTCGTTTCTGACCAAGTAGCGGGCAGCGCCCTCACCCATCCCGAGGGCCGCGACCAAGACTCTATACGCACTCTCACGTACAGGGGGAATGATGACCTCCCCCGAACCAAAACCCCCGAGGTATGCACGGAACTCCTCGACAGTGGGACAGAGCTCCTGATCGCCAAACCGGAACACGTGAACCTCCGGATCCCAGAAACTCACAGCTGCCCTCAAAAGCTCGAGACGAAGGCGAATGTTGCGAAGGTACCTCATGGAATAGAGACCGTGAGCTCGAAAGTTGAGCCAATCGACACCTTCCATAGAAGCCAACCACGGACGGAGAGAACCGGTAAGGGAGAGAGCCATTTCAAGGAGTAAAGGAAGAAGATGGGACTTGGAGGGGATGAGGAGAATGTGGTACAAGAAAGCTTGAATTTATAGGAGGAGTAGAAGGGACAACTTCAACTTTCAAAGAGCCTCGGGTTTCAAAAGCGCAAGTTTTCCATGAGTCTAACATGGGGAAGAGCTTGGTCAAGTCCTAAAAGGTCTAAAACAGACATGCACTGGTTCAGAAATGCCATTGCATGGGTCAAACCTCAACCCCCGAGCAATCTGCCTTGGAAATCAGCAAAAACTGCAATCTGTCAGGAAAACGGCCTCGCGCGGCACCTTGACATATCGCGCGGCATGTTGAAACCAGAGAAATACAACGGCAAGTCAATTAGGGTACCGTGCGAAGGATTCTTACCCGCACGGCATCTCGGGTATACGCACGGTATGTTGACTCTGCATTTCTGCAGTTTTTGGCAGCAATTCCCCAAGAAAGAATCGAGGCCTTACGAAGCACCAACCAGCACCTGAACACACTCCAACGGGTACTTGGGACTTCAGGGATGTTTCGCTTCAGGACAACTCCCAGGATTCGTCATCGTGGCACAAAAACTCGATAATGTCTGTTTCTTAAACCATGTCGAAGTATCAAAGTCCATTTCAAGTCGTTTCAAGGCATAATGGTCAAAAGTGATTTAGTCCAAGTTCCGGTTCATGTCCAGAGTCAAAACTCGAAAATGTCACATGTTAGAGTCAACGTTTTCCTACTTTTCGAGTAAATTCCAGAGGCAAAATAGAATTTCCAAGCATCATGGCAAGATTCAAAGGTCATTGTTATCTCATATTCATGTCCGGAGTCAGTTGCAAAGATGTCTATATAAAGTCTGGTATGCAGAGTCTACTTTACAACGGTTTGCTTGCCCTCTTTGATTTCTATTCCACTGTCAATATACTTCGATTGTTAATATGTCACAAACCTCACATTCAACTCGGCGACTAGTTGCACAGTTCGGTTAATGTTTTGGTTATTCAGTTTTCTTCGTGCGAACAAAAGGAAATTGAATGACATAAACAATGGAAGAGCAAAATCTCTGTATAAATCCAAAAGCATCCATGAAGTACAAAGAGGGGCACGATGGCCCAATGATCAATGTCCTATCTACCAAGGGCAAACAGCGCCCTACAAAAGAAGCACGCAGCCTCTTCAAAAGTACAAAACAAAAGAGGAGCTCAACTCTCATCCTCGCCTCGCTCTCCTCCTCGTCCTCTACGGAGATCTCCTCGTCTCAGGAGAGAGCTCGCCGCTCCGAGTACCGCGTCACCCTAGGCACAGATCTCCTAAGGTGACCTCCGGATCGGACGTCAGAGGCTCAGTGTATCGTCCTCAGAGACGTCAATAGGCTCGTCCTCGGTCCCTACAGAGCGTCGTGTCCTCTTCGACGCCGGCTCCTCCCATGAGCCAGCAGAGGAGACCTGTCGTACTATCGGGCGGACGGACTTCCGCCGCAATCCTCGTGTAGCCCCTCCTCTAGCCTACAATGGAATAAGCATTCATGTAACATTTGCATCATAATCATAATATAAGTGGTCTAAGTAAAGCTATCAACTAAAAGCTCGAGAGTGTACCATCGCTCCGCCAACACGAGGCAACACCTTCGGAGGGTGGCCCATGGCGTACTGCCTCACCAGCTGCTCCAGGCCCATCATGGCCTCTGCCATCTCCCTCACGTACCCTGGAGAAGCCTGCAATGAAGGAAATCGATCAGAACATGTGGAAAGAACTAACGAACAAAAGATTGAGGGTATGTTATACCTGAGCAAGGAACCGGAGCCTCAGCGGAGGGCGTGGCATAACCACACCAGGGACTCCCTGATGGGTCGTCACGTCCATTGTCCAAGAGAGCGGGGAGACTAGTGCCACTCAGGCCCGCACCCTCGTTGTGACCCCTGGCACCAGCTGGCTCTGTCGCCCCTGTCTCTCTTCCGTCCCTTCTTCCTCCAGCGCCCTCTGCGTCTTTGCGTGTGCCGCCTCCCAAAGCGTACGTATCCCCGGACTGCCATCGAACGGGAGCGGATTGCGTAGTCCGCCAAGGCCGGACTGCCTCGAAGAACGGCTCAGCTCGAGGTCCGGCCGGTAAAGCTGCTCGACCTCCCTGCAGGGTGTCTTGGTCCGTCCTTCCGCACCAGCGAGAAGCAACCAGGGACTCGAAAGGCGTCCAGCCTCAACGACTGGCGTGACACTCGGTCACCCAAGTACCACTGCCAGCCGTAAGGGGACTCGAGAAGCACCCTGCCCCTGGCAACCACCCTACTCTGCGCGACGTAAGGGATCTCGAAGCGGTCCCACACCCGCCAGTGGACCTGTCATCAAGAATCAGCAATAATCAAAACACTGTCTGAATGGAGATAAGCCAGATAGATGGGAAAGCGCTTTAGTACCTGATCAGGACGCAGCTCGTCCAAGTAAAGTCGGAAGGCGTCAAGCTTGCCTCTCCCTCTCTTCACGCCCTTGTACTCCGTCGACCAGCGTAGGGCTCGAGGGAGTATCGTGTCGTCAGGACACGTAGTCTCAGGAGGGTACATCCCTATCACCTCGTACGTCCAAAGCTGCAATTCGGGACATTGAAAGTTAGCACAAGATGTACATTGAATAGATATAAATGGAAAGCGAACTATTCATGAGAAAGGAAATAAAGTATACCTCCCAGACTCTCCAGTAGCCTCCCAGGCTCACTCCTGCTCCGCGGGAAAGGGAGCCCATAAAGGCATAGCACGTCCCCAGCGCCGCACCTCCCCAGTCGAAGCGGGCAATCTCCCCGACGTCCCTCAGAGCTGGGAGAAGTGAAAGGTGCACTCGGTTGCGCCTGTTGGGAAACAGGGACGCACCAAGTAAGTACAGCAGGAAGCACCTCGCCATCTGCTCCTCCTCCACAGCCGGTCGGGAGCCTCTCCATCCAAAACCTCAGGAGCTGGGCATACCGGCGTCGTCCCCTCGCCTCGGCTCGTGCCCAGATCGCCGCTAGAAACGCCCTTTGCCTCCTGAGGCGTCAAAGGATAGGGTCACCTCCGACCCTGAGACCCGGTGATCGCCGCAAAGTCTAGGGGCGTCACGGTCAACTCACCAAAAGAAAAGTGGAGGGTGTTTGTCGTGTCCCACCACCTCTCACCAGAGCCCTCACCATCGGCGGTTGTTGCACACGCCCTCGCCAACACCCTACAAACTCCCCGCCTGCTGCCTCACTATCTCCGTGAAGCCTCAGCGACCTCTCCCTAAAACGTCGGCACACGAACCCCATAACACGAGGCGAGATCGCTGTTAACAACAAATGGATAAATATTCAGTAAATGGCATGCAATACAATGGTATACTTAGATGCAATGAAATGGAAATACGATGCATTGGAATTTGAAATACTGAGATACTTAAAGTATACCTCGTCTCGTCGCAAGGAAAGGTGTTGCTGAGGGTTCCTCAAGACCAGAGCCTCGTCGTAAGTCGGTCTCCTCGGAGTGTAAGGGTCGAAAAGTGAGGGCATCACCACGTGCTGAAAGGGCACGTAGATCGCCTCGTCGTAGGGCCTCGCCTGCAACGCCCAGTCGCCTCGGCCACCACGCAGTGGCGAGGCTGTCACCCGGCCTCACTCGGCTCGTCTCTCCTCAACTCCGGCTCCTGGCACCCTCGATCCTAGCCCGACCTCCAACTCCACCTCGCGGGCTGCTAGTAAGGCGTCCGCCAACCCAGAAAACCCCGCACCACCTCCAGGACGTCCTCCATGGACGCCGTCGCTAAGTAATTGCCCATGCCTATAGGGCGTGACGACCTACCTGTACCACTACCCACAAACAGGGGCGGTGTGTCCTCCACCACCGGCTCCACTCATCGGCTCTACCGCCGGCTCGTCGCGACAACGGGGGCCTTCCCCAAGTCAGTCCGAGGCTCTCTCACGGGAGAGGCCTCCGTCTCCTCCACCACCCGGTCTAAACCACCACCACCGTGGCCCTCTCCTCAACGCTGGCCGCCGCCTCCGACCGGCCCGAAACCCCAACGTCGCTCCTCGACTCCATTGCACCCGGAGTCCCTGTCTCCTGGCCGTACCCAGCCAATACCGCACTGCCACCGTCGCCACCGCCACTGCCGACCACCGTGGCAGCCATGGCCGCGGTCTCCCCGACCAATGCCGGCTGCCCAAGGGCCCCTGGCCCTGCCCCAACTGCCGTGCCATCCTCCGGAAGAGCAGGAGATGGCGTGGCCCCAGCCCGGAGTAACGTATCGTCACCAGAAATGTCACCTGGCTCCATGATCGATATATAGAGAGAGAGAGAGCAGTCCAGAGGGAGAGAGAGAGCGCAGAGAGAGAGAGAGAGCACAGCGAGAGAGAGAGAGATGATCGAGAGAGAGAGAGATAACCGAGATAGAGAGCACAGCGAGAGAGAGAGAGATGACCGAGAGAGAGACTGAGAGAGAGAGGGAAATTTCGAAGCGGGGTGTACTGTGTACACCCCGCGTGTATATATATATACCCCTCGAACCGGTTCGCTTGGAAATCAATTCTGGACCGGGTCCGAAGCTAGCCTGGCCGCACGGCACCGTGGCCCAGTCGCACGGTACCCTGGGCGGATATGCAGTGTTCTCAGTTTACGTCACCGTGCGTCCTTAATTTGGCTGCGCACGGCGTGTTGGTTTACTTCGACAGTTTACTTCCTGGAGACAGTTTTGGCACTCTCGTATTTCGATTCATTCAAACTCAGGAATTCGATGCAAGAGAATAGAAGAAGAAAGGGACTTTTCATTCAATAAATACCCGGGGTAGCCCCCGGGATTTGTCATTACATTGTTCAAAAAAAAAAAAAAAAAGAAGAAAGAAAAGGAAAACAACAAAAACATAAAGGAATAGGCCTACTGCCCTTTCCTCTTCTTAATCCTACTTCTTCTCCCCCTCGTCCTTCTCAGTCGCTGCCCCCGTCCAAGGCATCGTCCGCCCTATCCGAACGGTCATCCGAACCGTTCGGATTTCCCTCCGAATCCTCCGCGGACTCCTCCGGTTCGCGCCCAAGGACAGAATCTGGATCGTCTTTATCGTCCAATTGATCAAACGTGAAGTCTTGAAGGTTGGTGACGGCACGACGAAGGGTGCGGATGGTGGAAATAAGCCTTGCGATTTGCTCGTTCAATTGCTCAATCTCCCCCCGGAAGAAGGCCATCTCGGCCTTTAGAGCCTCGACACGGGCCGCAAGACGGCTGCTGTCCATGTCAAAGCTTCGAAGAACAACCTGTTTTTCGTAGAAAGATGCGAAGAAAGTAGAGAGACTTTTGAGATTTTGATGGTGGTGCATGGAATGAGGCACCACCATGCTTATAAAGCCGTTTCAGCCGGCGAAGGGGCACGCCTGAATTAATGGCACCCTTAAACATGCCAACTATTCTCGGAAATCGAAAGGGTGCTTAGCAGAACGAGGTGCCGCGCGCCTTCGACTTTGGCCGCACGGCACCCTGGCTCCAGAAGTTTAAATGCTTTCTCGAAAATTGATCCAATCAACCACCAAAATCTTCTTGGAAACCCAATTCTCAGCCGTTTTGCAGTAAAGATCCCTTAGAATGTCGTGCATCGGTTACGGCGCCATTTAATCCCCCAGGAATTCGCCGTATTTGCCTCTTTCTTGATATTCGTCCCCCGGGACTCACCGTGACTGGTTCAAGGATCAGACATATTTTCCCCAGCAGGTCCAAAATTCAAAATTCAATTTTCGCCCTCCGAGGGCTCGTCTCAAAAATTCAAAATTCAATTTTCGCCCTCCGAGGGCTCGCTTCAAAAATTCAAAATTCAATTTTCACCTCCCGAGGGCTCGTCTCCGAAATTCAATTTTCGCCCTCCGAGGGCTCGTCTCAAAAATTCAAAATCCGATTTCCGCCCTCCAAGGGCTCCCAGCGTCTCGAGCCACGGCAGCAGACTGCGCCTCTTCGTCTCGAGCCACGGCCCAAGCGGGCCTAACGCCTCTTTGTCTCCCGAGCCCCACGGGCCTAACGCCTCTCCCACGGCCAAACGGGCCTAACGCTCTTCGTCTCGAGCCACGGCCAACGCGCCTAACGCCGTCTCGAGCCACGGCCCAAACGCGCTCTTCGTCTCGAGCCCACGGTAACGCTCGTCTCGAGCCACGGCCAACGCCTAACGCCTCTTCGTCTCCCGAGCCACGGCCCAACGGGCCTAACGCCTCTTCGTCTCCCGAGCCACGGCCCAAAGGGCCTAACGTCTCTTTTCACCTCGATTTTTACCCCCCGAAGGCTCATCTCAATTTTCGCCTCCCGAGGGCCTGTCTCAGGTTTTTCAATACTCTGCATGACACACCGCACCGCGAGCACGCTTTTGCATGAGTTTGTCCTCCGGGACTTGTTCTCTCGCATTGCATTGTCCCGATTGAACTACGCTGGTCTGATCCCAATGGGGTACGTAGGCAGCTCCCCGAGCGCGACCACCATCATATTTACTTACATTTTCGTTTTGTCTCTGGCCAAAGGCGCTAGAGTAACGGATTGGGATGCCTATTCTTTAAGCGTCACTCGTACCAACTAATGGTATCCGAGTTACGTTAAAGAGGTGTAAGTGCAGAAAACGAAAAAGGCCTCCAAACAGCACCTTGACCTTCAACAGCACCTGAATCCAACGACTGCCTCCTATTCCCTGCCGGAAATTATCCTACAAAACAAACAATGGGTGAGCGCACCTTTGCCTTCTCGTGGCAAAGGCCCTCCGATGCCAAAGTTAGTATCTCGTACTAGTGAAAACCCTAATTCTCAGTAGGAAGTAATCAAATAACCAGGAATTGCGTACCTTACCTCTAGGTTTACCTCATATTTATAGACCCATGTCTACTTGCTATCCAAGCCATCTTGCTGCCCTAAGTTTCCTTTCTCGTAAAGGGAACCTAGAATATCGGGGATTCTCATTCCCATAACTACGCATTTCCTTTTAGACCATTTAGGCACTCTTCCCAAAGCTGGCCGTTCATCCCATTCTCGTTGGGAATCACCTCAGATCTTAAAAAATTGATATTTCCATTTCTCGACCAATGAGCAAAGCTCACACCTCCTCCAGAATGCTACTCTTGTTCGGCCTTCTCGTTGCCGACCAGACCCTCTGGACCAATGATATCTCATATCATCGACCCTTATCACGAGACCGGTCCAACAAATACCCTTGCTCTTTGAACCATACCCCTGCTCGGGTATCTTGGACATGGGACCTCTCGTGTCCCCAGTCCTCTTCTTGCCGTTCACCGTCTTGCCGCGGCGGATACTCTAACTATATTGATTCTCGCCCCACGCACCACGTGTTCGGCCACTCTTTGTACCTGTTTGGGATTACCTCCCTACAATGGCTCCCGGCTTTACTCGTTATTTTCTCTTAATATGACGAGCAAAGCTCCGGAACTCCGAGCAAGGTTCTCGTCCTTTGCTCCTGCACCTATGTTTCGTACTTGGTGCAAACTCATCATTTAGCCCAACCCAAACGCCTCGTCGTTTGGTCTGACAAGCTTTTCCAGCTAACACCTTTACACGCGGCATGCGTGCTGCCCGTATTAAATGCGAGCAGACATTTCGGGGAACGGACGCCCAAACGGCGTCTGGGGTGGCGTTTCTCATCGTCACCCCCTTTGCTGGGGTATACTTGGGTTTTCATCCCCATTTCAAACCCCACTTTTCTCTTTCCATCTTCCCTCTGCAGAGAACACGCCCAAGTGCTCCCGCCGTTGAAGCACCGTTCGCATCTCAGGGTTTCATTCCGATTCTAGGGTTCTTCCCGTTCGTAAGTTCTTATTCCCCCTTTCTGCTCAGCCTTCATCGTCAATTTAGAACTATCACAGTCCCCTTAGGGTTTCTTGTACCCATTTCTCTTTTTAGGAAACCTATACCCATAATTCTCAGTATGGGTAGATTTCGTAGTCATTGCGACACCCCTCAGCGGATGGCTGAGTTCAGATCTCGTTACGAGATTCCTAACAACGTGGCCACCACACTAGCCTCTGAAAACGCCATTCGCGAGAGTTTCGATAACGATACTTTTCACATTCCTGTCGTCGCCGTGGTTGAAGGCGGCGTCAGGTTTCCCCTGGCACCACTGCTCCGCCAGGTTTTAGCCCACTATAGACTATCCCCTATGCAAGTTTCAGCCAACTTCTTTAGGGTCGTTATGGGCATCAACGCCCTGAATCAAATGCTAGGCACATCCTTAGGTTTGCACGACATACACCACCTGTATAGTATTTCCAGAACCAAGGATGCCCTGACCTACTACCTCAAGAGTAGGAATTCTAGAAAAAGGCTCGTGCTAGAGTTGCCTTCTGCCCGAGGAGACGATGATGACTTCCTCATCGTCACAGGGAATTTCGAGCCCAGGGATGGAGATGGTAGGGTCATCGGCTTTCACGCGCCGCATAGATTTGGCACCCCACGTTAGTCCCTTTCTCGTAGAACTTTATTGCCGAGCAAAATTTCGTTTTGCACCGTCTTCTTTTTTCTTTCACTAACTGCCAATTTTTCTCGTATTTGCAGCATCGAACGTCAACCAAGGGCACGCCATCATTACCCCCCAGGTCCACGTTACTGATATCAACCGTGCACTTGCTTTCAACGGGCAAGGCACGTGCTTACTGGCCGAGCAAGCGGCGTGATTCTTCGAGCTACAGTGCATCGTCTGGCGGATTCATCGACCAAGCGAATCCGAGCGGTGATAATCCCATCATCCACTGATCCTCGGCTCAACGGCCGAGCAACGAAGAGAGGCGTTCTCGGACCCCTCCTTTGCCCAACGAGCCAATCCAACTCGCCGAAGAAACCTCCACATCCTCAAGTGGTTACTCTCCGTCTCCCCCTCCTCACGAGATGCGACAACCGATCGACCTCAGCAGCCTCCTCAATATCCCGGGGGCTGGTCGTGGGCGAGGCCGCGGCACATCTCGTGGCCGTGGACGCTCTCGAGCCCGGCGCCTTCTCATGGTCGCCGTGGCCCAGCTCAACCCTCGACGCCCCTCCAGGCTTTCTCGAGGAAATTGAGGCCACCACCAGGGACAAGCGTCCACGGTTGGAAGCCTCCTCTGCTGGGCAGCCCAGCTCCCTGCGGCACCTCCAACACCCCTCTGGGCTCCACAATTCACCCATGGCGGCGGCGATCCACGATCCGTGGCAGTGTGGACTCACGAGTACAGCCCACCTTTGTCCAGGCATTCATGCTTCTGAGGACATGCAAAGTGATCGCCAGCTCCGGACAATCTCCTTGGCTCATTCATGAGCCGCAGTGCTAAGGTAATCCTGTCACGTTCATCCTTGTCTGCTGATGTTTTTAGATCGTTATTCCTGTTATCTGCCTGATGTTGCTTCGTGTTCAAAAAATATCCAGGCAATGCAGAAGATGGTGGCCATGGCACAGAAACTTGGCCAGTCTGAGCCTCAACGTGCCAGACTGGCAAGTGAAAACGCCAAGCTGCAGAACACCATCGTTAGAGAGAGAGAGAGAAATCAAGCCCGCGGGCTTTTGGACGAGTTGAGGAGCAAGCTGGAAGGTGCTGAGGACAGCCTCAATCAGACTCTGACGGAGTTGGAGGCGAGTAAAAACGAAGCCAAGGCCTCCTACCAGCAGGGCTACAATGAAGGGATCCGTGTGGCTACTGAGAGCTACACAGACCAAATGCCTGGGATCCAAGACCAGGTCTTTGAAGCTGGCTGGCTGGCTTGCCTCCGAAAATCTGGTGCTCCAGAGTCTTCTACCCTGCGGATCGAGATTGACCTTCCGGCACCCAGCGGCCATCGAGGAGCCGGAAGAGGTTGTGGAGGAGGAGGACAGCCTGGACAGGAGCTTAACGCCAGCGTCCCTGAGCAGCAGAATGCTGGTGCCAAGCCGGAGAAGCGACCAACACTGGCCAGAAGGAGGCCGGTGGCGGTCCGTCTGAACTTGGCACTGCTTGGGAATGCAACAATCTCAGCCTCTTCAATTGCTCCAACCTCTGCAACTACTCCGGACTCCACAACTGCTCCAGCCTCTCGCCCTGCCATCCAAGATCTGACAAACGAAGAGTAAGTTGGACTCTTCGTTTTTAACAACAATTGGAACTTCTTCTGAACAGTTTTTTGCCCTGTGTGGCCATTGGTTTTGCCCTGCGTGGCACCTGATACATTTTCATGCATTTTTAACTCTGCTGGTTTTGGCCCTTCGTGGCCCTTTATGTTTGGCTGGCCCTTCGTGGCCTAAACTTTAGTTTTGCCTGGCCCTTCGTGGCCCTTATCTATACAGGTGGCCATCTCTTGGCCAGCATTTGGCATGCTGAGTGTCTTCGTACTTAGCTTCTAAGCATACTCTTGTATGCTCCCCAGGTCTCATCGTGCCTGTTGACGGTCCAGTTGTGTTCACATTTACCCTGGGCAGGTTTCTGACCATCTTCATGTGATGTTGAAGGTGCTCGAGGTCTATTCATGCCTGAGCAACCATCAAATTTCTTCTAACTTTAGGCATTACTGCATGTTTTCGTATGCAGCCCACATGCTTCGTGCTTGGGAACTTTCCCCAGTATATTCGTACTTAGGTTGTCCAAATGTACTCGTATTTGGATTTAGTGAACTTGAGTTCATTCGTACCCAGATACATGGGCATGGGCCCGTCCAGGTAAACAAAGCTATTTGATATTATTTCAAACATATTCGTGTTTGAGGACAGAGTGCATAATTTTAAACGCCTTGTGGGCGTATTCGTGCCCGATCAATTAATTAAGTACATTCGTACTTAAGCAGTCAATCAAGTATATTCGTGCTGAAGAACAGTGTGCACGATCTTGTATACGTTCTGGGTGTATACGTTCTGGGTGTATTCGTACCCGAGCAAACAGTCAAGTATATTCGTACTTGGCACATATTCTGGGCGTATTCGTACCCAAGCAAGTGTATTCGTACTTGGCACATATTCTGGGTGTATTCGTACCCGAGCAAGTGTATTCGTACTTGGCACATATTCTGGGTATATTCGTACCCGAGCAAATGATTAAGTATATAAAACTCCGGGTGTATTCGTACCCGAGCAAATAAACAAGTATATTCGTACTTGGCTCGAAGTTGAAATATTCGAAATTCCATTTAGCTACCCTATACCTCTGCTCCCCAATACGAAGTGAGGACTAAGGTCATAGCTTGACTTCGTATTTTAGGCATAACAAAAGAAAAACTCGTAAAAAACAGTGTTTGTTTACCAAAATCCGGGAATTTTATTCATAATTCAAAAAACTCAAGGGGGCGTTATGCGTACCCCTTGCAACTAGTAAAACGAAACACAAGGGAATTTTATTCGTAATTCCCACACAATCACGATGTGCATCTAAAACAGAATAAAAACGAAACTGAAGTTCTTTACACGTAGAACTTCCTCAAGTTATGAACATTCCAGGGCCTTGGTACCGGGTTCCCGTCTAGGTCTGCCAGTCGATATGCCCCTATGCCCACAACCTCTGTAACTCGATACGGGCCCTCCCAATTAGCCCCCAACTTGCCCTCGTTGGCCACTTTGGTGTTGCCGAGCACCTTTCTTAACACAAGGTCTCCAACACCAAATTCTCGTGGGTGGACACGCTTGTTGTAGCTTTTCATCAGCTGCTCTTGGTACGAAGCCAAGTGTACCAGAGCTCGTTCTCTCCTCTCCTCGGCGAGGTCCAGCTCGATTTCCAGGGCTCTGTCATTGCCCCCACTTTCCACCAATGTGGTCCTGTTGGTCGGCAAACCAACCTCCAATGGAATAACAGCCTCTGTTCCATACGCTAGCGAATAGGGGGTCTCTCCCGTAGACCTCCTAGGAGTTGTTCGGTGTGCCCACAGGACCAATGGCAATTCGTCAGGCCACTTGCCTTTTGCTTTGTCCAACCGTCTCTTGATCCCGTCAAGTATGGTTTTGTTGGACGCCTCTGCCTGCCCATTCTGAGGGTAGGCTGGCGTGGAATAGTAGTTCCTTATTCCATATTGGGCACAAAAAGCCTTGAACTTTTTCTGGAACTGCGACCCATTATCCGTGATCAGGGAATAAGGAACTCCAAATCGAGTGATGATGTTCTTCCACACGAACTTTTCTATCATGGGTTCTGTGATTTTTGCCAATGGTTCTGCTTCAATCCACTTGGTAAAGTAGTCCGTTGCTACCAACAGGAACTTCCTGTTCCCAGTAGCCTTGTGGAGTGGACCCACGATGTCCATTCCCAACTGCGCAAACGGCCAAGGACTTGTCAAGGGCACCAGATCTTCGGTGGTGTTCGGATCATTAGTGAGAACTTCGACACTTCTCAGATTTTCACATACACCTTCGCATCTTCTTGCATGTGTGGCCACCAATAACCTTGAGTGATGCTCGGTAAGCGATGGATCTCCCACCGCATGACTCCCACACGTTCCTCATGTATCTCGTGGAGAAATTTCTACGCACCATCTCGGGATGCACCAAAGCAGGTACGGCCCAGTAAAGGATTTTCTGCATAACTTCCCTTCTGGTGATAGCCAAAATCTTGCAGATTTCGTCTTTATCTTGTGGGCCTCTTTTTTGTCTGTGGGGAGTATCCCATCTCGTAGGAACTCCACTATTGGATCCATCCAACTTGGTACTTGGTTCAGGCCCAGGACCAATTCCACACTCCTCCCAATACTCGGCTCAGCAAGATAGTCCACTGCCATCTTCCTCTTGAACTCTGTTGGCACAGCCGCTGCCAACCAAGCCAGTGAGTGCGTTCTGCCCAGAGCTTATTTGCTCGATGTGTACCTTCTCGAAGGTATCAAGCAAATCCTTGGCTGCCTTCACGTAGGCTGCCATCTTCTCATTCCGGCCCTCATACTATCGGGTAGTGATTCACCACGAGTTGTGAATCACGAATACTCGAATTCTTTCTACCTTCAAGGCTTTTGCGCTCCAGTAACCCGGCTAGGAGTGCCTCATACTCCGCCACGTTGTTTGACGCGCTGAAACCTAGGCGTAACGACAACTCGATCATAATTCCTTCAAGAGGGAAGAGTACCACTCCAATTCCAGATCCGGTATTGCATGCGGACCCATCAACAAAAGCTTCCATTCCAAAGGGTCCCGCTCGGCGGATGCCTTTTTCTTCTCGCTGATTGCTCAACCAATCGCTTCCTTTCGTAGGAGGCGGTGGAGCAAGCTGTGGGAGAAAACTCGCCACGAAATCTGCCAAAACTTGCCCCTTTAATCAGCTGCGTGCGCGCTGATAGTCAATATCATATCGGCTTAATTCTCACGACCAGTCGATATTCGTCGAGAAATCGGCCTTTCGGAGCAACGACTTCAACGGGAACTCTGTGTAAACCACCACTTTGTGACTTTGGAAGTAATGGGGCAACTTCCTAGCCGCCGTTCTCAGCGCCAGGACCAACTTCTCAAGTGGCAGATACCTCGTTTCTGCGTCCAGTAGCGTCTTGCTCACGTAATAAACAGGGATTTGCTCGGATCCCTTGTTCCTTAGTAAGACCGCACTTACAGCATGTTCTGACACTGCTAAGTACAAGGTCAAGATCTCACCAGGCTCGGGAGTGGACAGAAGTGGGGCGGCTGCCAAGTACTTCTTCAGGTCTTGGAATGCTTGCTCACATTCTGCTCCCCATTCGTAACCTTCTCTTTTTCTTAACAACTGAAAGAAAGGCCTGCATTTGTCACTCGAACGACTGATGAACCTGTTAAGAGCTGCCGCCATCCCCGTTAACCGCTGGACCTCCTTCGTGGTTCTTGGACTCTGCAGCTTCTGCAGAGCTGTGATTTGGTCAGGATTCGCCTCTATCCCTCTAATGGTCACTAAGTGGCCCAGGAACTTCCCAGAACTTACTCCAAAGGCACATTTCGAGGCGTTGAGCTTCAGCTTATACTCTCTCAGTATCTCAAAGGCTTCTTTCAGATCAGCTATGTGGTCCCGTCTCTCCTTGCTTTTAACCACCATGTCGTCTATGTATACCTCCATGGTCTTGCCGAGCAGATTCCTTAGCATAATCGTTGCTAATCTCTGATAAGTTGCTCCAGCGTTCCTCAGACCAAAGGGCATGACACTGTAACAGTACAGCCCCCGTGGTGTGATAAAGGACGTCTTCTCCTGATCGGGACCGTACATAGCTATCTGGTGATATCCTCGATAGGCGTCGAGAAAACTCATACGCCCATACCCAGCTGTTGCATCCACCAGCTGATCTAGCAGGGGAAAACTGTCTTTTGGACAGGCCTTGTTTAGATCTGTGAAGTCGACGCAAACTCGCCACTTCCCATTCTTCTTTTTCACCACTACCGTGTTAGACAACCACTCCGGGTAATACACTTCTCGGATCGCCTTTGCCTCGAGCAAGCGGTCTACCTCTTCGATGACAACGTCCACACGTGCTGTACGGCAGATCTTCTCTTCTTTTGCATCACCGGCTTGTGTTGTGGGTCTACATTCAGGTGGTGGCAAATCACGTTTGCATCCACCCTACGTCCCCTGGTACCCAAGCAAACACATCAACGTGTTCTCTCGAGGAACTTCACCAACTCCTCCTCTTCTTCTTTGCACAGTTTTCCCGATCAGGAAATACCTTTCGGATCATTCTCGTTGATCTGGATTTTCTTCAATCCTTCCACCACCTTCTCGGCCGATTCCCTCCGACATTCTCGATGGTCGGCTGGTTGTCAACCTCGACGGTTTGCACTAGTTGTGCCTTGGGCGCCTTCTTGATTATAGAGACCAAGCACTGTTGGGCTGCCTTCTGGTTCCCCTTTATTCTTTCGATCCCATTGGATCCTGGAAACTTCACCATCTGATGGTAAGTGGACGAAACTGCCCTCATCTTATGCAGCCAGGTCCTTCCTATAATCGCGTTATAGGAAGACGGCACATCCACCACCAAAAAATCGGTTCTGAGCACCACTGTTCCTGCCCGAACAGGAAGGGTTACCTTACCCAATGGCCAAACTGCTCCCGCACTAAACCCGACCAACGGGGTTACTGACTGTACCAAGTCCGCCTGTGTCAATCCCAGCTTCTTGAATGCATCGTAGTAGAGCACCTCGGTGCAACTTCCTGAATCCACCAGGATCCTCTCTATGTCATACTCCCCAATTCGTAGGGTTATGACAAGAGCGTCGTTGTGCGGCACCTGGACTCCTCCCAGGTCCTCATCCGTGAAGACTATGCCTTCGTTGCACCCTTCCGCTTCACGTCCCTGTTTCTTTCCCAACCGCATCACATGCTGGTCGTGTTTCACCTGCCTCTGGAGTAATCTCACCTCATTTCTCGTATAAGGTGTGGCCAACCCATGTATCATATGGATTACGCCCCTTGGATTTTGCTCGTAATCCAGTTCCATCGCTTTCTCGGCGCCCTTGTGCTTCTCTTGGATAAACTCTTTCAAGTACCCACGGGAGACCAGGTCATCAAGATGCTGTTTAAACATCTCGCAATCCTCGGTCATGTGCCCCCAGTCTTTGTGGTAACTGCAGTGCTGACTCGTAGCCCTTCTTGCATCTTTGTCACCCTCCAGCCGTGGGGGCCATTTAAAGTATGGGCGGTTCTTTATTCGATAAAGAATCCGATAAATCGGTTCTTTCCAAACCGTTGTCACCGAGAAGAACGACTTCGGATCAGGGGCGTGTTTTTTCGGTACGACTCTCTCTTAGTCCGCCCGTGCTCCTTTCTTTCTTTGTAAGTCTTGGGTTCGGGTTTATCCGCCTTCTTTGCGGGTCCCTTGACTTGATCGGCACTTAGCTTGCCGTCTTCCCGTAGTATGTCATCCTCGTTCTTGGCGTGCTGCTCAATCCGCTCCATCAGCTTTGCCAGCGTGCTCACTGGACTCATGTTTAGGGACTTTCGCAGCTCTCCCGAGCAGGTAGCCCGGTTTTGAACGTTGCTATTGCATACTCTTCACCGCAACTTTCAATCTCGTTGAAAGTCTCCCAATACTTCTTGGCGTAATCCCTGATTGGCTCACTCTCTCCTTGCTTCATAGTGAGAGACTCTCAAAAGTTTTGGGTGGTTTCCGGCTCGTAAGGAACCGAGCAAGTGAACTCCTCGCCAACTGTCTCCACCCTCGTATGGTGTTCGGCCCCAACTTATGGAACCATGATAGGCCACTTTTCCCAAACTAGATGGGAACATCTTACACATGATTGCGTCATCACCGCCGTGCATAAACATCGCTCGTAATGTCAGTATGTGCGCCACCGGTTCTGCATTGGTTTCAGTCAGGATAAACGCCCCGTGTTTAACCTCCTCGGCAACCTTGCCTCCTGCAATCTCTTTGCAAAAGGAGAAGTTGCTATGTTGCTAAGGGCTCTACGTGCCGCTTCTCGTGCAGACATAGTCCCTTCCTCCGATACCTTCGCAGCCCTGGCATTATTCCTTTCCCGGTCGGAATCAGGTCTCTCATACCTGTCCCTGTGGTGCTTCCCCTCCTTCCTCGGGAGGGGCCTCGCCTCTGCTTCTCCTTTTCGTGAAGAAGCCCTCGGTCGTTTCGGAGTGAGGCTCCCGCTTCTTCTTTCGTGAAGAAGCTCTCTGTACTCCACCATATCCAACCTTTCTTTCTCGACTTCCTTCGTGAAAGCCCGAATCCTCTGGATGTTCTCGTATCTTCTGCAAACTGTTGAATCTCATACTCGCCTTTTAATCAAGCGAGCGTACTCTTCTATTCCTGTCTCTTTTTGTCCAAGATATCTTCCCGGCTATGCACGCTTTTCGAACGTGCCACCGACTCCCTCTCACGGCGGGACTTACTCCTTCTCGTGGATCCCGTTGCCGTCCGTCCGTCTTTGTTTCTGGAGTCCCCATGGGCTGCCAGGGGCGGTCCTTACTCGTGTCCTCCCCGCTCGCCCGCCATCGGGTTTTCTTGGAGGATCCGGCGGGACTTGTCACCTCCCCAGCTGATTGTTTGGGTCAACTGGGGTCTTTGGATCTTCCTTCACCATGGTCGCTTTTTCAAGGATCTCTTTCGTTTCCCACAGACGGCGCCAATTGTAAGTGCAGGAAAACAAAAAGACCTTCGAACAGCACCGAGATCCAACGGCTACTTCCTTCTCCACGCCGGAACCCTAGCACTCGGCCGGAGTTGAACCTGTAAAACAGACAAAGGTGGGCGCACCTTTGCCTTCTCGTGGCAAAGGCCCTCCGATGCCAAAGTTAGTATCTCGTACTAGTGAAAACCCTAATTCTCGGTAGGAAGTAATCAAATAACCCAGGAATTGCGTACCTTTACCTCTAGGTTTACCTCATATTTATAGACCCATGTCTACTTGCTATCCAAGCCATCTTGCTGCCCTAAGTTTCCTTTCTCGTAAGGGGAACCCAGAATATCAGGGATTCTCATTCCCATAACTGCGCATTTCCTTTTAAGACCATTTAGGCACTCTTCCCAAAGCTGGCCGTTCATCCCATTCTCGTTGGGAATCACCTCAGATCTCGTTTCCTTATTGGAATTTCCATTTCTGGACCACTCTGGGGCGCCTCCTGGCACCTTCTCCAGATTGCTACTATTGTCGGCCTTCTCGTTGCCGAGCAGACCCTCTGGACCAATGATATCTCATATCACGGACCCCTTATCACGAGACCGGTCCAACAAATACCCTTGCTCTTTGAACCATACCCCTGCTCGGGTATCTTGGACATGGGACCTCTCGTGTCCCCAGTCCACTACTGCCGTTCACCGTACTGCACGGCGGATACTCTAACTATATTGATTCTCGGCCCCACGTACCACGTGTTCGGCCACTCTTTGTACCTGTTTGGGATTACCTCCCTACAAGAGGGACTACTGTAGACACCCCAATCCGGACCTCGGAGAGTCTGTGTCCACCCCGATGATGAAATAGAGGAAACGGTACCTTTGCGAGCTTGAAAAAGGATCTCCTTTAAAACCAAAGACCCAACAAACCCCTCTAAACCCAACAAGCCCAGCCAAGCCCAATAAAAGGCCCCAAAGACTCGGGACCACAGAAGGAGGCACCGTGCGGAGCCAAACTGAGGCGCACGACACCTTAAGAATTCAAGGGACCGTGCGCAGCGGAACTCCTCCGCACGGCACCTTGAGCAAAAAGCTGGCTGGCTCAGAAAGCTGTCGGCCACGCCAGTGTGTGAGCCACGGTGATGACTAGCTCACCGAAAATGCACTTCTCGCCCGCCTAAAATACCTCCACCATTTGAATTCAAAATCCTTGGCCATTTGCCTATAAATTGACCCTCCACTCAAGGGAAGGGGTCCCTCTTAGCCCTTCTTTTGAGTCCCTTCTCTTGCCTTTCTCTTGTCTCTCTCACTCTACTTTCTCTCTCTAAGTTCTCAAACCCCCTTTCCATTACCACTTCCATTTCCAAGCCTTAAAGGATGTCATTCCCAAAAGACATTCTTTAAGAGCTTTCACTCACTCCTTTCTCATCATTAAAGTTGATCACTCGTTGACTTCAAGACCCCATCACCCAAAACACCTAACCTTCACTCACACCCATACTCCCTTTGTCTCATTTAACCTCCACATCCACATCCGTGACGATCCATCCACATCCTTGCATCCGCGACCCTTTGATCAAGCTCGAAACCAAAGGTATAAACTAGTTTCCTCGGACTAGATTCCGTTCTAGTCCTGAGGGGTCCTGTCAGCGGGTCTAACCCCTTTGGTTAGATCCTGACTCAAAACATATTTTCATAAAATAAAACCAACAATGTCTGAGGTTGGGGAACCGGGCTGTTGATCAGACGCGCGGCACCTTGACTCTCAGCGCACGGCATGATGCACACTAGTGCTATTGTGAACAGACTGGCTGGATCTGAGTTTTCCTCTGCTGTGGTTACCTGTTTTTGTTGTTTACTATTTCTGTAGCTCTTAAAATAAGACCATATCTACAAGCCATGTTCGGCTCTTCTAAAATCTTTTCAAGATCATCCCAAATGATCAAAACGTTGAAAACTACTTTAAGACTACGTTTTGAGAAGGATAATGACGTTCTTGGGATGATCGACCGCCGTGAGGCTATTCGTGAGTTTTCAAAAGATCTACTGAGAAACTAGCGAGTCAAATGATGTTTTGAAAGATTGCAATAGTCACAGCAGAGCGGGTGCCACGCACGGCATGCTGAGATGCCTCGCACGGCATCGCAGGTGCCGTGATGGTATTCTGAGGCCCAACAATCCGACAGCAGAGCAGTTGCCACGCGCGGCATGCTGAGATGCCTCGTCGCGGCATCTTAGGGTGCCGTGGACAGCTTAAGGTCCAAACAATCTGTTGAATGTTATTTACTTCCATTCATTCATATCATTTTAGCACGACTGTACAGATGGCACCACTTGCACGCCAATGTGATATATTTCCCATGTCCCTTTCCCGTTTCGTGCTTTATTAAAGAGCTTGATACTCCGAAGGATACCGAAGATCTCCCCTTTTTGAAAACATCAAGTAGAGACCGGTCTTACCGAGCGAATGGGGTGCTTTTTAAAGAAAAACCTTCCTCATTCGTAATGTGGCTCCCGAACCCATTATCTCAACGTTTTCGCTAGACTTAAAGCCTTTTTCAAGCAAACACTCGGTTTCTCGGATCATCCATCTCGAAAATCCGGGTGGCGACTCTTCGAGCGAAGCGCTCATTCTCGGGCGCGGGAGCCCACACAATGTGTTGAGGGAATGTATACATACATGAATCAATTCTTAAAACTATGTCTCAAGCTTTTTGAATTCGTACAAGCATCAGATAGGGCTCTTGCAAAACTTCATCATAACGAGGCTAAGGTACAAGTTGAAAGTGTGAATAGTACTCCGGTTCTTTCTACATGCATGAAACGAATTGAAAAACATGCGGCTGATACATATACTCGAGGCATATTTGACAAGTTTCTCAAAGAAATTAAGAAAGAGCAATCATTGTTTAAGGTGGATAAAGTTGAGCTTGAAGATTTTCGGATTTACTACTTATCTCGATACCAACAGCCGAACGCCACATAGAGTGTCAACTATCAACTGAATGATGGCATTATGAAATGCTCTTGCTTGAAATTTGAGTCAATTGGGTTTCCAAGTCAGTATATGGTCTCAATCATGAAAATGGAGCATATGAGAAAAATTTCCTCTTGTTTGATCTTACAGAGGTGGACAAAAACGGCGACATCATTCCCCCTACATGGCAGCACACCAATGCCAGAATAGGTCACTCAAACGACAAGGTTTGGGACATTGTCAAGCGCATGTGTCGAAATGTGTTATTATGTTCGCACATAACGAAGGGATATAATGAGACCAAAGAAGAAATCACCAAGTTAACATCCAGAATGAGGGAGCTCTATGTGTTACAAGTTGAGGAGAAGCAAAGAAATATGAAACAAAACGACAATATTGAGGGGACATCTATGCATTTTGGTGTTGGCGACCCAGTCACTATCAAAGGTAAAGGGACCCATAATTTGGCCAAGGACTTCATCCCGAAAATAAGAAAATGTGGCAATTGTAGAGAACCTGGTAACATAAGAACCAAATGCCTCAAATTAGTGCATGGAGATAATTTGGAAAACATGAATGAGGATGAAGACACATATGAATCAGATGTGAGCGTTATTCACCAACAATCATTTACCGGACGAGACTCATTGATATATCACCTATTGTTTATGTACACTGATTACACAACCAATGGTTGTGAATCTAGTGTCAACCCTAATTTGGTAACCTCTTACTATCTAGTTAGTTGATAGACTATTATTTATTTGTCCATTCACTAATTTTCAAACTTGAACTTTGTAGACTGCTAATTGGTCAAGAAATTCTGAGAGTGTGCAAACCCAGTTCCATGGTAGCAACGTTGGAGGATGGGAAGATAATTTCGGACAAGGATTGTGAAGGATAAATGTAACCTTTATTTGTATTAAGGCATTGAGTAGGGACAAGAAGTTTACTGTAATATTTTAATTCAGTAAAACTAAGGCAATGATCTGGACAAGATCTGTAGTCATGGTAAGGCAGTGAGTACGATTATTGAAATGGTAACAATACCCAGATTTTAGCAAGCATACTCTGTTCAAATGGTAACTATTGCTTTGGCAATGTAAAGTATGCCCAGATTTTTGTAAGTTATTGAGATGGTAAGAATCTCCAGATGGTAAGAATCCCCATATTTTAGTAAAAACACCATGTATAAATGGTAAGTAATGCTATGAAAATGATAAGTACGCCTAGATTTTGTAATTACGGTTATTGAAATGGTAAGAATTCCCAGATTTTATTAAGTACACCCTGTATAATTGATAAGTAATGCTATGGAAATGAGAAGTATGCCTAGATTTTTATAATTACGGTTATTGAGAGCATAACAATCTGTTCACGGCACACCAAACAATCTGGTACAAAAATGACATGGGTAGCAGACATAACCGAATACATAGCTTATACCAAAGTACATATAGCTTATACCAAAGTACATCAGATTGTTGTCGTGGCTACTATCTTGGCTACCATCTTGGCTACCATCTGATAGAAACAATCCTAAATGCAGCAGCTATAGGAGCATAGCAGCCAGCAGCAGTTCAATAACAAACAACAGTCATAACAGAACAGCAGGCAGCCGTAGGAGCATATCAGCCATTAGCACAACACCTGGACAGTAGCAGCAGTTCAATAGCAAAACAGTCATCCAACAGATTACCCAACACCTGGACAGCAGAAGAAATAGTAGCAGCAACAAAAAACTATCCAGAACAGTCCCATAACAGAACAGATCACCATAACAGCTGGCCATTTGATCAGACAACAGCAGCAAACAAGGAGCATAATAGTCAGCTGCTACCATTACAGCGAGCTGTTACCATTACAACAGCAACTAAGATAAAAGTTTGCTGCAGCAATATACCATTCTGGCTCAAGTAATAACCATTACAATATCAACAGAACAATAGAATGATCTAAACTGAAAGCACCAACTGCTGCCATGAGATAACAGTCAGCTGCAGCAACAGCAAGGCAGTAGCACAGCCATAACTAGCAACAGAAAACTGAAACGCAGTAAAATAAAAGAAGCCAAAAAAGGCAATATTTGCCATATCAAGTTTACAACAAAAGCCACAAAGGCACCTCACATTCATCAAGTTTACAACATAATTGAATTTTGCAATATCATCAAATTTACAAAAAGGCAGCATTTGCCGTATCATTGTTAGTCTCCATAATTGAATTTTAACTACATTTGTCATAAAAAAAAGAACTACAATTGGTATCAAATTATCCTTCTAGTGTTGCGATATTTTGTCTTGAGCCTTTCGGATGATTTCATTCCTAATTATGTTCTCCCCACAAAGGATCAAGTCCAAAATCAAGTTGTTCCTACCCTCTTCAGAAGTGAATCTCAACTACATTTAACAAAACAACCAAAGATTAAAAATAATGAGTGATCCAAACGAATTGCAAATGTAAGATGAATAAAAAGACTAATTTTATACCTTAGCGGCTTTTTCCTCATTAAATTGTTCCAAATCAAAGTATTTGACAGTGTGCACACTACAATCATCACTACCTGCTTCTTGAACTGGAAGACCTTCTCGTTCTGTACTTTGGGTTTGCTCAGAAAAGGTAATGAATCAAGTACATATACATTTGCATGTTTGAAGTTTACGACACACATAAACCAATGAATGTTGTTATCATTGATTGGGATGTACATCCGTTCCATAGATTCAAATATCCTGTGTATCGACTAGATCCACCATAATACTTGGCCCAAGTGCGGGAATTAATACCACCATTGAGAGCATAACTCTACAAACAAACATAAAGGAGCACTTACACATTGCTATAGCCACATAATATCATTCAAACTTCTAATGCATTACTAATACGTACCGCTAAATTAGTGGCCAAGTACCATGATGGCCATAATGCATCCAGGTCTCTCTTACTTTGTATTAAAGTTTTTCGCAAAGCAACTGCATTTATGATCTAAAAAATATAGCCCTTAGTTAGTTATCGCATTCATGTAGTCTATTACAATAGGCCCAAAAAACTATAATACTCACCTCACCCACAACCCACCCATTCTTCCGTAATGACATAAAATCTGAGCGAGTTGCATAGCTTATTCCAAGGTTGCAAAGTTGTTCTCTACATTATGCCTAAGTTGCAAAGTTATCAATCTACAAATAGAACATCATAATTTATGTATAGCTTGTAATGATTTTTTACCTTACAGATAACATTGTGTCAAAGACAAATCTTAGGATCAACTCTCGTACCATCCCTATAGTAGGTTTCTACAAATAAACAAACACGTATGCTAATAAAGACACATATAAATTAGAAAATTCTATAAGAATTAAGTTTATGATACTTAAATACTTTGTGTTACCTCATTGGCATTTTTCTTCACGGGTTGAGATCCCTTGTAGAGACCCGTAATTAATTCATTTAATTTTAATGTTTATAATTGAGGATTAATGGAAAATGTGATATGTTTATGTGATTTGGGGCTAGAGTAATCGAATTGATTGTGGAAGGGTGCAATGTGTAATTGATGGATATATGGTTATATATATGGGGTGTGAGAGTATCACACACAACCCCCCCTCCCTCTTCTCACCGTTCTCTCTCTCTCTCCTACACCTCTCTCTCTCTCTCTTGCTCACTCTCACACTTTCACTCAAAAATCCACCAAAATAACCTTCAATCCTTCATCTCCGCACATTTTGGAGTTCGTATCTCATGGGATTCGGCTCGGTAAGGTGCATTTTGCTCGGTGTGAACTTTGGAGGCTAGGATTCGATCTCTTTTCTTGGAAATCGTGCTTCGACTTCGAGGTAGGAATTCTACCTTTTAATATATGTAAAAGATGTGCTTCTATTCTTAAATCCATGCTTGTAGTTGTTGATGGCTTGAAAACCCAGAAAATCTGCTGTTAATCTGCTCGAAACACATCCGTTTCAATACGAGCTTTTTGTCGTATCGATACCAATTCAAAATCGCAGCTTCTCATTTTGTTTGCATTCTGTATCGATACAGCAATTTTGGCTGAATCGATACCAGTTGCTTATGGACAATTTTCACTGCTTTGCTTTAAACTTCATTGTTTTGACCCCCGATCACTTATAACTCGTTCTAAACACTTCCAAGTCACCCCGTAACATGAGTAATCGTATTCGTAGCATTTATCGAGTATCCTTGCAAGTTCTTGCACTTGCTTGGTCAAAATTGTCATTGATATCAAAATGAATCGAGATTGAAATGTGGTGACACGTGACGAGGAATATGTGATTCTTGGACACTCATTGACACAACGAGAACATTTAGGACCAGGGGTGGAACCAGGATTTAGTTGCAGTGGGATCAAATATCTATAACACATGTAATTTCGTGAGACCTTTCGGGAAAAAATGTATCTTTTGGGGCAAAAATACATATCTTTTAGGGCAAAATTACATATCGTTTGGGGCAAAATTACAAAATACTGCTCAAAACTATACCTGCTCTAGAGGTATTTTGGAACTCAGCGGGGTCAAGTGACCCCCTTGCCCTATTCTGGTTCTGCCACTGTTCAGGACCAATCGACGGGTGGGTGCCTGGCAGGGCGTATCGGGATCCCTTAATTGGCCCGGCAAGAGCAAAAGCTCGTACTAATTATATTCAGGACCTACCGATGGGTATGGTGCCTGGCAGGGGGTATCAGGATCCCTTAATTGGCCCGGCAGGAACTTCGGCTCATGACACATATGACGAAAGGATATTAGGCACATGAAAGCTGGAAATGATTCTAAATTTAAGTTGCTTCATGATCGTATGATTGTTCTTGAGCTCATTGACCAATGATTGTTAATTGTCTTGTGATCGTTGTTCGGATACCAATCTTGAGTTCATCCTTGCATTTCATTTACATATAATGCTAGTGTAGAATTTTCTACTAGGCTAGTGTAGCTCAAACCTTATATCAATTTCAGGTACTAACTCGGGGCAATAGCATGCATGCTTGGAGTGTGTGGATGTGACCCTTATTTTGAAAGCTATATTGAAGAGTTACTCATCCATCTTTGTATATCAACTTTTGGAAGATGTATTTGTAACTTTAATTGTAAATCTTTTGACTATGAAACATTGTAACCCTTAACTCTCTTTCGATACTCAAGACTTATGTTATATTTGGGTCTCGGAGCCAAAATTGTAATAATTTGGGAGCCATTGGATGTTGATGTGTAACTATGGAAATGGAAATTATTTTGGGGATCGTACGGATTATGGCAAGGTTTTATTTATGAAAATCAATTATATTTATGTTGAAAATCGAGGGTGTGACATCCCTTCAACCTAGTCCTAGGCATTTCTTTTGCATCTTGTTCATGCCAATAGTTGAAGGAGCCATTGAAGACATGATATCACCAATATTAGTGGCCATCTTTCTTGATCTCTTTGATGAAGGCTTAATTTTGGGTTCCTCCATGTCTTGTTTCTTGTTTGTCTTAAAAGGAGATGTCAAATGACTCAATGATGGCTTTTTAGTGTTTTCTTCCTAGTTTGCCTTCAAATGAGATGTCAAATGACCCGATAATTGCTCTTTCCTGTCTTTTTTCTTGTTTGTCAAAGGAGATGTCGAACTATCAAATGAAGGCTCTTTCTTGCCTTTTTTCTCATTGACAACGGGTGAAGGAGTGCCTTTCATGTCCATGCTTACTTTAGCCGCCAATGAATTCTCATTAGTTTTCTTCCCCTTTACATCCATTATTTCTATTATACTCGCCAGTTTCTTTAAAATATCGTTTAACTCTTCTATCCCTTGAAATCTCTCCATCGGTATATTTTGGCCAATCTCTTTTCCTTGATCTACGGTGCTCTCTCTCTCTTGCCAACTGCATCCTCGACAACGATTTTGAGCTATTATGGAAAAATAGACGTTATGATTCTGAGCTATTACATATATTTAGCATTTACTACGTAAATAGACGCTTAAAAAGATGAAACAAAACTAATTGATCGAAAAAATACTAAGATTACCTTTCGAGAACTGCTTTGATCAAGCCAATGTATCCTGTCCCTAATCTCTTCATCTCCCCATTGTACGAAACAAGGTGAAGGCCGACATACACAAGGGGAAATGAAATCTTTGGCAGGCATGCAATGTTCAAAATAGAACAATTGTAGGAAAAAAAACGATACATAATCAATTCTACAATGAAGCAACTACTTTGATGTAAAAAATAAAGTTAAGAGATGTACCATTAGAAACAGTACACAGCCACGGATCACTTTTCGTCTATTCTGATATTTTTGTATGCCTTTGGGTAAAAGTCAAGTACAAATTGGCTCCAATTTAATTCACTAATAGAAGACACGTCCTTTACTACATGTAGAAAACGTCGATTGACTCCCAATTCCGACGTTGGACATAGAACAGCCCCCATAATGAACAATAAAAATGCAACCTTGAAATAATCATCGTTGTCTTTCGTGTTCCTTATATAGTTTTTCAAATGGCGCAACGGAATTGAACCTTGAGCACCCACACAATGTATCTCACACAAGGGAAGTATTTCAGAAAGGTTTCCTTTAAAGATCACCCTTTTACATTCATATGGTAATCCCAGTATGTGGTGCACATCTAATGGTGTAATTATTGGGCTCTTACCATGCACATATAAACAAAGCGATACAAGATCAAATTTACTAACCAACTGCTCACAAAGTTTTCTATCTAGCCTAGTACATTTCAAACGCAAAAGACCTCCTAATCCCATTGCCTTTACACTCTCCACTTGTTGTGGTTCAAGATTGCGTATAATATCACATGCCGTCTTAAGTTGAGTTCTTGTAGTAAAGGTTTTCTAAACACAACATCAATAACTCTAATCAAATTCACAATGAAGTAAATGTGGAAAGAATATGCATAAACATAAGTGCTAAAAAACAGAAGATTTGCACCTTTGAATCTTCTTGAGGATCAACCTTAACCTTTTGCTCTTTGTACGCTTCGGAACTTAGCTTAGCCTTTTCAATGTACTTTTGTTTAGCCTTGTCTCCTAAAGCTTTCCACTTTGCACGAATTTCGCTCATGAACTAAAATTATTGAAAGAGTGCAAATCCTAGTTAGATACATTGACAATCCACATGTGGATAAACACAACTATAAAAAAAATTGTAGTTACCATTCGTTTTGATGAACTCTTCTTACTCATCTTCGACTGTTCTTGGTTACAAAAAAAATATTGTATATCAAATTGAATATCGTAACTTGTGGCCATTAAAAGATACTCAAAGTCTCAAAAAGATATACAAGAAATATATCCATCCATTACAATGATGCTTTGGAAAAGCATTACAGTCTTCTTTAACCATTTTCAACTCCTAAAACAAATAGACCTGTTAAATAAAAAATTGATAGTTAGTTTGTCAAAAGCAAGGTTGAATACATATGTACAATACTTTCAATATTACCCCATGGTCCCCATCCCAATGGAGGGGCAATTAACGAAACCACGATGGCAAATTTACCATAATCATAAAAGCAAATTGATAACAGAGATGATAACTTGTAGATCTTCAAAAGGAACCCTTCTAACATGAAAGAAGTTGTGGAGCATCTCGCGTCCGCTCCATAACCGATAATCAATCAATCAACTTCAAGAGAGTTCCACAACTTGATAACAACCAATCAAAATAAACCAAACACTCTATTTTGTTTCCTAACATTGCAAATCTAGTTCTTTTTATTTCGGCTCAATTGAAATTCAATTGCTTCAACTTCAAAGAGTAACAAACAAATTTTACTATAGCAGACAGATGTTATGCATGGATGACGAAAGAAAGGGTGATTTTACAGTAGTAGACAGATTATGATAGGATACACAAGGAGTAACATGAGCCGATGAACAATGCTCATTCTTTCTCCATGCTGGCTCCAAAAATTACGGGCACAACAAACAAATCATTAGTGCTGCACATGGTCAACATTGAGCTCAAAGCACAATAGCTTTCCTTCAAAATGAGCATCAAATTGCCCACACTACTGAAATGTTTTCCAAAAGAAATAAATGCAAGTACATAATTTGACCATTGACTTTCAACATCTATAGCCAATTTTGTTTTGCAGAAACAGAACACATATATGTACATACTT
This sequence comes from Rhododendron molle, assembly GCA_025413875.1. Taxonomy (NCBI): domain Eukaryota; kingdom Viridiplantae; phylum Streptophyta; class Magnoliopsida; order Ericales; family Ericaceae; genus Rhododendron; species Rhododendron molle. Next base: position 19,348,598 of record CM046391.1, on the reverse strand, counting down.
GACAATCTCAGTGAAGTGTAATTTCAAAACAGTATTTTGTTTATCATTGGCCATGTTGATCATTAAACCTATCAATTACCGAGAAATTAACTTGAAACTACCCAATATCTTCAACATTTTGTCCCATGGCCTTTGGTAGACGAAATTTTCCAATTTAAATGATCTATGGTCTGCTCCATTAGTCATTGGACTTCATAAAAGTTCCACAGCATGCAAACAGCCTACCAAAAAAAAAACCCCCCTCATTCTCTACTCTTTACCCCACCCCCCCACATATAAAATGGCCATTTCTTTGACATGTTTAAAAATGGGCTTTGATTAGTATATCACACGGAGAGGAAAAAATATTTTTGTAATTTAAAATTGGTGTAACTATGCATTGACCATTTTTGTAATGCATGAACAATTTAATTAAAAATTTAGTCGATAATATCTACCACGTTCGGTCTTATTTTATGGGCCGGCACATAGTTTTAAAATCCTAAGCGAGTTTCCGATGTGAGGTGGTTTAGTCGATAATATCTACAACTCATGGGGCCATCGATTCTCAAACTTGTGCATTGACTAATTAACTGTAAGTGCAGAAAACGAAAAAGGCCTTCGAACAGTACAGAACTGTAACGGCTACTTCTCACACCGCCGGAGTTAAACCTGTAAAACAAACAACGGGTGAGCGCACCTTTGCCGTCTCGTGGCAAAGGCCCTCCGATGCCTAAGTTAGTATCTCGTACTAGTAAAACCCTAATTCTCAGTAGGTAATGAGCAAATAACCAAGAATTGCGTACCTTTACCTCTAGGTTTACCTCATGTATATATAGACACACGTCTACTTGTTGTCCAAGCCATCTTGCTGCCCTAAGCTTCCTTTCTCGTAAAGGGAACCCAGAACATCAGGGATTCTCATTCCCATAACTGCATATTTCCTTTTAGACCATTTAGGAACTCTCTCCTTAATTGGCCGTTCACCCCATTCCCGTTGGGTATCTTTTCCAGATCCTGCTTCCTTACTGGGCACATGCCATTTCTGGACCCTTCTGGAGCATCTCCTCCAAAATGCTGCTCCTGTTCGGCCTCCTCGTTGCCGAACAGACTGTCTGGACTAGTGATCTCTCATATCATCGGTCCCTCTTCCATGCGACTGGTCCAGCAACTTCCCTTGCTCTTTGGACCATACCCCTGCTCGGGCGTCTTGGACCTGAGACCTCACGTGTCTCCGGTCCCTACTGCCGGTCACCGTATTGCACGGCGGATACTCCGGCTATATTGATTCTGGGCCCCACGTACCACGTGTTCGGCCACACCTTGTACCTGTTCGGGATTACCTCCCTACATTAACTATGATAAGATGCACCATCAAGATGACCCACAATCATATATTCTTATGATGATGATAGTGATTGGTGCATATTAGAATTTGGACATTGCAAAAAGGAAAACACTCCTGTCGGCCAAATTAAAACACCAAAACAGTGATCAAACTTGGGGGACCCTCATGTTTGCCATTATCCCCACATTGTTCTCTTTACATTATTCAATCACTATCTACAGAGCAAACCAAAAAACACTCCTGAGGTACAATGATTAAAGAAAGCAAACTCCACAACCCCAGGTCAAACAAACTAAACAATTGAAATTTTCAATTACAAACTATAATGAAACATGTCGAAACTTGAGCCAATCATGTACATATCTAGTTTTTCAACTAAAATAATATAAATCAGTTCATAGGAGAACCCACAAACCCACGTTAAAACAAAACAAGCCAACAAACCCATGTCAAAGCTTAGCAACAACAAAAAATATTGTCAAAAGGAGGCAGAGGTTTGGTTTTCGGTTCCGTACTCTTGGATTCTTAACTGTCTTTTGGTTTTCTGTTCTAGAGAACCCACAAAACCTTATGTGCAGGGGTGTTTGTGTATTGTAGTGGTGTGTATTGTAGTGGTGGCTGTGTATTTAAGAGAGTGAGAGAGAGAAGTACCTCGCACAATGGAGAGGGCTTTTCGTTGTGACCGGCTATTGAGGACAAGATAGGGTTCGTCATTGTTTGTTTAGGGGCTATGGAGGTATAGAAGTGGAAGAGTGGCGAGGGTTTTGGTCGACTGTGTAGAGGGGAGAGAGATAGAGGCATTTAGAGCTATGGAGGTGGAGGCGTCCGGCTATGGAGGTGTTGGAGAGGTAGACGACGATTGATGAGAAGAGGAGGTGAGGAGAGAGCGGCGATAGTGAATTAGGGCTTTCAAAATTTTCACCTGTGATGCGCAACTTTTTTTTTCTTTTACTCGGACGTGATGCAACCGAGAATAGGAGGTAGAGAGGGAAAGAGAGGAGAGAGATGAATTGCATTCAAGGGATTTGATGAATGGCCAGGATTAAAAGAATCACATCCTATGGTTCAGATTTGATGGGAGTATCATGCTCCCAAAACCAGTGATTTTTTATGGGAGCATCATAGCCGGCCCATCTAAAAAGACACAATACAAATCAGTTAACTATGGAAATATATTGGACATTTTCACACCAAGAGACCACCCGAAAACAGTTACTGCCCCACTAACGTGTCTTCCAACTCCATGAACTGCACACCTTTCTCTGTTCTTTTCCCGAAATTCCCCAGAAGTTTGGGCCCTTTTATGTCACTTTCGTACCTGCAAAATATGTGAATTCTTCTTTTCTCAGGTACATTAATGACCCATGTAAAAAAAAAAAAAAAAAGGGTACAATAATGGCCTCTCCTATCTTATTGTCATTTGTTTTCGTATTTATTGTACATTGTATCAATGACTCACCAATCACTTTCATCCTTTTTCACTCCTACGGCCCATTTGGATGCGGGGAAAGAATCGAAGGTATTAGTTAATAAGGGGATAAGATAATAGAAGTATTAGTTAATAAGGAATGACCCACATTGATGTGATGTTTATGGTGGGGGGTTAAATAGTAGGTTGTTTGGATGAAGTATTAGAGAAGGAGGATTAAATAGTACTCTGTTTGGATAGGGGATAAGGAGCGGGGTATAAGGAAGGGGGGATGATGTAAAAAGCTGTCAAATGACTATTTTGCCCTTGTGCAGTATTACATTAGATTATTTATTAAAGTAAATATATAATTATGAAATTCAACTTTTATTTTTTTCAGACATGATTAATCAAAAATTATTTAACTAATTTAATAATTATATAAAATAAATAAAATATTAACATTCGTTTTTTTAAGTGCTCTATTATATTTATGTTATATTTTTAAAAATTATGAAATTTTAAAATGTTAAATTACGTACCTATTATTTGGATAAAATAAATTAAGTTTATCTTTAAAATGTTTAAACCAGTTATTAGTTGACAATGTTTAATAAAAATACTTAATAATGTTTAAAGTATGAAATTTTATCATTTTTTAAAAAATTTTAATAAAACCAAAATTTTATGAATTTTTTTAGAATCCAAAATTTATAAAATGAATGGGGAGTAGATGGTGGTTAGAAACATGTGGGTGTTAGTTGAAATCATGTGAGGAGTAGGTTCAACAAATTATTTATATCAAATTTTCTATAAATATCACTCATTTTTCATATCTCATCCCACATCTCATCCTCATTTCCTAATTTCTTTTTTTTTTTTCATCATTTCAATGGCACGCCGGCCTTGGAGCGACGAGGAGGAGGACAAGTTATTAACAAATCTTACAAGCCTTGTAGATCAGGGGGTTTGGCAAACCGACAACGGAGAGTTTCGCGATTCCTACTTGGGAATTTTTAAAAATGAGATGCAAGTTTCACTACTACAATAATAGATATGTATCACACTAAAGAGATTAACAAAGATCACGGTTTTCAATGAAAGCGTGATAAAAAGTGGTGCTTAAATTTTTTTATCTCAGTTTAAGTTCAAAGCTGAGATAAAAAGTGAGTTTTAGCGCGGAATAAAAGACCTCGCTCTTGCGGCGAGATAAAAGAAAAACAATCTCACCCTTGCGGCGTGATAAAAGATTTTAGGGCTGAAAAGAATGAGGTAAAAGATCTCGCTCTTATGGTGAGATAAAAGATAAAAGACCTCACCCTTGTGGCGTGATAAAAAAGAGCAAAGATCTCACCCTTGTGGTGTGATAAAAGATTTGAGGGCGGAAAAAAATGAGATAAAAGACCTCGCTCTTGTGCCGAGATAAAAGAGAAAAGGCCTCACCCTTATGGTGTGATAAAAAACATTAGCGCGAAAAAAAGTTGAGATAAATTATTTCACTCTTGCGGTGAGATAAAAAACCTACCCATTTAGGCGGTCTTAATTTTCACGTGGGCGGGTTAATACTCATTTAGGCGGGTTTTGAAAAGTTATGTGTGGGAAACGATGTCATTTGAGGATTTCGAAAAGTTTTTTTTTTTTAAATGTAAGAAGATTAGCCTTAATTACATTCACCCCAAAAAATCTTTACGTTTCATCTTCATCTTCACGCCTAAAAAGATCGAGAGAGAGAGAGAGAGAAGGCAAATCTCACGATTGGGTTCTACCAATGCCCAGTTGTTTCTTCGACGACGGGCGAGCTGTTCCACTAGTGCCCGATTTTCATGTGGGCGAACTGTGATCTTTATGATTTATTGTAGTGGTAAAACTTTGTTATTTCGAATGTCTTCCAAGTGTTTGACACATTAGGTAAAAAAACAATTATATTATTATGGCTTAGCCTTATCTGAAAATGATTAAAATCCAATTGGAAAGCCACCATTGAAATTGAAATTCAATATAAACACAAAATATATGTGAAATGGTTAGTTTATAAGAAAACAATCTAAAGTTTGTCCATAATGTTACAATCTGCGGGTTGTGATAATTTTTATAAAAAAACAAAGCGTACACTACAACAAAAAACATTATTGTCTACTAAATTTACTGGCTAAAAACAAATTTTTCGCCCAAGAAAATCTTTTGGTGACCAACAACTAATTTTGATTGGCAAAAGATCTGTTGTCATATTTTAAAATTTTTTTAAACAATGTTTATATATGTATTTTTATATATTTTAATATCATGTTAATTGCATTTCAAAAAAATTCAGCAAATTTTAAAGAAAAAAAAAGTTTTCTTACTTTAGGAAGTAAGCATAAATATTTTGGTTTTCATGATGTAACAAAAGATCTTGGCTAGCTTAGTGGTAAGGGCTTGGAAAATCAACCAATGGTGTGTGGGTTCGAAACTTGGCAATGACAAGAAAAGATGATCTAGTAGATACAAAGAAAAGATCACGCCCAATGGTTTTCCATCTCAGTTTATGGGTGTGATCATTTTGAACTTTCAATCACGGTTATAAACCGTGATCTAAAGTGACTTATAATCACACATAGAAAAGAGAAACGATCATGGCCAAGAAAAATGATCACGGTTTATAACTGTGATAAAAGAGAAACGATCACACTTATTGGCCGTGATTGTTTCTCTCTTTCAATCACGGTTATAAACTGTGATAAAAGAGAGTGACTTACAATCACACTCAAATCCATCACGGTAGCAGGAGTGTGATGGAAAACTTACAATCACAGTCAATAGCTGTGATCTTTATGGTTTATTGTAGTAGTGTTTCTTTCCCTCAAGTAAGTATAAACGAAATTCATATTGAAAGAAGGATCAAGAAATGGAAGAGTGATTTTTTCATACTAGACGCTATGCTTAGGCGTCCTGGGTTCGAGTGGAATCCAAATGAAAACAAACTAATAGTGGAAAATAAAATTTGGAATAAATTTGTCCAAGTAAGTACTCTTCAATTTGTTTTCAATTTTGTATAAAGTATTATTTTGTAAATTTTGATAATGTTTTCCTAAATTTTATATGTAGGAGCACTGACATTTGAGACATTTTCGGGACATGCAATTTTTCAATTTAGTCGATTGGCCTATTGCTTTGTTTGTCAAGAGAACTAGAAGTTTGAAGTTTAAGGTGGACATTGGAAAAATAAATTGAAAGTTGTGATAATATATGTATTGACGAATAAAATTGTAGCATTCCTAATGTATTTCAAATATTTAATTTTATGTGAGATTAGTACCGTTTGTCAAAATAATACAGTTTTCATTTCCAAATTTATGAAATTAACCTTACAACTTGATTACGAATCGAATAGATGTGTGAATAAAATACAAAGTTTTCAAATTACAAATTTTTACAAGTTTATTTCGAATCGAATACACGTGCCAATAAAATACAACATACGAATCCTTAAAAAAAATATCTCAATAAAATATGTTATTAGACTTGTTCGATGTTGATCTTTCAAAGCAGTTGCGAATGTGGAAACACTGCTACTTGATTGACATTTGGTTGGGGCCAACTGCATCTCTTGATTCAGCCGGTATCTTTCCTCATGATATTGTAACAATGCTCCTTCTGCTTTGTCGAAGGTGTTGTACCGTTTCCTCAAGTTTCCCGGGTATCCATTAACTTGCAATTCTACGGTCTCCCAATTTGTATAGATCTCCGGCAGCCAACGAATACCACCCAATAGTTTTGGTTATCTTTCCTCTCCATCGGAAAATCTATTAGGATACAACAATATCGATATTTCAATGTGAAACAATACTAATAGTATGCTTAGAAATTCTATTTGGCTCAGATATATTTTACCAACACCGGCACATAGTGCACTACTTGGCCAGAAGTTATGTTGTCGAACGGTGATTAAACCGTTGACCCTCATAACTTGTCTCACCAAGATTGACTTGCCTTGAAATGTCTCATTTATATCATCATGGCCTAAATATAAGAAGAAGAAGCCCAAAAACCTGCCGCAAAACTGTCTCAAAACATGCCACAAAACAGCTGTACAAGTATGCCAAATAGGACACAGTTTGGACACACACAAAGTATGTCGTAAAGTATGCCAAACAGTTTTCTGTGCTGTACAATTTCTGCACTAGGACAATTTCCAGATATTTTGAGTTTGGCATGCAATTTTCTGCAGTCAACTATCCACAAACATAGTTAAGCGGCACACATTAGGACAGAGTTTGGACACACACACACACACAGAGAGTCCAGTTCACAGCAAAACACATGCCAAAACACGACCATAACACTGGCCACACCTGAACAGCCACACCAAGTCCATAAAACATCCCAGAAACTACATCCGGATAGCAAAACAACCCTGAAAACAGCATGCCAAACCCACACACACGCATTGCACATCCGGATAGCAGCACACATCTTCAGATATTGCACACACACAGATTTACATGTTGTTTTTCTGTTGTTTGCACACACACACACACACAATGCATAAACTGTACATCACATAAAACTGCACTAACAGAACAGAAACTCAAAAAATTGCAGAATAGAACAGCCTCCAAAACTGTAGAAAATAGCCAACTGCATAAAATACAAACTCAGAAAACTGTACAACACAACAGCCACCTAAACTGAGTCAAATTTGCAGAAAGACAACTTGCAAACCCAGAACATAGCTTACTAAACCAAACATGGGCTCAAAACAGATATATTAGGAATCACAATGCTACTCATGGCTGCAACAAAAAAAGTTACCCTGCCAAGGTATCCACCTTAATATTATGAATTAAATTGATTCATCATTGCCCAGAAATAAAGAGAACACACACATGTTGCAGTTTCTGAGTTTAGCATGCTATTTTTGGGTTAAACCTGTCAAACTTGAACTTTGTCTGGACTGGCTTAGCTTATAACATATCATAGCCACCAAATATGTTTTGCTAACAGCAGAAAACAGTAGTAAAATGCATTCTAAACCTCACAAACTGCATAAAACAAGCTTATAAACCTCAGAAACTACGGAACATGTATGTTTAAACATTAGTATCTACAATAAAATGCATTCCATATGCACCAAATTCTTTTTGCATTTTGGAACAGCAAAAAATAGCATTCTACTCACAGTCACACCTGCACTTGCACGATTTTAGTCACAGTCACACCTACACAATGGGATAAGTTTTGACCCCAGAATAAGACCCTGAGCCCCTCCCTTTAGAAACACCAATAACCAACATGGTAAACACAAATGTTACAGGTAACCAAAATCAGAAAATCAAAGCAAACTGTGGCTGCCATGAATCTGCACTAACCAAGCAAACAGCACCATACACACACTGTCCAGTGCCTAACAATCTGCACAAACCAAGCACAGTGCACAAACAGCAGCAACCAGCCACTGGACAGTGCAGAAACTGCCAGCTACGCACACACACACAGATGGTCTTTCAATGGCTTAATCTTGCAGAAAACTAGCATATGGGCTCAGACATTGGAAGTTTAATGATTATGGCACTCATTGGCTGCAACTAATGTTATCCCGCCAAGGTACCTACCTCAACACACAAATAAATTGATTCATCATTGTCCATAAATAGTCACACATTAGTTGCCAAAATCTGTCAGCAAAAGATTTATATATCTCCATAATTACCACAAAAAAGTGCATGAAATGTACCAATATTAACATACAATGCATACACATTAAATGAATACATCAGAGTTTAACTTCTACAAGTTAGCATGACTTAATTCATTCATTAAACACAAAAGGAATGGCCTACTATACGACTACAAAGTTCAGTCACTTCAAAAAAGTGGGTTAAATACCACTCCTACTTGTAATGGTACTTAAACCACTTCAAAAAGGCCCACATATGCACACTACTAAATAGGACCGTAGACAATGCAACTAAGGATGGCCTCAATATATGTTTGTCTCTCTTCGGGCTTGATGCCGTAGAAGTTTTCTACCCGTTGCTCCTCTTGGCAAATTACCGCACTTAGCTTGAACTTCTCTATCAAGGTAATATCGAGTTTTGACAACTCATCTGGCACCTGAGTGCGTCACGCAGATAGCTCTTTGTCATAGCCAAACTAATTGACCATCTTTTCCATATGACCAGAGCTCAAGTTCATCCAATTCTGCATGCTTGCAAGCATGGACAACTCCTCATCACCCATTTTTATCCTCTTCTTCCCCTTTGTGCCTCTGGCATTGGGCTACAACACTGAGGTTTAGGGAGTGGCAGTGGAGACTGAGCTATGAGGTGTGAATGTTGGAGGTATGGGAGTTGCGGGAGACAACGACGTTTCATTTGAGAATGCACCATAGTCTTCACTAAATTGAGTAATATAGCAATTATTGAAAGTGGGGAGAGTACGATTCATTGCGCGGCCCATTTGCCCCGAAGTCTCCGCTCCCTCCCCCATAGGTCTATCCTTTCCAAATATGAATTGTCAAACATCAAAGTACGGGAAAATCTTCCTGTACATGCCATTTGCCTTTTTAGGGTGGACCTACATAGAAGTTGGCCGTTAGTACAAATTCTCATGCCTTAATATTGACTTAAAGCATTGGAACTGCAAATTGAAACTTTGGAAGTTACCTTTTCATATTCGTCCCAAATGTCTTTCTCCACTAAGATGCGTTTGTTGACCTCATCTCACCCGAAGCCGCTAAGGGCAATAATGTCAACAATTTCCGCCTACGTTACTTTCCAATACTTCACCTTCGAGTCAATATGGGGATTAGCCTTAAGGTCAGTCCCCGGTAGGAACTTCTCTAACTCTTTCTCCAAGTCGTTAAAGAAACCACATTTGAAGCCATTTTCTACTCTCCACTTGTCCCTCACCAACTCATTCACAATGCACTTCATTAGTGCATCATCCTCCTTAGTCCTCCAATTCATATGTTTTTGTTTTGTAGGCGCATCCACTACTTCAAATTCATTGTCCATTGCTGCAAATGCATTATTTAAGTTGAATATGCGAATGTAAAAGTACGACCTCACACATTAAGGAGTAGATTGGGAAATAGTTTGGTACGTTAAACGTTGTTCAAACACAAATGTTACAAAGGAAATGGTACATTACAAGTTCTTAAAACACAAATGTTACAAAGGAAATGTTACGTTACAAGTTCTTTAAACACAAATGTTACAAAGATGTTCCAAACATTACAATTACAATGGCCGCAAGTCAAATATTTGGGTCTTGTCCCCCACCATTGGCTAACCAATGGTTATACATGGTTGTAGCCAGCGCATCCCTCCTTGCTGTCCACTCATTGGAAGAATCTACAGTGCCAATGTGATCATCATCAGGGACATCGTTCCCACACGTCGTATTCTTGTTCAATGGGATCGTTGGGCATCTCTCTCTTAATTAGGTTATGGAGAAAACAACATGCTGTCACAATACGGGTTTGCGTCCTTATGGGCTAGTAGGAGGCTGATCTCAAAATTGCAAATCGCATCTTAAGAACCCCAAAGCTCCTCTCAATGACATTCCTAGTAGCAGAGTCCTTCATGTTGAAGTACTCCTCTTTGCTCACTGGCATATAACCTTGCCTCTAGATGTTAATGTGATACCGTTGGCCACGGTATGGTGCTAGAAAACTGTTCTCATTTGTGTAACCAGCATTGACAAGGTAATAATGTCATGTTGGCAATGAAAGTAAAGAGAATAACATAGAAAATGGATAGCTAATGGTTATGGAGCGAACATTAACTTAGGATATGGAACATACCATGAGGGACTATGAGACCCTCGGGTCTTTCAATGGCGTTCTGAAGGATTCTAGAGTCAGTGGCCGACCCCTCCCAACCAGACAAGACATAGACAAATTTAAGGTCTCTAGTACAAACACCTAAAACATTTGTAGCAATCTCACCATTCCTTGACCTATATTGTGGCCTATCAGCAGCTGGAGGATTAACTGGCATGTAGGTTCCATCCAATGCCCAAAGACAATTCTAAAAAATATTGGGAAGAGTATTAAAAAAGTAAAGATGGCCAACTAGAGGGAATATTTAAAATGGAAGAAGTCAAAGAATGTAAAAGCACGAGCGTACCTGAAACCAACTCCATCTATTGTCTTTGTAGTTAGGAGATGTACAGGCTCAGGCCTTACTAGTAGCATGTTGTAAAGGCGCAAGATAGCCAGGAGTACATCATCGAAATGCCTACTTACAGTTTCGATAGATCTCCAAAAGTCATATTTCGTACGCCTTTGCTTTGTATGGTGACCAAGGACCCACAAGAATATTGCTACCCTCTCCTCTAGACATACGTTGCGTGAGTCCCCTAACCCAACACCTCAAACTAAACAGCACAATCTCAAAAAAGTATGTCTATTCGCCCTCAACTGGTCGTGGCAGTCAACGTCATTATCCTTTACAAGTCTGTTGATATTATTTATGTGTGTCTTGTAAAAGTTTGGATTCGGAGACAACTCGGGACGAGGAGGTTGTTGGCGCAACGTGGACATGATAAAGAGGTAGAGGCGAAACATACCCATTGCATTAGTAATAAAGGCATCTAATGTCATGACTGCCTTTTTCTCTTCTCTTCTCCTCGTTTGTTTTCTGTTTAATCTTGGCATCCTAAAAACTGCTAAGAAGGTTTTCATCGATTAAAATATATACGTAACTCCAAATTTGAACTTTAGTGCCAAGTTTAAGCCTTTTTTAAAACACATGCATTCATATGAACAACCCTAATTTGGTTGATTATAGACTAAAATGTGGGCCACTCTATTTGGCCCATACATTAGTGTGTATATAGTTTCGGCTAGGACCATAATAACTAACAAAGAGGTTAGGAAGACAAAAAACCATATAAGAGGAGAAAACAATTAACAAGTGCGACCAAATGATCAATTAGACTTGGTCTTTTGAAAAAAGGACAACATGAAAGAAATAATCACATCCAATCAAATATCTTCGAAGGTAACACTTACAGCACTTATTGGATACTCCTCCCCCTTAACGCCTCTAGGGTCATTGCTTTATTTTAGGATCAAACCTTGGATTAGGTGACGTGGCATGGACATAGTAAATCTGAAGAACTTTTGTATCTAAACACAACGTAATAGTGCTCCAAGACTGGGGACGGCCTTAAGAATATAAGGGCATGAAATGAACTTGTAGAACGGGTCCTACTGTTGAGAAATTCAGAATACAAAATAAACTTAAATACGTATGATTTTGTATTAATGTTGTTTTCTAGTTATGATATCCACTTTGGCATGGAAAGTTGTAGAAGCCTTTTTGTCTCAAGTTGCAACTGCTTGAATTTTCAAAAATAAAGGAGTTGAATTATTTAAAAAACAAGCAGCAAAACACGTTAGCAAATAGTGATATAACCATATATACTCGCAATAAAAAACAAAACTTACCATGGCCATTATAGCTTCCACCACCTCCTGAGGAACCCCATGTTAATGGTTATTTATGTTTAAGCAGTCCAGTTTGCACCTTATGTTTTTCTGTTCGTATATATGGTTATATAACTGGATTGACCATGTTAATGGTTGTTTATGTTTGAGCAGTCCAGTTTGCACCTTATGTTTTTCTGTTCGTATATATGGTTATATAACTGGATTGACCATGTTAATGGTTGTTTATGTTTGAGCAGTCCAGTTTGCACCTTATGTTTTCGTGTTCGTATATATGGTTATATAACTGGATTGACCATGTTAATGGTTGTTTATGTTTGAGTAGTCCAGTTTCCACCTTATGTTTTTCTATTCGTATATATTGTTATATAACTGGATTGACCATCTGAATATATAATCATATAACCATATTGTTCTTTACTCGTTATAACCATATAACCCTATAAAAGAATAATAAACCATAACCTTATATGAATTGTTATGGTATGGTTGAATTAAGTTAGGGATTTAATTGATAGTATATATGGTTATATCAATGTTGGTTATATACTAATTTTGTTAAAGGTTGTTATTTGTGCAGTTGTTCAAGAGGTGAAGAGTATTAAGTCACCTATGAAGTCGACTGCGAAGAAGGCGACGACGACGAAGGGAAAGAAGTTACGAGATCTCCTCTTTTTATTTTTTTAGAGTTAGAAAGGACAAAATCTCATGTATAACGATTTTTTGTGTGTATTATTGTTACTAGAAGCAAGTCATTGAGGCCGCTGCGCGGACCAATTCAAAAAAGTGAAAATATAATGAAAAGAAGTTACGAGATCTCCTCTTTTCTTTTTTTAGAGTTAGAAAGGACAAAATCTCATGTATAACGTTATAAGGTTATATGATTATTTTTGGTCACATGTATTACGTTTTCTTATGTGTATTATTGTTACTATAACGTTATATACAATGTATCAGAAAAGGAGAATCTTCATGTAAGTATTTCACATTAAATGTGAATTGATGAACGAGTATATAACGTTATATACAGTGTATCAGAAAAGGAGAATCTTCATGTAAGTATTTCACGTTAAATGTGAACTGATGAATGAGTATATAACGTTATATACAGTGTATCAGAAAAGGAGAATCTTCTTTCACTCTATTCCAACGTAACTGCTGGGATTTCAAACTTAAAAGGGATAATGGGAGGATAATGGGCTAAATTGATGAGATTTGAATGGAAAGGGTAATTTTGTCAGGCACTATTTCCCTTTTTAAATGCAGTGGACTTTAGGCCTTACCAAATACATAATAGTGGACTTGGTGGGTTAGAGATTTGATCAGTGGACTTGGTGGGTTAGAGATTTGATCAGTGGACCTAGTGGGTCAGAAACATGCTATAGTGGACCTTAGACCAATTTTTTATTCATTAATCCACAAAACAATTAGGTGATACTTCATAATAGTCTCTTTCTCTCTCTCTCTCTCTCCGTCCGTTAAGCACCCACAGTGGAGCTAGGAAAAAGATTTCACCTCGAATATCTTTCTATTCCTTGCACAACAAATAAATAAAAGAGTAACTATCAAAGAAAAGAGCAAAACCATATTTTTCCTTGAGATGATTTAGTTCATTTTCTGGAGCTATCACTAGGAAAAACAATTAATGTCCAAACATGTCACATTCATCTCCAATAAGTGGGAAAAGTTACAATTATTGTGAGAATTTATGGAGAGAGAAAGAGACACTTGAACCAGTAAACCAAGCATACTTTTGTGTTGACATCTTCATATATTTATGGGGAATTTTCTCTTACCCTGTACTTTGAATCACTTCCACCCCCTATACTATGTACTAAAGTGAAACGCTTTGTTATTCGGTTAGAATTGACGGGAAAGTGGTTTTTTGCACAGTTTGTGGCATTTTCCCTTCTAAATAAGCTTTTAAAATTCCTATATTGACCTTAAAAGCCATTACATGTTGTACAGAGCTTCATTGGCCAAAAAACCAGAGCTTCCTAGCTTTTTTTTCTCTCATTTCTCTTGTCCTGACTCTCTTTCTCTCCCATTGTAGTTGTGACGTCCAGCCCAACACAAATGTATTTCGTTTCATGAAATTCAAAATTAAACCGATTAAGGATTTACCCCATATAACAGTCCCAAGAAATTAGTCAAAACTAATAACGTGTCAGTAAAAAAGAAATGAGAATGAATAATATATAGTATACCAGTATATAGAGGTTAAAATTCAAAATAAATAAGTGTAAGATTTATTAGTCAAACCTCCATGCAGCATAAGTCCAACAACAAATTTTAAAATTTAAGTTAATAAGGTTTTTTTAGTGTTATTTTTATATTCGTATGTCCTTCCTATGAAAAACCTCATTACAACTTTTATTAATATTTGATAGCAAGCAACATCAAGTCCAATTTAAATTAGTGAAAAACTCTCAAAACTATCATAGCCATTAGAAAATATAACCACGGTCTTCGAATATCAAGAAAACTCTTGAAAATTTTATAACTTTGTGAGACGTTGCCCTCGTTATATGGGCGATGGATCAAAATTAACAACTAGAATTGACGCCATTAAATCTCAACTTTGGTTAATAGTACCATGTATATTCTAGGTCAAAATTTTATGGGCTAACCTTTAATTTGGCTAACTTTTAAGTTCAGCCGCAGATGAAAGGCACATATATTGGGCTAGAAGTCATATAGCTACAATGGGAAAGAAAGAGAGTTAGGATGCTTTGTTTTTTGGCCAAAAAGTCTTTAACTAACTTGTAAATGGTTTTTAAGGTCAGAATAGGAATTTTAAAAACTTATTTGGTAGAGAAAATGCCACAAAATGTGCAAATGTATGCTTTTTCGTCAATTTAAACGGAATAAATAACATTCTCACTTTAGTCCATAGTGCAAGGGGTGTATGTGTTTACAAATATAGTTAAGGGGCATCTCTGCAATTCACTCAAAGTCTAGGGGGTGAAGTGAAAATTCCCCTATATTTGCATTTAACGTGTTTAATTGTATTTAACGCGTTCTAGATCTGTGCATTTTTTATTTTTTATTTTTTTATTTTTTTTTTTGGTACTATTTTTTAAACGGGAGGGGGCACATGCCAGACCTCTCTACATAGTTCCGCCCGTCCTTCGTTATTTGCCAGTCAACCAAATGGGCCATAATGTTTTATTACAAAATTTATCAACTAACTCATATTGTATGAATGAAATATTTTTTTGGACCCACCACCATAATAAAATTACGGTGGACGACTAGATAATCCTTAGCCCTTGTTCGGTTGTGAGTCTTGAGTAGTATTTTTGAATAAATGTAGAGAGAAATGAGAGTAATGATTGTGGAGAGAGGTAAAAAGTAGAGATAGAGTGAAAAATAAGAGTAATGATTGAAAAGTTAGAGAGAGAAAAAGTAGAAAAGTTATTTTTTCCAAAATTTCGGGTTTAGATTTCCAAACCGAACAAGGAAGCCATTCTCAAATAGAATGACTCAGTTTGGAATACTTCCAAATGACATGAAATACTGAAGGCCTGACTCTTCTAAATGACTACCACAGATCAAAAGTTTAATACTAACCAAAAGTTGAGATACCAACCTACCAAGACCCACCTCTCTATATTGACAAGCATGAAGCATCTGCTTAAATACAAAGAACTGCAGATGGATAAGACTGTCCAAAAGTATTTTGAACGTCTCAGATTTAAAGAGTGTTTATGATTATTTTTAAAAAAATACCCCTTTAAATCTAGGCATCCAAAACGCTTTTGGACAATTCATATGCACCAATGAACCGAACAGGTTCAAAGCAAATGGACGGAATCCGACTCCAAAAAAATCAACTCAATACGATACCTATAAGTACTCGATCTAATTATCTAATTTTCATTTAAGTTTTTGGATGAATAAAAAGTTAGATGGTTAGATCGAGCATTTATAGGTATCGGATTGATCTGATTTTTAACGGAGCCCTTGAAAAAAGTAAATAAACGACTTGGATTGTTTGTGTTACTCGTAGTAAACCCCACATTGCGATCTATGCTCGGATTCTGTGTGAGCAGACTTTCTTTTATACCAACTCTACGGGTGATAACTACACAACCATCAGAAAGACACCCTTCCTCCACAAAATCCCACATCCTTCCAAAATAATACTCCCTCCACCCAAATTATGTGGACGGTTTGTGAAATCAGAACTTAAAAATAATAAGTATTTTTTAAGGAAAAATTATAAATCAAAATAACTCATTAATATCTATTAAATTGTTGAAATTGTTCTGAATTGTCCTCGGAAAATTTGTACTATTGTTTTTCGGTTCTCATTTTGCAAACCCAGCAAACATTTTGGGATAGAGGAAGCATATAGAAGTTTCACACAATCATAGATACATACAAAAGTAAAAGACCCGGAACTACAAAAGGAGAGTGATTTTACCACTCCCTAAATTATTAACTAGGGAGTGCCAAAATCAATATGGGATGATTTTGCCACCCCCAAATTGTTAACTTTTGGGGAGAGGCAAAATCAATATAAGTTGATTTTGACACTCCCCGGGGAGTGCCGTTAACAATTTGGGGAGTGACAAAATCACTCCCCATACAAAATTCCTATATTTATTGTCATCGCCATGGAAAAGTTTATCATGGCCAAAAACCCCGTTTGGACAAATCATTACATCTAGGGGGCAGTTGTCAGAAAATCGAAACCCAATCACATCAAGAAAGCAATGCTAGGTGGTGAACTTAACTCTATGTAATGTCACAGACCGATGCTTAATTGAAATCCTTCAATCACGAACCACTGGTAGCTTCGGCAGCTTTTTTCTCTTTTTGTTTCTCCCTTTTTTTCATATTCTTCAACGCATTCTTGCTCATTTCTCTGAACGAAAGGTAAGGACAAACATCAAACATTCACCATAGCAACCAAAACTCAACATATCGAGAGAGAGAGAGAGAGAACTTACTGTGTAGGGCCTCGTCCAAATAACTGTCATTAGTATCAATATCATCAGAAACAGATTAAGGAGGGAAAAGAACAAGGAACAACAAGAGAAAATGGCTGATCAAAAAAAATAACAAGAGAGAATGCAAAAAAAAAAAGAGTAGAATCTGGAAACCATATGTTGAAAATTTGAAGGTTGAAGTTGCAAATTACCCTTGTGCAATTCAACATACATCAATGCAATGAAGTTGAAAGAGTTCAGAAGAAACTTATAACAAATCCAGGTGGAAACGGTTGCTGGTTCACAAAATGTTTATAGCCCCTCGTGATTTCAGGAGGTCAAAACAAGAGAAATCTGGATGTAGTCCTATAGCAGTTGGTTGGTTACCTGTTCAAGTTCCTCAATCCATGTAGACGAGGCCTCCACCTCTACAGTCCCCATTCCGCTAAGATTCTTATTTTTTAAGTACTTATTTCCCACTTTACAAGACAGGTCATTCTCTCACAATACATAACACCTTTAATTCAAAAAATAAGTACTTATTTGAAAAATAAGTTAGTGGAACACACCCTAGTCAACACTATCACACAGTGAAGGAGATTACTGTATTCCTATTTCCTAATAAATGTCGCAAGGAATAAGTACCAACAGAATAGAACAAAATTTCCTCTGACTGAAACATGGAACCCCAATGATGAGGGATAAGGGGTACAGTTTTTACCATTCCATTAACAATGTTAACCAGAGCTACAAATTAAGCCTCTGTCCTAATTAATTGGGATCATCTACCTGAATATTTGTTCGCAGATCAATGAAATTTGTTAATTATGTATCCTTTATTTATGACGGCATTCCATATTAGTTTAGACCTTCCCCTCCTCGTGGGGGCCTAGAATTTCCATTAACTGTTGTGTATACTGCTCTTTTGTATGTGACCGAACCATCTTAGTTACTTTCTATCAACTTATTTCCAATAGTGCTATCCCTGCCAAGTCACAAATGTTTTCATTTCAATCCCTTTCTTTCCTAGTCTTATCATATATACGCCGTAACCTCCTCATTCATCTTATTTATCTGGTCTCTTAGCAGCCCACAATTCTGTATATTCATGGCGGCCGTATCGTCATTCTATAAAATAAACTTCTTCCAATTTATAGGTACCAATCTATGCATACACCAGAAGCACCCCTCCACTTAAGCCTATCTACTTTGATCATATGAGTACATCATCCGCAATCTCTGAATCCTTGTAGAAAATCGAACCTTTAAAACAAAAAACTTCACCTTAAGGTAGCTTATGATATTGACTCTTTACTTCTTCGTTGTTGACACTCCTATTGCTACTAAATAAGTATTGCAATTATCATATGTATTTAACCTTTTTTTCACTCCAATGCGTCCCTCCAGATTTCTGATTAACTCCCTTAGTTTCATCTAGTAAGACAAAATCATTTGTGAACAACATCCACCATGAAACTATTTAGTTATTTTATCCATATCTAAGGACTCCTAGAATCTCAAAGCTGATTTCAAAGGTGCAAGCCATTGAAAATAGTGAACCCAGTTAAAAAGAAATCAGGACTAGCGTTACGCATACCTCAGCCTGAATGGCCTCTGCAGTCTTAGCATGAGGTGGGCGGTATGCAGCAGGTTTCTGTGGAGGGTTAGCCGAGGTAGATTTTGCCGAGGTGTTGGAGGATTTTGACCCTTGTCCTGAAGATAATAAGCCTCTTCAGTTGCCCATGTATTGACTTTCATAAAAACTGAAGATAAGAATCCGTATAGCTATTTAAAACAAGAGAAAAAAAAAAACCTTGTTTTTTGTTTTCTTCGATCTTCAAAGAATCAACAGACTTGACAAGTTCTGCAATATCGCCAAAGCTATATGGAGATTCTGGTTTCCATTCAGCCTGAATAGATAGTTGGCAGCAAATATAACAGAGTTGGAAGAAGGAAGCAGATTAAGGATTTGATTAGGGAAATATCAATAAGATAACTGACCTGATACAATTTGTCAAACATCTGCTTGAAGTACAATGATCCATTGTGATGAAAAATCTTAATCCTTCAAAAAGAAGAGAAAACAAAGCAGGCTATCAGCAAAAATATTCACTTACAACTAGACTAACACCTCAAACTGTCGTGAAGTCTACAAAAATCCACATCTACTATTACAAGGTTTTTCCATACTTGTAGGCATTGTTTGATTACATGGTCAATGTAAAAAAAACTGTGGAGTGTATTGATCATGAGTATCAAAATATTCTGACACATGAGGCTGAAGTTACAGGAGTACAAACCATAAATTTTCATTTCAGTATTCTCAAATTTGGTCATCAACGACATACTGATTAACTGAGTGAAACTATTTTTATGGGTGACCCATCAGATAGTCTCTCACCAACTCAACCACCAAAATCGGAACCATAGATGTGTCATCCAAGTGGATTGTTAAATCACTGACGTAGTTTGGAACAGTGAACCGTCAGAAAGTCTCTCACCAACTCAACCACCAAAATTGTATACATAGATAGCCATCCAAAAGGATTTTTAGCCCACTAATGGTATAGCTCGTACCCAAAGGGAAAAAAAAAAAAGAAGAAAAGATCGTTGAAATAACTACTCTCGATGATTTGAAGCCTGATCTATGGATTGCAATTTCAGATTCAAGTAACCCCTCTGGAGTCTGGACATTAGTGACCATTGGTAAAGTATTTTCTATTTAAAAACACAGTAAAACAGTGATTAATGACGTTTCAAGACACTCTTGCCCAAGCACCAAATCAACAATCAGTTAACGATCGACATACCCATTGTCAACTTGTAGTCTTGGAGCTGTTGTGGCAGTCATGAAATAGCGACCATCGGGAGACCATTCACTTGTTACTGACCATTCAGCCTTAGTAGTCCCAAGCTGCCTTTTCTCCATATAGTCCCAAAAAGCCTGAACAATGCAAATAGCTTGAACATGAAATAGAAAATTTTAAAAATGTTTTACTGGGGGAGTAGCAGTGGAGCTATTATGACATGATGTGGCAAAGCGAAAGATACAATTTTACCCTCAATATGCGTTTTAGTGCACAAGAAGCTGCAATAGTAGATGAGGACATGAGCCCATTTGCCCAAAAAAAATACCCAGAAAAAGCAGAAGATGACTGATAAAAAACTCACAGAAAGAGATTGTTGGAATTAAAGAGGAGCTATGAAGGATAGATAATAGATTTTTAGTCGTTGCCACAGTGTCCGACATGTGTACCTTGGACACACCGTGCAGCATCTCTTTATCATCAATGTTTTCGTTCGAGAACATTTGGAACGGCAGACAAGTGTTCTGAGTTGTTCCGACAATAGAGACAATGCTTGTGAGTAGTCCTCTTTTGTTGTGCTTAGACTATTGAGTTTATAGTGTGCCATGCATGCATAGAAATGCATTTACACATTCAACTAGTGTCATCTTTTATTGGAGATAGGTGTTTTTGTGTGTGTAGTAATTGATACCCATATAACTTATGAGTTTTTTCATTGTATCCATGCATCCTGACGTTAAAATATTGTGGTACTTCGTTCTCAAATTTTGTCTGTCTACACATTAGGAGGAGCAATATTGTACCATGAAAGGCCCAAGATCACCATACTTAATATCTATGTTTCCGAATTAAAATCAAATCACACAAGATTGCTCTGATAAGCCAAATGAGAAGGAAAACCTAGTGCACACTCTCGAAATGCAGGTAATAGTACTAATGAAGCATTCAAATTCGATAAGAACATGAAGTTATTAGTAAACTTTTTGCTCAGAAAATGAGGATGGACATTGGACACCAATAACCTAAATTAGTGCATATCTATTAGCATCTTCTATATAATTATGTTCTGCCACTATAGAGTGAATTCCTATAGTCTCATCCAGACTCCAGCTTTCGTACGTTAACAAGCTTTTGGTGGATAGGTGTTTTGTCGACAACCACACTCCTCATACACTCCTAAAAACGTGTATGACACTTTACCATTGGGGCTTTCATAAAAAAATAATCAATAATGCCACACTTTACTAACACTTGGCTAAGGCCTCAACGACACTAGTGGAACCCACCAAGGTGTCCTATGCGATGAATCTATCCATAGTAACAATGACCTGCGTGTTAGGAAACTGCTCTATTTCTAATCTTAGGAATCTCATCTACCACAGAAAATCTGGAATCAGTCATCTTTTAGAAAATAATTACAAGCATAATAAGACAAAAACTGAAGCCTCCAAATTTAAGGAATTAATACTAGAACAGAAGCAGCAATTCGTAGCAAATAAGGCTTCGAATGAGAATGTTCACAAATTGTGATCCAGAGGACCTCAAAGCCACACATTGCAGTCAGAAATTATCAACATACCATATCACCAGGTAAGTTTCCAAAGCCAGCCAAGCATAGAACTATAGAGCAGTTGAATTAAGGCCACAACTACAAATAGTAGAAATTAGAGAAAAATAGGCGGCCAACAGCCCAACATGTCCTTGATAGATACGTAAGTTACAATAAAGCAAAAAAAAAATGTCTTTTTCCATCAAAGGATACACTTCCCTTTTGGATTCCATCTGACTGTATTGTAAGGGCCTGTTCCGAGCTCAAGAATAGGATTACACTTCTTGTCAAACACTGTTGCCTTGGCAGGCATAACTGAAGAATGTCAAGGAATGCTAACATATGCCAATTGCCAAGTATCAAAATCAGATTACGAGAGGCAGAGTTGCAGTGAATAATCTAAGATAATTATCCCAATTCCCCTCATTAATCCTCTAAAACTTTCAGTAACAACACCAACCCAGTCTACCACTAAATGCAGACTTAAGTGTAGCATCTGAGACTCATATGTGAACAAGTGGATCCATATTGCGATAAACACACCCGAAGAGAAATAGGCACCAAGACCCCGTTCGTTTTAGGATTTTGGATTTGGATTTGGATTTGTAGGTAATGAGTGTAGAGAGAAATAGTGTAATGATTAGAAATAGGGGTAATGATTGGAGAGAGATAGAGAGAAAAATGAGAGTAACGATTGGAGAGAAATAGGATAGTGATTAGAATCCAAAACCCCAAAACGAACGGGGTCCAAATGATTTCAACGCGAACTAGTCTCAACTCCTTTGGGGGTTTTTTATTCCATAATTATTGGGAGGGAAGCCTTTACAAACAAATAGCAAGATGATAAAATAGAATACTTAAAAACACAAAACATTTCAGGTTCCTTTAAAAGATAGGCTCCAATAATCTGACTATAGTTGCATCAGACATAAGATGATCATGGAAGTCTATGCAATCCTTTTGCTCTCAAGGAATTGCCTGCTTGACAATTTGCATCTTTTGCTAAATTCGAACTTCAATAGCTCAAACTAATATGCTACAAGAAGAAGGATACATCCATAAACAGCAGCGAATTCTGAACCAGAACATGACCATTGCACATCATGAACAGGCCCTTCTTTACCTGCCAAACACTCCAAGCATCAAATGATTAAAGACAAACCTAATGATACGGAACAAGGGAATAATTTGTTGGGGGTGGGGAGAGGAACAAACTTAGTGGTACAACTCCTTCATGAGTCCCATCTGTTGTCAAATAGTTCAACTTTGATTCTCCATAGTAACTCTGGTTGGTTTTATCAACATCTGATTGCACTACGACTAGGAGCCCCGTAGAACCAGAGTTCCAATTCAGCTGCACTGTTGAACATCGGAAGAAACTCCTTCGGGCAACAGGTTGACTTTGTGAATCCTTTCCACAAACAAATATCTGGACACTGCCAGGGATCCCCTACAAGAACACATTGATCAGCAAAAGGAACATTACCAAATTCCTAATCCTTGATACAGCTTAGAGAAAGGTCCGTGAAGGGGTTCCTTCAATGGAATGAGGAATGTCAGAATATGAGATCAATATGAATCTATTTCATATTCTTTGAGGAAATAAATTTTCAGCTCCAACTTCTAGCAAAAATTAAAGATGTCAATAATTGGATACATTCAGTCAACTTCAAAATGTTATATATTCCCACAATAATTCATTCTTCAAAATTGTCTTGCTTTAGGAAGTTTACAGCACTTGTTAAGAAATTTAGAACCCACAATCTCATATATGTTCGAAACATGACTAACTAAAATACAAACCTAAAGAGCACATACAACACCAACTCCTCAGCAAATTCATGAGCTAAAAATCTTTGCATAGTTCTGAACTTCTAGTCCAGGGAGTGGCCTGATATTGGAAGTCCATAGGTTATTATCATCTATAGTGACAAGAGGACTTTACACATCCTTGAAAAAGGTTAAATACAGATCAGCCTAGATCCGCACCTACTTTTTTCTTCCCTTAATAACTTAATAGAAAATATGGAGCTATGAATGACAAACCTTAGATTCTGGAACAAACACCGCCACATGGGTTCCAGGACTCTTCGAAAGCTCCACAGCAGCAACTCCAGGAATCCTGAGCCGATTCACAATTCCTTTTGAAAAATCCCCCGTGTCAAAAAATTGTATCTCATTGGTTGCCATGCGACATGCAACGGCTTCATCAGAGCAAAATCGTATTGAGGGCCTGAAGAGCAGAACAATCAAATGATTGAAAATATAAAAGGAAATCAAACACCAAGTTAAGTAGTAAAAAACAAAAAGCCAAAAGCCAAAATAAATATAATACCTCCCTTATTACACATACCATGTGGTTTTTGTCATGTTCTTCTGGAACAGATGATAAACGGATTCTCCAGTCTCCGTCTTCCATAAGATCACATTCTTTTCCTGTGGCGATGAGGCTTTCTGGAAAGTTTGAAGGTAAGTACCACATGGGGACAGAGTGGCTCCAAGAATGTTGGGGACTTCAAAGGACCTTAGCTCTTTGGAGCTTTTGCAATCATATATGCTAATTACAGAGTCAGATTTCATGACCATTAGTTTGCATCCATCTTCACTAAACTTTGCATTACTGCAAGGGATTCTTTCGAGCTTGATGCCGGGTTGACCATTGCTGTAAGGAGGACCGGTCCAAACAGTGAAACCATCTGGTCCTCTAACTGGGACAAATGAGACTATGAGAACAAGAAAATTAAAGAAAATGGTTAACATATTCAACTAATGCTAACGTAGTCGGGTAACATTACCTAAAATCTCCAAAGAAGGAGATGTGTCTACAACTGCCATTACAGGCCCGTAGATGGTTATCTGAAAACAAGGGGGAAATCAGTAATCCGCAGACTCCAAGCCTCCAACAAATCTTCAGTGCTCTACACCATTTTAGATCCAGTCTTCATTAACTTACCAAGTGCAGAAGCATGAAGAAAATTCTACTTAGATAATTACTAACCAAGAAACAGTAACTGTGCCAGGAAAAAACCGAACTCATCTCATAGAAAGAAAAGAGAACACAATGACTCTAATGACCTTGTTTCAAAGTATATATTAAACTTATCTGATCAAGTAGCAGAATTGGAATTGGCACCCAGGATGATTATTTCTTTGAAATATGTAAGAATCAGAGTTCGACTATTGGATTGACATGGGATTCTGTGGTAAAAGAAAATGATACTACATATCAAATTTAACTAAACACAGCCCCTTACATGGCTGAGTGGTAATTAGGATCCGTGCAGCTGAACCCAAATTGATTGAGACATAAGAATTAATCGTTGTTGGTTTAGTAATCGGAGTTCACTAATAACATCATCAGTTATCAAGGTGCGAATTGGAGAACAGGATTATAACCTCTACATTATGCTAATTATATGTTAAAAGCCTAAAACTAAAAAGAATAAAAGAGGACCTAAATGGGTATTCGATGGTTTGAAATATCGGTGATATGTAACGGTGTCAGCCAATAGTATTGGTAGACGGTAGGTACTAGGTACCATCATACCATATTTGAATTTGGCCGATATTGCAGTGTGAAGGAAAATAGCATATGTAACACAGTAACAGTGTTACGCAAGGGTATCGGGCAATACAGTGTTACGCAAGGGTATCGGGCAATACGTACCGGTGGTAATGGACCAATACGGTAGCCGTAATTTTTTCCTATGTCGTGGCAAAATTTTAAAAAAATTCACATCTCCGTTTGCTGATACCGTTACCGCTATGACTATAACACCCCGAAACCCTGACATTGCAACCACTATTGTTATGGTGACTGACGCCAATATTGCGATATCCACCTCTACTTGAGGTCACAATACCCTTTTCCCTTCCCCCTTTTCCCTTTCTCCTTGTTTTGGCAGCTTTACCGTGTATAGAATTGGAATTGGGTAATTACCTTCATCATATTTACGTGCCTGCTGTAAACGAATTCTATACACTTAAAGGAATAATCATAATGGAATTAAACTAATGAAGAACTTTTTTTCCCAATTTGATCGGTATGCATTGTATGATTGAGAGCAATAGGAACAGAATCAAAATACAAAGCAACAAAATCACGTAGAAACTACTCGGTACAATCAAATCCAACCACACAGTACTACAAATACTGAAACATTTCCGACCAAATACCTATAAGAATACCGACACGTGCAGATCAGCAAGTGGAGTAAAACCCTAAAAGACGATAACTTCAAACAGAAACAATCTAAACCCTTTCAGTTATCACAGATAATTGGGGCGTTTTTAGAGAGAGAATGAATGCCTGAGAGAGAGAGAGAGAAGCTTACCAAAGGAGTGCTCGAGGGTCGAGACTGTCCAGTGATGCCGTCCGGCGGACACAATTGACACTTCCTACAAGGAATGGGCCTTTACGGGCCGGAAAGAGGAATGCACCAGCGAAAATCCAGGCCCATCTGTCTACGCCATAATGGGAGGCCGATTTCGAATAAGTGGGTTTTATTCGTGGGTCAAAGGCAAACTCGGACTTGGTTGGTTCAGGATCCGGCTATGATGCCTGAGTCCGGTTTTGGGCACCCATTTTCCCTCCACCTTTGGATCTCCCATTTTCAATTTGAAACCATTTGTTTAATTCCACTTATTATAGTAAGTGTGGCCATACATTATTGCAAGTCCAATACATTATGGTCATACATTGTGATAGATGTAGTCATAGAAAATAATAGTATGTAAATCCAATTTGTGTGATAAGTAAAATTAAAATTTTGTTCGAAAAAATCATAAAACCACATTGTTTTTGTGAGTGATTTGGATCTAATGGTTGAGATTTATCCATATTTCAATCTAACGGTTCATATTTATGGGGAGTCCACGTCCCAGTACTACTGGGGAGCATGGAAGAAAATTTAGTTGGTTCAAAGGTGGAAACTCGGACGTAGATGGCTGGGTTCAACTCTCCGTAATATCTTGTTGGGACTAAATATCCTCTTAACGGAAAATTTATTCAATGCTCATGGGACAAGCCGAACTCTTTCTGAATCACACGTAAATGTATGGTAGAAAAGAGTTCGGACACCACCACGTGATGCCCACATACATAGAATAATTACTCTACTCTTAACACCACTTACATACAATGGACTTTAGCTTTGTTCTCAACGTAGTGGCAGTGGAGTCTCCTACAAATGGTAGTACAATCACTGTTATGTGACGGGATACTACTTAAACTCAATTGACAGAGGTGACAGATACATACATACACTTCCATTTAGGTTCAACCAAAAAAACAACAGAGCAAGTAAATAGAATTTCTTTCCAAAAACAATCAAAGAAAAAGTTGTTTCCCTTGTCGTTTACTAATCCTTTTCATTCTTCGTCTTTTTCTTTACGAAATTCTATAAAAAAGAATAGAACAGCGCTACTACTTACGTAGATTTTGTTACACACATTTGAATATAGACGTGCTGTTACCAATGGATCTTATTTTACTCCATTTTGCAAGACCATGTCGGCATAAAGTAAAAGAAAAAGACTAACAAATTAATTTTGGAAATTGATTTTCACACTTCTCTTTTTTTCAAGTGCACTTAATTTTTTTTTGTCTTCATTCATTTAGAAGTACAAAACTACCCTTTATATATTTTTTTTATCACATAATAAAAAAAGGATAATCATGTAATTTTAACATTACTACAAGACAAAAATTTTAAAAAAAGAGTACATTTAAATAAAAGGAGAATATAAAAATCAATTCCCATAAAATTTGTAGTATTTCCCTTCTAAAAATCACTTCTCCTCAACTCTATTTTGCCTTTCCCGAGTACCAAACACACCCTTACGTTTTTAAACCCCTTCATGTTTCTTTCTCCCCCTCGAGCCGTCGCTGGTGGGAGTACTACGTAGTATACTTCAAAACTAAGCAAACAAGAAAGCGAAAAAACAAAAACAAAAAAACCAATTCACCAATCACTTCACAATCACCACCGATCGAACCCCTGAAATCGCCGGCGCCGACACGCTGTCCGGCCATTCCACCCGCCGGTAATGTCGCCGGCGGCGGCGGAATTCAATTTCCCACCCAAAGCCCAATCAAAACAACAACCACCGTTTACTCCTCAAAACCCCAACCCTAACTTCACTTCCAGCGCATTTTCCATAAGCAATCTCTCCGAGCAGCATCAGAGTTCGTTCCCAAACGGCTTCGCTTTCGGCCCGGCTGCTTCGCCGTCCGGTGACTCGGCCGTCTCGAGCCGGTCCAAGCCGAGGCTCGTGAAGAGGAGGCAGCTAGGGTTTCAGCGAGGCAAGCGTTCTACACCGGGGCCGCCTTGTGAAGAATCGGGTTTGAATTCCAACCAAGTTAATAATAATAGTTCTAGTACTATTGATACATCAAATGGGTTAAGTGCTTCAATCGATGGTGTCATGTATGGGAAGTTTAATAATGAGGGTTTTGTGTTTGGTGCAAGTAAGAGTAGTTTAGAGTCGAATTTGAACGCGGAAAATAAGCAAACTTGTAGTGATGGGGTTGGTAGATTCAATGACGTGGGTTTTGTTTTCGGTGCGGATAGAAGTAATTGTGGTTCACACTCAAATCCAGAGCAGAAAGAATGTAGTCGAGACGGGGGGAAATGTGGTGCCGAGGAGTTTGGGAAATCTGAAAATGTGGGTAATTTATTGGGTGATTGTAGGAGTAGTTCAGATAAGAATAGTTTGATGTCGGGTTTGGATACAGAAAAGACTCAAAGCGGTGGAATGGGACAAAGAAGTAGTGATGGTTTTGTTTTTGGTGTCTATGTAAGTAATTTTGATTCGGACCATAATGAATCTAGTTCAGGCATGGTAAAATCTGGTGCCAATGAGTTTGGGGAATCTAAAAATTCGGGTTTGTTGTTTGGTAATAGTAGTAGTCAGCTACTATATTCCAATTTGGAAAATGGCCAGTGTGGTGAAAGCGGGAAATCTAAGGATACAGTTGATTTTGTGTTTGGTGCTTATAATCGCTGTTCAACAAGCAAATCAGACTCAGAAGTGAAACAATCTGGGTCCGAAGAGTTTTCTTTCCACAGTAAGCATGGAAACTTAACGCAAAATTCAATATTTGAAGAGAGAAAATATAGTGAAAATGTAGAGAAATTGGCTTCTGATGGAAAGGGGAGAATGAACTTTGATTTTGGGAAAGTAGATGATTTAGGTTTTGTATTTCATGGTAACTGGCGTGAACTGAGGACAAACTCGAATTTGGTGAAGAATGAATGCCCTGAAAATGGGGGAAAATCAGTTCCAGTTGACAACAAGAAAATGAAGTCTGGAGCACAGTTCGGTAAGTTTGATAAGATAGATTTTGTTTCTAGTGTTTGTCCGGAGGCTTCATTATCGACTGTAGGTTCCAAAAAAGGAGAAACCAGTCGAAGTGCTGGGAATCTGAGCTTTGAGGACAGTGGAAAGTTGAAACTAGACATTGAAGTAGAGGCTCAGAAAGCAGAAGATCGTGATGTTTTTGTTTTTGGAAGTAGCAGTGCGAAAAGTTGTAGTTTCAGTGAAAGCACTGAGGTTGGTGATGAAATGAGCAAGGTGAACCCTCAAAATGTTCGGAATGATGCTGGCTTTGCGGACACTTATCTTGGTAAGTTGGATTTTCTAATAAACAGCAAATCCAATTTTGTATTTGGAAGCAGCGCTAATACCATCGGTGCTTCTGGGACAAGCTCAGTAAGCAAACTATCTGATGAGATGAAGAAAATGAGAGTCTGTGATTGCAAAAAGATTGGATGTTCTTGCCAAATGAAAGATCCTAGTATTGATGCTAGTGCCTGTTCTATACCTGTTTTTGTACATGGAAATAACAAAAAGTCGCCTGGTTATTGTACTGGAAAATCCCGAACTACTTCTTGTGATCAAATGATGAATGAAAGTTTGCTCAGACATGGAAATTGGAGTGCTGAAGGATTTAACTTTAGAACCATCGAAGAGGATACCCTTGTATTTGCAAGTAGTAGTGATGCTGCTTGCTCTTTTGGTGAGGCTGCCCAACACGCAATGCCTAATGAAAATAATCAACACGCAAGAAGTTGGTTGGGAGATTCGGATGAACAGATAAAACTGGGGTGCGGTGTTTTGGAGGAGAGGCAACCAAAAGATACCAATAATAATAGCTCCAATGATCCCTCTCTCGGTATCCCTACTCCAAATCCATTTATTTTTCAGGCTGAGCGAGATATAGGATATGATGGGCCTCGAGATCAGCTCAATGATCATTCAAAACTGAATATACCCACCAACGAGGCTTTGTTTCCTCCTTGTGGGCTTGATTCTGAAGCACTTTCCTCAGGCAGAGTTGAGAATGAGGGTAACTTCAGGTTTGCAAACACCCCACTGGGAGTAGGGAAATCCGCGAAGGACTTTAGAATGCCGAATGGTGATACATCGTGTGCATTTATGGTGAATTTATCTCCCAGGTTCAATAAAAAGTTTGAATCTAGTGGAAAGAGCAGATCAGAAAGAGACAAGGGATGCAAGAATAGGAGAGGAAAGTTGAGGCGGGCTTTTCCGGAGTCAAGGCAAAATCATCTGCCTAAAGAAGATTCCCAGCAACAAATGGAGTCTCCTAGAAGCTATTCACCGATGGATTTTACTCCATATCAGGATAACAACGGTGCACCCTCCACCTCAAATGTGACAAGTTCTCCACAAGGGAAAAATGAAGATTTAGAAACTGTGAGTGAAGGTGCCTTCAGCGAAGGTGATAAGAAATGCAGAGAGTCAAACGAAGAATATTTACATAGTCACCAAGAAAGAGTTGTTGATTCTTCTTTAGAAGAAAGTCAATCTGATTGCAGTAATTCCAACACTAAGAGGGAAGAAAGTGAGTGTAATAAGCAAAATCAATTTTGTTTCGCCTCGAGGGAAAAGGATGATGTTGACAGAAATTTTACCTTCTCTGCCTCTCGCACACAAGACAAGCTTTCAGCAACTAGGCATCACAACCAAAAGAAATATAGGATGAAAGTTAGCCATGCTCCAAATACGACCAACCCAAGTCAAAAAGTTGACACTGCATCTTCCTCGGTCCAATTTCCAGTACAGCCGCATGATAAAGAAGGGAATCTTAATAGTAAATATAAAGGGAATAAAGAAGATGATGAGCAGGGGTCTACTGCTCGAACTCAAAAAGCCTGTCAGAAGTGGCGGAATAGGTACTTCTTTCGTCATAAAAGTTCATCACCTTTTCAAACCTCTATACATTTTCTCCCTTGAAAGTTATACTTTGGTTTTCAAATATTGTCTTCGTAAAGGGTCTCTCATGCCTTGTTGGTTCAGCACTTCAGCTGCTAAAATTTGGAATCATGTCTTTTCGTTTTTTTATTTTTTTTGATAAGTTATCATGTCTTTTCATTTTGGATGTCCTCATTTTATTATTCGTGCTGGGATGGATGTGATTCTATCAGGGGAAATCAAGCTTATGAGAAAGGGAATCCGTCCAAAGCTGAGGAATTTTACACGAAGGGTATAAACTCGGTCCCTCACAGTGGGACATCAGGATGCTGCATTGCCCCTCTTGTGCTGTGTTATAGCAACCGTGCTGCTGCTCGGATGTCTCTTGGACGGATGAGGGAAGCCTTAGGAGACTGTACGCAAGCTGCTGCTCTTGATCCCAACTTTCACAAAGTCCAAATTAGAGCTGCAAAGTATGGCCTTGTTCTATCCTCTTGCGTATTTTGTGTGCATTCAAAATTCTCTCTCTGCTTCTATGTATTTGCCATTTTGTAACAGTTCTCTGGAATGTAGGCATTACTTACCGTAGACCTACACCATCGTACTATGTGTCATTTTCCTTTTCTGTCGCTAAATATAGTCAATTTATTTTCTTTTGTGACCGGGGACTGTCCACAAGTTTGGTTCCTATCGGGATTCTGGTGATAAGTCGAATCTTTTGGGGGAATGTGGTGAAAGTCACTTGAAGATAATGCTAATGGAAGATATCAATATCGGTATAGGTGTTGGTTGCGAGTAGGTGTGAATGTTAGATTCCCCTACTTTTTATGTCCAAGCCAAGAACACTTTCGTAACATCTAAAATGGAGTATGTAAAGAATTTGGAGTATTTTATGCACAATGCGTGTCTTAGGCAATTATCATGTAGTAATAAATTTTATTACCTTACTAATATTCCTGCTGGGTTGTGCATTGCATGTTCTACTAGACACGTCGGATGCATGTTCAATACCCTCCTTGGAATGTAGAGTATCCATCATGGGTACTTCACCAATTTACGAGAGTCTGTGTGCCAAAAGTAAAGAACCACTCCCTTCGATGCCAAAATTTTTGTCAGACTTCTTTTGTATCTTGAAATATATCAAAGGACGGGACCACAAAATTTGTAAAAACTTTGTTCTAGGAAAAATCTGAAGCGCGTAGGGATCCGGGGGGGGGGGGTTGTGGGGGGGCCTTGTTGATACTCATCAAGAAGAGAGGATAGTGAATGTCAACCTCGATGGGAAGTAACCCAACATCACAACATTTAGATTGAGTCTAAATGTCTAATCAACTCGTGAGCTCGTGAGTGAGGTGGCTTTGAAATTAAGAACTGCAGGAATCATATTCTCCAGTTTGAAGATGAGATATACCATGCAGAAATGTGATGTTATTCTATTGCTATGGGGCTTGTTTCTAGTAATAGAATTCGTCTCATCTGCGTCTTTGTTGGTTGTTGAGTACCACCTAGGCATGTACTCTGGTGATCGAGCGGTTTACGTCGAGGACCCGGGTAATGAGGTAGAATGGGAAGTTGTATGCCTGTAAAACCTTAGATTGACCTACTAGTGTTATTATCAGAGCCCAGAGGAATCAAACATGTATATGGATTCAGGGGAATGGTTTAGTGAAATTCTATAACTTTGGTTTTACTTCTATCCTTTTCACCGAGAGAGAGAGAAGTGAGAACTGGAAAATTTGTTAGAAAGCCATGAATCCCTGTACCGTTCTTGTCGAGTTATCATCCTTGCTATCTTTTGAATGAGGGTTTCTGCTGTAAAGAAAAATCAGGTGACATCTTATGCATTTGTTTTGTTGTCGTTATTGTCATTATGTTCGTTTTGTGGTGTTTTTTTCGTTATTGTCATTATTGTTGTTTTCTAGTTGTCATCTTGCGATGGGGGAAGTTGAAGCTGCACTCCAATACTTCAGCAAGTGCTTAGAGACAGGGGCTGAAGTCTGTTTGGATCGTAGAATAATAATAGAAGCTGCCAATGGCCAACAAAAGGCCCAGGTACCACATTTGAAAAGCTTTTTGATTGCTATGGTATTGTAGGTAGTTATGTTCATAGAAGCCAAAAAGGAAAGAATAGAAGAAGGGGAGATGTAAAAGTATTTCTTCATTTCTATCAAAGTGTTGTAGGAGCTAGTATGTATATGTTGTTTGTGCTGGTGCATGTAATGATTCATGAGTTATCACTGATAAAACAACTAGATACCCTCTTTAATTGTTGAGTAGCGATATGGCTTATACACGCCTTTAGGGAGTCAATATGCCTGTTTTGGGCAGAAGTCAGACACAGATACAATTCGAGGTTTCTCTTGAGACTCTCGACCACTTCTTGTACGCGTTCAGGAGCTAAAATAAGTTTGACAATTCTTCTACAATCTACTCTTGGTTGGTGCTTCTGTACCACTTAGCTGATGCTTTACAGGAGCAAGGTTTGATGTTCTTGAAAATAGGATGAACATACCACAGGGAATCCAACCTTTTTCTGCACAAACACACAAGAAAAGAAAAGGGGCACAACTTCGTTTAGTTCTACAAAGCCAAATTAAAAATTCTTTAAAACCGCTTAAAATGTACAGGATTATACAACAACAAACTCTCAGCACATTTTACAAAATAATCCAATGAAAAGGAAAAATCATCCTTGACCAAAAATTGGTGATTATGGCATGACTTTAAAAGCTGGAACCAAGCACTCTTTCCCCTCCAAAGTTGTACAGTTGTACTATTCCTCTTATTGAAATGCACCACATTCCATACCTTTTTATTACCACTCATGCATCCACTATGCCAACCAGAAAAATGAGCCTTCACCGAACCGGCCATCACCTGCACGACATTAAGAACAGAGCAACGAACAACAATATTGTGATTTTACAGAACAACAAAACAGCAGGCGAATCATCGAATCCCACAGTTTCACAACTCCAGTTCGTCAAGAACTTCCTCCACCTCCTCAGGTTATTAACAGTAGTTGTCCAAGATTCCAAGGGAAGAAATCAACTTTCAGAGGGGCCTTGGGCTGCCCTCTCTAGGAAGTTGTAGTCTTCTTGCCCAATAAGAGTCTTACAGCAGGGATGTCTCTGTAAAACTTCCATGCGAGCAACCCAATCAACTCCACAAGGTCCTGCAGGTTGCAACGACCTTTAAACAATAGAGTTAACCCTAGCCCCTTTGTCAAAAGACCAATTGTCAATAAAAAAGAGAATACATGTCCATCTCAAATCTGAAGAGTTTCAGAAAAGCTTCCTGTAACCGGCTATACTACCCCAAGTGCCCTGCCAGTGTCACCCTTCATCCCACCTTGATAGAAGAGATTCTGAGAAATCATCTATAGGCTTATACACTCATGATCCCCTTTCCATACCCACGTCCAATAAGGCCCTTTTACAGACCCAATGGACCATTCAGCCTACAGTACTTGCGCCTACCAACTATCACCCTCCTCCAAAGGCTCTCGTTCCCAAAGGAAAACCTCCACAATCACTTCCCAAGCAAGGGTTTGAAACCCATCCCTTCGTTTGGCAAAAGAACCCCCTTTTAATCAGCAAGAAGATATTTAAGATCTCTCGACCCGTTCCAAAGAAGCTTTTGCAATAAATTCTCAACCATTGGAATTCTGAGCTGTTGAGATAGGGATTGCAAACAATGATACAAAGCATATTAGAATTCGACAATGTGCTTTTAGTAAGGGTCATCCTATCACCGGTAGGAATGAGCTAGATCTTCTACGTGGCCAATCTCCCAAAACGTGGCACCATAGCCAAAATCAAAACAAAGCCACTAAGATGGCCATCACTCGCTGCCTTGCCTATCATTCGGCTAACAGCTTCCATTGGGAAGGGAAACTACAAAAATATTTGGCAATGTCATTCACAAGAACAAAAAGCTACAAATATATATATATATATATATATATATAGATAGAGAGAGAGAGAGAGAGAGAGAGAGAGTCCCCTTCTAATAAGGACTATCTTATTTTAATAAAATGCGGACCTCCCTTTCCCGGTTGAATTTCAATGATCCGAACCGCTTAATGTGTTCAGAACGTGATTTTAAGGGTACCAGATAAAGACAAAAAGACCGGGAAGAGCTTCATCCGAGCAGTTGTTGTTTATTTTTAATCGAACGGTTCAAATAAAACTAGCTCAATGAAGACCACGCTGAAATTTAGAATTCCCCCAAGAAGCCAGGAGAGAAAAACATCATTCATGTACCTGTGGCACAATGCAATGAAGAAACGAAGGGAAATGGCTCAAAGTAATTTTGATATATATATATATACACAATCCCGTACACCGGCGGGATCCCGCATGTTCCAAAATGGGGGATCGTCAAAACGGCGTCGTTTTGACGTTGGTTTCACCCGGTAAGTCTCGCGGGTTAAATGAGGGCAGATCCGGGTAATATTAAGTTCGCGGGTCGACTTCCGGGTTAGACAAAACCCACGGCCCCTTCTCTCTCTCTTCATCCAGAGAGAGAGAGAGAGAGAGAGAGAGAGAGAGGGGCGATTTTATAGGAGACGACGATCGATCTACACGACGACGATCGATCTACAAGAGTTCCATCACAGGTATCTTCTCTCTCTCCCTATGTCTCTCTCTGTCTCTCTCTGGTTGTACAGTACAGCTGTAACCCTAGCTTTTCGAACTCATGTTCTACGAACCGCGGTTTCTCCTTCAATACGTCGGCGGTCGTGAATTTTCAGCCGACTAGTTTGATCCGAACCAATTTCACCTGATTCTGAGGTAGTAGTTTGGAAACTTTTGTGTGTTTGTAGGTGTGTGTTGGCTTTGGCTTTAATCGATTATAATGGCCGTTGAATCCATGGCCATTGTATTTTTGACTATCCCTATCTTTAACCTGCATACGGCTTCTGCTAAAGAAACAATATCATTGTTTTCTATAAACGAGTCAAAAATACAATGGCCATGGATTCAACGCCATTATAATCGATTAAAGCCAAAGCCAACACACACCTACAAACACACAAAAGTTTCCAAACTACTACCTCAGAATCAGGTGAAATTGGTTCGGATCAAACTAGTCGGCTGAAAATTCACGACCGCCGACGTATTGAAGGAGAAACCGCGGTTCGTAGAACATGAGTTCGAAAAGCTAGGGTTACAGAAACCCTAGATTTTTCTGTACTGTACAACCAGAGAGAGAGAGAGAGAGACAGAGGGAGAGAGAGAAGATACCTGTGATCGTCGTGTAGGTCGATCGTCGTCTCCAGCGAAATCGCCCCTCTCTCTCTGGTCTGGTCGCCAATTCAAAAATTTGGGGAGAATGAAGAGAGAGAGAAGGGGCCGTGGGTTTTGTCTAACCCGGAAGTCGACCCGCGAACTTGATATTACCCGGATCTGCCCTCATTTAACCCGCGAGACTTACCGGGTGAAACCAACGTCAAAACGACGCCGTTTTGACGATCCCGCATTTTGGAAAATGCGGGATCCCGCAGGTGAACGGGATTGTATATATATATATATACATACACACCTTTTCGGTGGTTTTGACGCTTGAGGTGGATCCAATTTTTCAAACCTTTCCTCAAGCAGCTAAACCCGACAAAAGTATTTGGCTACGCCATTGACATGAACAAAAAGCTTCACCGTAGATGTTCGAAAATTGGATCCACCTCCTCCACCTCTCCTTAAAGCCCATCTTCTGAATAACATAAAGTTAGAGATCCCATCCCAATAAACATGGCTATTTACGCAAGCTCCAACATATAAATGATTCCCAGACACATGGCTATTCAGTCTTGCATCCATACACCCAGTCACGATTACTACTGCATTCGGAATCTAGGCACCCCCACAAAAGTTTTTTAGATTTCAAGATGACCTTTTCAATCACCTCCCTCAGCCTGTGAGCATAGCAGTATTATACCCAGTCCTTACCAAGCTAATTAGCCTAGATTCTTGGTCAATTATGGCCACTTGCTTCTGCAAGGCAGTAGTGAAGGAGGTGTTCACGCTTTTCTCAAAATTCCTTGGATACTATAAGCAGGCCCCAGTCTTTGGGAAAGACCCAAGAGGCCATTGCCTAGGGCCCCCAAAATCCAGCCCACAAAGGGGCCCTGATTTCGTGGAATTGCATATGTATTATGGTTGCAAATTTGTAAGTCATCTAGTTGCATGGTTCAGCATAGGGGGCCTTGTTTTGCCACAACTGGTTCAAGTTCAAATTTTACGTACTTCAATCTATTGGCGCAACAGTATTTTGTGAACAATTAAAAAATTGATGACATGGCAACAACTTGAACTCACGACCTATGGGTGAAAATGCTGCATTCTAACCACTGGGACAATTGTTAATTCGCCACAAACTTGCAAACGTTATTTGCGTAAACGAAGAAAATTTCAAATAAAGCATATCTCGGCCCTTCAAAATTTATTTTCTAACATTTGTAGCTTTTAATTTTCTAAAAGTATTATTTAATACACGTAATTTACTTTAAAAAATTATGTTCTACCTTTTAAACTCTTCTTTATTAAGTGATCTGATGTTCTGGAAAATATAAAGAGGCTCCATATTATTTGTTGGCCTAGCGAATAGGGCTGGCCCTGGCTAGAAGCTTTGCAAAGTTGCCTAAATATCCCTCCTTACCACCCCAGCTTTGGAAACTTATTTGATTTATTGTGTACCAGTTTCATGTGGTTTCTTCATGAATTACTAATCTTTCTCTCCTTATGCGGTTCCATGGAGGACTGAACATGTGGTGCTTTAATTATCAAAAACAATATTCGTATGATACTTAAACATAATAAAAAATAATGCCATTGTGGACTGTCTCTCTCTCTCTCTCTCTCAGCATATTAATGATGTACTGCAGTGGCTAACTATATGATTTTTGTAACTGGCAGAAAGTGGCCAAGTGTGTGAATCAGTGTGCTGAACTTATCCGACAGAGAACTTGCAATGCAGCAATTAGTGCTTTGGAAGTAATTTCTGGGGTCATGTCAATAAGTTCTTATTCAGAGAAATTACTTGAAATGAAAGGAGAGGCTCTTCTCATGGTCTGTAAATTATTCATGATTGGTATTAATTAGACAGTTTCATTAAGCAGTAAAAACTCCTGTTGGATGAAACTTTCTCAGCATGGGCTTTATTCTTGGTGCCATTTTACAGCTAGGGAGGTATGAAGAGGTTATCCGACTCTGTGAGCAGACTCTTGTTTTTGCTGAACTGAATGTTGTCTCAGTAGCTGGTGATAACAACATAGATATTGTGGATGGTCCTACATACAATAACTCATCTATAAGGCTGTGGAGGTGGCATCTGATGGCCAAGTCCTACTTTCATCTGGGAAGGCTTGAGGTGGCTCTTGATTTGCTAGAGAAGCAAGAGCTATTGAGGTCTTCTGAAGACAGGTCATAAAGGAATTCCATCATGGGCAACTCTTACTGATTCACTGTTCAAATAGGACATATAACCTCAATCAGTTTTGAATAAGCTGTTCAAATGTTCGTTGTTTAGGTGTGGAAGCAACATGCAGGAGTCATCAATTCCATTAGCTGTCACTGTTCGTGAACTTTTACACCACAAGGTATTCTGGCCATTGTTTTCAGTATATTTTGTGATTGGAAGTTTGAACCATGATCCTCGGTTATTTTGATAATGTTCACCCCCACCTGTCTCCCCACACAAAAAAAAACCCCAACACACTCACAAAACTATGAAAAAGAGAGAAATGAAGATAACCCTCCCTCCTAAAACAAGACTGCAAGAAAATCTGGGATTTAGATGCCATTTACTGTATCCTGTACATGTAGCATATGACTGGGTACTGACCCTGTGGTAATAGAACTAGCACTTCTGGCTGCTGACCACAAGTACACCTTTTCTTGTACTGGAGAGACTTGTTTTTGTGGAGGGACACCAAATATTGGATGTTTTGGTTGCAAATGAGGCGGTTGACGAGTTTAGACACTCTTGTTGGGAGGGTTTAATATTTAGGTGAATTTCATGAAAGCGTGTGATCATGTGGATTGGAGTTTCTTGTATTATGTGCGTCCCGATTAGGGTTTTGGTAGGGTTGGAGAAACTTGTAATATGTCTCTGGAATGGCTGGGCGAAGTTGGAAAAGTTCTAGAGGTATTAGGCAAAGTGACCCTTCAAGTTTTCAAGGTTTCTAAAGAACAAGATTAAGAGCTCTGTATTGCTCTTCTTGAGTTCTTGATTTGTTCTCTGGTTTAACTGCATATACTTGTGAACAGAATGCAGGGAATGAAGCTTTTCAATCTGGTAGGCATACACAAGCAGTGGAGCATTATACTGCTGCTGTATCCAGCAGTATTGAATCACGTCCTTTTGCAGCCATTTGTTTTTGCAACCGTGCTGCGGCGCACCAAGCTCTGGGCCAAATTTCGGATGCCATCGCTGATTGTAGCCTAGCCATAGCTCTTGATGGAAGTTACTCAAAGGTTGGCCTTTAAAGTGTATATACTATGTGGTTTGCTGGTTTACTTTTTCACCTTTTTTCTTTCTAAGAAAAGCTTTCATCGCAAGATTCTCGTACTCTCTTTACTTATTTCCTTTTCCATCTCCTTCTGTCGGCATCATCGTCTTCATCTTTGTTACGGATGTGAACATGATGCGTCATGGAAAATGTCTTTCGACCCAAAGAGACGGCTAATTCTACAATGAGCATAGGATAGCTCAGTATTCAGTGACAAAGTAATTTGTGCTACGATATTTAATTTTAACTATTCTATGGTTTTGAGGATCCTGTTTTTAAACCGTTCTTTCTTTTGGTATCAGTTCATACTTTCCAGCCACTTTTGGTGATGCTTTCAAAACTGTTAAAGCAAATGCTTTAACACTTGGCGCCTACTCTGGCTAACTAAGGATAGGTGCATGAGAATCTAGGTGTGATCACCAGGGAGAGAAAAAATTTCCATTAATGGTGAAAAGTTTTGTTGCACTTCAGTATTTGTATTGCATTCATTCAAATAAATGTATTTGTACCTTTCAGTTTTCATGGTACCATTACTCCTAGAGTTGATATGATTTCTTTTGTTTATTTATCAATAACGTATGTTCTGTTTTGTCACAAGAATGCAGTAGGTTTTTGGGCATTTCTTCCAAATTGCTTTTTACTGTTTTCTCTTTGTTCGTAATTTCTGTGCCTGATTGGACCTTGCGCAGGCAGTTTCTCGAAGAGCCACGTTACATGAGAAAATTAGAGACTATGAACAAGCAGCCAGTGACCTTCTGTTACTAATATCTCTTTTTGAAAAGCAATCTCAAGAAGAATTAACTCAAGTCCGTCACCGCCATTATTCCGTGGAAGAAAAGGCAAAAAAGGGAATGTCCTTGGATCATTACCTCATTTTGTAAGGCATCCATTTTTTGTGTTTCCTGTTGCATTTGGATTTTCATGGTTGGATGTTTAATTGTGTTGGTTCCCAAAATTTGGTGCCTGATGTATCTACATTTTTCATTGTCTACTTTCACGCATCGTTTGATGAATTGTAGTATTTCGGAATCATGCTTGCACAGTTCCCCATTCTGCCACATGACAGATGGTTTTCTTTTGATTTTGCTGTAAAGCAGCTTTGTTGAAGCATTTCAGTAATTGGGAGTGGATGTTTCATGGGGTTCTATTAGGGTTTTGGGTCTATCTTGTAGGCTTTTCCCTCTGTTTTCCCTCTCCTCTTTTTGGTGGTTTTATGTGCTTTTGTGCCTGCTCAATATTCTCTGTACAATTTGTTCAAGGTATTTTAGGTCTTTTTTCGGTGAGTATTTTGGTAAACAACTATAAGCTTAACACGGGACCAAAAGCCATTCCTCATTTCAACATTTCAATTTCAGGGGTATTAAACAATCTGATACAGCATCGGAAATAAAAAAGGCATACCGGAAAGCAGCACTGAGACATCATCCAGACAAGGTCTTTGGATTTAATAGTTATTTTTTTTTGTTATTTTTTTACACAGTTGCCCTTTCCATCTTCTAAATGAGTTTATGGTAATGTAGGCTGGTCAATTCCTGGCAAGAAGTGAGAGTGGAGATGATGGGAAACTATGGAAGGAAATAGCTGATGAAGTCCATAAGGATGCTGATAGACTTTTCAAAATGATCGGAGAGGCATATGCAGTACTTTCAGACCCCACTAAGGTATGCTACTAGTGCGATACGTAATGTAATGAGCAATGTTTTAAAAACCATACCGGACTGGCTGGTTCGACCGGCCACCGACCAGTCAATGTACCTGTCCTGATTAACCAAGGAACAGCTTGTATTCAAAAATCGCCTTCTTTAGTGAAAACCACTTGGATCAGACAGTTGAACCAGCCAATCGTGAGGACCGTTCACGGTTGATAGAACCTGGAGGGGTGAAACTTAAACTAAAGCTGATTATTTTAATGCAAAAGCTGGCACATGGTGCAAAAGTTGCAATAACCACTGCCTCGGGCAGCACGAGCGAAACAGCTGGTTGACCTTGACTTTGTCTCGTACCGTGAAGCTTTTTATAGATTAAGGGGTTCCTCAAGTTTTATTTTCCACCGACGTGGCATTTTACTAAAAAGTGCATACTGCATTTCTCTTGAAGAATTGTGTAATTCGTCCTCTTTTCACATCAAATAATGGTTATGAGGTATTTTTCTTTGTGTGTGTGTGTGTGTGTGTGGGGGTGCGGGGGGCGGGGGAGAAAGTTTTCTCAACATGTTGTGTTTTTAAGACCACTATGCTTATTCTGTGCTTTCTGACTTGTAGCAAGTCTTGCTTTGTATGTACTGGCTTTCTTTCTATTGAAATTGAATGTTCTTAAGTGGACAAATTTATATTCACCCTAACCGTCAGATGGGATCAGTCTGAGGTAAGCGCTAAATTTGACACTTCAAACTCCTTTTTGATACTTGTTGGCCATTGCATCACTTGAAAGGGCAGCGAAATCAATACTTAATTTTTTCATGATTATGGGTTCAATTTTTGTTATTGTGGTTCAAGCTTATCTGACATTGGTACGTAGTAACATAAAGATTGTCATAGTCATTGCGCTCAATCTAACGAATTCTATACTGGGACCTGTCTGATCCTATACGGGTTTTTTTTGCGGTCATAAAAGTAATTCCTATTTTCCTGTATGCAGCGTTCAGAGTATGACCTTCAGGAGGAATTGAGGAATGAACAGAAGGGGAAGAATGGAAGCAGAGGGTTCAGAGGATCACCTGAGTTTTACAAGTCTCCATCTAGAACCACTGCGAACGGGCGGTATCGGCAGGGGTACAGGTACTCCTATTATGACGAATGGTAACAAGCTGTAAAAGAAGAGTATTCTGTTGTTGTGATCTTAGAAAAAATAAAGATCAATGACAAACATTCCAAGTTCCGTGACGATATGCACCAAAAAAGGGAAAGCAAAACAAGCTCCATCAAGATTGGTGGGGGGGGTGGTTGTTGGCTGGCTTCTGGTCTGGCTAGGTATGGTATAGTATCTTGATAATTTTGTGACGGGGAGATGGCAGCGTGGGGGAAGGGAGGAAATAATTATACTTTTGATGCCAACTACGACTGGGATATTCCCATGAAAAAACCATGGAAATTGCGTTTCTAACTTCTACCAACCCCAAAATTTTGTCTTGTAAAGTGGGTTGGAATAGGATATTGCATACAAAGCTGTGAAACTTGTATGTATTTTTGGATATAGATACTACAGATTGGTTATCAAGATATGGCGATTTATAATGTAAGGTATTGTGATGGATTCTACGAACAAGTGAATGTGATGCTTTAATATGTTTAACTTGCATTTTGTTTTGTAATCTTTTCTTCTTATTAATATACTCCCTCCATCCGTTTTAAGTGTCAAGCTTCATAACTCTAATTTAATAAGGAAACATTATGATTACATCTCATATTAATTGTTATCTCCACTTTCTCTACTTACTTTTTATAGAGACATCATTATACATTTACTCACTAATATTTTAAAATGAAATTTACTTTTAGGGGCAAAATAAAAAAGGGAAAATTACAGATGCCCCCCTTGAACTACCACCTGGTTATACATTGGCCCCTTTAACTACAAAAATCAACACTTAACCCCCTCCAACTACCATTTGCTGATAACGTGAGGATTCCCGTTAACTGAAGTCATAAATTTACCTTTTTACCCCTTTTCATTTGCACTAAAATCTTCCTCAGCCATTTGCCTTCTCCCCGTCCTAACCCAATGAAGAGACAGAGAGAAAGAGGGGAGGAACGGCGAGACACCACCGGCGACCTCCGCCGCCATCAACATTAAAACACCTTACATTAAAAAATAAAAAATAAACATGAATCATCGCTTTCGTCATTGGACGCACCCAACCAAACAACCCGCACTCTCTCTCTCTCTCTCTCTCTCTCTCTCTCTCTCTTATCTCTATCTCGTCTCTCTATATATTCACCACAGTCCCAATTGGACAGTGAAAACCCTTACCCACTCCCGTCGATCGGGATTCCACCTGGAGAATCTGAGATTTCTGGCGGCTGTAATCGACTCCGGCAGCCGTGTACAATCATACCTATTGTGGATCGCTTCACAGATGGACTGTAAAGACTCGAGATCGGAGGAAAAATTTGGGTTTCTGGGAAACCCAGTCAAGAACCAGTTCAGCCGGCAGCCATGGCTACGCAAAGCACTCCGCTGCTGGTGTTGAGAGCACCCGTCCGAGATGCTTGGGTGAAGTGAAACCTTGTTGTGGAAGTCGAATCACGGGGTGAACCGAAGAAAATTTTGGGTTTTTGGGAAACCCAGTCGAAACTTGAAAACCGGATCTCGAAATCCGACTTGTATATGATGACATCCCTTCCGGCCAGCCGAAGCTAAATCCGGCGAGCCGCCATCTACGGCCATGAACACAATCGAGCAGCATCAGCTCCGGTTCTGGTCTTATGAACACCCATTTGAGATGGCTGTGTGTAGAACTTCCGAGAGAATTTGTACAGATTAGGCTTGAAAGCCCAATTTCTGCGTGGTTTAAAGTAGGAATCCAAACAAATGTTAGGTGATTTTACAAAAATCAGATGAAGAAATTAAGGGGAGTGCATTATCTCTCTCTATTGCTAGAGAGAGAAGCTCTCAACCCCTGTTTTTTGGAAAAATAGCTGATGGGGAGTTAAGGGCAAATTAGTCCAACACCTTAGTTCCGTACAAATCTTTAACAGATCACAAACGGAGTTAGTTGTGTTTTTAGTTTTTGGTAGTTAGAGGGGGTTAAGTGTTGGATTTGGTAGTATGAGGGGGCAATGTGTGGCCGGGTGGTAGTTCGTGGGAGGTTTCTGTAATTTCCCCAATAAAAAATGCACCAATTTTTTTCCAACAAGGTGGACACTTATTGAAGAACAATTCAAAATGTAATAGTACTAGGCTTCAAAAAAAGGACAGAAGTACTTGGGATGATTTTTGGCTAAACAAATTATACAAATTTTCAAGTTCACTCGGAAGAAATGCAGGTGGTGCCCTTGGCGAAAAAGCCATTTACACCAATGCTTTTCATCAATTCCACGAAATATAAATGTTACCTGAAGGGAAAGACCGAGCAAAACAACAAACTTAAAGAAGAATACACAACAAAACATGGAGCAATTTATGGGCAAAAATTCCAATTTGCTTAGCATACAATAGAACCCCAAATCTGAACAAGTCACAAAATAATATAAAGAAGGTCCAACTCTCAGCAGAGAGAAAAAGAAAAGAAAAGGAGACTAGCTCCAGTTTTGATTCTCTGCCCCCACCACAGAAGCGATTTCTAGAAACCTCGTTTTAATGCCAAAACTACGGAAACAAGATACATGCACACCATCCCACGCGTAGCAAGACCCGCCTTATTTCCTAGAAACCTTGTTTTAATGCCAAAACTACGGAAACAAGATACATGCACACCATCCCACGCGTAGCAAGACCCGCCTTCTTTCCCATGGGATGTGTGCGTCTGGATCTCCATCCGAAAGGTGCGCACAGAAGT
This sequence comes from Rhododendron molle, assembly GCA_025413875.1. Taxonomy (NCBI): domain Eukaryota; kingdom Viridiplantae; phylum Streptophyta; class Magnoliopsida; order Ericales; family Ericaceae; genus Rhododendron; species Rhododendron molle. The sequence goes on along the minus strand of CM046391.1, from coordinate 19,303,909 downwards.
GCTGCCAAAATCTATCGAGCAGGTTGTGCCTGAGCTTGTTCTAAAAGTTGACTAACTAGCTTGTAAGTGCGTCCTGACATAGCTTTGGTGTGGTCGATAAGCTGCTCATACCTGAACCCAAAACAGAAGTCTAGGTTGGAAACATATACAAAAAAATCTAAAAAAAACTGGAGAGGGCAATGAAAAAGGTGGTCAGGAAGTTAATGAAGTAGGACTTACACATTAGGATGATTAGGTTCCATGACAACAGTACCCGACTTTGAATCAATCTTAGCATCAAGCTTCGAGGTTCGAATAAGATTCACAATCCATCTTTCAGCCTCATCATAGTTCAAATTTAGTTTTTCTGCAAGCACCCTGCCAAAAAAGAGAAAATAAAATTCAAAATGAAGGATCGCAAGTAATTAAAGCACATTGAAATCCAATACCACCCAGATAAATGAATTAATCTTCGGAAAGAACCCAATACAGTGGATGTTCGGTTCCAACAATCATGCTCAAAGGTCTCTCTGGAAACAACCCAATACTAAAAAGTTGAAGTTCAATTTTGTACCATTCCGTACTAGTCGAATAAAGCATTAACATATTCTCAAATGTTCATTTTGGGATTCTCAAAAGTGGTCCATATCCTCAATATTGCACATCTTTCAAACAAAAAGAAACAAGATTCGGAAAAAGACAGAAAAAGACAAGAAGAATTAGAATATTTGTAAATGAACCAAAGGTATGCCACTACATAAACAATACATACCCCATGTCAATGCGCTGATGTATTCGGCAGTAAGTCTCAAAGATAAAAAGACGTGCATTTTCAAGGAACTCATCCCTCAATGGTACAAAGTTGCCTTCTTCCACTCGTTTGCCAAGGAACGGGTCATTCAATATTACCTGCATTATTAGTCCATGTTCAACAAGCACTAGACATCATAGGAAACGCAACAGAAAGTCAACAAACGCGAGGAAACAAAATTTCATAACAAATTTGCAACTAAAACCGTATGACCATATGTTAAGAACACCAGATACGCATTGCTTAGTGCAGCAGAAGCATTTTGCTCCAAACAAATAGGAAACTAACGGGATCAAGGAGGAAGAGTGCTTAACACCCCTCTCTTTTTTTCTTTTCTCCAGAGGCTGACCTTTAGGAAGTTTAGTTCCAAAAGAAGTTTGAATTTTCAATCTAATTATCTTTTTTGCCTCCAATTACTTGGTCAGCCCTATGCCATGTGAATGGTATATTTGCTGCACAAGATAACTCAAACAATAAAGAATATTTAACAGCTAACATTGAACAATAAAAAAAGAACTCTTCAAGGAAAAAGGAGCTTACTTCTTCGCACTCTCTCATCTTTTTTTGGGCCGCATCAAAATCATAATTGACATATATACATGCCAAAAACTCTGTGATGGGATCTTCATGGGAATACTGCTCTTGCTGGATGACCTTTATAAAATCTTTAAATTGAGGTCTTCTCCTTTTGTTGACAATAAAGGAAGTTGCTAGGTAACGTAAAAGATGGGGAGCATTTGTCTGGATGGCATTTAGATACCTGGAAGAATATAATTGTTAATAATCTCAAACACTGATAGATGACAACCGAAATTGATAAAGCTGCATCAATAACTAAACTTTGTGAAATACAAGAAAGCAGCAAGCGTACGCCGAGCAGAACTGTGAACTGAATGGTAAGCTATTAAAAATAACTGGTAATAGTTTTTTACTTACAATTCCTGTGTTTGCTAGTGTATGAAAAAGTAATAGGGGCCACCAGATTTGTATATTAAACCATCACAAATCAAAATGATGCACTACAGGGGAAGACTTTGACTAATTTGTCGTCAAGGTAAGAGGTTGGGTTGTGATGCAGGAAACTCAATGAAAACTACAATGCTCAACAACAGCAAATAGTATTGCTCCAAAATTTTGCTTCTTGTACATAGGTCAACCAAATAAGTGGCATTGAGCAATAAAGAAGAGAGCATAAAGAACTAATCAAGGGGTTTTCACAATAAGACCAAACGTGCAAAAGGGAAAATGTATGGGGATTCCCATAAATTTCAATCTTTGTTACAGATTTATAATTATCCGTACCATGCTCGATCAGACTTTATACTGCCTAGGAGTACAAGGAATTTACTAGAGTAATTTTTCTTCACACAACAAAGCGAACAAAGAAAAATGTAAAGAAAGCAATTCAATAGATTATACATTGAACATATTTTATTTGACTATTTCCTTTGATTTTTTTTCTTTTCTATCTTGATTATATTAACTAAGTCCACCATGCCTAGTCTTTTGTTCTCCTTTTCTGTAGCACGTTACATTGCACCAACCGTGCTACTTGCACAGATTTTTGTGCACATACATTTTTGTGGGCCCATATCGGGGTCCCACAAAATGATCCGAACCGCTCATTTTTTGGAGTATTCCTGTAAAAAATCAGCTCCAACGGATATCGGTAAGGGCTTTTTCAAAATTCGTAGGGCAAAACAGAAAGATTTGTCCTACGATTTCTGAAAAAGCCCTTACCGATATCCGTTGGAGCTGATTTTTTCCCAAGCACCCTCCGAAAAAATATTTTAAAAAAGATGAGCGGTTCGAATCATTTTGTGGGACCCCGATACGGGCCCCACAAAAATGTATGTGTATGATATGTGCACAAAAATCTGTGTGGGAATCATTACTGCCCCCATTATGATGCATCCAACCAATCAAATTAGGGGAAGGTCCTAGCAGTTCCCCAGATTTTCTATGTGCATCTTCATCCCTAGGTCTAACTGACACCAGGAGAAATTGTCTTCAAATAACAAGCACTAACAATGGAAAAAAGAATCTAGAGAGGAGCAATATCAGACACCATACTTGTCCTGATTGAAGAGATCGATAATCTGCGTTCTGCCATTGTCATGGTTGAAAAAGATGTAAAGACTCCAATGCATTAGCCATATTCTGCTTTGGACTTGATTCAGAGGAGATGCAAAACTCTGCATAAAAAATAGAGACTTGCCATCAAAAAAGCATTTCAAACAAGGAATTCAGGTCAGTTCATGCAGGATGGAAACCTTTGAGTCAATAATTTCCTTCAGCCGGTTCAATTCTTCAAGAGCGACATCCCAGTTCTGCATCAATATCTCAGCTGCTAGCTTTCCCCATAATGCACTCAGACTCCTCTCACTGTTTGTGCACAAGGCCCTATACTGATACAAATAATCAGCCGCACCAGAATAGTTCCCGCATTCAAACTGGAACTTAGCATACTGATATAATGCCTCTATCTGCTCTGGACCAATCTGATTGAAATTATATTTTAGTAAGCTTAGAACAAGAGCATAGGTATCTGCAATAATGACAGCATACTGACAAAGGGAGAAGTGAAGGATCCCTAAATACGTTTGTGTTTTCTTCATAAGGAAATGAATTAAGAAGCATAAAAAAGGGGAGATCCAAACCCTGTACAGCATAGAAGAGCCAAAAGATAGGCAAAAGCTAGGCAATGAAGAGCCCCCAACAAACAAAGATAGGGCAAAGCGAAAAGCCCTATTACAGCAGCAGTACAAGAACAAAACAAGTGAAAAAGAACTGGCCACAAAACCATGTAGAAGAAAACGAATCGAGATAAAGCAACTATAGAAGCATTCATATGCAGAAGATGTTTATGAAGGTCAGACACTGAGACTTGACATAGATGGTCTTTACCCTCAACTTGCAAGTGACACAACCACCAAAGTTACCAACTTCTAACCTATTCCCAGCCACATTGCTCTCTAAACTTTAAAGTTCTTCAATTTTAATAGCTTGCTTTTAATCATTCTCATACAACCAAAGTTTGTTCAATTCTAACCTATTACCAGTCCGGTAATCCCTTATAAATAGACATAACTCACATTCTTGTAATCTGTATATTATACCGTCTATCTCTAGAATTTATATTACTCGCAATATTTTCAGATTTCTTTACCACACTGTTTTTATGCATGATTTGACAACAATATTGCCATCTTTTCTCCCCCGGAAAAGTAGAAAGAAAAAAATAAACAAGCTAATTCAGCAGAGTCAAATCAAAAGTACAAACCTGGTACCGTTCACTCAGCATCTGAAGATTATACTGCTTCTCAGCCCTCAACTCCCCAACCGCATTTGGATTCTGTAAAAAAGTAACCAACGGGGCAGCTGCCTCCTCTAGTGCCTTCAACCTTGCTACCACTTCCACCCTCCTCTCCACCATCTCTGCAACACACAATACACAGAAACTCAAAACCCTACAGAACACATAAAGCACCGTTCCTGCACAAAACATACATATCGACATACACACACGTGTATCAATACACCAGACTGGCTTTTCACCATTCCAGCAATGGACTGCACAGTTCTGTTAAGAGTACCAAAATGGGTCAAATTTTGATGACTTGATCCCTCCATTTCTGTTTCAGTGGGTAGATCATTCACCCACACAAAATAGATCAAGTTGATAACTGTAGCTCCATGACTTGACAAATCGGTTCCCTCAAATAAAAATTGGATAAGAGATGTGATTTTTGAAAATATAATTTGAATCAAATATGACAAAATCATGTGGCTACGTTTACACCCGATCGACCTGGAATTTTTTCGATGATTGCGACATTCTCACATTCCCACACCGAACGGCATCGCCCATGATCGTCAACAGGACTGTCCCTTCCAATCCATACTATACTGAGGCTCGGGCCACTAAAAGGTGTTACGGCTTCAAAAGAAGCAACACCAGCCATACGCCTCAATTCTCAAAGCTGGCTCGCTAGCCTAGTAAACATATCTTTTATAAGTAACAAATTTATAATTCATCAAGGGGATGCCACCCATGTACAAAAGAAAGCAGAAAAACGAAAAGGCCAAGGCCAATCATTAAAACAAACAAAAAAAAGACTATACACTGCTCTAAATACCTAACATGCCTAGGAATTTATCAATGGCTACCGACTAAACAAACTAGAAAGGAAAAGACTTTAATTTCAAGCAACGGCATCGTGTCCCGTCAAAATATGTCCGATTCCTCGCTGTCCAAGTAAGCCACATCAACCCCAGCAGAATCAAGTAAATATACAACCCTAGAAAACCCCTTCATACTCCAAACGTACATATGAAGGTAGATTCATGAACACGCATAAACATCAGTACATCTAGAGAGAGAGACCTTGAGGGACCTCTTCGGTGTGGTAGAGAGACTTGTGGATGTCCATGGCGTAGTCGACCATGTTGGTGTTGTTGAGGAGCTCGATCTTGGCCTTGAGTATGTCTTCGTCGGCGTAGAGCTGGCGCTCCTGGAGGAACTCGAGTATGGGGAAGACCAGGTGACGGTCCAGATTCGGGGCGATGCGAGGAGTAAGGTCGTAGTTCGCCATGGCCGCCGCTGCTAGAGTTAGAGAGAGAATGAAACCCTAGAGAGACTGGAGGAAGATAAAGAGGGGACGGGGAAAGAATAATGAGAAGTGTGTGTTTGGTTTTGGAGACGGGAATCTCCGGAATAAGAAAAAGGAGAGAATTCACTTATTCCTGATGGGATTGCCTATCTGCTGTTTTGGAGCGAATTGTTCCGGTTTGTGGATAGCAAAATAGGGACTAATTAGGCTGGTTTGTTTTGATGTAAAAAAAAAATTTCAAAAAATAAGTCGACACTTGAAAATATTTTTAGAAATTAACAAAATGGTGCAGAGAGAAGCTTAAATGGTGGAGAGATCTAAGAATATTGGAATTCAATTTGGATCACGACTAACGATCGAGAAAACTAAGCAGTGAGAATTGTAGTAGAAGGTAATGGGTTTGTTTTGGAAAATAACTTATGGAAGATTTAACGGTAAGTCATTTAAATCCAATTAATGAAAAATGTTTTACATGTAAAATATTTTTTCTATTTTTTTACACAACCAAACACTAAAAAATAGGTAAAATATTTTATCGAAAAATATTTTACGCCTAAACAATCGGAGCCTAAATTGCAGTTTGCTCTCTTAAATTGCAATGTTTTGTTATTTGTGTTTTTTTGTTTTTAGTGATTTCAATATTAAATTTGCATGTATTTTTTATTTTTAAATATGTATAGCGCTCCTCTATTCAAAAAGTAAAAAAAAATTTAAAATATTTAAAAACAATTAACTAAAGACGAAAAACTATGCAAACTTATACAACTTTCTTTTATCTCAAATTGACAACCAATTGTTTTTCATCTTGGAGTTTCCAAATGGATGGTTAGACACTTAAGCTCCGTTACTTTTTGATGTAAAATATTTTCCAATATGAAAGAATTTTCACGAAAAATGATTTTACAAAAAAAAACACAATTTAAAGCTTTATTTATCAGTATTTGGTTGGCACTTAATAAATAAGCAGTTGGGGGCCACACCCTCCGTTTGTGCACGTGGAAGTGCAAGTGAAAATATTTTGTAGAGTGAGTGTGGGTGGGTAATTTTTTCGGGGTGGGGTGAGTGGGTTGAGTTTAGTGATTTACTATTTTGCCCTAAGGTTAATCAGGTTATATTAAAATCGGGTGTAAAACTTGGGTTTTAATTAGGGCAAAAGTGGAAATCGCTTTTGTGACACGGCTTCAAAAATAGGTTACACCAAAAGCTCATTTACCTTTACTAGAGGAGGTCAGGGCATACGCGATGCGTGTGCACGTCAAATCACATCGAATCCCGTGAATGAAAACAGGAAGGGATCAAACTCTCGTATGAGCGTTATGAACAAAAAAAAGTCTTGATTTATGTAGAGTGCTCACCGAGCTAGAGCCATTAAAAGCAAATTTGGGAGAACCACGTCTCGTTTGCTCGTTGTTTGTGAATTTCGGAGTATAGTCGCTGCATATTTTTATTTCCTCGGTGGTTTATACTGGTGGGAATTCGGCCTATTATTCTCAGCTGTCTTTTACACCCGTAATGTGTCGTGAAAGAACACGACATCAGTGAGATACTTACGCGAGATCTTTTTCATTTTCATTTTTTTTTTTTGGGGGGGATAAATTAAGGAATTTTATTAAATGGACCTGAACATACACGAGCTAAGGGGCATACCCTACTTGCTACTAAAGATAGACTCAGAAGATGGGAATGTCTCAAGTAGAGAGCCCTTGGGTCTTGAGTTTGGTAGATGTAACAGGTAGTGGTGAGCTTGTTTGAGTCATTTGTATAGATTCCTGTATATTGTGGACTTAGTCCTTTGTTGTTTTGAGTTGGTTGGTTATAAGATATTTACCCCCCCACCAAAAAAAAAAAAGGGGCATACCCCAGGCAAAAACAATTAACAGAGAACATCAAAGCAACCAAATCAAGAGAACCAAGCAAACAACAAAAGAGAGGAAAAGAACAGGCTCAGGCTCACAAGTCACAACACCTAAGCAGCTAGCTTTTGGGGTTAAACACCCTATAGCTAATGGGCCAAGCATTGCAAATTAATCACCCCCCTGTTTGAGGAGTCTGAAAACACAAAGAACAGTAATATTTCGTTTATGTTGGACAATCGTCGCAGCTATACGGGATCCCACATTCCACTAATTTATGCAACAAAATGACTTGGATACTAGTGAAGGCCAATTCAAGAAAGTACGGAGTAGTAGTTAAAGAACCTCATGTTGTATGATAGATTGCATCTTTCTTTCATGGATTGGAAAGTGGAAAAAATACTTTGCTCGAAGGTCATAACAATAGTGAAAATAAGAAGGGTAAATGAGAATTAAGTTGTTTGGGACATAAAAAAAAAAACTTCCAATTGTCCAACTTCTCTCTCTTTCTTTCTACGCCGACAAAAACAAATTTATCTCAAGTCATCCATCCAACCAAAAAACACTCCATTTTAAAAACCGCTGAACCAAATTATATATTCTTTTAAAGAAAGAGATACTAACAAATAATCCAAAAAGTCTTTTGAATTATTTTGTCTTTAATGAACTTTTTTAAAATTATAATTCTCAGTTTTTACTTTTTACATTCCTTTTGTATACACGAAGTCACGAATCAATAATCTAAAAAAAATAAAAAAATTGACTCCAAAAAAACAAATGTGGGATTTTTTTGAATAAAGACTAATTAATTTGGCTTATTTTTAGGCCAAACCAGCCATTAAATCCACATGTACTTTTTCTTTTTTTGGAGAAACAATGCACATGTATTTGATTGATTAGATTAGAGCAAAGATCGGAATGGCGAGCCGACCTCAGAAAGGGAAGCTTTGAAGATTTATCACTAGAGCAATTGAAAATCTCCAAACAAAGATAAAAATAACTCCCGAAGAGCTTTAAGGGGTAGTTTCGTTAAAAAAAAAAAAAAAACAATGTTGAAAAGTCAGTGATGTAAGAAGGGCAAATAAGTAATTCTATGAGGAGCTGCAATTAATGTTTTGGAAGAAACACTTTTGGCTTTGGCGGGAACAATATTTTGTTTTTGGCATTATCAGCTGGCCAAAAATTACCCAATGTCAACAGTTGGATCCTCTCCATTTCACTCACTTCATTCCGTCATCCATGGTCTTAAAATACACACTTGTATAACCTCTAGTCACATAATTTTGTATCATGACCAAACATCACATAACCTCGTAAGCCGTAACCACCCACTTCCACTCATAAAACAAACAATATTGGGTCGTTCTAATAAAATGCGATTCATAATCCTCAAAAACCTAAACCGCGCGTGGAATAGAATTCCCTAAACACGAAAAAAAATGCCCTGAATGTATCCAAGGAGCAACAATCTAGTGATAGATTGCCTTGAACACAATGATTGAACTATACAACAAAGCTCGTGAACGGAATACGAAACCAAAACGTACAGAAATTAACGCTACACTAATACGACTTCCTGCTTAAAAATAAAAGAGTTACGGTACAAAATGGCAAAAAATGAAGCCTGAGAAAGCAAACAAGAGGCGAATTGGGAAACAAACACCAGAACATACTTAGTAAACAAGCTAAAAAAAATAAAAGGCAAACCCAGTTCACGGGCCGTACCTCCATTGCGGGGTTTGGGGAAGGGTTGGCATACTAGTGTACAAAGCTAACCCCACAAATTATTGCCGGTGTTCAAAGTCACATGACATACATTATAATGCATTACATTGATCAAACCCAAAACCAGCAGTCTTTTGACAGATCATAGCATTCTTCGCATTTTTCACATCCTACGCAATGAGGAAAGGCAACACAGTAAGCATGAAAGACTCGTATGTGAAAGTCGCTGATCCTGAATACATTGTGTCCTTCTCCTTAAATTTCTCCGTCAATCCCTGCAATAGATCAAATATTCACCCTCAAATACATACCTACCATAATGGAAGAGCTATATTCTATTCAATGAACTTAAATGAGTACTTTTCTACATATGTATCAACTCTCCCTCCCACGAAATCAAGGGCTTGTACAAATAACTTCTCCACCACGAAAACGAATATCATATACAAGTAACAACTCAAAGAACTGGATGTGGCACCCATATATATAGGACATAAGAATTGCCTCTTTTTATGTCAACAATGAGATATCCACATCAAAAGACAAAATTACAAATGCCAAAACGCTCCTTCCCCAGGTTACCTTGAGCCAATTCTTGTGTATCCAGGACTCACAATTTACTGTAAAGGAATTCTCATTTTACAAGCATAGGATTTACAGAATACAAAAACCATCCAAAAATAAAACCACCACCGATAAGGATGATGGTGGCGAGTTCACTAAAAACATACCTTGACAGTGAGGCAACACTCGATGAAGTTGTCGTACTCAATGGCCCTGTTCTGTCCACCGGTTTTATCAAACTTAGAGACCAGCAATTCCAGAACAACCGGTGACACCCCAAATCCTAGGCTCAACAGTGCCTCCCGCAGTTCTCCAGTATCAATTCTGCCACTGCGGTCCCTATCGAATCTCTCAAAGATTGACTATGACAACAAAATGTATATTCGGATAATCAGGAGATATAAAAACAAAACATTCTGAAAACAAGATTTTGGAGGTCGTTTAACATACCCTCCAGTTCTGAAGACTGTAATACAAAGCGGTGAATTCCTTTGGCCCTGTTTCCCACCATTCATTCACCCAGAAAAGAAAGATAAGCACATAAACAGGACGAGTAACTTGAAAACACTAGAGACAAACTGAAGGGGATTCAGACATAAAACTAACACCAATAAGCTTATTTTTTCCTTAAAATAAAATAGTTATCTACGTATGACACAAGGCAAATTTTACAAAAATGTTCTTAAAAAGCCTACATAAAAAAGAGAACACAAGTAGCAAGTCGAACTATTGTTGGGTCCAAAAAATAAAAAATTGCCCCACAAATTTTCCCAGAAAGTTCCAATAATGCAATTTCGGGAGCACTGCACATTCATTAGGAATGGGGCCTACTTTCCAGCAGGATGAATCATGTGCTACACTGCATTTTGACCACTTTTTGTGTGTTCTTTATCCAAAAGTATACATTATTAGCGAGCCCCCCCATCCAATAATGCGCATTTCAATTATACAAAAGAACGCCATCAAGTCAATTCCAGTCAACCAGAGTGGTTATTGTCCAAACACAATTGATAAGAACCTGTGGAATTAGTCATTCAGAACTTGGACAATTAGCTGTCATTGTTTATCATTGGTTATTTTCATTAAAACAAGGAAAACCAAACCTTGCATTGAAAAATAAGATACTTTGGTAGCACCTCAAAATAATTGAATGAAATGGTTTCTTTGCATGATTCCAAAAAAAAAATTAAAAGAGAGAGAGAGGTAAACATTGGTTTCTTTCTCGCAATCAAACCATAGTCATCAACCCATACTGTAAGAAAACCAAGTAGGAGCTTATTATGGTTATAGTGGTTTGTGATAGTCTAGAGTTCTATCTCCTGTATGTTTGACAATTCAATTATTACCCAATTTATTCCTGGTGTATTATATGCAAATAACATAGCTTATGAGGGATATTAAGTCACTATTTTCCTATGTATAACTAAAATGCCAAGTACAATAAATTCTGTCAATAAACGTGGTGCTTCATATGTACAGTAATAGATTTGAACTGATGCACGGTAATGCAAAGGTAGGTGGTATGTACTTGACTACCAATTGAAAAGCAGTTATCCGCCAGCTAAGTAGCACAGACACAAACACGTAAATTCCTAAAAAATGCAAGACATGACAAGATGAATACACATTAAAAATGTATATTTCATAACCTAAGATCATGAACAATTGATTCTATCATTGTATCCCCAATCACTTTCTTTTCTAGAAATAATATATACTGCACGTATGTCTTATAGATGGAAAGGTGCATTCCTAAGTTTCCGAAGATTGTCTAGTTCCAAAATCTAAAAGAATAATAGGTCATGATTCTTCTGTGTTTGACACGGTATCCGAGTGTCCAATGCGATAGGCAATCTGACTAGTGATCTGCTAAGTGGGAGGCCAATTCGGGTAAACCCATGCCTTTTTAATGCAGCCTCATTGTGAAAAGAACCACATGAACATGCCACAATTATTGCAGTGACTAATTTTCCCCAAGTCTAAGATTGCAAGTTTTCTTCTACTACATCAAATAAAGAATGCGGGACCATATGATGACTTATGGACACAAATGGTCCCCAACACTGTATTTGCAGGGAAATAGTCCAATCCATATTCCACGAGCCAAATGACTAGCACAGAATTGTGCTGAAAGAAACAATCTAGTCTCCTTCCCTTGTAACAAAAATGGCTTTCCAGGCAGTGTCAGAAATATGTTCTGGCTTTATCTAATGGCTTGATCCTATCTAGCTCAATTTCTTCTTTTTCAAAGAAAATGCTGTCTTTAACATCAACTCTGAGCTCAAGCAGGGGATCTCAGGCATTCCGTTTAGAAATTATCAAGGATCTTCCCCTAAGTTGGTGAAGCCTCGGCTTTGATTCCATCTAGAGGTCAATTCTATTCACAGATGGAGCTCTTCTTGGCAAACTCAAGGTTTATAAAGGATATTCCAGCAGCTGGCCAACCGTTTGAGCAAAGCTTCAGTGCTGCATGTTCCAAGAACACCCAACTAGGTAGCGAATCAGGCGGCCAATTCAGCAAAACAAAAGGGTTGCCTTCTTCCAATTTGGCCCTACACTATTCTGAAGCCTATGAAGGAGCTACTTGTGGGATCCTTTCCTTCCTCAGGGATTGGGTGAATCCTTTTCTTTCAGCTGTCCCGTTTTCTGTCTTGTTGCTCTTCATAGCCGCAACCCAAAAAACATAAGAAGAAGTTACCACGTACATCTACCCTGCACCGGTGCAGAGTTTCCCGATTATCACTCTAGCTCTTTCCCCTTCCCTCTCCTGTTCCCCACTAGCAAAAATTAACAAAAGCTCGCGAATTTTGCCACTAACATACTCAGTGCACACACAGACATAATTACCAGATCTTACCTGCTATTTGACGCTCTCCCATAACCAAGATCTCCGCTGTGAACTGCTAATTACAAAATCCAATGACTTCCTAGACCATGAATAGGGCTGTAAATTGAGTTGGGTTCAGCCAAATGGTAGGTTTTCAAGCATAGTTTGAGCACTAAATGTGCTTCAAAATCATATTCAATCGTGATTTGTTAACTAATCCTTTTGAATCCAAACGAGCTTCAATTGAGCTCATCATAACCGAGCTCGATTAACATGAACTCCTGAGCAACATAAGCATACCAAGTCAAGCACTAGACAGTTCAAAATTTGGTTTGACAACTTAACAACCTTCAAGCGTGGTTGGCTTAAATAAAGAATTCAATCAGGCATGCCCTTCTAATGAGTCGAACCACAGTTGAACTCGAGTAGGTTGATTGATTTAAAGTCCTAAGCATAACCTAAGTCACATAATCGGACAATCCTTCAGTACAACCATTTGCTCCTGCTCTAAATCCTCCCTCTTGCAAGTTTTAGTAGTCCCAGATATTTTCAGAATTCTCGTTCATGCTCGCGCACCCACTCACATGTGTGCATATGTGACTAATATCATAACCATCTATACTGGTATGTATGTAGAATCCTAGATTACATATATAATTTTTTTTGATAACTCAGTTGCTCAGGTGTTTGGGTGAGAAAATTTTCAGTGCAAGGTGGGCAAGGCCACGTGGTGCTTGCGGGCATCTCAGCCGCCCAGATTTGTTTGTATTTGAGGGGGTGTTTTGGTAATTTTGCACTAAAAAATTGCCCAAACAAATCTGGGCCGTCCAAACGTGGCCAAGATGAGCGCACGGGCACCGCGTGGCGGCACTGAAAAGCTTCTCCCGAGCAACATAGACAACATACGCACATCTCGACTAATCTTGGAACTAGGAGGGGCACATTACACACATCTCAACTAATCTTGGAACTAGGAGGGGTGCAAACGAACTGAGTTGCTTGCGAGCAACTTGTGGCTTGGCTCGTCAAGGCTTGGCCGAGCTCGAGTTTTAGGCTCGGATCCGCTCGTTTAAAGAGGCTCCTTTATAAAATAAATTAGCCGAGCTCGAACACTATACAGCTCGGCTCGGCTCTTTGCACCCCTACTTGGGAGGGGTCCCACCATCTACTAGCAGAGCGGGCCCAACTACAGCCGGGGCAAAATCCGTACGGACTGGGTAGACAACATAAATAAATGTAGAGAGAGGAGAGGGAGAGGGAGAGAGCAGACCAATTTTCCTGCTATTGGAGTTGGTAAAAAGATACATGAGGAGATGAACAGTCCTGAGGCTAAAACTCTGGTTATAAGACGACAAGGCCCCCTGCAACTCCTTGTCGTCGATCAATCCGCTCCCGTCCCGGTCCGCGATCTGGAAGCATGCCACGATGCTCGGGTCCGTGCCGGGCGGGAACGCCGACGGCACCAGCGAGGCGAAGGGGCTGCTGCTCCCGTAGGGCGGCTGCGCCTGCGCAGGGTACCCTGCGGTGGGGGAGCCGCCGTAGGGCTTGTCCTTGGGGGGCTTGGGTCCCGAGGGGGCGTAAGGGGCGGATGGGGCGGCGTAGGGGGTAGACGACGGTGGGGGTGCGTAGGGGTTTTGGGTGGGTGGGGGCGGTTGTGGGGCGCCGTATGGGGCGGAGGAGTAGGGTTGCTGGGACGGCGGGGGGCCGCCGTAACCGTAGCCTTGTGGAGGGTTGTTATAGGGATATCCAGACATTTTTATTTTGAGAGAGAGAGAGAGCGAGAGAGAGAGCGAGAGAGGGTTTTGATTGTCTAAACTGGAAAGGGGAATTCTCTTTTGGATGGGAAGAAAAACCCCTTTAATATAAAAGAAGATTACGCTGAAGATGACGGTGGATTTCGACTTCTGTGAAAATGACGAAACTGCCATCTTTGTTGGAAATTTCAACAAATTTTTATAAGTATTTTTTTAAAAAAATTAAATGTGATGTATTGTGAGGAAATGACTTTGTTTCATAAATCGAGAAATAAGAACCTTAACAAAAAGGAGCCTAAATTCATTGAAAAAACGAATATTTTATCCAATAATGCAAAGGACCCATACTTCACCCCGCCAACCACACTCGCTTGCATGACACTGAATTATTTATAATATATGGAAGAAAAACTTTGAAACTACTTCGCAACCACCAATCTTGCACCACATAGGCGGGTGTGATTAGTATTGTGGTGGAGTGTTATGTCCCTAACATTATTAATCTCCAAGCGTCAATTTAAAAGAGTAGTGTCGGTTTAAAAGCTTCATTTAATATGGAGTAAAAATCTTAGTTAAATTTAGATAAATAATTCGATGATAAATAATTCTAAATTTTAGAGACAGAAAATGGCCTTGTAAGAATTTGAGTTTCTACTGATTTAAGGAAAACTCAAACTGATTAGAGTTTGAAGCAAAGATTGGTGTGAAGTTTAGGTTTTACGCAAATTTCAGTACTGAGTTAATGAAAAATACTAGGACTATAAAAAGCAAGTTGTTAAATAGAATAATTGATATCTTTTTAGCAAAAAAAAAAAAACTCTCTCAGTCTTCAAATTTTAGCAACAGAAGGAAATTGCGTAATTTTTAAAACAGAAAGTATTGTTGTGTGTAATTGTAAGTCTTTTGTAAAAGATCTTAATTGTTTTTTAAGTTAGCACCAAATATTAAGAATATATAGAATGTTTTTCTTTTAACATTGATCCAAAATTATGTAACTATTGATAATGAATAATTTTTTGGGATTGGTATAGTAATAATAACTCATTAAATAATGGAGCAGGTGAAATTCTAGTAATTGAAACTTAGAAGTGAAACTAGTTAGGGCATCCAAACCCAAGAATCTTATTTCGTCATTGCCTTTTTTGTTTT
The DNA here is from genome assembly GCA_025413875.1 of Rhododendron molle. Classification (NCBI taxonomy): domain Eukaryota; kingdom Viridiplantae; phylum Streptophyta; class Magnoliopsida; order Ericales; family Ericaceae; genus Rhododendron; species Rhododendron molle. Next base: position 19,288,634 of record CM046391.1, on the reverse strand, counting down.
TGGGCAATGAATAGTGTCGTTTAGCAAAAATATAAAAAAAAAAATCCTAAAGTATTGGACTCATGTTTTGCTGTTTCTTTCAATCTCTCTCTTTCTCTCGATCTAAAAAATGGCAATTTCACCATATATGGCAAAGGAATTGGCATTTGTCAAAAATTTGAGAGAATTTTGATGGCATTTGCCAAAATTGAGGGGATTTTTGGCATTGTGGGTGTGGCATCCAATTTTGCCATTTTTTATGTTATTTTTGAGAAATTACAAGGAATTTTTGCAAAATGGCTGTCGGTACTGTGAATGCTCTTCGGGGTTGGTTTTTTTTTTTTTCAATCGTCATACATCAGCTGGGGTTAGTGGGGGGTGTTAGGATTAGCACGGAGTCCGGAAGCTATCCATAGCTTGGGACCCAAGGGTATTGCTCCAGCAGGAGTCGAATCCAAGACCTCCCCCTCAGGGAGAGATGACATACCAACTGCACTGGACAGTAGTGGTCTCTTCGGGGTTGTTTAAAAATGGGAAATTGTCCAGACAGCTGGGCAAACTTGTTACTCCGTAGTATTGTAGGGCCTGTTTGGATCTGGTAGCGTGGCGCACGAAGAATGAGAGAATAATAACAAGGATTGTCATTAATTTTGACGCGCCTCCACGTATGAGTAGCCCTGTGGGAAGAGAAAAGTTTGACTTGGCGGGTATCAATTATCAAAACACGTTCTGGGTCGTCATTTTCCCGTAGTAATACCCCTCCTAAAACCATGGGCCCATGGTTAAGCTATGGTTTGGAAAATATTTTGCCCGGGTAGCTAAGCCCGGGATTCTTTTGTACCCCTAATACCCCCGCGGGGATTATTTATGGAGAGGTTCTAGGGTGTTATTACATAAAATCCCGGGATAATACCCTATCTCTCTTCCATTTCAACTACAAAACAACCTTATTTTCTCATTTTATTCCTCATCAAAACCAAGTACTACTATTTAATCCTCCATCACATTAATGTGAGCTCACTCTTCTTGCGTACCATCATTTACTATCTTATTCTCATTTTTTAACTAATATTTCCAATCCTTATCTCGCATTCAAACGGATCCATAAAGTAAACGGCGACGACCGGTAGTTCATCATCGGCGACGCGTCTGCTTGGCGCACTTTTCTCTTCCCACAGGGCAACTCATACGCGGAGGCGCGTCAAAATTAGTAATGACAATTCTTACGGAGTATTATTATTCTCTCATTCTTATATTCATTTAAATTCAAAGTTCAAACCTCTCTCCTCGTGTGCCACGCTGCCAGATCTTCCAGGAAATTCATAGGGTTTGGAAATTAGAACTCTTTCTCATTTTTTAGATGATGAGAAATCTTTGGGTACTACGTGGTGTCCGTTCGGTATATTTGGACCGTTCATTTCAATTTTGAAAGGGTTCGAATTTGGAGAGAGAAAAATGAGAGAGTAATAGTAGAGAGTAGTGGGGTGAGAGGAGAGAAAGGATTTTAATGTGGGTCTCCCAACACATTTATGAACGACTCGGATGAACTGCTTGGACACCACACCTGGCACGACCACATGGTACGCACTCGGTACCAAAAATTTAACCGGGATGAGAGTATCCTTTCCTTTATACCAATTTTTTTGGTGTACTAGTACATCCAAGTGTTTTTCACCCGCAGGATTATGCGAGAATCTCTAAGCAAGAAAATCTCTAACCAAAATATTGGCCGAGACCTCCGAACCGTTTGTTGGTCACTTCTCATCGGAGAGGAAAAAAATGATCTTCAAACCAAAAATTGGCTTTGGGTGGAAATACACCACCGTTGATGTTTTACGGTCTTTAATTAGCAAGATAATGATAGAAAATGTGAAAAAAAGAAAATTATATACTCCCTCCGTCCCTTTTTAAGTGTCCTGTTTCGTAACTCCAACTTATTACAAAGACATCATCATTATACCTTTCACATCAATTTTTTCCTCTACTTTCCCTACTTACCCATCATCATTACACTTTTACTCACTAACTTTTCAAAAAGAAATTTACTTTTAGGGACAAAATAGACAATACACCAACTTTTACTCACTAACTTTACAAAATAGACACTTATTAAGAGACAGCCCAAAATAGAATACTGAACTCTAAATAAGGGACGGAGGGAGTACTTTTTTGGTGTTCATATTAACAATGTTTTAGGAAGTGGTAAAAAGAAAATTTTCCGGTACAAAACTAAAACAAAGTAAATTTTCCGGTACAATCCTAAAACATCTTTTACTTAGCTAGCTTATATAAGGAAAGAAAAAGGAATAAAGATTGAGAATATAATACTCCCTCCGTCCCAAAAAGGATAACGATTTTTGAAAATTGTGCCATTTCCCATCGCTTGTATCTTTCAATCTATACTGTTTTTCATGAGTTTGAAAATTTTGTATATTAGAACTAATCAAGAACTATCAAACAAGATCCATATTGTATATTTTTTGAGATTCATATTGAAAGATATAAGGAATTGAAATTCGCACGGATATTCAAAATTGACATTTAATTTGGGACAGAAGGAGTAGTTAATTTGTTCTCACTCATTTTAATTCTCTCTCTTTTTCTAACTCTCTTTTCCTTTGTAAACTTTAGATATTTTATTTATTTTTGCCCATTTTCCCTTAAACAAAGGAAAACAAACACCTATTCTTTATCAATTGTCATCCATCAATCTTACCTGAAAAATTACACATATCACAAAAATATCTCATTTTTTCTCTCATTCCATTCCTTTTCTTCCTTAAGTTGCCACTAGAGAATATATGTTGGTATGGTCAACAGATTTTAGTCTAATCAAGGGCAGAGCATTGAATTGCGGTGAAGTATATTTTCAAGTATATGCAAAAAAAACTAGAGATTATATATTGGTGTTCTATTGGAGTTTGTCCCAACCCATACTACTCCTTAAACTCAGGTGTTAAAAAAGAGGGAAACTGAGGCCTTATAACCAGTACAAATGGAGCATGTCCAGGTGATGTGAGACATATTCTAACACACCCTCCTGGATCGCAACACATGGCAACCGGACAACGGTCTACCAAACAAAGGCCCAACCAAATTCTGATACCATGTTAAAACATCCAACTCCAAACTAATTGGCAATGAGTGAAGAGATCCCAAATGTTATTAAGTGATCAGCCATTCCACTTCTAAGTAATGTGGGACTTTATCTTAACATCCCCGCTCACGTGCATCCGCTTTTAAGGTTTGTCACGTGTGGTCACTTTTGGATCTTATCATCGCGCATGCTGGAATTTGTCCCACATCGGCTAATTTATCTCATCTAAAACTAGTATATGAGCCTGAGTGGCCTCTCCACTCTTTGCTAATTGGTTTTGAGATGAACATAAAGTTTCTGCATAGGGGGCCCGTTCCCCCCATATTTTAAAAATTCACAATCCACACCTTACGATGATAGACCTGCAAAAAAGGCTGTACGATGATAGGATCAAAAAAAGTGATCACACGTGACATATCTCAAACTTGGCTGCACTTGAGGGGGGATGTTAAGGAAACCCACATTGCTTTGTTGGAGTTTGTTCTACATCGGCTAATTATCTCCTCTAAAACTAATATATGAGCCTGAGCGGCTTCTCTACGCTTTGCCAATTGATTTTGAGTTGGACATAAAGTTTCTACATGTTCCAATCAGATAATCTAGCACCTTCCGGGTCAAGTATGTTCGTGCTCTGTTTGAAAGGTATAACCCCATCTCCAAGTGAAATGTCCACAATACGAGTACCCGTGTCATCACCAAATGAAACCACATTACTTTCACAAACGACCGAAGTTTCCATCAACTCTCGTTTTATCTCGCGTACCCGTGTCATCACCATGTTATACTTCTCTTGAGAATCTTCTGCTAAATCGACAACCTTATTAAAGATATTACACATGTTGTCATGCCGATGCGCTTCAATTGACGTTGAGGACTTATCATAATTGATCCAAATTTTAGTGTGGAACCTTTTCACATTTTTGCACCATCTTCTAAAGACATACTTGTCAGGCACTCTTTCAACTCCCATTTGACTCCACATCATGAATTGATGCCTACAAACTATTCCTTTAAACTCAAACAATCAACAATTACAATCTGTTTTATTGGTTTCAGCATTGAAATCAACAATAAATGACACTTAAATTCTCTTTCTCCCTTCTCCTTCTCCATACGTAACCCACTCTTTTACCTCATATTCAGACACACTTTCTTTTATTTTACTACAAGAATACTCAAGTCTCCCGAAAAATTCTTCATGAAACTCTCTAACCTTGTCATTTGTGTAAACACTTTGAAATTGGTTCTCTAAGTCATTTTGAGTTATTAACGGGATGTAAGTTCGCCAACTTTTCTCATCTTCTTGGTTTTCACTCTCCACCTTGTTCGCCAAGGCATTTTCATATTGCTCTACAAATTATTTCAAGGTCGTCTTTGAATTTATATAACCATCAAAATATGAATTTATACTCTCGCTTCTTTGAGTGGATGACATTCCTGCCCAAAAACAATCATTCACATAAGTAGGAATCCACCGTTTCCTCTCCAGATACAACCCCTCTAACCATGTGTTAGTTTGAAACTCATACTTTGAGATGAACCTATTCCAAGCATCCTCAAATTGTTCTATTGTCAATGTATTCCATACTGGCTTGCGCATACACGAACTAATTTTCTCACAGTCGTTATACCCATTCCATCTCTTCCCTTTCTCGATGATCTTTTCGCAACAGCAAACCCTTTTTCTTTTGCATATTTTAAGTAATACAAATAAGAGTCCTCCGATGTGTCGAATGCCATTCCCACATTCGGTTCTTCAACTTTATGTTCACAATTTTCTGTTTCCTCCTTTTCATCCTCAATAGTTTTTATCTCATCACAGTCCTTGCTTGAAAGACCACACCATACCTCTTCTTCGTGTTCACTGTCTCCACTCCATACGTTTTTTTGTTCTCCACACTCTTTGTTTAGAGGCAATGTCAACAGAACAGACTCCGACGACATCATCTAATAGTTTAGAAACAAAGGAAACAAATAATTAGTCGATGAGCGCGTAAACTGACTCGAACACTCGGTAACTACAAAAAAAAAATAGTTCGTTTACAAATGTATGCATCTCAAAAAAGTCTCCAAAAGAAGTCAATAAACACCACATAATTAGCAAAATAGATACAAAGCGTGTATATAGGACTCCTATATATACTATGGGTTGATTAAGTTTTTATATGGCAAATTTAACTAAGATTAATTATTTTCATGCCACATTGTCAGTCCCAAAATAAAGCTGAATGCTAAAAAGCAGAGAAATTCTATGCAATTTAGCTACAAAGAGGACCCAAATGGAGAACAAATACGGCCCAGATGATCCGATTCAAAAAATTAGTAATAAGACTATCCTAGAATTTTCACCATTTTCTATTTAAGAACAATCCTCTTGCTTCTCTTATTTGAAGTAGCAAACTTTAAAAGAAAAACTGAATTAATCTGTTTTGGAGGCTTGGGCATATCATTTAATTAATCTGTTTTGGAACCTTAATTTTTTTTCAAAAAATCTCAAATATAGCGTGAGAGAGATAGAAAGCGAGCAGCGTAAGAGAGATAGAGAGCAAGAGAGAGAGAGAGAGAGAGAGAGAGAGAGAGAGAGAGAGAGAGAGAGAGAGAGAGAGAGAGAGAGAGAGACCTTGGTGGTGGTGGTCGTGAAAACTCGAGATTTCGAATTAGTCTGGTCGCCTTGCCGGTAGTGGTGGTCGCCAGAGGTGGATAAGGAGGGTCCCGTGGTGGTCGGCGGTGGGTTGGATTGGCTGTGGTGTCCCCTTTCTCCTCCTTCTCTTCTTCTTCTTCTTCTTCTTCTCTCGTTCTGTAGCTCGATTGATTTGGGGAATTGGGGAGTGCGCGCTTCTTTGATTTTGATTTTGGATTTTTGTTTTTATTTTTTTTAATTTTTAAAGGGTACCTCCCAAAACGATGTTGTTTTGGGGAGGTAGTGGAAATAGGTAGTGTACGTAGACTTTCTGATTGAACTAGGAGGACATCTATGAGGATTCTTCTTGTGAGGATGGTGGCAATTAATAGTCTGGATTAAAAATAAACTCTTCCCGATTTCTCTAATTCTTTCGCAAAAAAAAATATTTTTCAATCTAAACCATTAATTGACGAGATGAACGGTTAGAATGAAAATGCTCACACTATCCTCATTCCTCACAAAGGAGAATCCTCGTAGACGGTAGAATTAGGAGGACATCTGTCGAAGAGGAAAAAGGCGAGCTAAAAGCGGCTGTCGGGCCGAATGGGCCCAGATGCTAGACGTCCACCTTCAATCCGATTCTCATCTTGCCCTTCTTCACATCAGCTATGGCATAAAAACCGCCTAAGACCCAGTCCCACCACCACCGCTGCCACCCGAATTCCCACTTCAAACTTCAACGGATTGAGAAATGAAAAGATGCATACTCCTACTAAATAAATGGGTGGGCTTTTCATTTTAGCTTGCAGTGGACACTCTGGCAAATGAAAACATGGATCTGTACCCAATAAAAAAAGAAAAGAAAAGCAGAAATAAACATGGATAGGGCCTAGCTTCTATTCAGCCCAACATGTGTAGGACAAAGAAGCATATTTGTGCTGTGAGCAAATGTATGTAACCCTGGTTTTTATAGGCACGGTAGGGGGGCTGTGCTCCTTCAATGGGTGCATTAGTATAATTCTTTTTTTTTTTTCTTTTTCCGAAGGTCAAGGTGTACATGCCAGTTTACGCATATTTCAACTAATTTCCTCCCTGGTCCGGTCAAAGACAAGCAATTCACATTAAGGCTAGGGAGTTCGCAACAAATCACTTTCTTGTGGCCAACTTGACCCCAAGAATTGAACCTTGATCAATTGAGTGAGGAGCAACTCTGCCAATGTCAATCAACCGGACTAACTCATGGGTCGTTATTAGTATAATTAAAATAATTCATTTCCCCTCCCCCCCTACTCCTTGAGTTTGTTATTCAAGCCATGAATAAAAGTGTTCGGACGTCGACACCCACAGTAATACAACAATACATATTGTCTAGAAGTTTAATTTTAACATTATATATGCTTAATAATTTCTTATTTAAAGAAGAACGAGTTCCGTTCAGATATGTGCCGATCAGCAGTTTCGATCATTTTTGGCATGAACTCGACGATCTTAACAAAATGAGCAATTTGAACACCCAAGATGGACCCCACAAAAAGAGCACCACAACACCGTTTCCGGGTCTGATTTTTTATCTGTTGCGCAAAACCCATTCCAGATCTAAAATTTTATCCCCTACTTTGCAGCATCTTTTAGAGTTTTAGTGGACGTGACTCATTTATTCAAACAACGCCGTTTTGAGAGGGCTACAACCCTGTCCTCGAGTCCAAAAAGTTCCATACTCAATAATCTTTTTTGCCGTTTAATTTTATTTATGATCCTGGTACTTTCAAAGTAAAGTATGCATACATACAGCAGGTTCGACCAAACCTGGTCTAATAAACCATAAATAATCAATATTGAGATCATCTTGTTGTTGTTACTTAAGCTTCAGATTTTTTTAATTTTTATTCATCATGACAAAGGATTGAAAAGAGTGGGGAAAAAAAAAATGTAAGATGATTTAAATATCCACACAATACAAAACTTATACGATAAAGTCTACAGACCCTGGTCGCATAATTACGTGGTGATTAAGTATTTTAATGTTTCACGACTAATATCGCCATTAATTCCTTAGGATCACTGCATAAGTATTACTACTACATTTCTATTATCATATTTCTGCGCACCTGATCGATCACTGGATAAGTTCTTGTTTTAGCCTTTTGGTGGTTTTAAATTCATACTCTATCTGAAACTAATTTTCTTAACGACAAAACTTTTTCACGTAAAAGTCAAACTAATTAAACAAAATATGCAAAAACATCTTGAAGAGGTTTAAAAATATTTAAAACAAGTAAATTTTGAAACAAGAGAAATAAAATCATTCTTCTTACAAGAAAGAGACCAGAGCAAATATCCCTTTAAGAGCATCTCCTACCCATACTCTATATCTCTATTTGAGAGTATCAAAATATTCCAACCCATCCTCTCAACCCTCCTCCATTTGAGAGTACTGGATTTTGATCCTCTATATTTAGAGGATAAGAGAAAATATAGAGGATCATCTCCACAACACTATTCACCTTTTTAAAAGACATTTTTGTCCTTGTAAGCTTTTCTTACTAAATTTTTATACCAACCATATCCTTATGAGAGTATAAAAAAAGGTTTTTTTTTTTTTTTTTTTTTTGTAAAGTGATTTGAGAGGGAAAAATAGAGAGTTTGTGGTTGGAGTAAATAGGAATAGTAATTTCCTCTAAAATCACTTTATGAATAAAATAGAGTATTTTGATACTCTCAAATAGAATATTGGATTGGAGATGCTCTTTAGGTGCACATTATTGATTTTTCCCCTTTATCATGGGGTGCACATGCAATTATATTGGAGTAGTATTTCATTTCTAGACGTACGTGGGAGACTCGTATTCACAGGACAATCATGAATACGTGAACAAATTGGATGGTAGCTGGGGCTTCATTTCTATGAACGCGATGGGCAACCATCACACGAAGTTGATTGCGGAATGGGAAAAACCATAAGCAAAACAACGACAACGTACGTTTCTCCATGACGGAGGAAGAGCATCATCGCAGCTGAGTCAACAGAAGCCGACTAGCTAGACGGCTTTGCAAAGCATTAATTACTATCCCCATCAAACGTGACTGACTGAATCAAATAACTAAATATAAAAACGCACCCCGAGATCAAATCTCACCAACTTCTTGACGCCCAATTTGGATCATTCGTCTTTTTTCTTTTTCTTTTTTTTGGATCGGCAACCATTCATCAAATTTTAAGTACTTAACCAAACAATACATGCATGACCCTGGGTTATTTCGCAATGGTTACATAGCATTCGTTTAAAGTGTGAGGTATATGATTCAACTCTTTACGGATATGGAATTAGCCCTCGTAGTAATCTAATGCTCTAAACATTCTATCGTCTAAAAAAAAAAACCAAAAGCACTGGCGTCGACCTTTTCATGTGCTTTCCCACCACAAGAGTGTTACGGCCAAAAAGTTTGGTACAAATACACTGGGGCATTTTCCCACTCAATACTTTGCTTTCTTTTTTAGTCCTATTTTCTTGTCTTTTCAATTCTTATTCTTCTTCTTCTTCTTCTTTTTTTTCCCCCCAAAAGAACATCATTTTCGATAAGGAAAGATACTTACTACTTTGGAGTTTATTTTACAAGCTACCAACAGAAACATTCGGCGAAGATTCAAAAAAAAGAAGAAGAAATATTCGGCACGCCAACAAAAGATACACATGGTTCGGCGTTTAACTTTAATCCAAACTGAACGTTGATAAACTAATACTAAAAAACATGCACCACGCTAAATGATGAATTATAGTACCAAACAATGCTACGCAACTTAGGGCGCCATCAGGTGTGGAGGTAGTAAGGGAACCGGTGCGGCTTGGGCTCCCACTTCAATTTATTTATTTTTTTTACCCCTTGGGTCAGATGCTCATAGCCAAAAAAACAAAAAATTCCCTTTATTTTTGAACAAATAAAACAAAGCTTCTAATTAAAGTCCTTTTATCGTTTTTGACGACTTGCGAAGTCGGCCACTTCTGTTTGTTTTTCAGGTTGTTCTTTGATTGAAACGGAACTTCTTCTCTTCGCAAGTCGGGAATGGCATCACTCCATGGACCAGACGCAAGGGAACCCCACGATGTCTTTCTAATTCTACTTAGAACGTTTAAAGGAAACCATATATTAAGGCTGCTTAGAACAACCACTGCCGTCTCGTCTTCTGGCATTTCGTTTGTAACGACGAAAGATTGCTAAGATGCTATTTCCGTCTCGTCACCTCACATCTTGTTTTCCAAATCGCAAGATAGAGCCAAAAGGTTCGGTGGTCACTTACGAATTTAAGGATGGGATCAGGAGAGCTCTAGTAGCGGCGACCGCCACGACAAGAATTTTAGAAAATACAATTATTATATGTAAAAAAAAAATTATGTCCAACTTATATAGTCTCGCCACCACTAGATTTTTTTAGTATATATACATTTCGCCACTGTTAGGGTAAAATCTTAGTTCCGTTCTTGCTTACGATATTTCGAAAAGCCGTCTTTCTCAAGGAGCTAGCCGTCTTTTTATCGCCTGATGAGACTAACCTCGCAGGGAACCACCCAAAGGCGGACTTCCTTGAATTGAGTTCTTCGCCGGTGAAATTTCTCGATTGAATTGGCTTGAGTATCTGATTTTAGTAAACAGACAATTGTATTATGTATATTTCGAAAGGGAAATTGCGATGCAATTTAGTTTAGAGTCAGTCAATTTTAGAGAATTTTCAAGATTTGAAAACACGTAAATTTCAGTTTAATAGATTGCTAAACAACTTTTGTTCTATTTAATTTGATGGATAATCGATATTGAAAAATGTATTTTGGCTTATCTTTTGACTATGTATTGGGGTCACCTCACTCTCATAGTGTAAGTGTGTAAAACAGACGGGGAAGAACTTATAAGGATTTGTCTCAACTCTACAGCGAGCGTGGGACACCGACACCACCAAAGAAAAATGATCTCTGGGTTCAATTGTTTCCTCACCGCAATTTTAATTGGACCGTTTTAGTCTTTATTTCTAAAATCATAAATTAAGTGTTATCCTTTCCATGATTTAATCTAACATTCCTACCCAATGAGAGTTGTTTCCAATAGCTAGGGGGTCTGGTACCATCCTGAAGGTGTGAGTTTCATTTTTGGCAGTAGGTCAATTGCCGACTAGTTAGGAGGTGAAAGTCTATGTGGTTACTTTCATGGGTGCATTCAGTGATCGCCTCTAGCTACTTCTCACTGATTGCTATGGGTATTGGTCCATGTGGCCGTCACCAAATGGATTAGTGTCGTCCCGTTTGTACGTGGAAATACCTTAAAAAAAAATTGACATTCCTAAGCATAAGAATTGCAGTACTTGATTCATTTGCATTGGAGGGGCCCCACTTGTAAAGCTGGAGAAATTTTTCAGTACCTTGTGGGTATATTTTACATTTTCACGTGGTGCATGTTCGACACTTGTGAGCCGTCCGATGCACTTTTGAATGGATCGGATTGAAACCTTCTCTCTCCTCTCACTCTTCATCTTTCTCTCTCTTTTTTCTCTATTCAAATTTGAGCCGTTCAATATCGAAATGGACAGTCCGAATGCCCCCAATAGATACCACATAGTACCTGCTTGGCACCAAAAAATTTCTGGTACAGCCGACCCAATCTGGTGGAACCAAAAAAGTAGGTAGCTCAAAAGAGTCCAGTTACAACATCGTCTGTCCTCGTCAGTCGTCCCTCTCGCCCAACCCACCCACTTCCTAACGACTACAAATAGATGTCTCGTTCTAAATTCTCTTCTTAAAAAATACAGTACTATTTCCTCCGTCTTTTTTTTAGAGTTCAATATTTTATTTCGAGCTATTTTTTAATAAATGTTCATTTTGTAAAGTTAGTGGGTAAAAAATGATGATTTTCTATTTTGCCCCTAAAAGTATATTTCATTTTGAAAAGTTAGTGAGTAAAAATATAATGATGGTGTTTCTATGGAGATGCTTCATTCGTCGATATATCAAATAAGATCACCCCAAGCGTAGGGTATAAGCGTCCAATTGAAGCATAATAATCTGGAAGACCGAGATCGTACCCAAGGGAAAAATTAATATGGCTTTGCTGGATTTGTAGGAGTAAGCACGAGTTTTCGGCCTTTAGACAGCCAACTTAGTTTTTTTGTTTGCGGTGGAAATAAAAGGGCTAAATTAAAAGCGAATTAACTATGAAAAAGGCAGGTTAGGTTTAGGAATCACTAACACCCACGACTCAAGTGAAACTACATTCTTCACCCAAATACACGGTTTAAGATGCTCAACTAAGGCTCCTAATCCGGAAGATAAGATGGTTCGAAAATCAAGCTAGCTATAGAATTCATTTAGCAAACATCTCGAGCGACAGAACTCCAAACATCATGTGTGGTAAGTAGGCGAAGCTCTTACCTACACATGATCAAGGAGGTTAACACCTTAGCAATTTGACAAATAAATCCAAGCCCCACATCAATTTTCGAATCAAAGATTGAAACTTTATTGGTGAAACTCAAGCCATGAGGTGCTAATCACCTCATGACCTAACCTTGGAAAACTACTCATACATATCTATGAAGATAAGAACAAGCAAAAATCTACTTAGCATAATTGTGAACACAACACTAAAAGAAAATTTGGTAGAAAGATAGATCGGGCTACAATAAACAACTTTAATTAAGAGAACAATAGCAAAAACAAATTAACTAAGGCTGAAAATTAAATTTTAAGTGCTGGAAATGAAGAACAATGAAGAACAAGCAAAAAACAATTCAAATGAGGTAAAAGTTGAAGTGAAATGTGTAATGATGATGATGTCTTTTTAATAAGTTAAAATTACGAAGCAGAATACTTAAAAATAGACGGATGGAGTACTTCGTAAGTACTTATTCTCATTTTACGAGACCAGTCATTCTCTTATAACATATCACCTTTAATTTAAAAAATAAGTACTTATTCCCAAATAAATACTTATTACAAGAATCCGGAACGGATACGACTGCTGAGCGGGGCAACGAGTCAAGCACCAATCGTGGTACTGGTCCAGCCCCGCAACAACCATCAAGCAATGGTATGGGTCTTAGGCTGCGTTCTTGTAAACTTATAAGTCTAGAACTTATTTTGGTATCTTTTATTTTTCGTAACTCTCTGTTTAGCTTTTATACATAATTTTTGAGATTAATCGTTCGTCTCGACAAGACGAATTGAAAAAGTATAAAAATATGGACTAATGTTAAAAAAATTCAAATAAGATGTCATTTAAACAAATAAGACAGCTGTTTGATACGTTTTTCGTCTTTAGGGAACCTTTTTTTTTTTTTTGCTTTTAGTCATAATTTTGTACTTTTTAGACTTCTCTTGTTGAGATAAATGATTAATCCAAACAAAAAACATGCAAATCTAACAAAAATTCAAAAAAGAAAAAACCCCACATTTTGGTTGGACACAAATAATTGGAGTCGTTTAATTTGTTTAAACATGTTTTTAAGAGTTCATATAAAAAATTAATTAATTCGGATATCAGTAGGACTTGATCGATGTACGTCTTTGAATTTGAAGGGACAAAAATCGAATGAATTGATCGACCTTATTATGATGCGAATAAGCTGGTTTTAATAAGGACCCTAAAAATAATATTTTTAATAAATTAAGCGATTCCAATCGTTATGTAGCGTAGAACCCGGAAATGGGTCCCACGCAATCTAATGTACATTTTATACACCAAGTGGTGCACGCGTAGTTGGACTCAGATCAGATAGGTTCTGACCAGTTGCACGGTTCACCGAATTGTTTGAGCGCTAGGCACTAATGTGTGGAATTAATTCAACACAAATTAATATGTAATGAAGAGGATCCCTAAAATGTTCCGAGAATTTGAATTTTTCTTCAAGAAAAATCTCTAGCTCATTTTGGATGGTCGAAAGGTGGCAAGTGAACTTTTGTCTCCCCACAGTTACAAAGACCGATGACTATCTAGAATCACAAACATTTCCGCACATTTTACGTTATTATTACTACAGTAATGTTTTGACTAAAGAGTTATAGTTACGCACGTAAACCCAAATCCGCAAAGACAATTCGTTTGGGAGTTTTAATCCGGTCCTGATATTAATTCATTAATAAATAAATCGCCTTAACCGATCGAGTCAATGATTCACACTTGTGAATGAATCATGAAAATTATCCCTTCAAGAATTAATCAAACAACTTGTTGCCCAAGAAACGTACGTCCGTATATATCCACATATCCATGTATATATATTAAAAAATGCTTCGTACGTATAAACATGGATAAAGTAGAAATTAGATAGAGAATAAATTATATACACCGGCAGTGTCAATACTCCGTATTAGTTTCTTCTAAATTAATTCTATTGTGTCACGTCATCAAAACAGTGGTCCCAATTAATAAAACGTGCGGTGTGGCACAATGCAATTAATTTGGAGGAAATAATTATTTACACCGACAGTGTAAATAATTTAATTAATATCAATTAAATATGTAACGTCCGAGGGTTCTAGTGATTTTGGGTTTTAAAGGGGTGAAGTACGGAGTTCGCAGGAAATATCATTGGGAAGTCCAAGGGTCAGTTTCTCAGACCCGTGATAAAGGGGAAATGATTTTGCCACTTCGAAACGAAAAGGGTTCACTCCCACACTTGCAGGGAAGTGACGTTAACAAAAAAGAGAGTGACAAAATCAACAGCCCGTAATAAATACTACTACTATCATTTTGGGAAGGCCTTCGTAATGTCTTTTTTGGGAACAAAAAAGCGTGCATGGTAAATTAAAAAGCATTTGGTGTTTTGGTTTTGTGAGGTTAACTTTTTTATTCAAAAACCACCCCAGGGGTTGATGGTTCGATTAAGTTATGCGATCGAGTTGCAGCACTGGGAGAGTTTTGTACTGTTCGAAGCTCTTTCAATGCATTTGCTTTCTTCATTGTAATGTCTCATTTTTATTTTGATAATGAGATTTCTTTGCCATTAAAAAAAAAATTATTCAAAGATGAAATTGGCATATCGAACAATCGAAAATAAAGTACGAAAGAGGAAGGTGATGACATACTTCAGAACCATCGCGGATATATATAGCCATTCCAAGCTGCCAGTGTGGCATCTTTGACTGCATTTATGTTGGTCAATTGGAGTTAAATATAACCTTTTCTTCTAATAAAAAAAAAAATCTCATGGAAATATTATATATATATGGGAACATACTTACTTTGAAATAAAGATTTTTAGTTAATTAAGTATATAAGAGCTACCTTAGAGAGGAAGCAATTACTGATACCAAATACTATATACACTTGACTAGTGTCACAAGTTGAAGAGTAATTAATTTGGAGCAAGAATACTCAAATGGACACTTTAAATTTTGAATTTTTATTCTTTCTATGACCTCCTAGGGCTTATTTTGCTAAAAACATTAAAATTCTGACCAATCTCTAGGACGAGCATTTGGTGTCGGTCGTGTAGGGAGTTTGACGCTCGCGGTTGGGATTTATACACAAGCTCGTCTCTTTGTGTTTATTGCGTATCGTTTAGTGTATCGGGTTTGATTGTAACTTCACATCTCTGTATTCGGATGGAAATCGTTGTAAGTGCCAGATGACTTTTATTGAATGTAAATTGTGCTTCGGATAAAAAGACAAAAGTTAGTAGTAATTTTGAAGAATTATTTCAATGAGAGAAAAGTTAAACCAAAATATCATAAAACTTTTGCTACCAGCCTCTTTTGGAAGTGCTTTTTGGTGGCGGTGCTTTTTCTAGTTCTCAGGTTTATTATTGTGTTTTTATGGACTTAACTTAAATTTAACTTAAATCTAAAATTTTTGTCTTTATTTAAATTTTTTTCACATTTGTTGGTTTTGTCCCAAACTTCATCTCGTCAAGACGAATCGAAAAAATAAAAAAATTTCACTTTTACGCAAGTATTTTGAGAAATAACCATTTTTTTAGTGCAAAAAGTACAGTTATTTATCAAAATACTTGGGTAAAAATAAAGAAATTTTACTTTTCCGATTTCACTCGTCGAGACAAATCAATAGCCGTCAAAATTTTGGCGCAAAATTAACAAATGCGAAAAAAATTTAAATAAGAACAAAATTCTCAAATTTAAGTTAAGTTCATAAGAACGCAACACGTACCACAGACTAGAAAAATAATTTTTAGCTATTTTAAATAGCCAATCACATAAAAATGCTCATTCGGGTCTCCGACCGTCCAACGGCCTTCGTACCCGGAGGAGCTCTTTAAATTACCTGAAGCTACCGTTCAATAAACATCTTTGAGTCCTTGTTTTATTGACTTTTATTTTCAATCTCAAAAATAATGTATTTACGCAAATAAATTTTCTAGCAATATAGATTTTATTTGATAGATCTTACTGAGATCTTTTGAACGGTACAAAAAAATTGAAATATTATTCTAAAAAAAATATAAAAAAAATACTTATTTTAAAAAAAAACGTTGTGGAACGGGGCCCGAATGACCTCGTGCTCCCAAATTCCTGCTGTCACTACAGTACACATGAAACAACTCTGAATGCATTTGCATTTGAATCTGAATCGGTGTCCGAACGTCGCTGTCTTATTTTTCTTTCCAAAACAAGCATGTGGTTGACCCCTGGAAGCTGAAAAATCAGAGGCATGTTCCGTGCGTCTGCAAGTGTGAATCTGTGATCTTTGAAATTTTGAATAATAAAGAGTCAGCTCATGATGCAACCTCAGGAGGAAGTTGCGTGGGCAAGGGGATAGGATCACGGATTCAACCAGCTTGCCATCACAGAAGATTCCGGATCGCTTAGCCTGGTGTGCAATGTACACAACCCTTGCCAAGGGAGTCAGCAGTTCATATAATATTGGGGAACAAGAATATGAAAAAAGTGTGTGTGTTTATTAAATCTTTTTGACTTTTTTAAGGAGAGACCATGATTTTGCCGGTAGGGCAGCCAGAAGGAATAGTCTCTCTCCTAAAATGTAGTAGTCCGGAAATTTGGACTTCATGCCTGGGTTCACGTCTTCATAGTTCTTTATTGGGGGCTAAACGTACTCTTAACAACACCCGTAAGTGCACGTGGTGGAATCTTAACTTCGGTTGTGATATAGGTGTGGTAAAATTTCCTTACAAATAGTGGTGCGATGTGACGAAACAATACTATTTGACAAAGATGACGGAGTACCACACACCTGTACTTCCATTTTTTGTAACCGAAAAAGAAAAGAAAAGAAAAGAAAATAGTTGGGGCTCCATTTGGCCTCAGTTTTTTTTTTTATTTGTAATTGGGCTAAACATACTCCTAAAACCATCTATACGTGGTGGAATCTTAGCTTCGGTCCCGATATAAGTGCGATGAAATCCCCTACAGATAATGGTGTGGTTTGACCGGATAATACTCCGTGATGAAAATGACGTAATACAAGCACTCCCATTTTGTAACCATAAAAAAAAAAAAAAAAAACAAGTAGTAAAAAAGAAAAGAAAATAATTGGGGCTCCATTCGGTGCATCTCTCCGCTCCCCTCTTTGCTGTCCAAGAAAACTCTTGCTCTCCAAGAAAACTCAATTCAACGACGGTTCAAACCCACAACTAAAAAATAGAAAAGTAATCCCACCACACGTGTCTATAGCTACTGCATGTGTATGTATATCCCCAGGAAATGTTGGTCCCTATAAATACCCCCCATTCTACTTGGAGAGGAGTTCAATTCAATTGCACTTTGCTGAGGTTCGAAGAAGAGCAGCATCTTTATAAAGGAAAAAACCCAGATTTTCCTCCACACCAGAAAAAAGCAAAGGGTTCGTCGGTCCTTTTGCTGCAACTGACCCGGCCAGTTTTGATAGATCAACCACAGATCGAGGTTAGTCGATCATGACTGCGATCTCATTTACTTATCTCTTTCTGTCGAAGAAGCGTACGTGGAATAGGTAGAGCGTTGATTTCGGCTGCATCATTTTTGAGTTTGAGCCAACCACAGCACACACCAACCCCCCGATTTTTGTTTAGATCATTCGAAAGTCTTGGCCCTCGCCCTGGCCCTGGAGGTAGGTGTTTCCTTTTTCTAAGATTTCGGGTTCTATTCACCTTACCAACAATTGTTGGGGCCGGCCACCTCGCCCTGCGTTTATCCGTGTGAAAGGGGTTTATGGGAGGTGTCGTTAGGATTAGTCCGATATGTGCACAAATTAATCGGGCCAGAAACTTAGCATTACCAAATTTTACGCACATTCATGGTAATGCTTTAAATTCATGATGTATATCAATCAAGTTGCAAAACAATCTGTTAGTCCCCATAAATATCTAACATGATAATTTTACTCCAATTTTTTTTCGTCTTTGTTAAAAAAATAGATTTTAATCGTAATTTTTTATTTTTTGGATTTCTTTTGTCATGTTGAAGCAATAATTCTCAAAAAATTGACGAAAAACTAATAAATGCAATTTTTTTGAATAAAAATAACAAATAATTCAGAATGAATTATATAGCCAAACAAATTAGTATTCGATTCAACTTGCATGCCCCTTGATTAATCTATAAGAATCAATTTCACCGGGCTGGACTACGCCCATGATCTCTTGTACTCCTTTCTCTCATACGGTGCCAACGCTCCGACCCCATGATCTCTCGTACTTTTGGGCGAATTTTGATTGCCCTATGTAGTTACTCTCCGGGCCTGATTTCTGTTTCGAATCCAGGAATGAGATATTTTTGTGTTGGTTTCTAGAACAAACTCTTCACCCTGCGTACGGTCCAACTCGTATTTTCTCCGATTAGTATTCTCATCGTTCTATCTATTTCTCTCAACTTATTATTTCAAAAATGTCGCCCGAAATCCAAATCAAACACAACACAAAAATTGCAATCTCGATGTCCCTACTGTACGTCAGAGTACTCTTTGAAGACCATTTCCTGTTCGGTTTGGATTTTGAGGGAAGTTTTTGAAAGTAATGAGTAGAGAGAGAAAAATAAAAACCCTCTTTCTCGAGCTTCGTCGCCTTAGGCTTATTATGTAGTTTTTTTATTTATTTATTTCTTGTTGATGGCCGACATAATTGATTTTTGTTGTTGAAGGGTTAGAACTCAAACCGAAGTGGCCCAAAGTGGCGTAAGCTTTAGATTGTATTATTTATTTTAAATGGCTTATGCGAGTAATGTAGTATATACCCTCACACTATAAACCCTCACACTTCCCTCGCTTGCAGTATGACAACACGTAAGTATGAATCGAGGAGGTGAGAGGTCACATATAATGTAGTAGGATATACCCTCACACTTCCCTCGCTTGCAGTATGACAACAAGTAAGTATGAATCGAGGAGGTGAGAGGTCACATATAATGTAGTAGGATATACCCTCACACTTCCCTTTTCATGCAGTTTGACGAAATGCGCGTAAGTGTGAATTGAGGAGGTGAGAGGATTCCACTCCAGCGGAGAGTCAAAACATAATTCTGATACTACGTGGGATGTTTCTAATAATTCAAGTATAGTAGGCTTTGAATTACTCCTAAATTGATTAATTAAATTTAGATGGCATAAGTGAGCGATATAAAATAAAAATTGTCAACCAGAAATAGAAAATCAGCCATTCACAATAATATTTTTTGGATTTGGGAGAGGCCCACAAAAAGTCCCCCTCTAGGTGTAAAATGGAGTGCGGACAAAGCAACGTCTTTCCACTTTCCCAATTCTTTTCACTGTTTTGGGCATGCTAAGGCAATCCTTTGAAAACAAACAACCACTTGAGATCCACAAAATTATCAACATCGTCGGTTTGGGTACGGACGGTTGCGTGGGACTCACTTTTGAATTCCCATGTAAATAATTCGTGTCATTCAATAAGTTTAAAATAATTATTTGGGAGTAATTGCCTAGGTGAGCTTGGTAGGTGAAATTACCCTATTGCTCTCCTTCAAAAATAATAATAATAATGATTATTCGGGTGATTACGTAAAAAATCAATTCAATTAGAAGTAATTAGTTTAATCTTTTAAGTTTTTACTGATATTTTAGGATCCTGAATACTTGATGAGCTTTAAAAAAAGAAAAAAGAAAAGATAATTGTGTACCCTCTATCACCTTGATCTGAATTGCAGATATTATACGTCTTGTTGAGAAGAGCATTAATTAAAATTTTTGCACTACAGCTTATTAGCTTTTGTGAAGTTGTTTTCACAGAACCTTTTTTTTTTTTTTTTATTATTATTATTATCAAAAGTTAACTTCTTTCCACTAAATTAAAACATCCAACACATTTCTTCTACTAACCCCACATATTTTCTACAACTCATAATTTAGTGGAAATAGGGGGTCCCACCATATGGGATAATAAACTTTATTCCTTTTTGTATTTCTCATTATTTTTTTTCTCGGCTTTTTACCTACTTCCCGTGAATGTTACGGGTGTATTACTTCATACTCTTTCTTTTATCGGCAACTTTCTGACAATTAAAAATGTGAAAGCTATCAACATCAATACTCTCCGGTCTTTAATTTTTAAGAATACAATTTTAAGCTAAAAAATTATTTGCTAACTGAAATATAAAAATATGTAATAGGGATCTTATTTGAAAGATTTCGATGAGATCTTTTATAAGGTGCAAAAAAATCAAAAAGTTATTTTTTATTTATATTATTTTTAAGTTTAAAAATATAGAATAAATGTATTTTTTTAAAAAGATGTTCTGAAATGGGGTCGATTTTTTGTATTATAAAAGAGGGACTGATTTCCAAGAGGGCATAAGCAATTACGTAATGGATACGTACAAAGATAGAATAATATGTGGTTGGAAATGGCCGTTATTGCTCTTCTTTTATTGCCAACTTTCGAGGATTTCTTCATGTCAGTAGTTAAAGAATTTTCAATTTTGCCTTTACCCTATAGTCTGGTCCCTCGTGTCTTTAGCAATCATAGAATTTGTTAAAGAAGAAAAACAACTGTTGTTTTGTTTTCTTTGCTCTCGCTCTCCATCCTTTTTCACTTTAGGCTACTCTTTTTCTCTCTTCTGTGTATTAAATTTTAAATACACATTGATGATCTGTTCGCCAATATTCATTCCCTTGTGATGAAGAAAATTCAAACAGCTTGTCTCATTATTCCTGTTCCTTGCACTTCGGTTGCACTCTGTCCTGTTCCACTATGGACTTGAATTGTATTTTCTTCTCCTTGATAATCAAATGTCTAGGTCAGTTTGAATTGGACTGTTTGCGATCAATATCGGTGACGGTGACTGTGACCACCATTCTTCCCTCTTATTCGGCCCACTGCAACCCTAAACTAATCCTTGGTCATCAGGGAATGACAAATGCCGGGCGGGGTGCTCTATGAGTGAGGGTGGAGGGACCTTGGTACAAGTGAGACTAACGTGCTTTGATTTTTCACAAACGCGTTTGATACTTTGTTGTCAAATATTTACTATTTTGACCCCATAAAAAACTCTTAGATTTTCTTAACTTGCTTCAAACATAAGACGCGATATGAATCCCCCAGAGTTCACTTCTCCTTGTTAGTATTGCAAGTCAGGCTATAATGATCATTTCCATATTAGTAACTTTGCCTTTGCATTCATACTCTACAGTCTACGCAAACCTAAATACTATCTGACAATCTCTTGGGTAGACCATGCAAAACCCCCTCTTTGGCATATAGTACACCGAATGGCCGCAACAAAATTACAGTGAAAATAAATGGTCATGTGTCTCGGAGGGACCTGAACAACACCCATTTTGCCAACCTATCCCTCGTAGCTATTCGTCCATGGGAAATCAGCAATCCAGTGATCGACCTTTTGTGAATGTGTCACGAGAGTACTAGACTAAATGGTCACATATATGTTCCCAAACGTTTGAATGTGGAAGAAAATGAAATGTTTAGAAGTCAGCCTCCTTATATAGGTTGATCTACTTCTTTCTACTCCAGGGGAAAAAAATTCTTTATGAATTTGTTTGTTTTGATATAAGAATTTACTGTTCCAAAAAAACCAGTAAAATCTTGGACGTTCATGTCTCTCTTTTTATTTTACTTTCTGTTGTGCTGTTATTTCGGCAACATTGGGTCTAAATCAGTCCCACACCAGACACAACGCTGCTGGCTCAAACATATTATATTGTGAATAATATCTGCATTCATTGCTATGGATCCAAGATCAAAAGCAACCAAATACTAAGTTCCTTCTGCATTTTGCTGCCGTTAGTTTTGTTACTACTGTACATTGTACCTGCTGTTATTGTTATTAATAGTACGCCACTGGTTTGACTATTTTCAGCTAGGCTTGTATCTTGGCAATCTTGTACCACATCAACCTTGAAGACAAGTTAGTAATATGGGGCAGGCGAAGGAGTTGGATGGAGATGGAAATATGCAGGAGCTCAACACATCGAAAAGAGTTGAACTTGAAACAGAGGCAGGGGGAACAAGTTCCGCCACAAACGGGGGTCAGCTTGACACGGAACATAAGAAGAGTAAGAAAGAGGACAGTGCAAAAACAGTTCCATTTTACAAGTTGTTCTCATTTGCAGACTCTGTAGATGTGGTCTTGATGATTGTTGGTACAATCGGTGGTGTTGGAAATGGTGTTTGCATGCCTCTCATGACTATACTTTTTGGCGAACTAGTTAATTCTTTCGGAGAAAACCAGAACGATGACGTTGTTCACGTAGTATCTAAGGTAAAGCCATCGCTGAATGAGGATTTTCTTACTCATAAATTCCCCTATTTGCATCACTGGAAATATATGTAGTTGAAATCATAGTATTGCTGTGCTGAATACTTTTCAATGGTACTTAATTATTGAAGTAATTCTAGTTCAAATATCCTAGATCTTAGCTTGTGATATCTAGGAACAAATTCTTACCATTAATTATTCGTTTGATAATTTTTGAAGGTATCATTGAAATTCGTCTATTTGGCTTTGGGGGCTGGTGTTGCAGCATTCCTCCGTAAGTGCATCCATCATACGCACACACCAAACATACAAACACACAGAATGAAATATAAGTAAATGTCTAGCAAAGAAAAACTTTCTAGGTATTGTTATCGATGTCTTGAATGATAAGTGGCTTTTCCTCTTTTTTCTTTTTGGTTTATTATTAGAGGTTTCTTGCTGGATGGTTACGGGAGAGCGACAAGCTGCAAGAATAAGGAGTCTTTATTTGAAAACTATATTGAGACAAGATATAGCTTTCTTTGACAAAGAAACGAACACAGGAGAAGTTGTGGGTCGGATGTCAGGTGACACTGTTCTCATTCAAGACGCTATGGGTGAAAAGGTAACCACTTTAACATTCCTCCTCAAACTACAAACACATAATAAAGGCCATAGTTTCTTCCATTCTCAAAAGTCTGGGTATTGCGTTTCAATGCAGGTAGGAAAATTTATACAGTTGGTCTCTACATTTTTGGGAGGCTTTGTGATAGCATTCATCAAGGGTTGGCTCCTTACGCTTGTCTTGTTATCCTCCATTCCTCTACTTGTAATAGCTGGTGGAGCCACTTCTATCTTCATATCCAAACTGGCATCCAGTGGGCAAAATGCTTATGCTAAAGCAGCCATTGTGGTTGAACAAACCATTGGCTCAATTCGAACGGTAAGTAATTGATTGAAAACTCAATTCAAGGACTTTGAATTTGTTAAAGCTTGAAATGTTTTTAATTATTTTGACTGCTTTACCTTTCTACTGACTTCTGTTCATCTTTTTGTTTGCATTGTAGGTTGCGTCATTTACTGGGGAGAAGCGAGCTGTAATTAAGTACAACAAATCTCTTGTGGATGCTTACAAGTCAGGTATTCATGAAGGCTTAGCTGCTGGATTGGGTTTCGGAGCAGTAATGTTTGTCGCATTCTGCACTTACTCTTTAGCTATCTGGTTTGGTGCAAAGATGATATTAGACAGGGGATACACCGGAGGTGAAGTGCTCAATGTAATTGTTGCTGTGCTGACTGGTTCCATGTGAGTATCACTTCTGAACCTTTTTCCATTTGCTTTTAAAACCATCTCCTCGTATCAAAAAAGTTAATTCTGTTGGACCCCAAAATTGACAAGCATCACGAGTTTGTTCATCTCTACAGTTGATTTCTTTCTCCAAATTTGGTTATGGGTTTTGTTGTAATATGGTTATTTCAGGTCTCTTGGGCAGGCATCTCCGTGCGTAAGTGCATTTGCCGCAGGTCAAGCTGCAGCATTCAAGATGTTTGAGACAATAAATAGGAAGCCCGAAATAGATGCATATGACATAAAAGGCAAGAAATTGGATGATATTCGTGGTGACTTAGAGTTGAGGGATGTTTGTTTTAGTTATCCAACCAGACCAGATGAGCAAATATTCAGTGGATTCTCGCTTTCCATCCCAAGTGGCATGACAGCAGCTATGGTTGGACAAAGTGGAAGTGGAAAGTCAACAGTTATCAGTCTGATACAGAGATTTTATGATCCACAATCTGGTGAAGTCCTCATAGATAGTATTAATCTCAAAGAGTTTCAGCTCAAGTGGGTTAGGGAGAAAATAGGTCTAGTTAGCCAAGAGCCTGTGTTGTTTACGTGCAGCATCAAGGACAATATTGCATATGGGAAAGACGGGGCAACCGTAGAAGAAATTAAAGCAGCAGCCGAGCTAGCGAATGCTTCTAAATTCATTGATAAACTACCCCAGGTTCTAACTTTGTGCCCTTTGGTGTTAACTACATGTATGGTATAACTTTTACGATCGAGCACGATTGAATAATTTTTTTTTAATGTCATCTCACTGTGAATTTTGGATTTAGGGATTGGACACCATGGTGGGTGAGCATGGAACCCAATTGTCTGGTGGGCAGAAGCAAAGAGTTGCCATAGCCAGGGCAATTCTAAAGGACCCACGGATTCTACTCTTAGATGAAGCTACAAGTGCGCTTGATGCAGAATCTGAGAGGATTGTGCAAGAGGCATTGGACAGGATAATGGTAAATAGAACAACAGTCATTGTTGCCCATCGTCTTAGCACAATAAGGAATGCCGACATGATTGCAGTGATTCACCGGGGAAAGATAGTTGAAAAAGGTATCATTATCTTGGCATCTAAGGTCACATGCTAATCAGTAATGACAACAACATTAATGTATATGTGCATACAAATGTAAATATTGATTGTATTTTTCGTTGTATGTGTTTATCAATCAGGCTCACACTCAGTACTTCTTGAGGATCCTGAAGGAGCATATTCTCAACTTATACGATTGCAAGAAGTGAGCAAAGATTCCAAACAGGCTGCAGTGGACCAACACAAATCAGATTCTATTTCGGAAATAGGTAGACAGTCAAGTCAACGAATGTCGTTCCTTCGTTCCATTAGTCGTGGATCCTCTGGGCCAGGAAATAGCAGCCGCCACCTCAAAGTATCATTTGGTTTACCTACGGGACTCAATGTTCCTGAAACTACATTGCAAGATGCAGAAGAGAGTTGCGTACAAGTTTCTGAAAAGCCTCCAAATGTCCCACTGCGTCGGCTTGCTCATCTTAACAAGCCAGAGGTTCCGATACTCATAGCAGGAGCTATCGCTGCAGTCATTAATGGCTCAATACTTCCAGTTTTTGGTCTCCTGATTTCAGATGTGATTAAGACATTCTATAAACCACCCCATCAACTAAAGAAAGATTCAAATTTTTGGGCCCTCATGTTTGTCGTCCTTGGAGTAGTATCATTATTAGCATATCCAGCACGTTCATACTTATTTTCTTTGGCTGGTTGTAAGCTGATAAAAAGGCTCCGATCAATGTGTTTTGAGAAAGTGATTCAGATGGAGATTAGTTGGTTTGATAAGCCCGAAAACTCGAGTGGAGCGATCGGTGCTAGGCTCTCTGCGGATGCAGCAACTGTTCGGGCTTTAGTGGGAGATGCTCTTGCTCAGCTTGTTCAAGACTCTGCTTCAGCAATTGCTGGATTGTTCATTGCTTTCACAGCATGTTGGCAGCTGGCATTTATTGTCCTTGGTTTGATACCTCTCATAGGAGTGAGTGGTTATGTTCAATTGAAGTTCATGCAAGGGTTCAGTGCAGATGCAAAGGTATGCTTTTTACCGCTTATTTTCTTCCTCCTATATAGCAATTCCACTAGCATACGTTCCATGGCCATCAATATAATTCTTCATGTTTTTCTGACTCGAAAATCAGAAGGTTAACACCATAATATGTTCGATACGATTCAGGACTACCAAAAGTTTGTTGCTGCTTGTTTCCTATAATTCATTATGATTTCATCCAAAATTGTTGCAGATGATGTATGAAGAAGCAAGCAAAGTTGCAAATGATGCTGTTGGAAGCATAAGAACGGTTGCTTCTTTCTGTGCTGAAGAAAAAGTCATGCAACTATACAAAAAGAAATGTGAAGGACCTATGAAGACAGGCAAAAGGCAGGGAGTAGTTAGTGGGATAGGCTTTGGGATATCTATTGCCTTGCTATTTTTAGTCTATGCAACTAGCTTCTACGCTGGAGCAAAGCTAGTTGAGGCCGGGAAAACAACATTTGCAGATGTTTTTCGTGTGAGCATCTAAAAGCTTAACAACATTTTTTTTCACTTGAACTATTCTAATTGTGGTGTGGCCTTGCAGGTTTTCTTTGCTCTAACCATGGCAGCCATGGCAATTTCTCAATCAAGTGGATTAGCCCCAGATGCTACTAAAGCTAAGGGTGCTGCAGCTTCTATATTTGCGATTCTTGATAGGAAATCAAAGATAGACCCCAGCGATGAGTCTGGGATAACTCTAGAGAGTGTAAAAGGAGAAATTGAGCTTCGTAATATAACCTTCAGGTACCCATCTAGGCCAGATGTTCAGATCTTCCGTGACCTCAGTTTGAACATTCACAGTCGCAAGGTAGAATTATCTTATTATTATTTTATTTTTTGTTTACTAATTCCTCTTTAGAATGGAACGTATACTTGTCACCAAACAATTTCCCCCTCCATTTATGTTGTCAATATCCTATGCTTTCAGACGGTAGCTCTAGTTGGAGAAAGTGGAAGTGGAAAATCAACAGTGATAGCATTACTGCAAAGATTTTACGATCCCGATTCAGGTCATATTACGCTTGACGGCATTGAACTTCAAAAGCTACAACTGAAGTGGCTGAGACAGCAGATGGGTTTGGTTAGCCAAGAGCCCGTCCTGTTCAATGAAACAATACGTGCTAACATTGCCTATGGCAAGGAAGGAAATGCAACAGAGGCGGAAATTCTAGCTGCATCAGAGTTGGCAAATGCCCACAAGTTCATTAGCGGATTACAACAGGTGAGAAGCACTTCCATCATCGATTATATTCATACACATTTAGGGTATGGTGATTTAGTTTCAACCACTCATGCATAATGTTATTAACGGAGGGATTTTTTTTAATAACAATGACAGGGGTATGACACGATAGTAGGGGAGCGAGGAGTGCAATTGTCTGGGGGGCAGAAGCAACGGGTTGCCATAGCGCGTGCCATGGTGAAAAGTCCAAGAATACTTCTACTAGATGAGGCTACGAGTGCATTGGATGCAGAGTCGGAGAGAGTAGTTCAAGACGCACTAGACCGAGTGATGGTGAACCGGACTACAGTGGTGGTAGCACATAGACTATCCACAATCAGGAATGCTGACGTGATTGCAGTGGTCAAGAACGGTGTCATAGTGGAGAAGGGAAGGCATGACACTCTTATTAACATTAAAGATGGTGTCTATGCTTCCTTGGTAGCCCTTCATATGAGCGCTTCATCATCCTAAATTAACCTCGTTCATTTCTTTCCTTTTGGGGAAAACATAATGGGTTTTTCCCTTATTTATATATACTAGTGGGGGGCACGTGCGTTGCACGTGGTTTGGTTTTGCCCCCATATTATTGGCATTGTTTCGATTGGATTATTATTAGAAGATAAAATTGCCATACATTGTCGAAGTACAAACAAATGTGTGTGGTTGTCGTTTAAGAGGTGGTTAAAAAATGGAAATGTCAGATAAGTTTGCTACAGTTTCTTTGGAACTAAACTATATGACCATACCTTTAAAGACAACTCAATATCTAAGAGCCAAAGAGTTAGCTATCTAAACAAACAGATTCTCCTTTGGGACAACGAAAACATTCCAACCAGCAACATTACCAAATCACCCCTACCCCAAAACCCAAAGCCTCATCCAAAGAAACAAATTCAGGACAGAGAGGGAAAACTTGAGAAGTCCGAAAACCCATTAAAGTAAAAAAAAAAAAACCACAATCTAGCCACCCCAAATTCGCGGGGGCCACCACTGAAAACAGACCAAAGGACCAAAACAACCCTGCATGAAAAGGGATTTTTATCTATTACTAAAACTAATTGAACCATTGTCTGTACAGAAATTGAACAAATAAATGGGAAGATGAATTATCAAACTCAACAACTTTTTGCGAGATCCTGGAATTAAAGCACCAGCAAGTGAATCTGCTGAACCACGATGTGAATCTGCTCTGCAAGCTCCATCAGTGACAAAAACACTTGGCCTCAGAAAAATCAATTGTTGCGCTTTGTTTCACAAACTGGGAAAAGGAAGTCTTCAAAGACTTATCCCTGCACCAGATTCGCTGCACATTGCCCATTCACATCCATTCCTTTCATCATCCTTTCTGACCTGTAACAACTTCTAAGG